>CM043116.1:16884376-18084376 GCA_023701765.1 Hylyphantes graminicola
GCAGAAGTAAGCCGAATTATGGGCTTAATTTTTTTTTGTTTTTTTATGGTATGTAACTTTAAAGGTTACATTGAATAAATGATTGTTAGTAATGTGCAGATTCAAAAAAATGTTACAGCTTAACCTTAATTCTTATTTTACATTTCACGGTTTAACCCGATTTTCTTTAATGAAATTAGGGGGGTTTGTTCAGTTCCATGGAGGTAATTGACTTACTTTTCGGTAATCGCAACTTCCGGGAAGTATTGCTTTGCCTATGTTTAATCCTTTTTCCTTAGGTATGGGAGGTCAACATCAATAATGAAGATGAAACCAAATTTGAAAACGAAACATTTTATTTAGTTGTATTTAAGTTGTAAAAATGTCAAAACATATAAGAAAATTTCGACCACTATTTTAGAAATTTTATCAATTTAAAACGTATAATAACCGGAAGTGTATTTTTCATCATTTTACTTCTAAATTGATGTTAATGTGATTTCACCAAACTGGTGAAAATAAGATAACATAGAATGCCAATTTCTTTGTCAAAAGTAGTGATTTTAAAAATAATGCATTTAAACTATATGGAACTTGACAGTCCTCCTTAAGTGATTTGTTACCTTAGTCATTTATTCTGGACAGTTGAGGATAGGGGTATTCGGTATTAGTGTATTCAAAACACTTTTTTTTTCTTTCTTCTGTTTTTGTTCTAACCTTAAGGATATAAAATTAGGTGCTAACTTTTGGATTTCAATATAATTTTCTGGATTACTAATAATATAATAATTTGTCTTTCATTTAAGGTGCAACGTTAAATTTTGATGAAGAGGGGGACTTGGTTATAAAGACTACAAGTTTGTCAAAATGGATAGTCCAAAGCAAGGTAAAAGTTCTTTTAAATGTTGGCTTTTTTATATTTCCAATTTACTGTTTACCAAAAATTTAGATTAATCTTTTTTGGGTTTTTTAAAAGTAAACTAATTCATTACTTATGTTTATGCCATAAAGTGTCCTATTTTTTATGTAAATTCTCAATTAGGTTTTACTTGTATCTCGCTTTAGTTTTAATAATCATTGTTCAATTTCATTAATTTTAATATTTTTGAATAATTTGTTGGTTATACTTTTTGTGAGTTTTTTTTTATTAAATGTATAGTGAGTTTTGTTTTATTATTAAGCCTTAAAAAAGTAAGACTTGTTAATGGTAATTTATTCAAGAATTTAAAAAAATTAAATTCGAATGCTTTGATAGTGAACTCAAACACTTATTCTTTTTATAAATTGGCACAAAATCTTTTGTGTCTGAAAGTGTTATCTAATATACCTTAAAAGAAAAATTCTCTTAATGTTTTTTTAATGTTTACTTAAAAAATTTTGTTTTAAAATATTTATTATTAGTTAAAACTCAATAAGTTTTTATGTATTAATATTTATTTTAGAAACTTCAAGGAATTCCACCCAGTGCATTTTACTCTGATGCTGACAAGCATTTAGCAGAAAATCTAATTAGATTCTGCTTTATCAAAGTAAGTTGAACTTATGTTAAACACGGGGGCTTGTATATCATTTTGATGACTAATACAAATCCTCTCTATCTTTTTTTCTTTTATACTATTAAAATGCATAGTAGTGTTTTGTTAATTAAATAATTGGTTAGATATTTCACATAAATTAGGTAAGTTGTTTTTTTCAAATTAATCCTTAGATGTAACTAAAAGGGTATAACACATAGAGATCATAGTTAAAGTATTAGAGTGGGGATCACGTGACAGCCAATGCTAACAACTAGACGCGCATGGAGAGCAAAATTGGTGGTATGGGACCAGTGTTGCCAACACTTTAAGGAGAAAAGTGCTAAGAAAAAATAAAATTTAATTTTAAAATTACAAAAAAATACCATATCAATAAGCTGCATTTTGGAATACTTTTAGTGACTTTTAAAAAACTTGAAACGCTTTTCTAGTATTTTTATATATATATATTTTTTTAATTTTAGAATTAAATTTTATTTTTTTGTAATATTCTTCTTCTTAACGTGGCGGCAAAATGCCAGTGATGCCATCCACATTGAGAAAAAGAATACTACGGCAAAATAAAATTTAAGTTTTTTTTTAAGTCGCTAAAAATATGCAAAAATGCAGCTGGTATTGATATGGTTTTTTTTTTTTTTTTGTAATTTTATAATTAAATTTTATTTTTTCGTAGAATTTTTTTTTTCTTAAAGTGCTGTCATCACTGGCCCCATACCTTTCCAATTTTGCTCTCCATGCTCATCTCATCTAAATGGAATAGAGCCTTTATGTGATTCCATTGGAGAAATCCCATTTTAAATGTGTTTTGCCAAATGAACTTCTTTTGGGATTTTTTTGAAGAAAAATGTTTTCATTCTTAATAATGAAACTTAATAATCAAAACTTATTTTTAAGGTATGTTCTGTGGCGCGTGGAAAAATGTACAATTGGATAATATAAATTGATTCTAAAGTAAACATTGATGTGAATAAAACTGAACCTAAAAGTGTTTGAGTCTGTATAATATATAAATTCACATGACTTTAGCTACATAAATAAATAATTTGAAATCGGACACTTCTCTAACATTTATGTATATTAAAATATTTTTTTTGATTGTATGATTGATAATTATTTTAGTCGACTAAGTTAATATTTTATGCATTGTAGGAAGACTCTACTTTGGAACAAGCAGAAAAAATTATAAATGATTTGAAGAAAACTATAAGTTCTTTGTAATGAGTTAAAACATTGTTTTGATATACAAAGTATATATGAAAGAATTTGGTATGTTATGTCATTTAAAATTTTTATATTAAAGGTTATATTTTGAATCTCTGAATATTCTATTATATTTGAATGTTTCACTTCTTAATCCCCTTAATGATAAATAGGAAAAAGAAAAAGTAATTTTCACTACCTCCTATGTACTTGTATATCTGCATTCCTCAAATGATCAAACATAATTTAAAATTTACAGCTGCCTGTATCAGCAAATATTGGTAGTATACACAATCGAACAGAAATAGGCATCTGAAATTGGATCATTACCATACAACTATCGAAGAAGCATAAATTACATTTTTGTGACATTTTAGTCTTACAGCTTTGTGTAATTATCATGTGAGGACGAAGCTGCAGTACAACTGAAGATTGAAAGTTATATTTTATTATTTATTTTTAGGAAGACATACAAGTAAGTACATAAATATGATTTTTAATTTTACATTTACTAAACAAACATTTTACCAAATAAATATATTTAAAGATTCTAAATTTTCTGTGCACAAGTTGCTTTCTTATAAATATTGCAATTAAAATTTTTTTTTTGTTATTTTTGTATGTGCACCAAAAAATAAAGATTGCTTGTTAAGTTTATCCAAGGCCAAGCTAATTAGAGCATGAACGTACCTAAAATTAGTATTGTATTCAAACTAGTTGTATGTAAATTGCTTCACCTTACGGAACCCTACTCGAGTGAAACAGAGGACGCAGTTAATTTTCACTGCTTCATTCAAGCAGTGTTTCCAAAGGTGTAGTCCCATCGATACAATGTTATCATGTAATTGCTTGTTATTGAAGCCTCCGATGCTCAGTTTAGTTTGGCCTTAGTTAATACTACCCAACCAACCAATCAGTCACAGTAAAATCTGAAATCTGACTGTGCCCACTCAAACAGGTACTGATACTGCTTATAAGAGCCTTTATACTAAAAAAGTTACTTTTTTTAGTATATATTTTTCCGTATAGGGAAAAACGTAAATTCTATCGTGGGGAAAACACTCAATTTCGTTGGTCAATGTACAGTTTGTGGCATTTTTTACAAACTTATAGTTCATCCGTGGGCATGGGTTGCATTTTAGCTTCATTGGCACTCTCGCAAGTCCTGTCCTTCAGCTTCTATCACTTAACTTTTTTTCTGAATGAAATGATTCCTTGATATAAACCAAACTAAGGGTGGGTGCAAAATGCATTAACTTTCCGCCGATATCTATTTTTTAGTGTGACTAAATATAGACTTGTACTAATATGTACGGAGACAAGATATAAGAATGTATTAAGATGGCTATATAGTGATCTCGAAACTAAGATATGACCACAAGTCCAGCAGAAACTGGCTTTCAGTGGGTGGAGCTACTGACCTCACTAAGACCCAACCTTTCCCAAATCCAACCAACCACATAACTGAACTTAATGATTGACTCCGTCAATCAAACATGCCTGTAGACAAGGGGGATTTCAACCCCTCCGATTCTAAGAAAGTGAGGGGTGACCTGCCGGGGGGGGGGGGGTGGGGACATCTGGTCCTCAACACTCAATGATCTGGCCATTTCACCTATCTTCCCTTCAAGCAACCGAGCTTACGAGATAACGAAACCAGTTCTTCAGTTCTTGGCCTAAAAGAAGAGTCAGGGTAACTTTAGAGTCGTTTTTCATAGTGGGTGCCTAGGTGGGATTTTGTTATTAAAATATCATCTATTACACGTGAGAATTTGGTTTCTAATAGAAAAATTTCGCAAAAATATAGTTGTTTTTTCGGTAATTTGTTTTAGTTGTTTTCATCTGAAAAGCAGGTTTTTAGTGTATTTGAAGAAAGAGCAAAATAAATATGATATTTTGACGGAGGGGGGGGGGGGGTTAGAAAACTACTTGAAAGGCTGTAGATATTTGTGAACTATATTAATAATTGTCCAAATTGCTAGATTTTTTAGGCTCGTCATCAGTAGATAATCAATCGAGAACAATTACAGTAAATATGAAAACATATAGAGACGTGATTGAAAAATAAAGTTAGCAATGAGCAAAATTAGGCATTCATATTTTAGCTAAGAAAGCGCGTTTGAACAGCTAAACAGTATACAATTTTAAAATATTAATGGGTTTTGTAAATAACAGTAATAATATTAATTTCACAGCTAATAATAATATTACTTGCATGTCCTTTTTGTACAAAGGAAGAAAACAGTAACAAAATAAATCCTTACAGCACTCAAAATCTATTTACGTTACCAGTTTAATTATCTTTTCATAAAAAAAAACGAATCAAATAAGAAGTTTTAAAATATACGATGTCGATATTATATATAATAATATATATATATATATATATATATATAATTAAATATATTATATATATATATATATATATATATATATATATATATATATATATCATATACTATTTTAAAAATAATCAAGTTTAATGTAATGTAAGAAAGTAACATTTTGGGTGAAGCAGCATTATCAACAGCAGTTTAAATTATGACATGTAAAGATTACGCAATAATAACATGGGGGTAAAATGAAATTTCTTTCAAAACAAATCTAAATATTTGTTATATGCTTTATCAGGAACATGTTATATAACAAATGAAAAACTAACAAACACAAAATGCACAGATAAAAATCTTCAAACAGATTATAGTAGGGTGCATTTACAGAACAAAAAAAATATATGCATTTTAGTCCACAATAACAGTTTTACAATGGAAATCATACATATAGGATAGCTAGTTAGCTCTATAAATATAGTAAATATCGATTTGAACATACAACCAAAACAAATATAATACACAAAAGGATCGCTAAAATGAATAAGCCAAATTTATAATGGAGCAATATAAAGTAGTCATTTTTGAATAGAACAATTAGCGTTATCAATGGTAAATATCTATTTATACAAAATACACAAATAAGAATCGCGAACGCATTATAGTAGGGTGCAGTTAGAAATCAAGAAATATATACATTTAATTTTAGTCCACAATAATACTTTTACAATGCAAGGCATATAGGCAAGCAAATATACATATAGTAGCAAATATCGTTTTGAACATACAACCAGAAAAAAAATTATACACAAGAGGTTCATTAAAAGGAATAAAGCAAGAAAGCATTAAAATTATAAGGGAAAGGGAGCAATATAAAGCCGTGTATATAGCCTAAAAAAATTTATGGATTTTTTTTTAAATATAGTATAGCAAGCATGGTTTTGGGATTTTGACAATGAAAATAAGCATAATGCACATTTCGCAGCAGAAAACAAATATTACTGGTGCAATGCAGATAGTAATACATACGAAGCATGTAATATGGCGATTGATTTTTCGACATTTCTTTAATATTAAATTAATTTTATTTATATTGTGTGGAATTTTATAATATTATTTATTGTATATATTGTGATATTATTTTGTTTCCGATTTTTTTTCTGTTCTTTTTTTCTGGGCATCTAATATTGAAGGTGAAATGCGAATTGTTATTGATATGGATGTCTCGGATCAATTAGTTCCAGAAAGAGTCAATAGTGGTAAAATTCACTAAGTTGGGGTTTCATGGGATCAGAAAAAAATATTGTGTCCGTAGAATTTTCTCTACCTTTATGCCTTTTTTGTCAACATAGCAGCAAAATAACAATGACTTTTTTCGGCTAATTGTTGTTGCCCCTGAACTTGAATAAACATATTTATGTTTTTTATTGACAATTATTTCGCCCTTTTTATCGAAGACCCTGAAATTCTCTGTCGACACGGCATCTTTGTCGACACGGCATCTTTGGGAGTCAAATTTTCGCAGGTGGCAGGGCATTTGACCTCGACAATCAATGCCGTCGGTGCCAGTTAGTCCGTCCGGCGAGGCTAAAAGAAAAGGCATGCTCTAGTCGACGAACAATCCACTTGGACGGATGTCCTGGCCTATAACCTAATGCAAATCTCAAAGAGCGCGTTTCTTTGCTTTCTTCGCTCTTTGAGATTTGCATTAGGTTACCGGACGGACTAACTACTTCATGGCTGAAGTGTCAAAGTGGCTGTACAGTTTTGCCTTGATAATTGACCGGCATCCAGTGCACGGCAGATGACCCCAAACTCGGAAGCCGTTATTCTCTTTCTTCTTTCCACATCGGACAGTTATTCCGATTGTTGCGGTTTGGAGTGATTCTCGCTCTTCTGCTGCACGGTCTAGCAAATCTAAAAATATTTCTCGCTTTTCTGCAAAGAACTACACAAGAAGAAGTCACAAGAACTACATAAAAACTAAACCTTTACCGCAGCTACAACATCTCCAATCATAGTGTGTGTTTTGTATCTCACCCCGTACATTTCCATACTTCTTTCAAAACCTTTTTGGATTATGTCAGTTTCCATGCTTGATGAACTACTTTCCCCTTCCCAGTTCTTTCCACGAACGTAAAATCTTCATTGATTCGACCCCATCGCAATACTTTTATTACCTTATACTTCCTTATAGGTTTGTGAAAATAAAGATTGAAAAATAATTACAAGGTAGATCATATTCGTACATCGTAATAACTAAATACAGGGTGGTTATAAAATAATGCTCGCTATTCAGACTGGTCTGTAACTTGAATGAATAATCCGAATGCAACAAAAATTGTGACACTTACTAATTAAGAAGGGGGGAAAATAATGGAATCATAAAAAATCGTATAATTTCTAACTTAAAAAATTCTAAATTACTCTTCCAGGGTTCTAAATTACGTGACGTAGCCAATTATGGCCAATTGCGGCCAACACAGCCAATTACGTTTCGTTATTTATAACCCTGGTCAAGAGACGAGTTTCGTTTTTGGGAATCATAAAAAAGAAACTCGTCCCTTGACCAGGGTTCCAAATTACGCGGCATAGCCAATTACGGCCAGCACACCCAATTATGCCTCGTAATTTAGAACCCTGGTCAAGGGACGAGTTAATTTTTTATGATTCCATTATCCCCCCCCCCCCCCCCCTACTTGATTAGTAAGTGTTTCAATTTTTGTTGCATTCGGATTAATCATTTAAGCTACAGAGCACTCCGAATAGCGAGCGTTATTTTATAACCACCCTGTATACAGCGTATAAGAGCTGTATACTAGCATTTTGTCAGGAGTAAGTTAGATACAAAATGCAAATTAACAAATATGTCATTTATATATGATCTGGTCGTTCAAATATTATTCTGAATAATCACAATAATCTTTTTTAAATGATGATGTGGTTTATCAGGATCATTTAAACATCACATTATTTATCGATTAATATGAAATACGCATATATGTAACTTCAAACATTTTATAAGAAGGTGCAAATACAATAGAGGAAATGCGTTCATTTAAACCTAAAATATACAGGACAAGAAAGCACAGCTCTTGGTTCTCATCACATCTTTGTTTCTTTTCCCTCCTAAAACGCAGGTGTGAATAGTGATAAATAAAAGTTGGCATTTTCTTTACATTCCTACTGTGTGAGCCATTTGCCTTGATGCTGTTTGTTAATTTTTATTGCATATAGAGTTCTACAAACAGCCTTGGATTTTTCAACATTCATACCAAACCAAGTTTTTCCATTTAGAAAGGCGACAGTAATCGCTAATAGTTTGCTTGAATTTAAAGTATAATTATATTTGATATTTTTTAAGCATTTGATTCGCTCTTCGAAATTTTACTTTCTGGTACTCTGCTGCATTTTTTCCATGTGAATGCAAGAAAATGTCACTAGACAATAGTAAAGAGACATTTTAAAACATTTTTTTGTTCCGATTTCTTTTTATGATGAAATGCTCTATCAAGGGTACGTAACTTTCCATTTTTAAAATTTTTCTTAAAATCATTAAAATGTCTGAGCAGTTCACAACATCATACTGCAAGAACAAAGCAAACGCTCTTTCGAAATAATTTAATAGTATTTTTTTTCTGAAAACTTTAAGTTTATTATTTCACTATTTATATAGCTTATACACTAAAATTATATTAAAATAATTTTATTTAAACTTAAAATGTAATAAGAACTCAGAATGAACTAGTATATTTTTCTAATCAAGAAGATGAATCAAACAGAAGAACAAAACTATCATTTCCTGATTTATGCGATTCCTACATTTGGCATCAAAACCAAATAAACCCCACTTTCTGAGTTCGACACTTGTAGCTTGTAGTCTGGGCTGTGAAATAGCCACGGCGAAGAACGCTATGAGTTCAAATGACAAAGCACTAAGAAAATACAAAATAAAAAGACCCTCGTACTCGCACCCTCCCCCAGCGTCTGCGGTGCGTTTTTCTGCGAAATTCTCTTTTCAAAGGTGGAGAAAGTCCCCCCCCCCCTGGCCCCCCATACTTAAGACCACATGTGAAGCTTCCCCGTCATTGATAACGTACTGTCCGAACTAAATGAACCCTGAGAAGGGGAGGTTCTTGCGGGAGGCGTGGCTTTGCACAATTTTTTGGCACTTGTCTTCACATTTAAATTAATATCTCAAATTCAAATTATCCAATTTCAAAGTTTTAAGTCTAGTTTAAGACAGAAATGTTCAATCTCGGTAACTTATTTTTCACTTTTTTAATACTTTGTTCTCAATTTTAATAAAATGAAGATAAAGTTTAACTTTTATGTAATTTTTTTTCTCAAAAGTTTCAACAAAAATAACGAAAGGGTGATGCATCTTCACGTTAAAATCTGTCTAACGACACAAACCGCGTGAAAATATTCCAATAATTACTTGTGATATGCATTCGAAAAGTGTCACGATTTTACCATAGAGTTACTATTGAGAGACGACCGCTAGGTGGCGTCTGATGAACCCTCTTAAGGTGTACACAGGATTGCAACATCGCCAAGCTCATCACAACCCTATCTACGTTAGTCAAGCCATAGCTGACTCCACTGATAAAGCCAGAGAAGCTCTTTGTGACACCACACTATCCATATAGTTGGGTTGTCAGTTTATTTTAAAAGTAGGAACAGAACCTGTTTGGAACCTGAAAAGTATATAATAGGCCGTAATAGTAAAAAGGTTTTGTACTTTTTCTTTGGAAATACCGATCTTCTTCGATAGTCCAAACCAGATTTATAGCGTGACGTCATTAAGAATTTCTGTAACCTTTAACGTTGAGTAGGTCATGGTATAGCCAATACCTATAGTATGCAAGATTACAAGGCAAGCCTGCCTCTTCTGACCCCACGTTTGGTTTTCCAGGAAACCATATGAGAGGCAGACTTTCATATTTTCCCTACCCTACTTGGATTCAGAGAGAAGCTGCTATTGACCTCACAGCAGAGCCTCAAACAAGATAGGTTTAGAAAAGTGACGACAGCGTCATTTCTTGGAAAAGCACTCGAGGTGGTGTTGGAAGCCAAGCTTGCATTGTAATCGTACATACTAATAGTGACCCTAGATATGTCTCACCTTCACCTATTGCTTGCTCCATGATACTTAAGGCAAAATGGAACTGAAACGCTTCAAATTTGCGCATGTTGGCTTTGCGAATGTGATCTGTTTAAGTTCCACCCTTAACGCTCTCTAAGGCACAAACTTAAATTCCCAAACGATGCTCAAGGGATTTTTATGCTCAATGCCTGTTATTGAATTCATGCTCAAGGGTGTGTTATTCTTACAAAGAACGTATCTTTTGATCCCTTCTTTTTTCGTCAAACGAGTAGAAACGATTCTTTATTCAGCAGATATTTGCTGATAAGCAGCTTATATCAGACAAATCTAATGGATTTCCCTGAACACCTAAAATAAATTACTGGTCCTGGTTTCTTTTCTTCTTGTAGAAAAAAATATGATGCCTGACATTTTTCGAAAATATTGAATGTCAAAAAAGTAAATGAACAGTTCGCGCGCGATTGCTCGAATACCCTCGAGCTAGTTCAATTAGGAAACGCGCAAAATCTTCGTAACTCCAAACATTCACAGAACGAATCGTTCGCATCGCGTTTCAGTTCAATTTCGCTCGTAACTTCCTTTCACCCATTCGCAGACGAATCGTTCGCATCGCGTTTCAGTTCAATTTCGCTCGTAACTCCACCCATTCGCAGAACGAATCGTTCGCATCGCGTTTCAGTTCAAATTCGCTGGTAACTTCACCCATTCGCAGAACGAATCGTTCGCATCGCGTTTCAGTTCAAATTCTCTCGTAACTTCCTTCACCCATTCGCAGAACGAATCGTTCGCATCGTGTTTCAGTTCAATTTCGCTCGTAACTTCCTTTCACCCATTCGCTGACGAATCGTTCGCATTACGTTTCAGTTCAATTTCGCTCTTAACTCAGTTCCTAACTACTGCACGACAAAGCATTCTGCACACACACCCTAAGTCTGGCTGCGGGTATTTCGCCCTCAACATGGCTGCAGGTCCTTGCAGCACAGGTCCACCGAGAGCTTCGTGTCGTTCTTGATCCCGTGCGGCTCGCAGACGGCGTCTCTCCTGAACCACGGCACGGACCCGTCTTTACCCAGGATCAGACACGCGTCCGAACGGGTCTGGGCACGCAGTTCCTCGCTGCTGAACTGAAAGAGATAGAGGAAAATAACTGTTTAATAATTTTCGAAAATAAAAAACTAAAATTATTGAACGATTTAAGTACTTGAATCCTTTAACGGGACCACTTGGCCGCGTATGTGTCATCATTCGAGTTGGAAGTTGAAATTTTGAGTTGTATCAGAAGATTTCGGTCTGGTCGTAAAAGGGTTAACCAAATAGAATACTAAGCAATTATTCCTTTTCCCTCCCCTTCAAATCCATGTCGGTATTGAAAATTTGTCAATATTTTCAGAGCGCGTAAATGGCGGGAAATATTGACACAACAATTTAAAAACACAATAGGCGCGTTTACATGAGCCATCGAATCCATGGATTGAAGTCCAAACTCAGCAATTTTCCCTCTTGGGGAATTTTCTCCCAGGCAGAACCGGAATTGCAGGGTTTATTGGGGGGGGGGGTCTAAACCCTCTAATGAAGGAGAGTTTGACGTTTCATACCATGTACAACCCCTGGCAATAAATATGGAATCACCTTAAAAGAAATAATGTTGTCGATAGTTAAAAGCACATAAAAATAACAAAGTAATATCAGATGAAGCATAAACATGTTTTATTGAAAGTAGACGATGTGAACTACAGGTAATAAACATAAACTAGTCAAAAAACATCATCTGGTGAGTTATAGGGGCAGTTCACAGTAAGTATACAAAGAAATTAGTATGGACTCACTAACAACGCTGGAAAAAAATATAGACTCAACCCATATCCACCTTGTACTAATACTTCGTAACACCTCCACGTGCCTTGATAACTGCCCTAATCCTTGCAGGCATAGATTTTACTAATGATTGACAATAGTCAGTGCTAATTTCTTTCCAAGATTTGCGAATGGCAGTTACCAGATCTTCCTTGCAAAGTGGAGATTTCGCCTTGACGAGTTTCTTTAGTTTCCACCACATATTTTCGATTGGATTCAAGTCTGGGCTATTGGCAGGCCAATCCATGGTAGGAATTTGCCTACCAGCAAGGAAATCTCTTACACATTTCGCCCTATGGCAGGAGGCGTTATCGTCCTGGAACACGACATCTTCATCTACATATGCATTTTCAATTGATGGGATCAGGAAATGCTCTAAAATGTCAATATAAATATGCGAATTGACAGTTGTTTTAACGACAGCCATTTCGCCAGGCCCTTTACTTGACACGCAGCCCCAGATCAGAACGGTAGTTGGAAACTTTACTTGTTTCTTAATGCAGCCGTCTGAGTAAGTTTCGTTTCCTCGTCTCCAAACGAATGTTCCTGCATCGTCTCCATGACCAACGCAAATCCGTGACTCGTCACTGAATACTACCTTTTCCCAATCATCTACAGTCCACGTTGTCTTATTTTTGGCCCATTGTAGACGTTTCTTCTTCTGGGCAGTTGTCAGGGCCGGCTTTCTTTTGGCTTTTCTGTAAGAGAATCCCATCCCCCGAAGTCGATTTTCGTACTGTCCTGGCGCAAACATCAACACCCGCTTCAGCCCATTTCGTTTTCAACACTGTTGAAGTTTGTTTGCGGTTCTGAAGGCAAAGTGACTTTAATTTTCGATCGTCTCTCTTGGTTGTTTTCCTTGGGCGGCCTTTTCGCCTTCGCTTTTAAATGAGTCCCGGTTTGTTTAAACTTTATCCATATCCTTGATATTGCAGATTGAGAGCAGCTTACTCGATTCGCCACAATTTTGGTCGACAGTCCTTCTTTGATTAGCTTGATTATTCTTTGCCTGACCTCATCGGATAATTCTTTCGTCGGAGCCATGCTTGCACTGAAATAACTTCGTCAAATGATAACACGAGATCGGTAACACGTCTTTTATGTTACGATTAATTTGCATAATTTGCAAACATACCTGTTGCCAGATTTCAAGACAGAAAATACATGGTGATTCCATACTTTTTTCTCGTGTCGTCACTGAGTCCTTACATATTTCTCCAGCTGGGTTAATAAGAACTAACATTATTCATGCTAGAACACATTAATCCACTTGTTTGTGATTTTAACTTGTGTCTTAAATCGTCTACTTTCAATTAAATATGTTTTTGTTTGATTTAGTTTAACTTTGAAATTTCTACACACTGTTGAATAAAGATTGTTTTACTTTTTGAAAGGTGATTCCATATTTATTGCCAGGGGTTGTATATCGGCCACAGACTATCATTTGGGTTAGAAATCCTGCTCGTCCTCTTTTCTCCAAATGGGGATTTTGGCATTCCATGGATTCGATGGCTCATGTAAACGCGCCTAATACCTCTCAAAGTATTGCTTTAAAATGGATGCTGTTTTTTCTTATTATTTCATCATCATAAGTCCACTTATTACTTCATCATCATAAGTCCACTTATTACTTCCTCAAATAAAATCATGATTGGCAATTGAAGAACTTAGTGGAAGAACGCTCTCATCATATTTGAATACAAATTCAATTAAGAGTCAAAGAATATGTTGTTACCTCCTTTAAAGATATCAAGCTTACCCTTTTTCATAAATTTATATTTACAGTTTGCAAATATACCGCTTTTAACGGATGTAAGCGTAAACTAAAAACTTTTCAGCTCATTTTTAACTTTTTATTCTACTTAGTGCGTTCTGCTTCTACTAAACTCTTCAATCATTCTAACATTGACCTCTAAAAATGCGATTTTAGTTATGTAACTCATCTTACTTCTTATCAATGTGTGTTAACCCACATCGGAGGTAAGTGCTTATTTACGCTTCAAAGTGAACCTGTCACTTTTCTTTTCATCAATAACAACTTTTACATGTGACTTTTCCCATAACAAGTAGACTAAATCGGGTTTAAAAATGTCCAACAGATTCTCACCAAAGCGCGAAATCCTATTACGTGATGAGTTATCTATTCGTACAAGAAAACTCTTCACAAAACCCAAAAATAGCGCAAATAAATCCTCTTTTAAAAACTCTTAGTCAGAAGTACTTTAAAAGAAATGTGGGAATTAAATAATTTGAGAAATTTTGATGAATGAAGTTTTCTTTTTGTATCATCTCCTCTGGCGACCAACTATTTTCGTTGTGTTCCATATATTCTATGAGGTTTTTTTAAACCTCCGAACGGTCTTCATTACGTGGTCGAATGGCTGATGCTGCATCTAATCAGAAAAGGCCGCTAAATCGCAAATTATAGTCAAATTACTAGAAATTAAACTTCTTAGGGGTTGTCGATAAATTACATGATGCGATTTCGACGATTTTTTTTTTCGGTGAACTGGCACAATCATGTCGGACAATCATATTTACAACATTTTCCGTACAGAGGCCCCATAATTTGTTGTGCCTATAGTCTGAGTTTTCTGGATCCGGCTCTGTGTACGGTGTTGCCCTTAAACAATTTGCATTGGGTGAGTAGTCAGTTGTCACCTTGTCACTTGACTATGGTTCTAAATTACGACGTTCGTCGCAAATAGCCCTAATGTAGTACAAGTGCGACGATTATTCAGCCTAACCGCAATACTAACCTAAAAACCAAAAATACAAATAAATACTTAGCCTATATTAGCGTACTTTTTTTCCCAATTACCACCTGCAGATGAAAATATCTGTAACTTCCAAGTCCGTGACAGAAACTTTTGTCATAAATTGCCCACTCTATATCCGGCACACCATGTAAAACACACGAAATAAGCAACATTAACGGAGATAACCAGGCCAAAAGACTATGATTCCAACGCATCACCGCATACCTTAAATGAGCAATTTGTCTCAACCCTTTTTCTGAATGTTCAGAGTACCGTGAATTTTGTTTTTTTTTACAACGAAAGAGGATCCATGAATGGAATCTGACGTATTTTTTTGGGAACGAACAAATGGCGTGGAAAAAAATGAACCGGTAAAAGTTATTATTGGTTTGGTTGAGAACTGCTCATCATCGTGTAATCTTTTCCGCCATTAGGCCTCAAGCGGTTAAAATTTAGATTTTGCGTGAGAGATGGTTTTTTTTTTGCGAATAACTGAACTTGACAATGGCTTATGGGAAGCCGGTGTAATCAATTTAAAATGCATGAGGTTATCAGATAAAATGTCTTTTTTAATATTTTGTTATCCTAGGTAGTTAGGTTTTTTTACATACACTCTATAAGTATTTTTCGCTTTAATATTTATCCATCAAAATGAAATGTTTTTTTTTTTTTTTTTTTTTTTTTTGTAAATAAACTAGGGATGTGAAACTCAACATGACTTTCATTTACTTTTAAAAATATGCTAGAATTTGGTTAAATATTTGAACAAAGTTTTCTCTCTTTAGCAATGTTTTTAAACAGGGTCTGTTCTTCCATAAAGCCCTTTAGACCCGGGCCTAGGGCCTCCATTTTTTAGGGGCCCCTAAATTTCAGTTTCTATTTTGCTAAATGCTGTAAATCTCCTAAATATATAAAAAAAACTTTTAAAAAATATGATACTCCACTTTGTTTTTTGCTCAATTTTGACGGAGAAATTGACCTAACGTGATTGTTTTGTTCGATTTTTATAAGGAAGCATATAAAATTGTATCAAAATTTTTACACATAGGTCATATAGCACCATCATTACTGGAAATCATAATAACATTTTCCGCAAAGGGTCCCCCAAAAAAGGTTGTGCCTATAATCTGAGATTTCCTAGAACAGGCTCTGCGTTTAAAACCTAAAGAATTCTATGGCAGCTACTATCTTGTCACATGGACGATTGTCTAGAAAATCTTGTATCAAATTAAAAGTCTATAGTTCTTTTAGTTTATATAACAATGTGAACAACTGAACATTTGTGTTCGAATATGACAGATTCTAATTACTGTTCCTGTTCAAGATTTCTAAAAGTTTAATTTGGTGGGAATCTGACACTCGTGAGAAAAAAATAGAATTTCATTATCGAATATAATATCAATAATATCCAATCAATCGAAAATCCGGTATTCCTATCTTGTCAATGGAAATCCGTAATATTCTACTATTTAGTCAATCTACTTGTATTATTTTTGTCCTAATCCATTGCTGTTGCCCTACATATAATTACATGTATTCAGTGATCAACATTATATTATAACTATTACTCCACTACTTCTCTTGGCAATTTTCCTCTCTGACCAGTAGCCCTTGTTTTACCGTCATTTTAGCTCGGAACTTTCATTAAAATCAAAATGTTGTTTGACTTAAAAATAGGTTAATATCATTCCATTATCTTTCAAGCGTAACTTTACACAACATGCAATTGAATAATATCAGGAAGTATTTTGCTATGAGTAAAAGTAACTGCTCCACATTTTACAACAATTTAATGAGTATTAACATAATAATTTTACAACTTCATAACGGAGACTTTTAAATGTATATGTAACTGGAATTTTTAAACTCAAAAGGTTTATGTGTGTTTGGTGATTTATGTATCATTAAATAATTATAGCTATCTTTTTAATTTTATTCCATTATATAATTAAGTTTTCGGGCTCATTTAACGTGGAAATAAGCGTGAAATAAGCCTCTGGTAGAGTTTTAATTTCATTTGAATTAGGGTAGACTAATCAGTGAATGAACGCTTAAGCACAATTTGTTTTAAGAAAATTCATACATTTTAAGAAAATATAGCTTCTGGTTTATGACAATGTGAACACATCTGACATTGCATGTAAATTCTACAATAAAAGGAGGTGACTTTATATTATATTGCTTTGGGTCTTTTTTGGAGTCCAAATAAAAAGTGGTAGAAAAGCCAAGTGAATGGACAGTTCATTTGCCAGTGAATGAACACAAAAATGTCCAGTCAATAAACATGTTGGATTTTAATTAATAACGTATTACAACCAATCAGATGTCAGGTAGCTTCTTGGGAGGAAGTCAATGTTACCAATCCATCCAGTGGAATGATTTTAATCCTTATTTTTTAAATGTATTTACCAACTGTTCATTCACTGGGGCCTGTTCACTCACTGGTCAGTCTACCCTAGTCAAGATATTTTGTTCAATTTTAATTTAAGTAGTTTTGTGAGAAGGAATTGTACTGATTTTGTTTTATCTCGTGAAAATTGACTCAAGTAAAGAGTAGTTAGTTTAGTTTGAATTATCCATGCACTAGATGTTCACGAGGGCTATTGGCGACGGGCGTCATAATTTAGAACCACAGTCTTGATACATATATTTTCAGGCTTGTGTGCTTGCTCAGAGCCGCTTATAAACCTTCGTCAAGTAAGACAGTCACAACACACACACACACTCACATGCACACATATACGTGACAGATGCTGTCATCTATCACGCGCCACCTCCACAATTTAGACATGTCCCTGAAGGGGAGGGAAATAGTCTCCAGGAACCTGTACCCGGGGGAAACTGAGCAATGACCGCCCACAGGACTTTCGGACCCAACAGATTTAACGAGCACGTACTCCGAACTCCGCATATATTAGGTGAGTTTTCAGCGACCAGGACTCGATCGTGGGACCTTCCGATCCGTAGATCACGACACTGACCACAGGGCGCCTCACAGCCCGAACCACAGTCAAACGGTGTGCAGTCAACTAATTTATTTTGGTTAGCTTCATGACTCGTTTATTTTTCTATGTGTATATTTAATGCATGTTGTTTTAGGTCGGATGAATCATTGGTTAATTTTATGCTTGGTTAGGGGGAACCAGGGACATATGACCCAACTCGAATTTTATTGCTTGTAACTTTAAAAAAAAACTATTTATGACTGTGTAAATTCAGATAATTTATACTTCATAAAGTAGCACACAATATATATTGGGTTATTTGAAAGGGTTAATAAAATCAACAGTTTGGCCACACTCAGCGGGTCCGCCACTTCCCACAGCAAAGTGCCACTGGTTACTTGTCACGAAATAAAACTCCTGATAAGGAAAGTTAGTTTAATATAAAAGCATTTTCTTAATTAAACAGCCATTAACATTACGGTCACCAAAGCGCGACGCTGGTCAGCCTCTTTCGAACAACTGGCATGCATTCGGACTTCTATTTTCGAAAAGGAAGAGTGTATTAGTCTCAGATTGCAATCTTATTTTTTTTTTGTATGTTACTGTGTATTAATTCTTCTGTTAAATGTGCATTGTGGGCTATATTAAGATATTATTAGGGATGCATCATGTTCAATGGAGAAGTAAATAGGTTTAACCTTAATTGTCGTCACAGAATATTTCATATATTTTTTTTTTTCAATACTTTTTTTAACATTATTTTAAGCTATTTTTTATAGAGAAATTTACTTCGTTTTTATAAGCTTTTAACTCCGTGCAGCCAAAAATGTCCGACGAAATGTTCCCATGTAAGGGAGTGCACGTCAAATATCCTTCAAAGTCCTAACGAAACGCTGCGTACTTGTAACGCTCGTCACTTGACTGTGGTTCTAAAATACGACGCCCGTCGCCAATAGCCCTCGTGTAGCTCTAGTGCGACGATAATTCAAAACCTAACCAAACCTATAAACTTTTAACCTTTTATAAGGAAGGAAGTATACTTCCCAGCAACTTCATCAATTTTGATTAGTGCTGCCCCATCTCCTGATAACTTCAGAAAACACAAACAAAATTACTAATGCAGGATTCCTATGGACGATACTTTTGAATGGCTCCTACGTTTGAATAGCTCCCAGCGGGCGATGGGAAACATATTTTCAACCGAAATAAAATAGTCTTAATAATCAAAATTAATTTTAGGTAATGAGCTAAATGATTTTTTTTATAAATCAATCTCAATCCCAGAAATACTTTAACGTAACATTACTAAAAAAAGCCTTATAAAGGGTTAATTAAAGTCCTAAAAGTGTTTGCCATATATTTCTATTTTATATTAGAGTGAGGTGTCTTTCAAATTGCTAGGTCTTGTGAGATATCATCTTCGGAAACAACCCGTTGAAGTACCAGTGTGTCGCTCTGTTTGAATATGCAGCTGTACCAGGCCGATGAAAGCTCGGGAAATATACAGTTAGCCAACATTTAACTTTTGTCTGGAAATTGTTTGTAAAGTTACAGGCAACTTATAACTGCTTAAATTTGTACTATTGGGTTTTGCAGATTAATATCTTTAAACATGCATTCAATGGAAAATAGAAGAACAAGAAGCGATTTAGTTCAGCTATTCAAGTTCATCAAGTAGGAAAACATGGAAGGCTCATTTTTAACTTAACTATTCGAACCAGAGGACATGGCCAGAAGTTTTGAAAAATCCTGCTTTAAAATGGAGGTAAGACAGCATTTTTAATGCGATGAAGTTATCAATGAGTGGAATGCTTCAGTGGATTATGTTTGATATTCGAAGAGAGTAAAATAATTCCAGAAGAATCTATAGGGGGAACCACGGAAATATAACCCAACTCGAAGTTTTTTGCTTGTAACTTTGAAAAAAAAAACTTTATGACTGTGTGAATGCAGATAATTTTTTCTTTATAAAGTAGTGGGTCATTCTCAAAAAATGTTACAATTCCAACTTCCAATGTTAAAAAAATAAAGTTGGATTTTACTTAAAATAATTGTTGCTATTACATTAAGAATTCACCTATCTAATGAAACTACATAAAATATGTATAAATTTTTAAATATTTTATGCTTTAATTCAAACTTTTCACTTACCTCAATGCTATTATACCGAGAGTTTTGAAACGGACGAGATAAAATATACGTAAAGACACCACACTCGAATTGTTTCAACTATACATTTTCTACAGTATAAATATTTTCAAAAATAGCAGCGCTCCTGATTTCTTAGTTTGAACTACGTTTGACGACAACACTTCTTATTGGTTGGTTCTTTGCAGCGGGATCCTTTGCAAGGTGGAACTAATTGGTTTGGTTTTTTAAACAAATGTAGTTAGAGTAGTTTAGGTTGTGGTCGAAATTTACATACGAAATATTAACGTAAATTTCATATTTGTGTTTTCCTTCGACGAAAAAGAAAATTCGGCAGCGACAACGGGAAAAAGCAAACGATTTTTTTCCTATTTTTTACACAAAAGGAATCGCTTCATTGAAACCTGTGTTAATAACTATATTTTCATATAATTAATAATATAAAGTTAATTATATTATTTTTATTTTTAGTGTTTCCAAAAAATAATTTTATAACTTTACTTTTTTTAAAACTAATTATTTCTTATTTTGATAGTACTAAATAGATTCGGCCACTTTTTAAAAAGTTCTAAATGGGCAGACGATTTTTTCCTGATAATAAATGATTTCATTGTTACGAAGATATAAATTTCATTAAATATTTTATGCGTACATACATGCACTTTCTTATGCAAATTAATTTTACATTAAGGATGAAATACCTAAAAGTGTTTTCATTGCATTAAGTTGTTAAGTTAAAATGAATTCGTCATAAACAATGCACATGCCTTAATTTACGTAATATTAATTACCCTGGTTTTAATAGCTAGATTTTATGTTGTTTTCGCATCATTATTATAAACCGAATCATTAACTACCAGCTCGATTCATTTGTCCGCGGAAGCTTTTCCATCTATCAAAAGAAATACCACGCATCAATAACTTAAGATCCAATAATAGTATATATGCCTATTACGTGTAACGCGGCAACAAAAACCGATGCAGCGAAGGAGTTTTAAAAAACAAAGATCAATTAAACCGAACAGCAAATACGATCAGCTTAAAACAAGTTTTAATTCGTTTCATATAACAAAAGAAAAATTTACGTGACTTAGAAATTATGATTAAGAGCAGTGATCGTAATAATTCACTAATACAATGTTTAAAATAATGCGATATGATTAAAAATTCCTCTGTTTAATTAAATATTCAATAATATGTGACCCGCAATTGTTGATAGTTACGAATAAGTAGCCATGTCATCTAAAATTCTGCATATGTCAAGCAACAATCAAAACTTTTATGTCATATTAGTTCGTAGTTAAGAATAGGGGGCACTGCGCTCATCAAAGAGTTAGCTTCTTTTTCTACGGTAACAGAGTGGACAGTAACAGAGTGGACATTTTAAATTTTAACATCGCTTTTTGCCATGAAGTGTATTTAATTTAAAATTTGTTTTTAGCTTATCGTAATCAGATTCGTAAGGGCTTTAAACTGCACTATTACTTTATTCTTAAATAAGCTCCAGTTTAATAAAAAACACGGTAACATAGTAGTCATGGAATAATTACACTCGCATTCATTTTTCAAACTTTTGCATTTTTCCTCCATAAACTACAATTTTAAGATAAAATTGTCAGGCATTTCAGAAATAAGTGTCTATAGTAGTACTTATTTCAGCAAAAAACTTTAATTTTTTGCATTTTTTGTCGTGAAATTTTGGTAACAGAGTCGACAAAGGAAAATTCTTCGATTCTGTGGGACACCATATATTAAGCTACAAAACAAAACATTTTTGTAATTAAGTCGTGGTCAAAAGCATATTTGATAGCTAAGATGCTTGTTAATCATTATAAGCATCAATAACTAAGAAATATTTATTTTATGTTATAATTATCTTCTCTTGTTCTTAAATTTTTGGTCATGGAATACGTGAATTTTACCGACTATGCTCCTTTAAATGAAGTCTCCAACTTTTGTTTTAGTATTTTTGCACTTTTAAAATATAGGTACAATAACTTAAAAGTGCGTTCTTTTATGCAGTTCAAGTGAAAATTCCGTAACAATAAAATTAAAAATACTACAAGCAATGAAAGCTGTGGGACACCATTTGTAACATTTTTTGAGAATGACCCTAGTACACAATATATATTAGTATTTTTCTGTAGTATTCTGCAATAGTGGTAACATATAAATTATTTGAAACTTTAGTTTTGGGTTGACCCACCCATTAGGGATACGTGACCCAACCCAAAAATTTGGTAATAAGACTTAAAATCATTAAAAAAAATTACCTAATAATAAAACTAATATCATAATATAAAGTTTATATAGATTTTATAGTATTTTCAGACACAATTATTACTTTTTATTTTTATCACATTAATTATGCTTATATTGACGAAATAATCAAATTTTAAAGTGAATTCTGGTCTAAATACAAAACTGGGGCTACTTTTACTTTGCAGAGAAAACATAAGTGCTTGAAGAATCGCTACTATTTAATCAATATCAACTTGAAATGTAGTATCCATTTCAGGCCATTTAAAACATTTTCCACCGAATATTTATGCATATTGAATTGTAAGCTCATTAAAAAAATCCCCTTGTACCTTCCCAACAAACCTTATTACTGGAGAACCCAGTCATTTACTTTTGGGACTTCCGCGATTTTTGAAAAAAAATGTTCTTGTTCAACTTCTGTTTACTTTTGTGTTGTTTACTTTTTTCACATATCCCCAATTGGCTTGGGTCAATTATCCCTAGTTGCACTTTTTTGTTTAACCCCAAAACAAAGTCATTTGCAAATAATTAATTACATTAGCACTATTATGCACGTAACTGTAGCTAATAGCATGAACTAAACAAATAACTAATTAAAAAAAATCTTTCATGTAAACCAAAAAATCTAGACCGAAAAACCTTACGGCCTCAACAAGTTACTTTCGGTGCATGAAAACGTATTTCTTCGTATAACTAAACACATACGCAATGATTCAGCTCAATTTTTTTACCATGTGATCAGCTGTCGGAAAGGAAAAAGTGATGCCACTTTCAACTCACAAAACTTTTCCATTACTGAGAAAAAGGCATTGGGTCATGTATCCTTATCTATCAAATGTCCCTATTCGCCCTAGTTATTGAAGACAGGTAAAAATTTTGTAATATTTTTCATTCATCTTTCTGGGCTTCTGCCCTGTTGTTGGTCGACAATTTTTGTATTTGTAATAAATTTTTAAGTCGTGAAAGCACCACAAATTCTTTCCCTGCAAAACGATGCATTACTCTTAGACAGTATAAGTGCAAGAATCTAACTCATAAGCTTGGTACAGATGGAGTTGCAATTCTTCAAATCATCACACGAATACGAAGATCTGACATTTGTGTGCTTGTACACCGTCAGGTCCCCAACATGCAGTGAAAACGAACACGACTTCTGTGGTGCTGAAAAGTCGTGTTCGTCTTCCCTGTGTGTCGGAGACATGACGGTCTACAAACACACCAATGTCAGGTTTTTATAAAGTTACTCTAGAAAGTAACTGTTTAAGTACTAATTGGTCGGTCTGTTTGAATGTGTATAGTTATGTTGTTGTTTCTAATTCCCATATGGTCCGACTCCGTCAGATCAGATCAATAAATCCGTTGACATTCAGAAAGTCCGAAACCAAAAGGGGGAAAGAAAATATGTCCTCCCAGTCCAGTCCTAAGCAATTAAGGATATGGTCAGGTGATGCCTGGTTTTGCTGGCACTTAGGGTAAGGGGGGAGATCTTTGATTAGCAGAAAACTTAAGACTTTTCAGGTGTCTGCTGGCTAGTCTGGACAAGCAGGTGTTGGTCTGTCTGTCACCAGGGAGAGAAAGAGAGAGTCCTGGCTGTTTTGCTTTGTACCAGTAGTGTGTATAGTTATGCCAGACCGATACGATATATATATATACAGTTTGCTCAAGAACTATAAAGTTTGCTTGAGAAATGTACAGTTTGCCAAAATTTAACGTTTATCTGAAAATCGTTAGGTTACCCGTCACCGGCAACTTATAACTAATTATATTTTTGACCTTAAATTTACTAGTTTTTTTTATGTTTTAAATCATAAAAGTAACAAAATATAACTTACCAGATCGGTACAGAAGGAGTTGCAATCCTTCAGGTCATCACACACATACGAAGACCTGACATCAGTGTGCTTGTACACCGTCAGGTCTCCTACATGCAGTGAACACGAACACGACTTCTGCGGTCCATCCATGTAGCCATGATGGCTAGGTCTGTTGTGGAATGGTCTGTTCGGTGTGAACTGGTGTGGCGGGAAGTAATCCGGGTAAAATGGATGGTGGGGCAAAGATCTTGGGCCTTGGGGTCCTGGGGGAAAGCCGGCGGGTCCTGTGAGATAGCCGGCAGGGCCTGAAGCAAAGCCGGTAGGTTCTGGAGCGAAACCGTTGGGGCCTGGATGGGATGATCCACTGAAGAGGTAGGGCTTGATCTTGTTGAAGATGTTCGGCTTGGAAGGGTACTGGCTGAAGGCGGTCTGGAATGATTTTTGTTTGGGTGTGTATAGATTATAGAGTATATAAGGTAACTGAAAAGCAGTAGTTAATGCGGTTTTTCAAAATGGTAAAGAGTCAAATCGGATTGAAAATAATATAACATCGTTCTCAACACAGAATGGGAACTATCTGATAAGGATACGAAAACTGTTGCATAAATTGTCGTCCGTCGATGATTACAATTTATTAGGAGACATGTTTAGAGGTTCATCACGAATATCGAAAAAAAAATCGGTCCTATATTTGGCTCATTTTCTAGTCTATACATTTCGATACTGGATGGGTTCAAATTAATCGGTCAAATACTTTTATGATTAATCGATTAAATACTTTTATGATATCGATATTCTCTCTTCTATTACCACCTGTCATTATCCAAAATATTTGAAGTCAAATCTTACATAATATTCTCTGAATTATAAGGACTAAACAGTAAATCGAACGCATAAATGTAAAACCTTGCAATATATGTATTTCACTGAAATCTTTTCACAATACCTGCAAGGGATTCGTAAACATCTCTTTGATGGGGAACCTAGGACTTCTAGGGGGTGGAGGGGGCGGAGGTCGGCTGAAGTGACTGCTCTGGTAGCTGGCGGCAGGGGCGTAGTTCATGGGTGGGAAAGGGGGCGGGGCGAAGAACGACATGGGCGGGGCCCCGTATGACATCATCGGGGGATGGGCCATGGGTGGGAGGTGCATCGGATGGGCGTATGTCGCTTGAGGTTGGTAGGGAGCGATGTGGTGTCGGTAGATGACTCTAGGTTGGTAGGACTGTGGACTACTGTAGGCGTAGTAGGACCAGGCACTGTAAGGAATGATACGTTGCTTTTAAATTGTATGGATGTTGTATACAGAATATGCCAGAGGACGCTGTACACGCCATCCCTCTGCGCATCACCCACCCCATTCACTTATGAAGTGTAGGATCAACTGTAACTAAAACATAATTTGACTATTATGCAATTTTATGGCAATAAATAAATTATTCCTTATTTCTTCTTCTGAAAGATTTTATTAAGTGAAAATATAGCAATCTTTGAATAGAGCCTAGAGCTGGCATTACGATGGACGTAATAATTGACTCACTCTAGAAATGAATTATCCCAGCCCTAGTAGTACACGAATATCCATCAGTAGAATAATTTTCCATGGCAATTTAACACTAACGAGCTCACGCATTAATTTTATTACAATACATAGAAGTTTCTATACTTCATTGAAAGAACCCGAAAATACTTATCAACGTTTAACTAACTCCCCCAGGCCCCAGGGATGTGTGATGCTACATTATTTCAAAGAAACCAACGTTCCCATTTAAATTTTCTTCAACCCTCTGTTAATAATGTTTTCTTTATATACAAAGAGAGCTGTTTTTCTTTGGAAGACGTTACAGTATAACTATAGCCAGTGGTGAAAGTGGGGAAAAATAAGTGGGGGGATGCCTTCAATTAGAATGCCATGCCCCATCCCCCCCCCCCCCTCTATGGATTATGGATTCGAGAGATATAAGAAGTGGGGGGGATGGATAGAAATTTTCTTGAAAAGTGGGGTGACGCGTCACCCCGTGTCTACCCACACTTTCAGCACTGACTATAGCCGATAATCCAATGCAAATAATTCACAAATACATATCACAAGAATAGGAGTCGATACCTTCAGTTTGGTTCAGCAAATAAAAAAAATAGAGTAAGAACATAAGAAATTGATGGTGGAAAATTTGACTGATATAATAATGTGGTTTCGTAACAGGCTTACACAAAGTGCTGGATTTAAAGACCCAGGTAACCCTAGGCACTAAGCATTTGGGATTTCCCGCCATCTCGAAGCTATTTTGGAAATTAATCAAATTAAATACGCTAGTACAGAACATATAATTTTTAATCGCTTTTAATAAACATCACAATAATGCAGTATGTTACTATAGTCATTCTCTCTCTATAAAATTTATAAAATCACGCGGCGACACATCGAACTTTCTTCTTTTTTTTTTCAAAATGTTTATGTCCCGTTATGACATCCAGACACATTATTCGATTCTTCATACTATGTTCTATTCGACAATATTTTACATTAATCTCAATAAAAGTCAGAACTACTATTTTTTTTTTATTTAGAAAATAGTCAAATTTACCATTCTCCTGATTTTTGATGAGTTCACTTCAGTTCAACATATTTAAAACACAATTTAAACTATTTCGGTTAAAATAATTACTAAATTTTTTTTTAATAATGTGGTCAGATACCTTAAAATATATAACTCGAAATGTTTTTAGGTAATATATATATATTTTTATTTTGTTGTTTTCCACAGTTGAACAATTTTGGCATTATTTCAAAAACCATATAAAAAATTTAAATGAATTTTTTTTTCTTATGGAATTCGTATATTTGACCTAAAATAAGCCTGTTTTGTGAATATCCGGTGCTTCTGTAGTGTAGTAAATTTTGGGGACTGAAAGGGTTAAGGGCCCCCTTCCCGACTGGGCCCCTAGGCCGAAATCCGGCACTGTTCACACAGGGTCCCGATTTCGGCCATCGCGGGCGTAATTTACCCAGATTTCTCATCCCTCATATCAAGATTACTAGAAGAAATAGTTATTGATAAATATTAGTTGAAGAAAACGTTAAAGGAGTTGCTGGCGGTTAATTTAATATTTTTTTGGTGACACTTCATTAATTGTTTGTTAAATCATGTTAATCATTGATTAAATCTCATTAAGAAATTAATAATTGTCGATAATTTTAAATTTCTTTCATTAATAACAATTATAAAATTAGAAGTTATGACTTGTTATAACAATTCTATAGTATTAATACGAATATTATTTGTTAATAATTACGATATTTTTTATAAATAAATTTATATTAATGATAATTTTGAATTTAGTAACTGCTAATTATTTGCTTTTAACAACAAAGGTTTACTTTCTAAAAAATATTTTTTTTCATGTTTTAATAATAGACATTAATATCAATTATTATTACCACTTCTAATTTTAAATAATCTATGCAGGTGTTAAAATAAAGATTTTGAACGCAAATTAATTATACGCTGGGTTGAAATTTAAATACTAGGGGCATGTAATAAATATTCTTTAAAAAAAAAATTTTTTTGTACGAGTAAAATGAATTGCTAAGTTATAATAAAAAAAGTCGTGCAAAGTTTAACATTCTCAATATTTTTATACAAAAATATTTTTTAAAATTTTATAATGCTTCGATTTACCATGACATCTTATTTTCTTACTTTTTTAAACATACAGTTTTGGTTGAGTTTTAAAATATAAATAAATATAATTAATTTCTCATTTTAAAAAAATAGTAATGAATATCTCACTCACCACCGAAGTGTCAAACACATCAGGAAGATAACCGATATTTTCGCCATGTTTTGATGTGCTTACTATGTCACACTAAATGTCGCATTGGAAGCCCGCAACAACGCAATCTTCTGACAAACACGCGAAAAAGAACCGCCGAGCAAAAAAACAAGTCTTTAAAAAGAAACGTTCAGGTCCACTACTTTTATAGGTACGGGCCGTGACGTCACCCAAATTGAAGATCCAGTTATAAAATCTTCGTTGAATATTGGGTTTCATTGAATTTTAGCTCCCAAGTATGAAAAGAGGTGTCTTATAAATTTCTTAGGGCGATTAGTGGATGTCGTGGTTGGTAAAAAAAAACTCAAGATGATTTTTTTAATTATTAACCAATTAACGACGATTTTTTGAATATCACTAAGGGGTCCAATACCTCAGACAATTTTTTTTTATTTTTGCACTTACACATTTCAAATTTTTTCACTTGTTAAGCATGTATTACAAACACAATTCAGCTACTAAAATGTTATTTAAGTCTGCTTTTTTTTTAATTTTTCAGAAATATCCAAACATTATGTTTAAAATTTTTTTAAAAAAATGGATTGTTAGCGATTTTTAGGCATCGGACCCCTTTACTATTTCATAACCGAATATTAAAATTTTCACTTTAAGGTGTGTGTTTTTTAATTCGTTTTTTGCATAAAACTTAATTTGTAATATTAACTTAATTCGAGATAAATATTTCTAGGCTATGTTCGTTCTTTGTCTTATTTTGTTGTTTTTTTGGGGTAGTAAATTTAGGCAACAACTCATTTTCACATGTCAAACTTTCTTGCCAACTGTCAGTATAGTGGGTTAAATTTGACGTAATATTTTGTTTATTTAGTTAACTATCTTAAATGATTTACTTAATTACTTTTCTCGTATTTTACTTTACTCTTCTCATATGTGTTCGAATCGTGACGTCAAAGGGATGAAAAAATTCCTTAGGGTGTCCATGTATAGAACTAACTAAATTAAACTTTACGGAACTGTTTACTAAACTAAAAAAAACTCCTCCGCGCAAGAGTACGTTAAAGGGCTAAGGCCAGTCGTGCCCATTCCAGCTTACGTGACCTAGGGCTCTAGGCATATGTCGCGGTAAGGTGGTCAGCCTCACGTGGGACCCCCAGTGTTTAGTTCCTAAGCATGCTTGGTACTCATTTTATCGACCCGCTTGAAAGTCTGAGTCAATCTCACCCAGTCCAAGACTCGACCCCGCACATGAGGCGTGGCTAATGCGAAGAACTACCACTAGGCCACTGGGCCTCGCCATATATTCTACTGATACCTTATTTAAATTTTTTATGGCATGAAAATGCAATTTAGCTTATTTTAGACTGAAAATTGTGGATAAGTGTTTTTAAAAAATACAATGAAATTCTAATGTTGCTCTTTTTAAAGCCTCTGAAATATTAAAACTCATTTTTTAATCGTTTTCGTACTATTGAATATATTTTATTGGTAACAATATATTTTAAATAAAATATTTTTGTACCGTTAAATTAAGCTCTTTTGCATTTTAGGGGAATCCTGATGCATAACTAACTAACGCCCTGACACTACACTCTCAAAAATGAATGCTCAAAAACGACGAAATTTTCCTTAATTTTGACGATCCGTTTACTGGCAAATGCTCCGAGTTTTCGTTTCCTCAATTAAAGTGAGGAAATTTGAATCTTCATTTTTATGAGGATTTGAATGTCGTCTAATCCAAATAAATGGTTCGTCATTTTTGAGCATTTGAGTACAACAATGAGATTCAGTTTCCTCAAAATCAAGATACAGAATCGTCAAATCACGATCGTTAAAGTGAGGATTCGCGTTTACTCAAAAATCGCGTGATAGTTTGACGAAACAATCCTCAAAATTAACGAAATGAGGATTAAGGATTCATGAATCGTCAAAAATGAAAGTGTTATTTCTAAGAGTGCGCTTTCCAGTTCTTAATTTTCATGGTCTTTAGATCTCTTTCCACATCATCTAGCCATCTTTTTTCTGGGTCTTCTTCTCTCTCCCTGACATTGCCCTTTAAAAATTTACCTTGTGCCTCTGCTATCATCCTTTTTTTTTTCATACAGGGTGGTTATAAAATAACACTCGCTATTCGGAGTGGTCTGTAGCTTGAATGAATAATCCAAATGCATCAAACATTGAGACACTTACTAATCAGGAAGGGGGGGGAAAGAATGGAATCATAAAAAAGATAGAATCCTAAAAAATAATCTTAAAGAAGAATAATCATAAAAAACAGACTCGTATCTTGGCCGGGGTTCTAAATTACGAGGCGTCGTTAATTATGGTCATTTACGGCCAACACAGCTAATGACGCTTCGTAATTTAGAACCCTGGTCAAGAGACGAGTTTCTTTGCTTTTTTTTTCGAAAAAGAATGAAATCATAAAAAAGAAACTCGTCTCTTGACCAAGTTTCTAAATTACGAGGCATAGCCAATTACGGCTAATTACGGCCAACACATCCAATTACGCCTCGTAATTTAGAACCCTGGTCAAGAGACGAGTTTGTTTTTTATGATTCCATTCTTTTCTTGATTCATTCTTGACTCATTCATTCTGGATTAGTAAAGTGTCTAAATTTTTGTTGCATTCGGATTATTCATTCAAGCTACAGACCACTCCGAATAGCGAGCGTTATTCTATAACCACCCTGTATGTTCCAGCCATTGTATGTTCCAACCATTGAATTCCCTTAGCCTCTCTAATCCTGATACTTAGCCACAATAAAACTAACATGAATGTTGGTTAATGACAATATATAAATGGTAATGCAAAATTTCATTTTAATATTTTTTACTATTTTATATGAAAAAGTGAATGAGAATTACTTGGAATTTGTGACTGGCTTGGTATGGTACATATATATTCCAGCTTGTGTGCTTATTCAGAGAGCCGCTTATAAGCTTTCGCCAAGTGGGACACACACGGATAGCATATTAACAGTCACAAAGAAAGGAATAACACATAGACAAATAACAACATTTATTGACGGTCACAAACATCCATGCCTAACCGGGATTCGAACCCGACCCCAGCAGCTCCAAAGGCTAGCGTCCTAACGATTAAGCCACCGGAGCGGCTGGAATTTGTTAAAAGTTCAAGCATTTTAATGCTACATATTTTAATAAAAAGGTTTTCCGCGTTAGCATGTGTCAAAATCGCGATGTTATTAAGATTACGATCACCTATGTAGAGCGTAGTGACAGGAACTGACAAGAAGACAAAGGATTATTAAACTTGTTTTCAGGAACACAAATTTGAATATAATAACATTCTTTATTTTATTATTATGATCGGTCAGAGAAAGTGGGAGAGAAAGGTACGGAAGTGTGTAACAAGCAAAATAATGATGTTGGTTAAGAATGTAAAAAATCGATTAATTTTTAATTGAAAGAATTAATTTTAAAGAAAAAAAGGTTGCGTGGGTTTGTTTAATCTCTGGCATCGGTCAGTTTTTCGTTGACTTTGGCTTTGATTAGCTGATAGATTTGTTGTTACTTTATTTTTTGTAATTTAAATTTTTAGCTTGTTGTGTTTTACTTTAGGTTAGGTTTGAATTATCGTCGCACTAGAGCTGCACGAGGGCTATTGGCGACGGGCGTCGTATTTTAGAACCACAGTCAGGTGACGAGCCAGCACCTGAGTAGGCACCCAACGCAACCGTTAAGGGCGACATCGTACGCAGCGTTAGGACTTTGGAGCATATTTAACTTGCACTCCCCTACACGGGGTATTATTCGTCGGACATTTTTGGGCTGCACGGGTCGTTTATAGGTCGACAGTTTTCTTGGCGATGCCCGGACCCGAACCTGGGACCTTCCGCATGCTAGGCGAGTGTCTAACCGACTGGGCTCCCCAGCCCCCTATTGTGTTTTACAAAATTCTATTCCATGTTAAATAGTGTTTCATTTAGGATAGGGTGCTGAGGAGCCAGGTCGGTAAGGTGCTTGCCCCGCAAGCGAAATATCCCAGGTTTGGGCCCGGGGCGCTGCAAGAATAACCGCCAACATATAAACGGTCTCAGCAGCCAAAAAGTCTAACGAATAATTCCCCGTGTAGAGGAAGTGCACGTTGAATATTATACAAACTCTCAACGCTGCGTACAATGCCGCTCGTAAAAGTTACATTGGGTGTCTACTCAGTCTCGTAGCTTGACTTGTGGCTCTAAATTGTGACTCTCATGCAGCTCTAGTGTGACGGTAATTCGAAAGAAACAACCGAGCAAAACGCATGACTCATTAATTTTATTTATTTAAACTAAGAAACGATTATAAGTGATTGAGGAAACCGATGTAATTTTACTTACTTTATCACATACTTACAACAACAACAAAGTATAACGGTTGGTTGACGAATTAGTAAATCTTACATAGTTAAAGGATGGTCACAAGGCATCCAAATGACGTGATATGAACTAGGGTAGACTAACCAGTGAATGAACGTTTAAGACGTCACGTTCGCCAGTGAATGAACACCAGGATATAATGACCATGACACAACCAACCATTGTCAGATATCTTCCTACTAGATGGGAGGAAGTCGGTATTGCCAATCCATATAGTGGAATGATTTTCAATCTTTATTTTTTTAATTATATTTACATAATGTTCATTCACTGGGGCCTGTTCACTCACTGGTCAGTCTACCCTATACTTTATATATACACTGCTCAAAAGAATTAAGGGAATGTATGATGGTTTAAACCATTTCGCCCCCAATGATTCCAATTGGTATCATCAGCTTCCGATTTTTTTTTCTCATTAAGTTGAGCTCTTTACTTATTTATAGTTAGATGGATGAATCATGTCTTTTGAATAAATAAATAATGTTTGTTTTAATTGAATGAAAATATGAAAAACCATGGGAAAATAAAATTCACTCCCAAAAACTTTTATGAAATAAATTGACCCTAAATTCTTCATGCTTGCATTCTTAGAAGTCTAAAGTTTGATTTTATATTTTTTTACAATTAAAATTTTGAAAAATTATTGCTATAATTTATTCAAAAGTTATGATTCTAATTTTTTGCTCCTTAAATTTTAGTTAAAAATTAAGACTTGTTTATCTGTTTTTTACTATTTTAATCTGGATGCATTAAAGGATCTATTTTATAAATTTTAGATTTTTATAATAAAAAATAAGTTGAAACTGGACGGGTAAACAAAAGTACGCAAAGTGCTCCCCTAATTTCCCCCTTGCTCCCCCCTTGTTTTGAGTAGTGTAGTTAAGCTCAATATATCATTGTGACCAAATACATTTGGGGCCTTTTTGTTATAATTATTATTATTTTATTATTATTACTTTATAATATTATTATGCTTATTGTTTTTCCCTATAAAGAGAATGCAGACGAAGTTGTTTGTTAGCAATGTACAAAATTCCGTTTTTTTGTTTACCCAAATGAAATGTAGCATAGATCAAGTTGACATTTATCGACGGAAAGTCCATTCGACATCGATGTAGAGAAAAACAAAAGTTGCGTGTATAAAATATATTCAATAAATTAAAATATCGTGAAACACATGACACCGTTTTAATACTTTTTCTGTTTATTAGAAAGGTAAGATAACAAATGGATTTGTTAAGTCAAGTCATAAATATAAAGCAATGACTTTTATTGAAACTAAAAAACTTAATAAACAATCAGGAAAAGGTATCTTTTTTATTAATATAGGCATTTAAAACAACATTTTAATTCAAAGCAAACAAGTTTTTTAAACTTCTTTTACAATTCCGTTGCCCTACTTGGGAATCGATTGGAAAACGATCGATTCTTTCAGTATGTAATCTTGTCGTGTGTAAGAAACTGAAAGATGAATGATAAATTAATAGGTTAGGTTTGAATATCGTCGCTCTAGAGCTACACGAGGGCTATTGGCGACGGCCGCCGTATTTTAGAACCACTGTCAAGTGACGAGCCGACACCTGAATAGGCACCCAAAGCAACCATTAAGGGCGACATCGTACGCAGCGTTAGGACTTTGAAGGATATTTAACGTGCACTCCCATAACCCTTTCCGACCGGGCTCGCACGATCGTGCGGGTAGTTAAGAGAATGTTCAAGCTCTTCAAAAATATCTATACCGAAGCAGCTGACTTGTACCATTCGTTATTTGTATAAAAAAATGACTTTGTTTTTAAGGAATTGCAGGCATTAATGCTGTTTAACGCATTTATTTCGATAAAACTCCAAATTAAGTCTAATAATTTCAAATCAGCGCCATCTGACCGCCGGTCGAAAAGGGTTAACAAGGGGTATTATTCGTCGGACATTTTTGACTGCACGGGCCGTTTATAGGTCGCCAGGATAATTTAATGGGGGGAATAATCTCAAAAATAAAAGAATTATCCAAATCTTGTTAGTAAAATCCAAGTATTGAACTTGGTTATATAGCGTCGTTGCGCCAATTAACGAAGATTTTGTACATATTATTAACACCTTCATTACCGGGATAAAAACGTTAACTTCAAGGGTTTGTTTTTCGTGAATTTACCCTATATAAGTTGTTCAAGGCTGTGGTCTTCGTTTGTGTGATGTTTGTTTATTTAAATAAACCTCATCAGGAAGTTCATTTTTGAGTGGCGCATTTTCTGGTCAATCGCCGTCAGTTCCATAACCAAGAGAATTCTATAATTTATTTAACGATATTCTATTTTAACGATTAAAAGATTTGTCGATGAATTTTTTTGGATTTTACGAGACTAAAAATCGGATAAATATTCATTTAAAATGTAATATTTGAATGACCTTTAAAGTTTTTAGTTTGTACTTAGATCCATAAAACGCGGTTTTTGGAAACAGTAAAAATAGACTTAACTTGAAGTTTGTGAAAAGAATAATGCTTATTGGATTTAATAAAACAATAACATGTTCATCGACGTAAAAATCTTAATTTTTCAAAAATGCCACTTAGAACGTTCTTCCACAAAGCTCTTAATTTGTTCTTGCATGTATAATGAGAACGTTTCAGTTGATGTAACGCTCTCACTCTCAAAAATGAATGCTCAAAAACGACGTAATTTTCCTTAATTTTGACGATTCCGTTTGCTGGCAAATGCTCCGAGTTTTCGTTTCAACAAAGTGAGGAAATTTGAATCGTCATTTTTAGGAAAAATTTGAATGTCGTCTAATCTAAAGAAATATTTCGTCATTTTTGAGCATGTTAGTACAACAATGAGATTCCGTTTCCTCAAAATCAAGATACGGAATCGTCAAATCACGATCGTAAAAGTGAGGATTCGCGTTTGCTCAAAAGTTACGTGATAGTTTGACGAAACAATCCTCAAAATTAACGAAATGAGACTTCCCAGGCAGCAAGCCTAATCGGCGAATGGTTGGCCAATCATCGATTTCGTCGGCAAATGATTGGAAATTTTTTCACGAGATCGGGAAGATCTCGCGCCAATTTGTCACTCCGACGTCTACAAAAACTGGTCGGTTTGTGAGATCGGATCGAGATGGGGCTAAAGTCGTTTGCCAACCAGTAGATTTGTTGCTATTTTATGCGTCGGTTTGTGAGATCTGCCCGACCTCGTCATTCGATCAATTAAAAGTGGTCGTTTGTAGAGATTGGGCCGATGTCGGTGCGATCTTTCAATTCGATCATGAAGATAATAAATTTTATATTTTATAGATTATTGTAACCAAAACAAAAAAAAAAATCTAATGATTAACCGACAAACCCCCCTGTGATGGGTGAAACGAAGTTTTTTTTTATTTATTTCAACTCAATAAGCTAAAATGTTTCTGAAATGTAGCGTGCATTTATCAAAAATATATAATCTTGATATTTTCAAAATGGATAACGATTATGTCGAATCATATAATTTTTAATCACGAACTTTGTAAACGAAAACATTGCAATGACAGAGGTTCTTTAAGTTCCGTTGTGTGCACGCTCAGGTGTTGATTTCGTCACTTGACCAGGGTTTAAAATTACGAGGCGAAATTGTCTGTGTTAAAGCTCCTTATAAGGATGACTAGAAATAGACAGCCGGAGACGATGAATTACCCGCAGCAGAGTTTCTAACACGCAAGTGTTCGCTGAGCAAGCACACAAGCCGGAATATATGTGTACCCACCAATATTGTGTAAGAAACCGGATGGCATCCTCTCTAGACCTCTGTCTCTAAAAATTAGATGGATCCACTTATGTATTTGTGTACGTGTTTTCTCTGTCTGACGAAGGTTTATAAGCGGGACTCTGACCAAGCTCACAAACCACCAACTAAAGAAACCGGTGGTCAAGCAACTATGGTAAGTAAATTTAATAATTTATCTTTTTTTAAGTGTTTTGGTCTGTCGCTTAAAATAGTATACTAATACGATTTGTTTAGCTTAATTTTTGTGGACTATCAAAACCAGAAAGGTTGGAAGATTTAAAATCTGATTTCGTTATTTAGGTTGCTGATCTTGTCAGATGATTTTGATTTAGATTCAAAGGCATTTATGAAATCACCTAATGAGTTTAGCTTCTAACTTCCAAACAATTGTTGCTTTATATGTTATATATGATAAAACTTTAATTTAAAAACTTTATTTCTATACTTATAATAAGTTAAACACGAATTAAAATTTTTTCGCAGCCAAATGAAATGCTTAATTTTTAAAATATTTTTCTTTCAAATTTCGAAGTAAAGTAATTTATTTTACCAAGACCTTTATTGAGCTGGAAAGCCCAATCGGTTCGCGTGCTCTTAGAAGGTCCTAGGTTCGGGTTCAGGCATTGCAGGTGTCGGCTCGTCACTTGACTGTGGTTCTAAATTACTACCTACGTCGCAATAGCCCTCGTGCAGCTCTAGTGCAACGATAATCCAAACTAATCTAACTAAGACCCATATTAGAGTTGGTGTAACTAAAATATTTTGATTTTTACTATCAACCCAACCTAAATCCGAGTGGGAGGGGAGGGGGCGAATACAAGTACACTTCCACCGTTTTTTAGTAAGTAATATAAGAAGGTACAGCTGCGGAAATAAAAAAGTACCCACTAGTGATTATTTTGGCCGTTAGTCATCTTATAGAATCGGATCTTTTTGACATTGTGAATAATTAACATTCTGAGTTAATTGCATGACACAAAATTTGCATAAGTGGCCATCTTCATATTAAAAATGTTGCAAACTTTAAAATTTCCAATAGTAACACCCCTTTTTGAGTCCATATTTCAAATCTATGACCTATGTTAATGCGAAATGCCAAATTTTGTTAGTTTTTAAGCATTATTCGAGGAATTAGAGACGTGCAAAGTTTAGGTCCCATAATGTTAAATGAGTTGCACATAAAAAACTATCCCAATCTATAAATAATTAAGATAATTAAACGATTTTTTACTGAAAAGATATTATAATAACCCAAAAAAATTGCATTAAATATTGGGATATTTAAAACAATTTTTATATTTTTAAATGATTATTATATTAATTTTTTTTAAAAAAATATGAATAGAAACCCCTAAATATTTTTAAAGAAATAAATTTAAGACATTAAGTTTAAGCGAAATCCCAATTTTTGAATTTTTTTATTTATAATTTGCTGAGTAAATCACAAAATACTTTTTAATTACCCATTAGGGGACTGTGTATAAGATTTCGTGTGTAATTGATAAATAAAAACGGCCTTGCATGCATGCTTGCTTGTCATTATAGAGATGGTCCCCAAAATGTCCATACGTGATTCGATTGAATAACTCGTCAAATATTCATTCAAATGTAACAAAAACTTAGATTTAAGGGTTTTCAAGAGAGCTTAACATTTCTAAGCTATTAAAATTGGGTGTTGCTATTGGAAATTTCAAAGTTCATAACATTTTTAATATGAAGACGGTCCCTTATGCAAATTTTGTGTCATGCAATTAACTTAGAATGTTAATTGCTCACAATGTCAAAAAGGTCCGATTCTATAGGGTGACTAACGGCTGAAATAATCCCTAGTGGTACTTTTTTTTATTTCCGCAGCTGTACTAGAAGAGTCTCGAAGTTTGCGTTGTATAGTCAAAAGGGTTTGTATTCAAGTCTTGCAGATCACTCTATGACCACTCAATTGCATTTTATTTTTCAGTGTTCGTGCATTGTTAATTTCGGAGGATCGAGTATATAGGATAACCAGCTGAATCTTCAGTATAAAGGGGTTTCCATGGAAAGGAATTGGCGAATTGATGCTTGGTAAGTTCCCAATATTTTATTTTAACTTTACTTATAGTGCAATTATAGTACAATTATAATGATGTAACGTACTTGTGTATTTATAAGTAACGGTAAATACGCAGAATGCTTAGATATTTATTTCTTGATATTTTTTCCATATTTTATTTAAAATGCTACCCAATATGGTAAATTTGAAAAAAATTTGACAGAAATTTAAATAAAAATAAACCAAAAAAAAACTTATGGAACAATGATGAAGTAATGTAACCTTGATAACTAAACTCTTGTCTAATGTGTAATAACTATCCCTCTCCAAGCGACATATTTTATTAAAACTTAGAGCTCTTTAGTGATCTAATGCATTGCATTTTTTCTTAATCGTGGAAAAATATTGATTTTTTAAAATCTCTGATAATAAATGATTATTAACTGCATGATTTTTTTTAGATCAGTGTTTATGATATTCAAATAGTTAAAAGGTATTTTTTAAAAAAATATAGTATAAAAATTTGTTTTTCTGCATTTTAATGACTTACAACACATGAGCGTTAGCTAGTTATGATAGAAATATATATCTATTAAGATGTAGTATTATCACTGTTTATACTTATATTGTAAATTGTTGCTTTCAGCTGCTATGAGACTGTACAGCTTCAGGATACAACAGATCATGTGATAGAAAGGAACATCTTCAGGGCGTAGACTACTACCAAGTACTGCATTTTTATACATGTATTTTTATTATTACCTACCATTTTATTAATAAAAATAATTGAAGTAGTGCTTCTTTTTTCTTGTGTTCAAAATTAATTTTTGAGTGTCTACAGGATTGCAGTTTTTAATAAATTTCAAATTAAGAGTTAAGTTCAATAAGTAACTGTTAAAAAGGTAGTTAATTTGAAAAGTGGCGAACATTTAAAATTGAAAAAAAAAATCTAGACAAGGGCTTATGTGTGATATAATGTAGAAATGGTTTTGCTTCAATGGTTTTCCAATAAAAGATTAAGCTCCAAAATATCTTCGATGCTTTTAGTTGCAATGGTATGTTCTTTCTACAGCATCGGGAGTATGTTGGTCAAACGTTGGGTAGAAACCGTTATTACGTAGGAAATACGTTAGAATCGACTCGGCTAAGCATTGGGTAACCGCCTGCACAGTGGTAAATAGTCGTATGTGTTATCCCAGAATAACGCGAGAGAGGTTGGCGTGACGTGGGTAAATGATCGAGAGTGAAATTGGCAACAAGTCGCTACGATGGTCAACTACGATCAATAGCCGGCGATTTGGCATCCAAAAAAGGGCGGTAACTAATCGCAGAGATTGGCGAAAGGTCGGGCTTTATGCATCGGCCGCTACGCGGCCGAAATGCATTCCCGATCTCCTTCCGACGTACCAAAATGCGTCGGTAAGTGGTCGCACATGATTGGCAAATGGTCGCTTGCCAAGGACGAAACGCAGTCGCTGCGATGGACATCGCCAATCAATTTCCGACGCATCGGCTCGATGTCGCAGAATGTCTTGCGACTTTTGGCCGATGCTCGGCCAATGATTATTTGCAGCTTGGGAAGACGCTGCGATGGTTAAATCGATCGATAACCGACTATTTGGGGTCGCAAAAAGGGTGGTAACTAGTCGCCGACGATTGGCGAAAGGTCGTGTTTTGTACATCGGCCTCATGTGCTGCCGATTGTCATTTCCGATCTCTTGCCGACTACCAAAATGCGTCGGTAAGTGGTCGCACCAGATTGGCAAGTGGTCGCTCGCCAAGGACAAAACGCAGCCGCTGCGATGGACATCGCCAATCAATTTCCGACGCGTCGGCTCGATGTCGCAGTATTTTGTTGCGATGTTTGGCCGATGCTCGGCCAACCGATCATTTGCTGCTTGGGTTGAGGATTCATGAATCGTCAAAAATGAAAGTGTTATTTCTGAGAGTGCTTGTTTTCATTTTTCTGCGAACTGCGATTTCACTCTCAAAATGAACAATAGCGATCAAAAGAAGCTTTTCTTTCTATTCAATAGCTTTCTTTAATAGTTATTTTGAACAACCAACAGCACAGAAAGCAATAATTCCGGACAACAAATAAAAACAAACCTTTGGGGCTGTTGCCATACACGACGTGAAATAAACCCCAAAACTAATTGAAAATACAAATTATGTGTCAATAGTCTACACAGTCTTAATAGTCCAAAGACAAAAAAAAAAGCGATGCGTACCATTAAAACCACATCACAAAATTTTTTCTTTAAAACATGGCTTGACAAATGACAGTGATTGCGCCCTAGAAGGGAGAGTGTACGTTTTATAGCCCATTACCCAGCTCGCCAGAAGAGACAGTCACAAGAGACACACAAAGAAGGACGACACCAGCAAATAGACAAATAACAACATTTATTGACAAGCACAAACATCCATGCCTTTGATTTCAACCCGAACCCACCAGCACCAAAGGCTAGTACACTAACCATTGCGCCGACGGGCCGGCAAAACATGGTTTAATCCCGAAAACTTTTTATAGCTTTTAACAGGATGCTAAGTCCAAAATGACTTAATATAAGCAAGGGATTATAATACTAATTCCCAAAATAATTGATTCATGGGAACGCACTTTTTATGACGCTTTAAGCTATTTATGCTGTAACAGAATTCGACTGTTTCTCAAATGCATCTTCATTGCAAAGCGTGTGACTTCATTTTTCATGACCACATTTTACCATCGCGTGCTGCCGCCCCGGTGGCGCAATCATTAGGACGCTAGCCTTTGGAGCTGCTGGGGTCGGGCTCGAATCCCGGACAGGCATGGATGTTTGTGACAGTCAATAAATGTTGTTATTTGTCTGTGTGTTACTCCTTTCTTTGGTTTGGTTTGAATTATCGTCGCACTGGAGCTACACGAGGGCTATTGGCGACGGGCGTCGTATTTTAGAACCACAGTCAGGTGACGAGCCAACACCTGAAAAGGCACCCAACGCAACCGTTAATTTCGACATCGTACGCAGCGTTAGGACTTTGAAGGATATTTAACGTGCACTCCCTTACACGGGGTATTATTCGTCGGTTATTCCTTTCTTTGTGACCGTAAAAATATTTCTGTGTCTGTCCCACTTGACGAAAGCTTATAAGCGGTTCTCTGAACAAGCACACAAGCTGGAATATATATGTACCTACCATATACCATCGCGTGCTGTTATAGCATGCTTGGTTTGCTACCGGGTTTTGCATGACTACATTTTCTTATTACAGTCTAAGACCGAAAACTATAGTTTCAGGGTAACAGTTTATTGCAATTAGGTCTTTGTGTGTCGGTTACATGTGATAATATCGTATGAGAACGTTTTTTAATCAACTCAAATTGTTTTGCACATTCAAATAGTTCCAGTGTAGATGTGGATATGCCCATTGGTATTAGTAGATCTAAATAATAATTAAGCTAAATTTAAATGGCACAAATTGCTATTTAAATGTAACGTTCTTGTCGATTACAGCCATTATTGGACATTAATCAATTGTCTTGTTAATTGACTAAAAAAAGTAATTGCAAGTAAGTTAATTACAATTAAATTAATCGCAATTGAACTTTTAATCGCACCTTCCAATTAAATTAATTTGATTAACGTATGTCAATTGTAACTCACTAGTTGTTACATTTACCAATTAATTAATTGTTGATTGTAATTTTCCACAATTACAATTGAAAATTGTTTGTTGTTGTTACATTTACCAACTAATTAACTGTTGATCTTTAATTCTTCTTGCAATTAAAGTTTGTCCAATACTGATTACAATTTAGAATCAGCTCTTTTAGTTTTTGTTATTAATAGTCCATTATAACATTTGTTTAGAGCAAAATGGCTTTTAAATGTACAGCTGTTGTTGTTATTTTGCAAAACCGGTGAAATCTGCTTAACCTTCTTGCTAAGTCGTCCCTTTTTTATACAATTATTAAACTATCTGCTTCGGTATCACTACTTTTGGAAAGTTTGAAAATTTCAGTTTTCAATAGGAAGGTTAGTTTAACCCTTTCAGTCCCAGTGATGCCATTTGGCATCATCACTTTCAATATTTTTTTCAAAATGTTTATGTCCCGCTATGACATCCCAACACACATCATTCAATTCTTCACACTTTGTTCTATCAGACAAAATTTTACTTTGATCTCAATAGAAGTCAGAACTACTATTTTTTTTATTTAGAAAATAGTCAACAAGCGTTTCTCCTGATTTTTGATAAGTTCACTTCAGTTCCACATATTTCAAACACAATTTAAACTATTTCGGTTAAAATAATTACTAAATTTTTTTTAATAATATGGTCAGATATCTTAAAATATGTAACTCGAAGTGTTTTTAGGTAATATATATTTTTTTATTTTGTTGTTTTCCACAGTTAGAGAATTTTGGCATTGTTTCAAAAACCATATAAAAAATTTTAATAGATTTTTTTTTCTTATGGAATTCGTATATTTGACCTAAAATAAGCTTATTTTGTGAATATCAGATGTTTCTGTAGTGTAGTAAATTTTTGGGACTGAAAGGGTTAAAGAAAAATTTTAAAGTTGTTAAGACGTGGCTAGGGTACTTGACTGTATCTCTAAAATATATTCCAATATTAAATTAATTATAGTGTGAACTCAAAAATGACAAACGTATAATACTTATTTAAAGATTTCTTTTATTAAGGGGGTTCGGTATGTTGAATGTCGGTAATGTTAAATTGGCCAATTGCAATGTACCTTTTCACAATAACTACTGATCAGATCATCTTAAAATTTTCTGTGTGTCTTATACCAACCTTATATATTAATCTGAGGTTAAATTTTTTTTCTTAAATAACTGTTAGATTTTTTAAATAAAATAAGTTTTTAAGTACCCAAAAAATCATGAAAATTTTTAACTTTTTTTGCCCCATAAAAATTGTTTCACTTTAGTTTTATTAAAATTTATAACCTCAGATTAATCTATACTATGTATTACATCATATAAAAGAAAGTTTTTGAGAAAAGGTACATCGAAGTTCAAAAAATCAAGTTCTGAGAAAAACGCAAGTTAATCCATTTCCTTACGAAGGTTAAATAAAAATGGCTTTTAATGTCAAAAATATTTTTCCAATCGTCTTGATGCTTTGTGACATTATTAATAAAGTTTGTAATAGTATTTTAAGCCAATAATTTTTATTTTTTCACCGATTTTGGGGTACTGAACCCCCTTAAACGTATAACGTATAATAAAATAAATCTTTAAATAATTAATAGCTTGCAATTAAACTGAATTTAATCTAATTTGCTATTAAAATAAGAATTATATAGATATAGTGTAGGAGGTTTTATAGAAGCAGATAGTTCAAATTTGTTTAAAGTAGAATCCAAAAATGTTGTTTCAAAGCTTGTTTATAGTTACTAGTGACGTCATAGATACCACGTGACAGCCACGAAGCGTTTTCGGACGTAAATTTTCGTCCTAATTTTAAAATTAATTTTTCTCCCTTTTTATGGGGTATTTAAAAAAAGAAAAGGGAGGGCTGAATATTTTTGGCATAAGAATATTTTAAGGTAGGCCAATACCCAAAATTCTAAAATTTTTACTATTACTTTAGTCTTTTCCAAATTTGGCATAGTGATTTCAAATTTAATGAACAATGCTTTTTGGGCAATTTTTTTTATTTTAATAGAATTGATTTATTTTAAACGGTGTTTTTCAACTAAAAAAAGGGGTTTAAGCCAACACACCTAGCATAAAAAGTTTTACATTAATTTACCTGAAATTTTTCACAGACGCTATTTCAATATATATCTGTGCCATGAACCTCAAACATCTGGTGTAAGTATACAAGTTTTTTTTTTAAATGTCCAAGTGTAAGTTAATCGGAAAAAAATCCTTTTTTGTGGTTAATTTATAACATTTTTCTTAATAACTTTTTTTCTTGTAATTTTTATGTAACTCAAGAGGGTCATTGCATGTATCAGTTCAAAACGAAGAATTTGACACATAATAAATGTTCATAGGATGAAAATTCAATGTGGTAGACTTGTTGGCGTAAACCTCTTTTTTTAGTAGAAAAACAACCTTTAAATTAAATAAATTATGTTTAAATAAAAACAAAAGCCTAAATAGTATTATTCATTATATTTGAAATCACTATGCCAAATTTGGAAAAGATTAAAGCAATAGTAAAAATTTTAGAATTTTGGGAAATTTTGGGTATTCGCCTACCTTAAGCCAATAAAAAATTTTTAGTCTATACCTTATTCTGCAAAGTACGTATGTGTACCTCTGGGGAAAAGAGTTTGAATAATAAAAAGAGTATGGATCACTGTACTCGCCGCCAACCAAATAAGAAACGGTAGGGATGGCGGTTTTTGAGAAAAAACGATTTCCGGTTCTTACCGCCGAAAACCGGTTTTCAGTTTAGACCGGCCTTAAGAAAAAACCGTTTTTTCGGTCAAAACCGAGGGCAAAAAAAACGGTTTCGGTTTTACATCCCTAAAGTGTTTCAAATAAGGGTGGCGGGAACTATAGTAGAAATAGTACATATCCAATAACAACACAAGTGCTATTCTTGAATGTCATTAACATCAGTTTAGCAAACTCTAAAATAACCATTATCACCTTCATCAATGATGACTTAAAATTAAGAGCGATATAATGACAATCAAATGACATCGTTAATAATGTATTATAAACTATTTCCTTTACCATCGTAATTATCTATCAAAAAGTTTTAACTATTCCCACACTTACGCTTTTATGTCTGGGGGCGAAATCGAATTCTAATCATGTATGCAAAACTAGTAAACTGGAAATCGTTTTATTTGAAGTTGCTTAAGAAAAAACGAATCTAGTCCAATCAACAAAAATATACCGGGACAGTTGCCACCGAAAAGAACTAAAATGTCTTCTAAATGTCTCACCAAGAAACAGAATATCGACACCTAAAAGACGTCATAATCACGTTTTCATTGGATGACATAAAAATTTACTAATAATGAATGTTTAAATTAGTCTTAAATATGACCTTTTTATCTAACGACATATTGTTTATTCCGTCTAATAACGCCATATTCTGTCAATAAATTAAAATAACAAAATTCCTTTTCTCAAAATACACTGCTCAAAACAATTAGGGGAGCACTTTGCGTACTGTTGTTAACCCTTTCAGTTTCAGCGTTTTGTTTTTCATTCTAAAAATCTAAAATTTGTGAAATAGATTCATTATGCATCCAGAATGAAATGGTAAAAAACAGGCGGAGAAATATAATTTTTTTTAACTAAAATTTAAGGGGGGGGGGGGATTGGAATAAAAAATTAAGAATAAATTAAAAAAATAAATTTTTCAAATTTTTACTTGCAAAAAAAGAGTTAAAATCAATTTTCAAACATCTGAGAATGTAAGCGTGAAGATTTTAGGGTCAATTTATTTCATGAATTTTTTTTGGAGTGAATTTTATTTTACCATGTTTTCATATTTTCATTTGATAAAAACAAACATTATTTACATCCTCAAAAGAAATGATTCTTCCATCTAACGATAAATTAGTGCAAGCTCAACTTAGTGAAAAAAAAAAGAAAAGAAAGAGTTTAAACCATGCGCTCCCCTAATTGTTGTGAGCAGTGTATAACATCATTTGAAAGGCATTTACAACCAAATTTTGAATTTTAGGACTTATTATAGTTGGTTGGTTCATATATAAGAGCTTTATGGTCGAGTTTATTTGTGCTATATTATTATGACCTGATTATTTGACCTGAACCTACCCTACTAAAAACCAATAACTATATAGGTCTCCACAATTTCACTTGACTGTAATTCAAAATAGAGGTAGGTGTCCAAAAATTTAAGTGTAGCTCTAGTGTATACTAACGTTAATTAAAACAATCATAACTCAATTAATTTAGCAGTAATCGATGCCAGCAGCCACATTTGATTTAAAGAAGTGCTAAAGCTAGTAGTATAAAGCATTCAGAATATACATGTTTTTGTAGCCATTTAAATTAATTCATTGAATATTGATTATAATCGTCTTTGTAATTTTTGTCCTCCATTTGTCAACTCTTTATCTAATTGAATTTGATATTCTAATCCTTATAAGGTATTTGTGAAAGTTTTCCTGGTTTCTGTTGTCAAGAGGATTAAAAATAATAAAATTGGGGTTAAATTTATTTTCTCTTTCTGGTTTTAATCATATTACGGTTTTTAATTATCTTTTTAGTTGTAACAAATATTCCAAAAAGTTCTAACATATCTTATACTATAATACGAGGAATTGGACCCAAATCGAAAATCGCCCAAGAATTAATAAACTCCGGTAAACTTGGGGGTCTGGGGTTTTTGGCCACGACGAATCGATTGGCATAGGTTTTGAAGCGCTACGGTCAAGCAGTTCGGAGTTACAGATAGGATATTTTCAAACTTCATTAGTTCGCCATAATGGCTACTTTCGTGATGCCATCTGCTAAAGCTATAAGCCTCTGCTTAAGCTATAAATGTTTAGTTAAGATTTTAATTTTTCAAATTTAAATAAATTCAACCTTGCTTTAAACTTTATTGAGTTTTACAGAAATGGTAACATGAATATTTTTTTAGTTCCAATCAGCAAACGATTTAAGTTCTATTCTGTTCATTGGCGATTTTTGGCGATCTTGAAAATTTAACATATGGTTGCTATACCTATCGAGTTGAATGAAGCATGAAATGGAATGTTTACCACATTTCGACATTTTTGTTGCTTTTCAACGAAACGCCAATTATCAATTACATTTCATTTCCTATGACTTTTAAAACTTTACCTTCGTATATAATAGTTCCCTTTCCAAACTCTAACTTTGTTTACAATGGTGCACTTTAACTAATGTGACCAGACGTCCCGCTTTTGGCTGGACAGTCCAGCTTTTTGTAAAAGTCCCGCAAAGTCCCGAAAAAACGAGGAAATTGTAAATAAAATAGACTTTTTTTTATGAATAATCGTTGTAAAACGCTATGACGTCTTTAGAAATCGTTAAATGAAGCTAAAGTCATCAACAAATTGGTGGAGTATGGTTTCTGTTTGCCTGGAGCCACTGCTGCTGTTGAACGCGCCTTCCTTATCTTTCTTATACCAAGTGTGCCATTGTGTGAACTGACTATTATGTGCTTAAAAAAATACTTAAAAAATATACCGGGGGGGGGGGGGGGGGGGGGGGGGGGGGGGGTGATGGAGTGTCTCACTTTTTGATTTTGAAAATCTGGTCACATTAACTTTAACCGGTTATCTTTTCACCAAGGGTTTCACAAATTTTCTTATGTTATGATTGTTTTGATAAATCACAATTGAAAATTTAAATCTTCGAGTTAGCTTCGATACCTATTTTCTCCGAGCAGAGCTCGGTCACCCGCTGGTGATGTCTTAAAATCAAAATTTAACCCATACATTTATTGAAAATATCAAAAGCATTTTTTAATACAGATTGGCGCAATATTGTAATTTAAATATAAAATGTAATTTTGAAAGTGTCAAAAAGATAATGTAGTAACTTTTATATTTTTTTAACAAATAAGTTTTAATGGATATTTATCTTGTGTTAATGAAATCCCATTTACTGAAAATCGGGTCAGCTTTCATCAGTTTAACACTCACGTAAATGTAACGTTACACAGTTCAATGCAATTGAGTGAGTGGTTGATATTGAATCAAAACAAGACATCGATTAACATAAAATTGAATGAAAAAAAACAACTTTTGACTTAATTTGTTTATAAATTTTATCAAAGCATTTAGGGTTAATGACATTAGTTGCGTGATTCATAAAAATTATAACTTTTTTTCAATGAACGTTGCGAAAGTGTCTTACTATACAACCTAAAAATCAAATCATGTGTTTAAATTTATAAATTAACTATCTTTAAGTACCCGGCGTTGCACGGATGTACCTTTAAAAGCGGTTATTTGTATTTTACGTTGATTTTTATTTTATTCCACTTAATCCTCTTCTCCAGAATCTCAAATAATATTTGAGAATCTGGAGAAATATTATTTTCTCTATTTTGATTGAGGAAGAGCTCACTATAAAAAAAAGTATAAGAAATATTTTGGTTTAGGCAAGGCAAGAGTTACTATAATTGGCGATTGATCGCTTTTATGGGCGCATATTTCTTTAAGGTTTAGAAACAGATTCTCAATTGAAGGATATTGCAAACTTAAATCGGTTTCACTATTATCGCATGCACAGCTATATTGTAACTATTTTTTATCCACTTTAATTTCTAACACTTGTGGAGATGATTGACATTTCGGAAAAAACTATTGAGCAAATAGTTCTACCCCAAATCCCTCTTAATGACATCAACTCAGTGATGACCAAAGCAAAATTTATCATCAGAAGTGTTAAAATTAAACACCAAATCTGAGAATTAAACTCCAATAGGGTAACTGCAACCACCCTAACTAGATAAAGGACAGGCCACTTTAAAGAGATGTAAATCCAAAAAGATGGAACTAGGAAATACTCCAGCTGCAGAAACTGCCCCGACTCGGAACTGGATCCCAAAAAATATTTTCTCTTGTCCAGCCATCCTGGCAAAATTGCAGCGAATCACCAACTCGTCCTACGAAGACCTTTATGAGGACCACTGTCTGCAGATCGCTGAAACAGTCTATGAGACCATTGGTCCCATATAATCTTCATCCATGAACACGGTATCATCATCATCTACAGATTCTCAATTGAAAGGTAGTGCGAACTTTTATCGGTTTCACTATTATTGCATGCATAGCTAGATTGTAACTTTTTTTTATCCAATTTCTAACACTGGTGGATAGGATTGATCTTTCGGAGAACTAATGAACAGGTCTAAATGTTGGGCTGCTTTCATAGCCAACATTCTTTTCTGCAATGGCCGCTCCCTGCATTCCTGGATCCTTTAATTGGGTATCGATCCTGGTGTGTTGGGAGGGTGGCCAAACTTCATTGTTGCAAACTTTTCCACAGACGCATGAATTTCTACCTGGCACCACAGTGACCATGTCCGGCATAAAAGAGTTTTGTTGTGCATGGCGCTACACCACAAAGGGCAGTGGTCAGGATAGTACAATTACGGGAAATACATAGGATATTAAAATCCTCTGAAGTTCCCGGGAGTACACCTGAAGACATAACTTCAAGTTCCCCCTGCAATAAAACCTCCTGACACTGTCTTTCCAGAAATGCAGGGAGCGGCCATTGCAGAAAAGAATTTTGGCTATGAAATCAGCCCAACACTACACCAAAACCGACCTTAAGTTTGCAGTATACAGATGTTCTACGAGAAAAATGGTAAATAGTTCTCATTTTCGAGTGCGAGAATCGAATACAAAAAGGTATTGCCCATTCAATAAACAAATTTATTTGTTATTTCAAGACATAAATTTATTATTTTTATTAGTTTAGCTTCAGTTAGAGTGTTATTTTAATTATTTTTTCCTTTGATTTTGACGTAACAGGGCGCACGAATATCAGGGTCAAAGGAGCAACCAATAGGAGCAGGTGAAATTTCGGCGCCAGCAGCGTTGTTTACACAGTTTCCTCCGCCTAGACATTTCTCTGCTGCAAACTTAAGGTCGGTTTTTGTATTAAGGACAGAAGCGAAACTCGTACTCAATGATCTGAGAACATAAGTCTTCTGAAAAACCGATTGATCGGGATTCATTTGCGTTAATGGATTAAAGAGATATTGACGACGCGTACCCATTTGTTGTCAGCAGGAAGTCAGCGGAAGTTGGTAACAAAAACTTCGCCGAGTTTCCTGCTAGTGCGACTTTGGTACGCCCGTTGGACGAGAAGTTCGACTTACTTACAAGTTTGAAGACGCGATAATCGATCACAAATGCATCCAAGTGGCAAAAATATTAAACAACAATACAGGGTGGTTATAAAATAACGCTCCCTATTCGGAGTGGTCTGTAGCTTGATTGAATAATCCAAATGCATCAAAAATTGAGACACTTGCTATTCAAGAAGGGGGAAAAAGAATGGAATCATAAAAAGACATAATCCTTAAGAATAATCATAAAAAAGAATAATCATAAAAACAAACTCGTCTTTTGACCAGAATCCAAATTACGAGGCGTGGTCAATTATGTCCAATTACTGCCAGCACAGCTAATTTCGCCTCGTAATTTAGAACCCTGGTCAAGAGACAAGTTTCTTTATTACGAAAAAGAATGGAATTATAACACAGAAACTCGTCTCTTGACCAAGGTTATAATTACGAGGAGTAGCCAATTATGGCTAATTACGGCCAACACATCCAATTACGCCTCGTAATTTAGAACCCTGGTCAAGAGACGAGTTTGTTTTTTTATGATGCCATTCTTTTCCCCCGTTCTTGATTAGTAAGTGCCTCAAAGTTTGTTGCATTTGGATTATTCATTCAAGCTACAGACCACTCCGAATAGGGAGCGTTATTTTATAACCACCCTGTATATTAGTTAAAATGAGTTTGGGAGATCCTTGGGGGGGCGAAATTTCAATGGGAATATTTCTTATGATGTCACACTCTCCATGCTGCTATTTCACTGGTTGTTTTGTTTTCTTTGACAAAGTGTTGAAACAAGCTCATTGGTTTTTCATAACGTCAACCGCTCCAAACTGCGATTTCATTCGTTGTTTGGTTTTGCCCGTTGGGCGAGAAGTTCCACTTATTTACAAGTTTGACGAAGCGGTAATCGATCACAAATGCTTCCAAGTGGCACCGAAATATTGGTTGAAATGAGTTTGGGAAATCCTTGGCGAAATTTCAATTAGCAATGGATTAATCACCAAATCAATTTCTGTACGAGCGCACGTTTTATGCAATATCCCATTTTACGTTATTTTTTTATGATATTGTACTCATATTTTTAATCTACTTCCCTTATTTTTAATTTGATAGATTTTTTTTAAATGGAAAGTAGGTATTATGGCATCAGGGACTATTCCCGCCCCGAAACTAAGGAGATCTTTAGAAAATCTTTTACAAAAACATTAATACTTTTCTGCGCATGCTCACAATCGTCTGCAATTACTCTCAAACTGATGTTTGCCACCACTGGCTCAGCAGAAATACGACAGCACTAGTAGACAACCCCTTTAAGTCATTTTCTTATTCATTTTTTCAATTTTGACCTGACAATTTGCCGCGCAAGCCTAATCACAGTGTGTTCAAGTACCTTCATGTTTAATATCATTTATTTTAGTTTTGGCTAAAGTTTCATAAATTTTAAAACTTGTTTTATAATAAATAAATCTTGTAGAATTACATATAAAAAAATTATACTCATTTATTGAGTAGTTCAAAAATGACATGAAAGATCAAACTATGTTTTGTAGTACCTTCTTTGCACATTTTTAAGACTCCTCTGACCCCTTAAGCAATTTTTGTAGCCAGTTCTCAATTTAAATTAGACACCTTTTACAAAATTCCTTGACCAATAGCAGCCGAGTAACGAGGGATGGATCGTTTTTTCCCCAGCTGTACCTGGCATATTCTAGTGAAAGCCCACTAAAAACAGAAGTATATTTTAAGATATAAATAACTAACAATAAAACTTTCCTCTCTAGTTTATTATATTTTTTTCAACACGATGAGTTTAGCGAAGAATAATTACTTCATGATAATAAGCAGAGCATTCAAAAGCAAAGATTCTTTCAGTTGCTTTGTATCATTCATTAAAGAGTTTTTACCCTTTCACATCTTCGTTAATCGCATTTTTAGATAGAAATTCTTCGACAAAAAAAATAGTCCTATTTTTGTCTTAACTTTTTTTTTACATGGAAGTCTGGGGAAAAAATGTTTGGGTAATTTAGGACTTTCTTAATGACAATATAACACTTCCTTTTAAAGGGACAATGAAACTTACTCTTTCTCTTTATAAGATTTTTATTGCTCAAGTCCTAGCGAGTTTATTTTCATATAAAGTGCATCTAATATATTGGCCACTTTTTAGCCTCCACACTACGATTATAACTTAAAAAGTGGAAGGTACCGTCAGTGCGGGTAACTTTGGCCAAAATCAGAGATTTTTTCACAAAAGAAGACAAATTTAACTTGAAAAACGATTTAAACAGTTAAAAATCCTTATGCATTCTAAGTATTGTACATTTAGGAATAATTTTCAGGCATTTTTGTTACATTTTATAAATTAATAAAAAATTGGTATTAATTTTAAAAAATAAGACAATGTTAGGAGCCGGGCGGGTAACTTTGGCCACCCAAGAAATACATAAGAAACATAGTTTTTAACATCCTTAAAAGTTGTGTTAACGATTTAAATAGCAATATTAAAACTTTAAACCCAAAAATAACAAAGTTATAAGACATATAGTTATTTAAAATGGTATATAACTTAACATTTACATTGCAGTGCATCGTGGAATGGCATTACACGTTGAATACTAGTATTGTTTGTCGCTTAAAAGAAAGAAAAATAAACTTCTATTTTAATAAGGAAAAAAGAACTTTTTTGAAGCAAGATTTAATAACAAATATATTTGTAAAAAGCAAACGATTTTATTATAAAAGGTGAAAAATAATATATTTATAATTAGGAATTCGAAAATGTTTACCTTTCGACATTTGCGATTTTGAGTGGAATACGTATCTTGCATTCTATCTATCTTTTTAATGTTTAAAATCATGAGATTTAAAAAAAAATATCTAAAAAATGAGTAATCATAAAAGTAAGAATTTTTTCAAAAATAGTTAAACTTAATACACTTTTACATACATTTTTTAAAGTGCAAAGTTCCATAAAGAAATATTTACATCTATGGCCAAAGTTACCCGCATTCATCGGCAAAAGCTTCCCAATTACAAATATTTAACTACAGCATAAAAAGTAGTCAACTTAGAATAAAACAAATGGTGTAATATTCTTCCTCATTAATAAAAGAATCGAATAGAATGTTTTATTTAAATATTTTCAATATTTTTTTAAGTGTTCCAGACAAAAGTTGGAAGAGATAGATTTTTGTCATTTTATGCTCGTAAGAATGAAAACAGCATTTGTAGTATTGCCAGATTTAGAATGAAATTTTTTTTTACATAAAATGAAAGGCGATATTTCCACCTTTCCAAAAATGTAAAACAATTTAGGATGAGATCATTTTATGAAGAGAAATTAAGAAACAAATCTTTTTCCGACGCGTGGCCAAAGTTACCCTCCGTGGCCAAAATACCCGCTTTGACGGTATTATAATCGTTTTGTTCGTCGTCTGTCTGTCATCCACTTTCATAGCCCAAACTAGAAATGTTACAGGCAAGTGTGATACGTCAAAAAAAAATCAGCGTATCTAAATTTGAAGGCATTGAAAATTTCAGAAAAAAAATCAAGTTCGGAGTACTTCAATTATAAAAAAATGCGAAATTTTAAAAACATACGAAGCCATTTTTAGTAGAACTAAATCAGCATTGTTACACAACTATCGTTTCAGAAACTTTATTTCTTCTTTCAACATAAATCAGTTTGAAATGACTTCTAATATATTTCGCAAAGGTATTCTTTGATTATATGTTGATATGAAATGTTAAAAGCGATTAATGTTACCTATTAATTATTTGAAAATAAATTACATATAAGCCAAAAAAAACAGCCCCGTTGAAAAAAGAATCGTTTTCAAATTCAGTATGTTTTACTGTAAAATAAATTTAAAAAAAATTATTTAAAAACTTTAAAAAATAAAAATTTAGATTTCTTTTTTAGTTTTTTCAAAATGGCCGCTGAGTAGCTCATCTCCTGAGACCCTCGCGGATAAAAGTATCAATCTGCAAGAATTCTAGCTACTCTAAAAGTGATCTGAAATCAAAAAATTTTATTTGAAAATTTTTTAAAAAAATTACACCCCCCCCCCCCCCCCCCCCACTAGTTGAACATGTAGAATATGTATACCAAATTTTATAAGGACCGATTGAGAACTCTTTGAGTTATCTTGCCCGCCAATTTAAAAAAATATTTTTTTTTTGTTGAGATAAACATGCTTAAAGTTTTGACAAAGCCCTCAAGCGCCAAGTTAAAGTGAAGCATTTAAATGAGTTATTAATCAATGAACAATGCTAATTTATTTTTAAAAATCTGCAGGCATATTTTTGAGATGTTATTTTAACTATTTATGAAATAATAAAATCGATTTTTGCATACATCGCCCCCCTTCAGATGTCACGAGATTTCATAACAAGCGAGGCTTTACCTCTGTCTATGTCAGTAGAGCTATTGTAGTTCTAAATATTCTGGACTATTCGAACCCGTGATGTTTCCAACCCACTAAATACCCTCTACCCTCTGGCAATATACCGATGAAGACATGGTTGGGTGACACCTCATGCTTGAGATGGTGTGTCATTAGTGTGCGTTTAGTATGGAGAATCGGTGATAAAAAAAAATTGTAGCATGCACCAGTTGTGATGGCTTTTTCCGAGGTAGAAAGTACTGTGCAATCATAACAATGCATGTTTTTTTTTCATTGTTATCTGTAAAAGACCGGAGTCTTCGCTCTGCGTTAGTTCGATGGGGGAAAAATTCTAATTTAAATTACTTCGGCGGTGTTGAATATTTTTAAGATTTTTTTTAAAAAATTGGTTCGAATATTTTTTTTTAATTTTCAAAATATAGTATCGCAACAAAATATTCGAACCAATTTGAAAAAGTGAAATGATTACTGAGCAACTATAACAATTCAATGGTTTTAAGAAAAGGTAAAACTTAAGGTCCCAGGTTTTGGCACCGGCATTGAAAAATAACTGCCTACCTATAAACCTGTGCATCTAAAAAAAAATCTGATGAATATTAAAACCCCGTGTAGAAGGAGTGCACGTTAAATGTGGTTAAGTCCTGTCGCTGGGTACGAGGTCGCCTTTAAAAAGTGGCATTGGGTGCCTACTCAGGTGTCGTCTCGTCCCTCGACTGTGGTTTTAAATTATGACTCCCGTCGCCAATATCCCTCGTGTAGCTCTAGTACGACGATGTTGTGTGGAAATGGTTCTTGATTCGACCAACTAATCTCTTTTGACTCTTCACCACAATCAGGGATTGATTGTCTAATGGCATTTAATGAAAACTCACTCGGATATACTAAAATCGATTAAAGTTCTAATCTATATACTTATTTAGACTTCCGGTTAGAGACAGAGCACTACATAAGACTTCCTGAAGAGCTAATAGATGTTTTAATCGTAGAATGGAAAGCGTAAAGAACGCTAACAACAGCTAATTGATGATTTCGCAAATTGTAATACCATAGTGTGAAGTTTTTTTAAACAATCTATTAAGTGCTTGAAAATGCTTCTCAAAATGAAAACTTTCCGGTATTTCGTAATCTATAAATGCAGTGGATTAAAGATGTGCGCAAGTTGTTACTAATATTCTTATTTTATTTAAAGCTATATGTTATATATTATCGTTTTTATTGTGACTCGTTTTTTTTTTCTGGTGAAGATGCAACTTTTTTTAAACGTACAAAAGTCTTACAAACACTATTTAATTCAAAATTAAATATGATTCTTCGAAAAAGGGTCCCATTCCACGTGATATCAACTAAAAAAAAATATTCGTTTTTAACCCAAGCCTTACGATTCTCTTTCAAATAAATTATTTTCTATTTATGTAGTTTTTTGTTTGAATTTGCGAACTACAATTTCCAAAACAAGGATTACTTTGCTTAAGCTCGTCTATATTGCATCTTATAAAGGATGTATACTAATGTTGGTGCTGCCCTCTCTGATGAAAAATGTATACTAATGCTGGTGCTGCCCTCTCTAATGAAAAATGTATACTAATGTTGGTGCTGCAATCTCTAATGAAAAATACATACTAATGTTGGTGCTTCCCTCTCTAATGAAAAATGCATACTAATGTTGGTGCTGGTGCCCCCAATGAAAATGGAAAACAAATGTTGGTACTTCCAATAAAATATTAATATTGGTGCTGCTCCTCTCCAAGGAATAGTACATACTAATGTTGGTGCCGCCATCTCCGCTGAAAAACGTATGTTAAAGTTCATGAAGTTATCCACATTGGGAAGTGATAATTAATTTTCTGGAGCATCTAACCCGTTAACTGAAATGAAAATAGTACAAGTAATTATCAGATTATCAGGGCCTCCACCTTTAATGACAATTTATTTATCCCTTTAGCTGAAAGTTAGGTGGATGTACGTAAAAATTGAATAAGTACAAATATACGTTTATATAACGAGAGAAAAAATCAGAAAATTTAGAATGGTACTTTACTTGGTAAAAAATTATACTGAAAGTATCGACTCAATTTGTAAGAATTTATTGATTTGTATGTGTGTGTGTTTCCCACTATAAAAAAATTTCAGTAAAACAGTGACAATATAATTTATAAAATTTTAAAGCATGGATTTTCCAAGTTATAGTTTTAAAAAAAGACCAAGCGTACACAATCTTAAGTGTAATTTGATAAGCTTGATACGATTTCGGACCGGAGAACTTTCGGTTAATCGAGATTCCATAGGAGTTTTCGGATAATCGGGAATCATCCACTTCATGTCTAGAAAAACGCTGGGGAAGAGAAAAATTTGACGTCATAGAGTGTTCGCCTCGTTGCAAAAATCTTAAATCAGGCCTTTAGATACATATAGAAGCGCAAAATGAGGCCAGTACTTCAGACGTTCTCTTGTTTAAAAAAAGGTAGGACAGGGCTGTTTTAAAAGGAACCATATTTGATCAGTAAAAAAAAAAGGATTATTGTATATTTTGAGAAATAAATCCAACTTTGTTAGTAAGCATTTTTTTTTTGTAAATTTCTTTATTTATGCTTACACTTCATATTAGAGCACACAAAAATGATAATTCCGCAGCCTTTTGGTTAAGCCCAATTTCGGATAACCGGGATTCGGATAACCGGCTCTCTACTGTATATTCCATTGAAAAATACTTCAAATCATCCCCTTTGATGAAAATTTTTCTCGGTAATTTTTATATATTTTGAGCATAAATTATGTTACATTTATTCTCAAAGTTCATTTTCCTTTTTACGCTTTGTATGGGACTGTTTTAAGAGCGATGGTCAATCCTATGAAACTTGCGCATTATTTTTGAGACAATAATAGTTCGCAAAGTATTGAATTGCAATTTAAAATCTGTTTTACCAAGTATTAAAAAAAGTAAGGACAAAACAAACATATTTGAAAGGAACATATTTTGGGTTTTTAATTATTACATAATTCCAAAGTTTTAAAATAGCCATAGATTATTGAAGGATAAATACACTATTTTAAAACTATGAATTAATAATTATCTAACCTATTTACTTTAAAATTGTTTTGCCTTGATATTCCTAGCAGAAAGCTCCTTTTTTTAGAATCATCGTTAATGGATTAAAAAAACGTAAAAATACTCTTATGGACTTATCATGGATTTTTTTACTCCGATTAATAATTCATTTGGTCATTATACTTATGTCAGTACTAAATGGTTTTCTGAATGTTCAACGCAAATGGAATATTATATAATTTGAAAAATTAAAGATTAAAATATATCACTTGACAAAACTGTTGACCATATACTACCAAGTATTAAAAAATAAGAACAAAACAAACATATTTGAAATTAAAATAATTTGGGTTTTAATCATTACAGTGTTTCAACGCAATGGAAATAATATAAATTTGAAAAAAATTAATTAAAATATATCACTTGACAAAACTGTTGACCATATACTACCAAGTATTAAAAAATAAGAACAAAACAAACATATTTGAAATTAAAATATTTGGGGTTTTAATCATTAAAGTTTTAAAATAGCCATAGATTATTGACGGTTAAATCCACTATTTTAAAACTTTGAATTAATAATTATATAACCTATTTACTTTTAAAATTTGTTTGCTATAATATTCCCATCAGAAAGCTCATTTTTTAAGACTCGTCGTTATCGATTAAAAAACGTAAAAATACTCTATGGACTTATCATGGATTTTTTTTTACTCCGATTAATAATTCATTTATTCATTATACTTATGTCAATGCTAAATGGTTTTCTGAATTTTAAAAGTAGCCATAGATTATTGACAAATAAATACTATCTTTTAAAACTTTGAATTAATAATTATATAACCTATTTACTTTTAAAATTGTTTTGCCTTGATATTATTAGCAGAAAGCTCATTTTTTTAGAATCGTCGTTAATGAATTAAAAAAACGTAAAAATACTCTTATTGACTGATCAATTAATTTTTTTTACTCCGATTAATAATTTATTTAGTCATTATACTTAATGTCATTGCTAAATGGTTTTCCGAATGGTGAACGCAAATGGAATATTACGTAATTTGAAAAGTTAGATTAAAAATATATCACTTGACAAAACTGTTGACCATATCTCAATTCTTAACATACATAAACAATGAAACATTGATTTCCAATGACGCTTTACCTATTAGCTTTTAGGGAAAGACTTTTTTTTTCCATTCTTCAAGGCACAAAAAGTATTCCATTAGTTATGACACCACAAAGGAAGAACAAACCTGCTGTGCGCAGATAATCTGCAGTATCTAGCCTAATAGCTTGGACCATTGCTGCAAGAACGCATTAACTCTAACCTGTAAGAAAGCATACTGAAAGACTGGTTGCTTCATAGCAAAATTGGTCCAATTCATTATTGCGGTTACCGCAGTTGACATGACCACGGCAGAAGTATTGATTAATTCTCAATTAGACATTGTAATTGATAGCGTAGAGTGCTTTTGTATAGTATAAAGGTCTACATATATAGGGTAAGGCAAATAAAAGTGGCCCCGGTCTAGAGATAGGAATACGTTGAAATGCTTGGCGAGAAAAATTCTTGAAGCCGCCTGAAACCTGTTTTTGCATTAGTTGGATCGGATTAGCTTCACATTAGAGCTACTCATAGACTAGTGGCGAGTTCAGATCTTAGTTCGCATGGTATGAAGACATCCCATAATGCAAATTTTGTGTCTTGCAATCAATTTAGAATATTTTGCATTAACAAAAACAAAAAGGTCCGATTCTCTAGGATAAATAATGATCGAAATAATCAGTAGTGGGAACTTTTTTTGATCAGCTCTACAAACCTTGTTTATATTTTATTTGAATTAGCTTCTCAAACCATAGAGCAGTTGCCGGCAAATAAGTCGCCAAGCGTTTGTTTGGGCTTAGTATTGAAGCGATCAAGAGCTTCAGTTAGCAAACCTGTTTCTGTATTGGCTTTTGACTTGGCAACATTTCTGTTGCATTCTTATCTCTACATTAGGGCCACTTTTATTTGCCTCACCCTGTAAATTTCTGGTTGAAAAGACTGAAGATCCCTTTCTTTCCACGTATTTATTCTGGTGATAAACGTTTTAAAAAGTTTCCTTTATGTCCGTTAGGCATGCGATTTCGTGATACATCATTATATTGTTCTATTACGTTATGTTAATTGTAACAGCTCATAATAATCTCGTAAGTGGAAATTATACCGATCATAGTCTTATAAATTTTAATTTCCATTACTCCAACCGGCGTATGGAATACAAATGATTTTTCCGATCAGATTACGGAGTTATTGTTTTGTATTTCCAATGTCTGGAAAACAAATTACTAGTTGTTTATTTGCTTTTTCAAGGTCATAAAAATGATGACTATTAGTAACGTAAATTAAGTTGCGTAATGTGTGTATCACCATATAAATAGGGCCTGTTTGATAATCAAATTTTACAATGGCAAGTAACCTAAAAGGTCATGTTGTCAAGTGCGATTTTTCCCGAGATAGACAGCATCGTCGCTATATGTCCATAATGCTTAAACTATTTAAATCATATGATGGTCTTTTAAGCCTTCTCTTTATTTTAGGATTTCCTGGAGTTAGACGTTCCAAAAAATGGCCAATAATATTTCTTCACTTTGTTTCTATTGTAATTATGCACCTTGGGCATTTAGCCATTTTTGTATTAGACGGTCAGATATTGATCAATTGTGAAGATTTTAAATGCTCTAAGGTTTCACTATCCGTAGTACTGTGGCGGCTTTCACTTGTGGGTAACTGGTGTTCATTCTTTTTTAAAAGAAAGAAAGTGGAAGAATTGACTCGAGCTATCGAAACTCTTACGAACAAATCCATTAAGAACAAAAAACTGAACAGAACAATTTTCGTTGTCAACGTCATCTTCGTTCTTACTTTGTTGCTGTACTTATATCTCAATATCAAAGGATCCATCGGAATCGTATTGTGGCCAAACTCCAAAAGAATTGACAGAGTGTTCGCTCGCCTATTTTCTGGAGTGGATTATGACTTCGGACAAACTGGAAAAGCAGCTTGTATTTACTTGTTCCACTTCTTCACCTGGCCTTTCATCTACTTCAGTCCGTTGCTGCTGTCCCTCTTCTACGCTTCGTGGTGCTTCATTTTAGGAAAGCAACTCAAAGACCTCGGAGATCAACTGTTGAAAGAACTACCACAAAGCAGCTGCCATCGAAGACGAATTGTCATAGTCTTCATCCACAACTATGAGGAACTCTACGATTTGACCGTTCTCTCGGAAGCAGCACTGTCCACGCAGGTATTCTGGTTGTGTTCGTCCCACTTTGTGCTGCTGTTTCGGCTGTTCTCGAAACTTTGGTTGACAGACACCTACATACCAGTGACTTTAGTCAAGGACTCTATCGTGCCGACTCTGGAGAGCCTGTGCTTTTTCGCGATCGCTTACTTCGCCTCCGAAGTAAATTACTGTGATCTTGCCGTCAGAGACCGTGCTAAAAACGTAGCTTTTCGGTTAGAAATGGCGAAAGAAACGAAAGAGTGCGGCAAAGTTCTTTCGAAGTTTCTGAAGTCGAAGAAGGTTCTGATGTTCAGCGGCTGGGGCATGTTCGATTTCACCAGGGGATTTATTCTCGCCTCATCTGGAGTTCTGTTATCTTATAACCTTTTGATTCTGCAACTCAATACTAACATTTAAGGTTATCTGCATCATATTGCAGTGATAGAGAGGGGGGCCCATTCGCTTCCCGCGTCTGATGGGGGCGGCGCTGTCAACGAGCGTGTCCGAGTGCACTAGATAAAACAGTTTGCACTGGACTACAGATCGCGTAACATGTATATACTGCCTACTTGGCGTTAGTGTGTGTATTCGTTTTTCAAAAATAGAATTGATTGTTGATGTTTGAAATGCTACAGTCTTATACCATTTGAAGAGAAACTAAATATTTTCTACAATATTCTATTAATCGAAATAGCTAGGCCCACAATCATGATGCTATGTAATATACACTACAGGCGCGTTTACATGTGCCATCGAATCCATGGAGTGAAGAGCAAACTCCACAAATTTTCCCTCTTGGGGATTTTCGCCCAGGCAGAACAGGAATTGCAGGGTTCATTGGAGGGTTTGATGTTTCATTCCATGGATTCGGCCACAGACTGTCATTTGGGTTAGAAATCCTGCTCGAAATTTTTTTCCCCGAATGGAGGGTTTGGCATTCCATGGATTAGATGGCTCATGCAAACGCGCCTTAAATGTTTTCTTCACTGGTGTCTTTTTGCAGCAAAATATATGGGTTTTTAATCAGTTACTTTGCTTGCAAAATAAGTCTAAACACCTTACTACTTGCGAGCCCACCAAAACAATGACAAGCAAAATCACGAAAATACTAATCAAATTACGAGAAAAATATTCGAACACATAATTTAAGTCTGAAGCATGGATAACACTAAGCATATCTTCATGTGGAACTAATTTCCACAATTTCCTTTTACCTATTATGAATGATAAAATAGAAATTTAATAGATTTCCGTTACATAATACAATTATTATTTAAAATCAACTTATGTGACTTTTTATGTCAAATAAATTGCAATTTAAGCTCATTGTCTTTTCTTAGGTTTATAAATAAAAAAAAACATTACTATTACCTAAGCCAACCAACACAGGGTGTCCCAAAAGTAGGCTTGCCGTTAGTTAGGTATACAGTTATTTTACAGCAAGTTAGTTAGGTATACAGTTATTTTACAGCAACAGTTATTTTTTGAAAGCATGTCTGGTTGTTCAGTCATTTGATTGCGCATTATCGCACAGAACTGTGATCTACCTCAAGTAGGCCTAGTAATTGGGCGGTAAGGTTAAAGTTCAGCTCGTATATCAGGCGTCAATACCTGTTCCAAATAATATCAAACACCTTTTATTAATAACCCAAAGTTCTTACCAATGGTACAGCATTAACTGTTAACCTACTTTTGGACCACCCTGTATACTAAATAATCTTTTAGCGTGGATAAATTTCATTCCATTTTCATAAATGCACCAGAAAATTTAGCTATCATGCAGTAGAGCAAACATTATTTTAAAAATGCAAGAATAAGAATTCACGGTGTTTTTATTTATTTATTTTCTCAATTGGGGCTGCCATATTGGCGGTCAAGCCATTTCAGACTCGGCATATTCTCCAGAACTGAGAGCCATTGTTTATTTTTATTTATATGAATTACACTTACTGTATAATCTAATTGCTGAAAAACTCCGCTAGTTTATTATTTAAATAAGAGTTAACAAAATATATATTAATACAGGAGCGAAATAGGAACGAGCAAATCTGAACGATATTGTAAAATAAATTATTAACTTTTGTAATTATAGTAACCGTAATTTACAGTTGCCATAGATTTTTATATTAATAAATGCAAACATTTTTGAGAGGTAAAATTCCAAAAATACCAAACAACAAATCAATAATGGGCTAGTTTCAACCAGAGACATAACATAGAGTGGACTGCGCATTCATAGTAAAGCAGCTTAGGGATGGAAAACCAAAACCGGTTTTCAAAAAATCGGTGGTTCCGGTTTTGACTAAAAACCGGTTTTTTTTTGTATGAGGCCCTTCGGAACCGAAAACCGGTTTTTCAGGGAAAAACCGATGGAAAATGGAAAACCGGTTTTTTCTAAAAAACCGCCATCCCTTACAGATTAGCATTATGTCCTAAACATCATAAATCGCCAAGAGGGGAAAGGTTGCTACATATGGCAACTTAACGCTACCGTTTCGTTACGAACTATTCCAAATTGTCGCAAGACCTGAATATCAGCTAGCAAACCGAAGTGGAGACTACCATCAATTCCAAGTCACGTGGGTTTCTACCAATCACGGCACTTGAATTTTTTTAAATTGTTTTTGCAGGACGATTTTTTGAGCATTGTTGGTATTTTTCTCTTTTGGCCTTTATAATAAATATTTAATTACATTCTTTTAATCTCTGAGCATGTTAACAATCGTGAATGTCGTACTCTTAATTCAGTAACGTTTTGTGCAAGATGCCAAATGCTTGTGAATTCATAATTGTAAAGAGGGGTATAAAAAAGGATTAGTCACACTTTCACGGGTAAAATTTATTTAGTTCTGCATACTTTTAGTAATTGTATGTTCTTCATAAACTATAATTTCTATCGTGGGAATATATTCTAAAAGCTCTTTTATACTGAAGAATCATATTCATGATTAAATCAACGTTATTAGAACTCTAATTATAATAAATATTTTGGTCCAAGTCAATTAAATTAATGGTCTGAACATTGACAGCTTAGAAGTAGAATATTTTTTTTACAATTGGTCAAAACGAAAACTGTTTTTGCAATCGTATTTTGTTGAGTTATTTATATTTAAAAAGTAGAGCATTTTTTGAATTTGAAATATATTGATGTGTTTTAGAAAGTTGATTTATTCCAGGTGAAATAAAGGAAGAAGCAATATTTCAAAAAAATATATATTTGATTTTTTTTAATCGGACCGTTAGAACGAAAGTTATAGAGACGGCAGAAAATATTCACAATGTCAATAACCAACTTATATTACAGCAACACTCTACATAAACCTACTAATATTCTTCTAAATTAATTTTCAATAAAGAGTCCACATTCAATTGTTCAAGTAATCTTAAATAGACGCACAAAATCAAAGAAATAATCTGATATGTATTAAGAGGATCTTAAAATACCAGCTATTCATCCTTGCTCCTTTCCAAGCTTCTTTATCATAACATTAGATTGTCGGCCTCTGTGTTCAGGTCGTTGTGGAAAAACTCGCCAAATGGTAAACTCGCCATAGATGCGAGCCAAACGCGACACAGTCATGTGACTGTGTAAGTTAGATGTTTAGGACACTTTAGGTTTGCCAATGCGCAGTCCACTCTATGTTATGTCTCTGGTTTCAACCCTTTGCCTCATAGATTTAGAAAGTAGCAGATCTACCCGGAAAGGTGAAGCCATTTGTGAACCAGTATCCCATAAGGCAGTTCGCTAGCTCTAGCACATGGCATGCCATACGCCACCAGATAGCACCATGAGATAATTCGACTAATAAAAAAATACATATTTAATATTAACTAATTAAAACTTTTTATCAGTTTCGCTAGCATAAGTTTAGAGTTGAAGATGTATTGATAATTTCTGGCAGACATGAGGTATATATTCATAAAAGAAGCTGATTAAAAATGCAGTTTTTATTGCATGTAACTCTTCACCAAAAGCATTTTTTGTGAACCAGTATCCCGTGATGCTTTGCAAAAACAGCGAAATGTGGATTCACCACACAATCGCACGGTTTGTATTGCGTTGTACGGGATTGCGCAATCGATGGGCATATCTGCTACTTTCTAAATCTATACTTTGCCACAAAAAACAAAACAATCAATGAAATTGCAGTGTAGAGAGCGTGACGTCTTAAGAAATATTTCTAGTGGAGTTTCGTTGGATCGTTCCCAAGAATTAAGTTGCTCAAAGATCGAAATTTAAATCATTAACCAACACTAACTTGTTGGCGAAAAATTAGTGCTATTGCAAGTAGCGTTGCAATCGAAAATTGTAAACATACCAATCAACAAATCACTCTTTAATAAAGTATTAGTTCATAACCAAACTTCTAGTGCGCAGATGAGTTGTCATCCAAACCAAACACAAGCCAAAATATTGGGTTATGCTAATGAAATAGTGTACTGATTATCTTTCATAGGAAATAAATGACTTTAAATAATTATTGTCTTTCTTTTTAATATATTTTAAGCTCAATTTACTTTCAAATTTGTGGATTCCATATTTTAAAAAAATAACTTAGTCATATGGCAAGATAGTTTGCATGTGACATGCGCAGTAGCGCAGTGTTGATGTAATCCTCTGATTTAATAATTGTTGTCTGCTGTGATGTTTAGACTTTCTGTTTTTGATATCTAAATATTAAACTAAAGGCATTTTATAAATAAAATATTAAAAATGCCTTTATTCAGCTATTCTCCGTTTGATCAGGATGTTGGTAAGTTAATTTTGGAACTGTTCAATTGTGATTTATGTTTAAAACTAAATAAATTTTACGTATGACTGGATTGCAACTTTAGATCAATAGTGACTTTCCATTTAGATTACCTTGTTTACTTTCTGCGATTGTTTACATTTCATTGCATTCTGCTACTGAAATATTTTCATATCAATAATAGTTTTTCTATAACTATTTTAATCTATTCTCAAAGGTTTTTAGTAGAAGAACGAAAATTTAAGTAATATTTAAGAACCAATATTAAATGTTATGCATTATTGCTAACCAAAATACATTTCTGCAAAATTTTTACTTGTAATGCGGGAAAAATTAGCAGATTTCTTGTACGACTCATCCCTAGACATATCATATTTTTTAACTTTATCTCTTACAGACCCAAAGAATTTGCATAGTCATGAAATTTTTAGTATCAGTTTAAATTTGAGTTCATTCTTCTGAAGACAGCTATTTGTTCCAGTTTTATTTGTGCTACCTAAAGGCTATTTCAACTTTTCTAAAAATTTCATATGATATGGAGAGAATCCCCAGGTTTAAACAAATTATAGTAAATAGCTTCGTGGTTGTTTCCCAAACACACACTATCTCGGATCAGATTTACTATACAGTAACCCTTCCCTAGTAGCATTGCTTCTCGAAATTTGCTTGATCAGTCATCGATCGATCATCGGTTTAGCGAAAACTCACCTGTGATCGCCTCCTTTATCGGAACATGCTCGAGACGAGATCGGGAATCGGTGATCGAAATCCTATCGTTTAAAGTCATCGATTCGATATCGGTTAAAGGTGAAAATTCAATCAACGTACGTTTCATCGGAAAATTATATCGAATTGATATCGCAACGATAAGAATCCAAAAAATATCATATTCCAACTGGTAATAGTTATTTTTCATTTACTTACACACACCATTTTTAATTGTGTGCAAATAGATAAATATTTTTACTGTGTGATAACTTATTTCTTTTATTTACTTCGAAATTAATTTTTAACTTTTTTTTTGCCATGATTAATTTTCGATAAACTCAACTTAAATAAAATAGATTTGGAATAAATATTATGAACCAAAAAAACTTAAATACGTTAATTACCATAAGTTATTTTTAAATTTAACATATTTCTATTAGTGTTGTTGACTTAAATAAAGTAATATTTAAAAGGAATTTGCAACTTGCAAAAGAAAAATCAAAAATAAAATGTCTTAATCAATAACATACAACTTCATTAAGAAACATCCTTTTCACCTCTTTATTTACACGCTTACCTACAGCAAGCGTGAATGGCAGAGTGGTAAAGTCCCGGTTTCCCGATGCAAGGAGAGCGCGGATCGTGAGGTCGGCTGTTCGAATCCCCTGAATTCCGAAATTCCAAATAAATCCAATCGAAAAATTAGTGTCGCCCTCTAGTTTAGAAATTTTGTACTAACATGTCGTAAACTGATCGGAATTTTATAGGAAAGTGCTCGAAATTCCATCGGACGATGAGATTTCGATTACTGCTCATCGGATCTTATCGATTTCTTATTGACATTTGATTGGAAACTCATCGGAAAAACTCATCGATCGATCCTCTATCGAGCGGACATAACCGAGCAGTTATCGAGGAAACGGGCAATTTTCGATTAAAATCCGATGTTCGAATTCTCATCGGCTCAATGGCGAACGATGAGTATTTGATTATCGGTCGATGAAAAATTGCTACTAGGGTATGCAGGATTTTTTTGTATTTGGCAATAAATAATTTTGTATGGCAACTGTCTGACTTCGACTAATGATTCAAATTCTTTGACTTCACAACCATGACGTTTTGCAGCAAACCTATCTGACTGTTATTTGCTCATTTCTGTTGAGTTTTTGGCCGACTTTTGGCGAGATTATGGAAAAATCGCCAAGGGTTACCATTCAGTAAATTTCTACAGCAACCTCAAATTGTGTCCAATGCTATGTGGTGCTCATTTTCTATTGATTACTACCAATCATATAGACTCTAAAATTTATCTAGGTATATAACATAAGGTATCTTTTAAAATTATGACACCCTTCGCCAATAGATCTCGTGTAGCTCTAGTGTGATGATAATTCAAACTAATCTACTAAGGTACCCTTTAGTTGACCCAGGTGCGTGTAATATCTTCTGCAACGCTGCACCTTCAATAAGCAAATGTGTGTTTTCTGAAATTGGTGACCTATTTGCATGGCTTGCTATTTTTTAACATTGTTAGTTTCAGTTAATAAATAAATGGACAAGTTAATAACTGAATGTCAATTATGATGTAAACTAAACATATTTAAAAATTTCTGTCTCAATACAAATTAAAAGATTAATTTAAGAATTGCCTCAACTCTTAGATTAACAAAAAAAATTATAAAACATTCAAAAAAAGGTTTTCCAGCAACACACATAAATTTTATAATTTAACAGCCATAGAAGAGTTATTTATAATCATCTGTTACAGATATACAAATTTAAAGAAATTAATTTTTAGCTTAAAATTTAATTTTCTTATCCCTCAGAGGGTTAATAAAGTTCTCAACTTTAAAAACTCGTAACATAAAAAATTTAGTGTAAATTTATGTATTTAATTTAACTTAATATGAATTAATTTTTAATTTATTGAACTTTAATTCACTTCAGAAAAGGCCACATCTGAAATGAACACTTCGGAAGATTGGGCCACGATTCTAGAGATTTGCGACAAAGTCGATGCTTCGTCCACTGGTCCTAAAGACTGCCTTCGTTCAATCATGAAGAGGCTAAGTTCAAATGTCCCGCACCATGCTATGCATTCTTTGACTGTAAGTTTTAATTATAGTTTTAATTGATTCCTTTCACCCCTTCCTTATCGTTCTTGTGAAATGACAGGGTGAAGTTGTTGGCTTTTCTTAGATTGTTTTTAATATTCAAGTTAAAAACAAATGAAAAAATATCGATATTGTTCATATATAGATTTTAGTATAATTTGTAGGGATAAAAAAATTGCAATTTTTATTATTTTCATGAAAATTATCCGATTGTTAAGGGGAAATGGAACTTTCCCTGACCTTCAGGTTTTCTACACACTTAAAAATACCATCTTACTTGCTATGTACGTATTAATGCAACTACAGCTACAGATTTGATGGTATTTAAGTGCTTTCAATCGACACCAACAATTTTTTAGACAATCCATAAAAATAACATACTTTATTTAAAATCAAAACCCTATGTTTGAATTCAAAGTAATTAATGGTATTTTAGTGGGAAATAGACCAATGTAGTTTAAAAAAGATTCAAAGAGTCTCTATTTTCTTTCATCGAATGCTGTCGCCATATAAACTCTGATGAAACTCGACGAAGACTATAGAATTTTCATAGCACTTAACAATAGCCTAAAAAAATCAGCAAATAACAAGGAATCCAAAAGATAACTGCCTGTAAATAACAGGTTTGCTGTGTGCAACCAACGCAATTGCTCTTTATTGGCACATAAGCTCAATTTCTACTGTGGCAATGTTAATAGGGTAGCAAGTAGTGATTGCCCACGGCCGTATTGCTCCGTATAGCGGTGCGGCCTTATAGCGGTCGTATTGCTCTTTCGATTGTTGGTGCACTGTTGCCAACATGACAAACGTTAATGGTGGGAATTTTTAAAACCTGTGTCACACCTATTGTAGGCTTTAACATCTTATTACTTTCAATAATGAATGAAGAGGCCAATCAGTGTGACGGTGCCAATCACTGTGCTCATTACCCTACTTAAGTAACCTCCTTAACCTACTTAATTACCCTACTTAAGTAAGCCTCTAAACAAAACTACAAAACCTCTAAATTGTGGCATAAAAGTTTTAAGTGGGACCCTGTCCTTGTTTCCCTTCCCATGTTAAATTTACCGTACAATGTTTCCCTGTCTTTTCGTCGTTGAAATATGGTGTTTAATTTTTTGTATTTTGTCTTCTGCAGCTGCTTGATGCCTGTGTAAAAAACTGTGGTAAAAAGTTTCATCTAGAAGTTTGCTCGAGAGACTTTGAGAGTGAAATCAAGAAGTTACTGCAAAAGGTCATACAAAACTTTTAACCCTTTCAGTCTCAGTGATGCCATGTGGCGTCATCATTTTTCTTACCATAATTACAAATAATCATAGGGCTGACATCTATCGGTATTAATAAAAAATATTTTCTAATAAAAAAGTTTGAAGAATTGAATTATATGCTTTTTGATATCATAAATGTCTATAGATGATCAGAGAAAAATTTATAAAATGATAATGCCAAAATGTCATTGCCACTGAAAGGATTAATAATGAAGGCTTAATATTAATAAAGTTATTAAAATACTTAATATTTTATTTAATTACTAGTGCATCAGAGAAATAAGCACCTTTCTTTCAATCACTCTTTGGTCTAAGCATTTTTGTGAAGCTTGAAAATTCAACTTTAAAATGGAAAAGTTTAGTACTGAGAATTCGAGATTCGATCAGTAATTTGAGATTGGTATGCTATGTATCCATGCCTGTTCCAACACAACAAAATGTTCTCAAATAGGAATTTTTTTGTTGAAAAGATTTTCAACAAAAAATAGTCCGTGTACATTATAAAATTATGTCAAGATGTGTTATTTGAATGCCTTTATTTTTTTCTTCTAGGGACATCCCAAGGTAGTTGAAAAACTCAAAGGATTATTGAAAAAGTGGACCGAAGAAGATTTTAAGTCTGATCCAGAATTAAGGTAAGATTTTTCTTATACGACTCAAAGTAATTATTATGTTTTCCTAGCAGTACTAAAACAAATTTCAATTCATTTATTGTGACTGTCTTATTTTGAAATTGGCTTGAGTAAAGTTTTTTTTAATGATTTATTTTTCCTTCGTTGTTTGGCAGAACTAAAATCTACTATTATTACTTAAAATTTAAACTATACAATTGACCCTATTAGATAATTTGTCCTTAACTAGAAGGTAAATTTTGTCATTTGACCAACGATATATTCTTTAAACAAACCATATTTTCTTTAAACAACTTTTTAAAATATAGAATATTGAAATAATGAGGCTTTTGTTTTTCTTCTAGTCTAATACCATCCCTTTACAACAGTATGAAAAGTGAACTATCACCAGAGGTAAATATGCATTGATTTTAATTTTGCAAGTTCATCATTAACTTTTGCTAAAACAAAATGATAATATTGTGGTGTTTTTATAGGCCAGTTCCCAAGTAATCAAAACCAAAAGCACCCAAAGAAAAGATACTAGTACCATTGAGAAAGAAGAGGAAGATTTGGCTAAAGGTAGTACAAGTTTAAAAAAGCAACATATTCACTGACGCTAATTAAAATTTAAAAGTCATGAAAAGCAAAAAGCGGTTTTGGGACTTAAATAATGTCCCGTCTTCAGTGAATAAAAAATTGATAGATTAAAACAACAAAATGTTAATATGCCAGCTAGTCAGCATGTTAGCGTTTTTTCACTAGTCAGAATGTTCACCAAAAAGCATTCATGCTTTTGTTGATCTTTTAAATTTTTTATTCACTTTTTTGATTATGTTGCTTTTTTAAAACATTAAAAACTCGTAGATTTTTGTACTTTTTAGATATTGGCGAAAGATGTGTAATTTAAGACAGTTGAATGGTTTTTTTTGTTCTGTTAATTCTAAATTTAAATTATGTACGAAACAGTATTTGTCATTAAACAATTATACGGTTGATTCTGGTTTCTAAAAACATTGGAAAAGGATAGTTTGAGTGCAACTTAAAATATGTGTAACACTACGAATCCCTGAATGCAGGAAAATGTCTGACAAATAATACACTGTGTTAAGGGAGTAAACGTTAAATATGCTTCTAAGGCCTAACGTAAATTTCTTTCAAAAATTGCATTGGGTGTCGATTCAGTGTTGGGTTGTCGCTCGACTGTGGTTTTAAATTACAAAGCAATTTGCCAATTGCCTTTGTGTACCTTATCACGCTGATAATCAACTCAACTCTTTACTTCCAGCAATCGAACTATCCCTCAAAGACACAGCCTCCCCTAAAAGCCAAGCCCTCTACCCTTCTGTCTCCGGCTCAGTCACTCTACCTCAGAAAACAGCGAGCAAGGAAATGCGAAAAGTGCGAGCCCTTTACGATTTTGAGGCAGCAGAGGAAAACGAGCTTTCGTTTAAAGCTGGTGACATCATCTACGTTGTTGACTCAAGTGATGTCAACTGGTGGAAGGGGGAAGGAAGCAGGGGGGAGGGACTGTTCCCTGCGAATTTCGTGACGTCGGATTGGGAGGCTGTTGAACTGGAAGCTGGTAAGTTGGTGACTTGTTTGTATTTATCTATAAGCCTTATTTTTTTTAATGAGTGTACTGCAAAGGTCAGGTCAGATTCTCGACTTTTGTTGAGATTGAGTAAAGAATGGTTATATTTATGTGCATATGTTGGTACACTCCTTGCCATTGTAAGTTGGGTAAATAGAAATGTGCTATGGAGAATATCCTTACGAGCATGTAAAGAGTTCCATAAATTATTAGTGAATCCATCCAGAAAACAAGTTTAAAACATTAATTTCGTTTAAGGTGTAACATATGTGAATATTATTTGAGAAAATTTGGCAATTTTATCAAAAAGAAAAGTTTATTTTTGGTTAAATTGTATTCAGATCATTTTGTATGTAAATATTACCTTACAAGAGTTTCCAACTGAGGGACCAACCGTGCTTTTCCCTCTTCCTTTTTACTCTTTGTTTTTACCCAAGTTAAGTGAAGTTATGTAGGAAACACTGACAATGTCCAACTTATATTTTAGAGTTTGTTTCCAATGCTCACACTCTCTAACCTGTCAAACTTGCATTCAGTATTTTAAAATATACAAACACCTGTTGGGTATAGGGGGCATGAATTAGACTAGTTTTTAATGGATTACTGACCATAAATCCTTAATTATTGGTGGTTTCATTCAGCCACATGACGGAGTTTTCTTCTGAGTGATAGATTTGTTTTGCATGGTGTTGTTGTAATGTTTTGAATCTAAACTAATATTCCCCTGGTCAATTTGGAGGTGTCAGCTTTTAATACTCAGAAGTATTTATCAATAAGATTACAGGGTGGTAACAGAACCTGGAAATCAGGGACTTTTTTAATTCTGGAAACATCAGGGAATTCTCGTGGAATTCTTCAAATTTTTGCAAAATATCAGGGAATTCTCATGGAATTTGGCAAAATATCAGGGAGTTTTTTCTATTTTGGATTTTTGAAACAGCAGGTTTAGATTCTTGTGATCACTACTAACGAGCACTTGATTTAAAAAAAATTCTTGATTCGATTTGCCTGAAGAACTAATCTTGGAGGAAGGATCTCTCTCTCTCTCACAAAATCATAATCATGTTATAAAATGATTTTCTGATCACATGATTCCTCTAAACTTGTTCAGATCTTCGGAAATGTAGAAAAGTTAGGTAGGCTAACCCATAATCAGGAAAGTCTAAATTCGCTCGATATCTGAATTAAATTGTGTGTATTGTATGTTTTCTATTTAATTGTAAAACAGTGAAATTTTTGTGAAAGTATTCGGTAAATCGGAAATATCGGATAACTTTTTTTCTAAAATTATGTAACCACCCTGGGTTACTACTCTATTATGTTTGGACATTGATTTTCTTAATAATGCCTTTCATAAGCATTAACAAAATGAACTGAGTAATCATTTGTTTAGTTTGGAAATGAAATATAATAATGTCACTGATAATTTAAATTTCTTTTAGCTAAGAAATCTTCTGAAAAGAAGGTCAAGTTTAATGAAGATGTGAAAGTCCTTGAAACACAACCTGTCAGGGAAGTCGTTTTGGATGAGGTATGAGTAAAAAATGCTAACATGATTTGTTTGAAATGCTAAATTTACAATTACATAATGAATAATGTTTAATAGAAAACTTTGAAGATATTTCCTAACATCTATTTTATTTCTAATTTTCTATAATTAATGGCTACATATTGTTGATAAAATATCTTTCTTGGATTGTTTTATGCCTAATGTTATAAAGAAAAAAATGTTAACGTAATGAACTTATAAATATTCAGAGTAGTTTGAAATTATCATCATTTTCTAGTTAGGATTTACTTTGTTGTGTTTAAAACAAAATGGGGCGAAAAACATTGCTTTTGCAACAATTATTTTTAAAATTGCAGTTCAATTTGACAGCAAATTTTTATTATCTATTTCAATTGGATGTATAAATATTCAAAAGAATTTGAAATTAATAGCATTATCCAGTTAAGATTATTGGAGTAAAGATTAACTGTATTAAATTTAAAACAATATTAAACATTTTTTAAGTACTTTGGGTAATTGAATGTTTCAACTTTACATAAAGGTTTTAATATATTAGAATTTCAGTTGTATATGTGCGCCTAATATGTATATATCTAATATTTATTAGTATTTCAATTGTATTTCTTTGTTCAAACTAAGCTTAATATTTACACAGACCATTCCTCAAGTTTTTACCAATTCAACACTGACTTAATTTCTTTGTTTACACTTTCAGGAATCCATCGATAAAATGCTGTTCTTGCTGCACGAAGCTGACCCTAGTGGGGAGAGGCCAGATTCTGATGAACTCCTTTCCCTTGAAGGTATGCTATTAAAAAAGCCTGGTTACATGTGGTTGAACTCTATTTCAATTTGATTTTAGGGTCATTTTCAATGATTCAAGAACTAATATATTTTTATAAAATATTGAAGATATGATAATTATGACTATCTAAATAATATTAGGCCTTTTTAACTGTGCAGAAAAGGTTGATTTAAATTATAACATTTGGATATGTGTTTTGTTTGATATGTTAACTAATTTAGTTAAGTTTTCTACTTTAAATACCTTGTTAAAAAATTATATTAAAAATTTAATAGTAAAATAACCTTTTATATCTTCATAAGAGTAGTACTTCATAGTACTTCTACTGTGTTGGAATGTTAAGCAGGTCTTGATTTTAAATACTTTGTCATCTTATAAACTATACCTTATCTATCTAGAATACAAGCCTTGAAAGCATTTTCCTCCCCCATCCTCGTGTGTGGTTTTCTTCAAAACAGCATGTTTTCCCCCACTCTACTTGGATTTGAACTGTACAGATTATTAACCTCACAACCTCTTCTGGCAAGCGGGTTAATGGGCTATATAGCCTACGCCCTTCACTTCTAGAGGGCTCAATCACTGTCATTTGTCAACTTCACAATAGAACGAACGTGTTAGGTTTTGAGTTACGATGCTCCCCACCCCCACCTGTTTCCTAGAAAACCAAGCGAAGGAATGGGGAAAGAAAGTCTTTTTAGGGCTCGCATACTAAATAGACAGTCTATAACAGTGCAATAAGTTGTAACACAAAAATCCCTTGTAAATTTATCTGGTAGGTGTTGAATGTCTCTTTATCACTTGGATGTGGCTCAAAATAATGCAACCCATCACCACTGCTAATGTTTAGTGTTGCTTTATTTATAAATTTTTTGTTGCCTTTATTTCGACCATGTCATGATGTTACCTTTTCTTCTCATTTCGAAACATTACATTGTAATACCATTACCGAAGAATAATACAACATGTACAGCAGCTCTTGTGTGATGCTAATTCAACCAAAACCTTAACCTCATAATTTCTTCACATTCCAGAAAACTGCTTTGCAATGACCACGCTGATCAATAACGAACTGGAGAAGGTTGATCGTTCTTTGACAGCACTGACCGGCGCCAATCACCTTCTTGTGGAAAGCTTAAACACGTACGAAACTCTTATGAAAGAGTCCCTTCCGCCTTATGGGGGATATCCACAGGGGGGTTACCCTGTGGCCCCTAGACCAGGACAGCATGTAAGATTTTATTTAGACCTTTACCAAAAATCTAAGTTCTTTAAAGAATAGGAAAGAAGTCTGAAACATTAAAATCTGTGGATATTTTTTGGATGTAAAATTTGGGGAATTTCCAGTTAATTTGGGTCTCTCAATAGCAGGGTTTGCAAAATCCAGGTGTTTTTTTTTTAAGCCCACCCCGGGTGGACTTTTTTTGGGGGTTTTATTTGCTTTGTTTGTTTTTTTTAATTAACATTATAATGAACAAATATCTATATATTTGAAATCTAAGCAATTGAAATGTATATTAGACACAATAAAATTTTGTAAAAATTAGTTAAAAAGTAGGTTTTCAATAGATAATTTTAAAAATGCTTGATTTTACCGTCATTTCCCCCACCTAACCTAATCATTTATGTAGTATTTAAAGGAATGAGGCCAAAGCTCTGTCCAACAACATACAACCTCACATATTGAAGTCTAAACAAGAACTGAATTTACTTCCAGGTTTTATGGGAAGTGTACCAGAAAGTTAAAAGTATTGTGTATTTGCAATTATCACGGAACAAATTAAACTCCTTTTGACTGTCGGATCAGTTTGACGGACCTGCAAGCTGTTAACTAAGAAATATTTATGAAAAACTTAATATTAAAACATTACAGATTTGTGCATGTGATATATTAGTTGTATTTAAACCTTTTACTTACTATTTATTTAAATATTAAATAATAAAACTAAAATATATTTTTGTGACTATCGGGCTGGGGAGCCCAGTCGGTTAAGCACTCGCTTAGCATGCGGAAGGTTCGGGTCCAGGCAAAATAGCTGCCGACCTATAAACGGCCCGTGCAGCCTAAAATGTCCGACGAATAATACCCTGTGTAAGAGAGTGCACGTTAAATATCCTTCAAAGTCCTAACACTGTGTACAATGTCGCCCTTAATGGTTGCGTTGAGTGCCTATTCAGGTGTTTATCTCGTCACCTAAATGTGGTTCTAAAATACGACGCCAATAGCCCTCGTGTAGCTCTAGTGCGATGATAATTCAAACCTAACCTAACCTTTTTGTGACTACCACTAGATGTATGCTGAAGGCAATATTCACAACTACCACCCTCCTGAAAACTACCAGCCTATGACTGCACCTGTTACCAACGAACATTTTCAAGCTCCTCCTCTAGGTTTGATTTTTTTTTTCATGAAATGTATATAACTTTTAAAAATTAGATGTTTGTGAACAAAATTGTCATAACATTTTTATTATTATTTCTTAAGAATGCACTACAATACCTGATACAAAAAAATAATTTATCTGAAATATTAAAAAATGAAATATTTTTTAGATAATTAAATGTTCAATTTTGTCAATGTTGTTTAAAGTATTTCCTTACATTTTGATTAATTGCTCAATAATTTAATATTTAAGTTAATTCTGAATTATCTAGTAAGGAAGCAACATAATTTTAGACAATTTCTGCAGTTTAAGACAGATAATTGTACAGCAATTTCTATTGTATAAAAAATATACTGATAAACTTTTTATGAAGTTATGTTTTGACCTAAGATTTTATGTCTTTCAAGTTCATTATCAAACTGTCGTGATTGTCCAAATTGATTTATTTTAATGTCTTCCTCCCCTAGGAACTTTACCAACAAACCAGCAGTCCCATATGATCCAAAATGCAGCTCAAAATCAGGTTCCTTATGCAACAAATCCTAGCTCATATGCCAGGTAATTAGTTATACCTTAACTAAACATATCATAAATATAAATTGCATATCCTCTTTCCTATCTAATCTCTTTGAATGATATTTTTAAGACTCTAAAAAGGCTTACATTTTACTCAATGTGCATTTTTTTAAACATGGTCCTGTTAAAGAGAAATGTTTTTCGTAAAGTTAAGTAGTAGGTGTTGTATAAAAAGGTAGGAAAACTCTTAATAGGTGCTGGATTACTGTCAGCATAGTCACTTGACTAGGGTTAAAATTAGAAAGCTTATCTTCAATAAATACCTCTTGCTATTATGACATGGCAATGCACTGCAACACAATTGCATGTATAACCTCTTAAGACCCGAGCAAAATCCTGCACGTATATTCTTAATCTAAACATACTTTTCATACAAATATATGCTAAAAAGTATATTTCGCAAAGTAATTTTTTTTAAAAAAATTATGTTTAATAGTTACTAGGGACACGCCTTAAACTCAAAAAATACAAATTTTTGCTGCTATAAATGCAACAAAAAAGCCATATCACTTATTTGTAGTTAATAGATTTAACACTGCAAAATGCTTTCAAAATGAAGTACTAAAAAAACTTTTTGAAAAGTTTTTTTTTTAATTTAATAATTTTTTTTAAAAACTCTAATATTGTATTGACCCTCGTTCAACTTCATTTTTTGTGGCAATAAATTACTGATATCTGCAATCAAAGGCTTTCAACTGAAATTTAGATCTTCTTATATCGGACCACGTAAATTTCGGAACTAATTAACGTGTTAATTGTTTGTGGGGAGGTTTTAAAAAAATCTCCCCAAGTGGTGACGCCAGGTTGCAAGAGGATAAAGCTAATTATCCGATTATAATTCAACTACAGAGTTATGCTATTCAGTATTTGCAATCAATGTTTCCCACTAATACCTTTACCTTAACCACTTATCTCTAATTCCAGGGCTGGGGAGCCCAGTCGGTTAGGCACTCGCTTAGCATGCGAAAGGTCCCCGGTTCGGGTACGGCATCGCCAAAATAATTGCCGACCTATCGACAAAAATACCCCATATAGAGGGAGTGCATGTTAAATACGCTCCAAGCCAAGTTTCCAACGATGCGTACGATGTCGCCTGTAACTTTGCGTTGGGTGCATACTCAGGTATCGTCTCGTCACTTGACTGTGGTTCTAAATTATGACGCCCATCGCCAATAGCCCTTGTGTAGCTCTACTGCGGAAATAATTCAAACCTACCTATCTCTCTAATTCCAACATTTCCTTCTAGTATTCCTCTCAACAACGTTCCAGTGGTGACCAGTGGTCATTATCCAGTTCCAAGAGACACTGGCGGAATGTTCTACGGAGAATTCGCCCCAACCGCAATGCCCCCTCCAGTATCCATGAACCAACAACCCATGTTATGAGCAAGTGTTGACTGGTCTTTCCCTCGATAGTGAACTGCCCTCTCGGAAAGCATGCTGTGCAATGTGGGCCAAGTGATTCTTATGTATATTGTAACTGTAAATGAATTGCTGAAATTAGAAGGGGGTTGTGTAAAGTGGAACATTTCCCTTCAAGCTTTTTTCTTTGTTGTTGGGAAAGGAAAAGAGGTTGTAAGGAAATGTTCCTGTAAAAAATGACTTTTTTTTTTACATTTGGCCATTCATATAAGGGTAGCTCAAAAATGCTTTATATGCTGCAAAATTTTAAATACCAACCAGAGATGATAATTTTATGCTGTTTCTTTTGAGTTGAGGCTTCGTGTTTAGGCTTTTTTTTTTTTTTCAAATAACAGTGGGGGGGGGGGGGGGGGATTTTCATTTTTGAGCTTTTTTACCATAACTGCTCTTAATTCTTTGTAGTATTTTTTTTTACTCATTTGAAGTTATGTGTTATTTGCTGTAACATTTTCATTGATCCTTAACTTATTTTACATAAAATGCAATAGCCAATTCAACTAGTAACGTAAAATAATTGTTTTGAATTGAATTGAAACTCGGTTGTTTTATTAAAGTATTCATATACAGGGTTGCCACGATCCGAAAAGCGTTTGAAAAAACATTGATTTTCAAGGTCTTAAAACTTCTTGAAAAACATTATCCACCTTGAAAAGTCCTTAATTTTTTGGGCTGACGAATTTATCTAATGTTAATTTTAGCTTTATTAAAAACACTTTTTCAATGTGAATCTGTCCCTATTTTATTTTTTGATTTATTATTTGTATAATCCATGAAGGCAGAGCAAGTGATTTTTGGTTGATTTTTTTAATAACAAAATGGTTATTTTATAACATATATTTAAGTCCATTTGAAAGTTAGAGAGCTCCTAGTCGTTTTCTAAATGAGTTTTTAAAAACTATCGTGAAATTTAGGTGTTGCCATGTTCAAGTATACAATCCTTGAGAATGGAGAAATACATCCTTGATAAGTCCTTAAACAGTCCTTGATTTTTATTTTACCCAAAAGTGTGGCAACCTTGCATATACCACAACATTCAAAATGCATTCTTAAATCCTGAACAAGCGATATTTTTTCTTGCTGCAAAAAGAACCCTGATATTTCCTTCAACCTGAAAAACTAAAGCTATATAAAGTTTTGAAGTATGTTATGTGTTTTGGGCTACCTTGTACTGTAACTGTGCATTGTAAATATTTAAAAAGGCATACATGGCTGCTTATATGTAAATAAGTGTATGCAGTTGTGCTGGACTTATTTTATATTTTGATAGAGGAATTTTGCACTTTTCATTTTTAAAATATAATGTCTTTTGCCTAAAATGTAACGATTGATAGGAGTGTAGTATTTGAATATGATGTGGATTTTTAATTGTATTTATTTTAATTAGGTAAAATTTAATTTTAAAATATCTTCCGATAAAAAGTTAACTTAGAATTATCTCCCTCTCTATTTTTTACAAAATGCCATGAATTGTTTAAAAAATCATTAATTAGTGATAAAACCTGAATGTATGTTTCTTTAAAATATTTCGGACTATTTTTTTAAGACTTTCAAATTAGATTATTTCCAGATATAAGATCCTATTATAATATTAATTAATTATTTATAACTTCAATTTAAAAATTGAAATTTATACTTAAAGGTTTTCTTAAACAAAAGAAATAAATGTACACTTTTATAAAATATTTTGGGACCTGATTTTTATTTAAATTAAGTTTATTACTGTACATAGATTTCTCTAAATTATTGCACATTTCACAACTTTATAAGAATTAAAATGTAATTAATATCACTAATGATATTTTACTTACTTGGAATAAGAAATGATTGTGTTAAAAACTTTAACCGAGTAACTATATTTAATACTTCAAAATGAAGCATATGTCAAGTATGTTTCATGAATCATTATAAATTATATAAAAATCATAATGTTTTCCAACTATTGCAGAAACCCTATCTATTCTATACTTATTTAACTTCTTATTGATAATATTTTGAGTACCAAATTAAAACATAACTACACTAAAATTAAATAGTACACTGTAATTTATTTAAAATACATTTTCAAAAGCTTTGGATTTTGAAATGCACTATTTATTTTATATATGCTACAAGATATACTTATACAAAATTTTACTCAGATTTCACTGTGTACATTGTATTCTATTGCAAGCATTGCTAAAAACAGTTTTAATGTGAAAATATTATATGAAAACAACAATGTATTTGTAGTTTTTAATGAAAAAAAAAACTTGATTTTGTCCTTGGTAGTTTAAAAAAAGTGACTTATGTAAATAAGCTACTCTCGGCTTTGTGATTGTTTTTTTAATGCTGTCTTTAGCCTGTTTATAGAAAAATGCTTAACACATGTAGATATAATTATTATTTTTTATGTATATGGCTTTAAATAAAATGTATGTTCCTTTTCAAATAAGATGCACAATTTTTTTATAATGTATTTTTTTATTTATTCTTATACTAAAAGTGGCTAAACTGTTGTTAAAAACAGTTGTTGTTGCAACTTTTAAAAAAGCAATGCTACATAAAAAAATCCGCAGTTGAGTTATAAAAAAAAAGAAAGAACTGTAGTTGTGAAACACCTCATGACTTTCAATTAACCCTCCCCCATAATTAATCAAAACCTTTAAAGGTAATTATGTACATGTGAGGTCATTTAAATACCTTTAAACCTAAAAAGTTCTATTGCAGCTTCTCTTTGTGCAATTTTCTCAAATCCTATTATGACATCTGACAGAAACAAGGAACTTGTGTACCGAATTTGAAGTTTGTATCTCTTTTTGTTTTTCGAAAGTTGAAATGAAAAGTTTCACTCTGTTATCACTCCTTAAATCTTTTATTTAAATAAAGCTTTAATACACATTTAATGCTTGGGTTTATTTACCTGCATGGTTTATACTTTAGTGAAGTGTCTTAAATGCTCGATTATCCATTAAAAATACTGTACATTAATTTAGCACTCTTACTTTGGTTCAGTCGAGATAATTCAAAATATTCTAACTTAAAGTATTTTGTTTATTAAAACATCCTTTGAGCTTCTAACTATTCAGCGAGGACTAGATCTCAGTCAGGCATCGCCAAAACAACTGCTGACCTACAAACGGCCCGTGCAACCAAAAAATGCCCGACGAATAATCTTAACGGTTGCGTTGGGTGCCTACTCGTCACTAGTCTGTGGCTCTAAATTACGAAGCCCGTCCCTAATAGACCTCATGTAACTCTAGTGCGACGATAATTCAAACTGAACTTTACCGATAGCCACTTGTTTATTAATTTACCGTTCTCGTTAAAAAAAAAAGTTCTATAGTAGGGTAGAGACTGAACCTACCAACCGCACCATGAACCAACTCGGAGACTTCTTGAAAGTGCCGTGCCTCCAAGGAAGGGACATTCATGGTCATATCCACCTGAGCTTCAATTCAAAATTGCTGTATTGAAACAAGTGGTTAGACAGGTTAGATCAGTAGGATAACATTAGCACGTGGTTCGAGAGCTGTATAGGATAACATTAGCACGTGGTTCGAGAGCAGTAGGAGGATAACAAACCACGGGCCTCACATGAATATTCCCCATTTCAGCAAACATTCAAAAATCAAATATCTGCTCCAAACTAGTACGTACGATTGTTTGTTTGAAAACGTTTAAGTACATAACCAATTAAAGTTTTCTATTGGTCACATTAAAGGTTACTTTTTTGGCGAGATATTTCAGTCGCCAAAAGTGCGAAAATTTTGGTTTTAGTTCCTTTTTCAGAACAAAATGATATATATATTTCATTCTTTATTTGTTATTTTAGAGAAAAAATAATACCTATATTATATTTTAGTTGTATTCAACAGTCTTTTGATACCATCAATTTGCTGTCAATTGCCAAATTAGTGATTTTAGCTATATATGGCAATCCTCTTTTGCTGTCACGTGCCAATTCTAACCAATAAGAAAATCCAACTGGTCTAGTTTCTACACTCTTTTTCTGTTTATCCTCCAAATCACAATCGCAAGTCTTAATTCTCTTTATAAATAGAAAAAAAGTTAACTAGACTACACAACACCTAAAAGACAAAAAGGTACCAAATATTAAAGCCAGATGATGCTATAAAATGCCCAAATTGTTTTGAGTAAAGACTCTTTTAGGTCCGTTCCTTTTAGAATTAATTTAGAGCGTAAGTAAATAAAACTTTCCTTGTGAATTTTGCTTTTGAGTTCCTAATGTTAGCTTAGTTATAAAATAAAATCTGGCTAAAAAATATCTCAATATTTTTATTTATTTTACATTTTTAAAGTGATGTTAAAATAATTTTTTACAGGTTTAGCAATGGCGCTTTTTATGGTCAGAAATATCATCTTTTCCAAAAGTATACATCATCCATCAGTAAAAGACATTTTGTACAATTATAGGTCAGTAAAATATGATATGAAGAGCACAGGGGAAGAACCGCTTGATTTCTTTGGAGTTTTTCCGCAATTGTGTCTGCTTGGAAGACTTTGGCGACCAGAAACCGGTTCTTCAAAAGCGGTACAAACGTGTGACTTGTATCAAATGATCTCTGGCGTGAATCAGGGTTGCCGCGAAAGATAAAGGGAGTAACCGGTTTCTTTACACCAGTTTAGGCAATTTCTCGCTATCATTCCCAAAGAGGCTATTAATTAAAGCCTTCTAGGAAATAAAGGGGTTCTTCCCATGTACTCTTCATATAAATATAGTATTGTGTTGGGAGGTACAGCCATGATATAACGGCTGGTCTGTTTATTGTCAAGCTTGAAAACTTAACGTAAGTTTACTATTCTAATATAGATTTGTATGAAGTGGAATGTTTACCACATTTGCAAATCTCCATTGCTTGGAAACATAACGCAAAATTAAGATCAGTAATTATATCATTAAGTTGCAAAGCTTGCTTTATTCTTTAAATAAAACAAAGGGTGGTGCTTGTTAAGTTAACTTAAAGAAAATTATCTGCTTCATATTCTGTTCAAGGTTTCTTAAGCTAACTGAATCTCTAATTTATGTATAGCAGTTAATTTAAAAATCTTATATTTCAGTTATAAAAGGTTTTCTATAACTAATGTTGTTAAATATCCTGATACAGGGTGTCTGTAAAAGATTGTCCGAGTTTCAAATTGTAATGGTATGAGCTGTAATCGTTCGACAGTTGTGGTTGAAGGTTGTGAACAGAGAGAGAATAACTCCAACAGTTTCAGATAAGCGCATGCGCTTGTACCAAAGGTACACAAAGGTAGAATTGCACGGGCTGTTGCTTCCATTACTCTGGACTTGCTGCAGACAGTATGGGAAGAATTGCATTTTTGTTTGGATGTGTGCTGTATCGCTAAAGGAGCACACATTAAGCACTTATAGAAAAAAACTAGGTTAATTTTCCTTCAATTTCATGTGTGATTTGTTATATTTAGTATAAAATAAACTCCTGTAATATACCATTATTAGAACTCGGACATTTTCTTACGGACACCCTGTACACTGTTTTAATTTATGTTAATTTTTTTTCTTCCTAGACTTATGTTTCATATTATTCTTTATTTTCAGATCCTACCAACACTCCTTCACGAAAAGAAATCCACAACCCCAAAGGTGCAAATTTATTTTTTCTCAAGCCCAAATTATATTTAGGAAGTACAGAACTATAATTTACAAAAGGGTAATTAAAAACTCAAAGACATATGGAAGTGCTTTCGGAGCCTGTGTTTTCTTTCCTTTACATTCTTCCATTGTGTTCTGTGATAGCAAAGTGTCGGCGCACTCCAGATTAGTTGGGATCAACAGTTTGGAAAAGTTGCATCAAGATGCCAGATTTGATTGGAAGAAATTTTTCACGATTGTGAGGAGTGAAGTGTGGTATATTCTGTGTGCAGTTTTGGTAAGAATATATAAGAATGTAATTTTATGGGTACATATGTTTGTACTCAGTTCAATTTAAATGCATTTATTTGGTAAAATATGAATGAAATGTGTCTAAAAAATAATTTACCAAAAATAAAACCATTTTTAGGAAATTTCATTCTGGATTCCGATTTTTTTTTTAACTGCTTCGTGCAATATCAGTTAATGTGGATTACAAATTTTTTGCAATACAAATCAGTACAATGTATTATTTGTATTTTAAACATAAACTTGATATTTTTTTAGAAAAACAAAGCTGTGAAATAAAAATAAGAACTATTCGTGAGAAATCAGATAACAGGAAAGAGCCAATATAAAATATGTTAACTAAACTTAAACAGTTTAATAGAAGCCTCTGTTTGAAAATAATATGGACACATGTTAGCTGTTTCAAGAGGTATCAGTATTTAGTAAATTAACTACATTATCATTCTGAAGACATTTGGGATCAGATTTACTGTACGGTCACCCTTGGCATGATTTTTTAACATTTGGCGATAAATAATTTTTCTAGAAGCCATTCTCCGAGTTAGCACAATTATGATTGTAGGTATTGTTGTTGTTTTTCATTATGTACGATTTTTTAGGGTTTTTTTTATCTATTTTCTCGCCAGTCATTTTTTTTTTTTAATGTCCTTTTCTTTAAATCGTAGTTGTCAAAAAGTCGCTAAAAAACTGACTCTTGGCGAGATATTTGAATACACCAAGGGGACCGTAGGGTAAATTTTTACTGACATTTGTAAGTGCAAACCTAAAGGTGGCCCAGCATCCTGTTAAATTCAGACATGTTCAGCTCCAAGCTTTAGCATGTTTTCAAAACCATACATTAATAAAATTTAATGTTTTAGTTTTTTTTATATTTATAAAGGACTTTTATGCATGGTTATTTCGACTGTTAAAAAGTTAAATTATATTTATGAAGATCAATTTCTATTTTTTTTATTTATATAATGCATATTTTCACCAAAAGGAGTGATAAGTGTAATAATTATTATAGCCTTTTGATTATTGTAACCCAATATTAACAACCTTTATTGCCAATTCAGCTCATCTTGATCGTCTTTAACTTGGTCCTCTCTTCCCTTACCTAACAAGTCATTTCGCAATATATCAGTTGATCTTCTTCATGAATGCTGTTGCTTAATTTTAATACTATCATTAAAAATAACTTGAATTCAAACTGCTTCATACCCAATAACTTTTTTTTCAATTTTTAGAGTGCCTAGTTGAATTTCAAAATGTAATGTTTAATTCCAGTTTCATTATTATCGCCAATTCAAAATGGTAACAAACCCCGGCACTTGCCAAGATGGTTGCCAAATGACCAAAAATACTACCTAATTTCAAAATGGCCAACTTAAAACAACGCAAAAATTTATTAAATTGCAGACCATATTATTAAAAAATGTGGAGCGTTAAAATGCAGAAGAATTGATTTTAAAAAGTAAATACTTATTTAAAATCATTACGCATATAATTAAAGATTAGTATACGAAAACTTCAGAATAAATTAAAAACTAAAATTCATTTTAGTTTTAAATAAATTAACTATTCAAAATTGTCAATGCAATTGCTAATTACCCCAAAGATTGCCATAATACCGATATTTAGGGGTGACCAGGTTTGGTGTAAAATTGCTGGCCATAATTCTTTAGTGTTACCCAAAAATAACTTTTTGTTTCCATTTTTTAGAGTGCCCTCGTAGTTGCCTTTCTAAACATCCGCATCCCAGTTGCCCTAGGAGACATGGTGAACGTAGTATCCTCATTTTTGGGAGAAAACTCTAGAGAAGCAGATGCTGCAGCATTCTTTAGTGAGCTGAGAGAGCCTGCGATTCATCTTATTTATATGTATTGTGCTCAGGTATGACATTTTGTATTTAATTTGCCATTAAATTTTCTTTTAATGCTTTAAAATTGTCATTGTTTTATTGTTGAGTTCGGTAGAAGCGGGATTGTAAGTATTTTCATATTAAAACTTAAGTTACTCAAGGAAAAATGACTTTTCTTTGCTCTTTTATTACATGTTCTGATTCTAATACATCTTACTAAAAAAATAAATATCTAATAAATAAATATCTAAAATTATAAATTTGGTTGGTTTTGACAGGAGGCAGTTGTTCTTTTAATACAAACTAATTACAAGAAATCAGCCATACTGCCACTTAGGGATAAAATTTAAGCTAAATTGCTATTAATACTTAGCAGATATCTATCAATAACATCTACTACAAATATTTTCTTTCGTAATGTAACTACTAACTTTTTCCCAGTGCCTAAAAAACTTTTTTTTTCAATGAATTTTTATTTTAAATTAATTGAAACGGTTCCCTGGTAAAAAAAATGTTTAACTCGTAGCTCATGGTTTTCTATATCTTCTGAATTTTTATTCCAGAGTGTGTTCACCTTCTTCTACATCTCCCTTCTCTCTGTGTCTGGAGAGCGAGTGGCTCGGAACATGAGAAGAGAGCTTTTCGCCTCGGTCATCGAGCAAGATGTGGCTTTCTTTGATGCTCACAAGACCGGGGAGATTTCCAGCAGGTATCTAAAATTTATTCCTACTACAACTTAAATGAACAATTTTATCTCTATATACTACTTAAATGTGCACAATTTATCTCTACTGTAACTTGAGTGAACAAATTTACCTCTACTACAAGTTAAGTGAACGATTTTATCTCTACTACAACTTAAGTGAACAAATTTACCTCTACTACAAATTAAGTGAACAATTTCTACACAATAAGTGAACATATTTATCTCTACAACTGGCAGGTAAACTGAAGTAAACACAACAATGAATTAGACCATTTTTTGCCCATAAATAATCGGTCATTTAGTGTGCTTTCTTGTAGGTTAAAGTTATTGTGTTCTTACAACAACGATTTGAATCATTAGTCTAGATACTGTGGTTCATCTGCCAATGGCAGACAAGTCTGTATGTGTTCTGCGACAAAACTTTGTCACTACGAACAATGCTGATGACATAAGCAATAGCTTAGCTTTGCCATGGTCAGGGAGAATCTGTTAGAGGATAAATTGTCTTTTTTTACCTTTAATTTCTTCTTTTTACCTTGAATTGTCTTTTTTAAAGACTTTTTTAGCTTGGTAAAAAAAATTGGGGGACCCCCTTGGTAACAAGAATCAGGGCAATTTAAGATATGGCAGTTTTCCTTTGTATTATAGCTTAAATTTTTTTCAGCATGGAATGTAACCAGTGAGTGTGATTTTAACAAAACTATTTCTCAGGTTGACGAATGATGTACAAGAATTTAAAAGTTGCTACAAACTTTGTATTTCCCAGGGCTTAAGAAGCACTGCACAAGTAAGTGCAAAAGATAATTGATGGGTTTGATTGTCTTAAAAGAATCATTTATATTATCTTGTTCTATGGTTTGTAAAATTGAAAAATTATGTTTGGCGGAATAATTAGTTAGTGTAAGAAGTTTGATTACATAGTTTTAAGTGGGATTCAATTTTATTTTAATCTAAAATTTTACAGTTTTTATTTTTAACTTAAATTTTGTGGTAATTTTATGAGAATGGCTAATTGTAAAAAGGGAACAAGTCAATTGAAAGATTTTGGTAAATGCTTCTTTTTTTTTACTAAATTTTGAGAAGAAGTTGATTGGAAAATTCTCCTATTTAGGGCTTTGGGGCCCTAAATTGACCAGACTGTACTATACTTGTAATCTTCTAAAGGACATTCTTTGTCTTTCATTAAAGTTTGTTCTTGAAATGTTTTTCAGACTGCTGGCTGTATCGTATCACTTTACTTGATATCTCCCAAGATGACTGGCCTCATGGTCTGTGTTGTTCCAGTTATAGTCTTAGCAGGCACTTTTATTGGCAGGACGTTGAGGAAAATGTCTAAGTTTGCGCAGTCGCAGGTATATAGAAAGAATTTAAGTTAAAATATATTCAAACACTTCAACGCATGTTTTTGTTGCATATGTTTTGAAACATAGGTACATGATACTTTTTACGCTTGATTAAAATCTTGCCCATATACATACAATCAAACAGTCAAAAATATTTCTTCATTTAATTCTCCTTTGTTTTTTACAATACTTTTGATCGAAATGTGTGCAGTGTGGGGAGTCAAAATCAAGACCTGAAATACAAACAGGAGGGCAGTTGGAAAAAACAGTGGAACTTTGTGTGGTTTTGTTAACACATTTACTAAACTTACAATAGGCTGAAGAACATGGTTAAGGAGTTTCGAGTTAACTTGTCTGTTTATTTAGATTTTTTTTTTTTTTTTTGCAGAATGCATTGCAGGGGTTTGTGGTCTTTATCCTCTTAAGACAGGAGCAAAATCCTACACTATTATTAATCTAAACATATTTTTCATCACAAATATATACTAAAAAGTATGTTTTGCAAAGAAATTTTTTAAAAAAAATTATGTTTAATAGCTACTAAGGGACATGCCTTAAAACTTTAAAAATACACATTTTTGCGCTATAAATGCAACAAAAAAGGCTGTATCACTTATTTGTAGTTGCCTTTTTAAAATAGTAAATGCCTTTAAAATTAACCACTACAATAACCTTTTAAAAAGTTTTTTTAAAAAATTAATAATTTTTTTTAAGAACTTTAATACCGTATTGACCATCGTTCAGCTTCATAAGAAATAAATTACTGATACCTGTAATCAAAGGCTGAAAAATGATATTTTTCTATCTTCTTCTATCGGACCATGTAAATTTTGGAACTAATTAACATGTTAATTGTTTGTGGGGAAGTTTAAAAAAATGTCCTGAATTCATCACAGGGTCAATTTTTGTTGATTTTTTTTACCTTACACTGTATTATTTCATTGTATATAATTTATCTCCAGAAACTTTTATTAAATCAATTAACCAAAATTGATTTAATATATAAATCTTATATCATTTTTTTTTATTAGACCCATGTCTTTGTAAGAACTTATAGTTTAATTTAAAATTGATATTTGATAGTTTTTAAGCGTACAAACTTTGAATAGATAGCCCAAGCTTCTGCCGTTGCTGATGAAGCCATTGGAAATATAAAAACAGTGAGGGCTTTTGCCATGGAAGATGCAGAAAAAAAGTGAGTTTATTTACTACATTAAAAAATATATACCGTCAGTGCGGGTAACTTTGGCCAAAATCATAGTTTTTTTTTACAAAAGAAGAAAAATTTAACTACAAAAACTATTTAAACACTTTAAAATCATTATGCATTCTAAGTATTGTACTTTTAGGAATAATTTTTAAGCATTTTTGTTAAATTTTATAAATCAATAAAAAATTGGTATTAATTAAAAAAATTAGGTCACTGTTAGGAGCCGGGCGGGTAACTTTGGCCACCCATGAAATACATAAAAAGCACACTTTTTAACATCCTTAACGGCTGTATTAACGAATTAAATAGCAATATTAAAACTTTTAACTTAAAATAACAAAGTTATAAGACATATAGTTATTAAAAATGGCATATAACTTAACATTTACATTGCAGTGCATCGTGGAATGGCATTACACAATGAATACTAGTATTGTTTGTCGCTTAAAAGAAAAATAAAATTCTAATTTAGTAAGGGAAAAAGAACTCTTTTGAAGCAAGATGTAATAACAAATATATTCATAAAAAGCAAACGATTTTATAATAAAAGGGGAAAAAATAATGTAGTATTCATAATTAGGAATCTGAAAATGTTTACCTTTCGACATTTACAATTTTGAGTGCTATACGTTTCTTGCATTCTATCTTTATCTTTTTAATGTTTAAAATCGTTTTATTTAAAAAAAAAATATCTAAAAAATGAGTAATCATAAAAGTAAGAATTTTTCAAAAATAGTTAAACAGAATACACTTTTACGTATATTTTTTTTAAAGTGCAAAGTTCCATAAATAAATATTTACATCTGTGGCCAAAGTTACCCGCATTCATCGGCAAAAGCTTCCCAATTACCAATATTTAAATACAGCATAAAAAGTATCCAATTTAGAATAAAACAAATGGTGTAATATTCTTCCCCATAAATAATAGAATCGAATAGAGTGTTTTATTTAAATATTTTCAATATTTTTTTAAGTGTTCCAGACAAAAGTTGGAAGAGATAGATTTTTGTCATTTTATGCTTGTAAGAATGAAAACAGCATTTGCAGTATTGCCAGAATTAGAATGAGAATTTTTTTTACATGAAATGAAAGGAGATGTTTCCACCTTTCCAAAAATGTCAAACAATTTAAGATGAGATCATTTTATGATGAGAAATTAAGAAACGAATCTTTTTCTGACGCGTGGCCAAAGTTACCCGCTTTGACGGTATATTATCTTAGTGTTGCCTTAGCTTTATGTATCACTCTTCCTGGAATGCTGGAATGTTGCAAACACATATAAAAAGAAAAAGATATGTGCTTGATATTAATATATTGTACCGACCCGGCGGCGCAACAGTTAGGGAGCTAGCCTTTGGAGCCTCTGGATTCGGGTTCGAATCCCAATAAGGCATGAATGTTTGTGTTTGTCGAGTATATGTGGAGTATGTGCTGGTTAAATCTGTTAGGTCTGAAAGTCCTGTGGGTGGTCGTTGTGCTGTTTCCCACGGGTACATGTCCCTGGATACGATTTTCCCTTACCTTCAGAGACATGTCTAAATTGTGGAGGTGGCGCACGGTAGATGGTAGCATCTGTCTCGTATGTGTGCGTGTTATGTCTGTCTTACTTGACGAAGGTTAATAAGCGGGTCTCTGACCAAGCACACAAGCCCCAAAATGTGTCTACCAACCAACCAAAATTAATATATTGTTGCAGGTATCACAATGTAGTTTAAATTGATTTTTATAATGTATTACAATGTATTTACAATGTATTAACGCTGCTCAGCGTTGATTTGTAAAAATGGGCGTCTTCAGTAGTAATAAGACAAATGTTTGAGTTTTAAAATAAATTTATATAATTTGAAACACCTCAGATTTGACTTGTAAAAGCAAAATTCTTACAGTTAGTTCAAAAAGACATGAATGCATGTAGTTTACTTTTATTATATGAAAAAAAAATCTATCTACAATTTTATATTAGGGCTGGGGAACGCAGTCTGTTAGGCACTCGCCTAGCAAGCGAAAGGTCCCAGGTTCGGGTCCAGGCATCGACAAAATAACTGTTGACCTATAAAATGGCCGGTGCAGCCAAAAATGTCCAACGTATAATACCCCTTGCAAGGGACTCCACATTAAGTATCTTTCAAAGTCCTATTGCTGCGTACGATGTCGCCCATAACGATTGCGTTGGGTGCCTACTCAGGTGTCGGCTCGTCCCTTGACTGTGGTTCCAAAATACGATGTCCATCGTCAATAACCATCGCTTAGCTCTAGTGCTACGATAATTCAAACCTAATCTAACAATTTTATGTTACAGGCTCTATAATGATCAAATCGAGCAAGTGAGAAAAATCAACAGTACCCTTGGTATAGGAATAGGAATGTTCCAAGGTCTGGCAAATCTAGCTCTCAATGGTAAGTACTGTACTGCGTGTATGATTCATAATATACTAAGGTTATTTTTTTATAAATTGCTGATAGTCTGTAATCACTGTGTTTTATTAAAATTTAAAACCCTCTTTCCCTTTTTTTTTTTACTTTCCATAATTAGACTTTTGGACGAATCCTAGATCCTTCGATTTTAAGTTTATCGACTATCTTTTTGTCTAAATCCCAAGTTAGACTTTTTTATATTATCCTGCTAGTATTTTCAGGATTAAAATATACAACTAATTTTTTTAAATGAAAGAGTGTAATATGGAATGCAAATAAAACTCTTTGGACCCCTTCATACAAAAAAGGGGGCTGGAAACCAGTCAATTAGGCACTCGCCTTGTATGCAAAAGGTCCCAGGTTCGGGTCCGGGTGTCGCCAAAATAATTGCTGACCTATAAATGGCCAATGCAGACAAAATTGTCTGACAAATAATATCCTGTGTAAGGGAGTTTACGTTAAACATCCTTCAAAGTCCTGATGCTGGGTACGATGTTGCCCTTAACGGTTGCATTGGGTGCCTACTCTAGTGTCAACTTGTCACTTGACTGTGGTTCTAAAATATGCCTTCCTTTGCCAATAGCTCTCATGTAGCTCTAGTGGGATGATAATTCAAACCTAACCTAAAATGTAGGAGTGTAATATAGAATGCAAATAAAACTTTTTGGGTCCCTTCATACAAAAAGAGCTAGTTAATTTCTGGAAAAAAATTGATTTGGCCATGAGTGCATTTAAAATGTTTTATTGTACTAAAAAAACATAAGCAATAATTTACCACAAAAAAAAACATTTAGACTTGAATAAATATAATTTCTTTTTTTTGTTGCAAAGGTATTGTTCTGGGTGTCCTTGGTGTCGGTGGTTCGTTGATGTGTACTTCAGAGATGACCCCTGGGAGCATGATGGCTTTTCTTGTTGCCACTCAAACAATTCAGAAGTGAGTCTCATTTCATGTTTTGGTGAAGAGTAGTGACATGGATCAGCAACTGTAACTCTGCTATCTTGAGTCAGAAATTGTTCTGATTTTATCGCACAAATCAAGCATTATTACGAAATCTAATTAAACAATACTATATAAAGGGCTATTATCTATAACTGAAATAGTCATGTAGGTGTTTTGAAGTTGTGCCATTTTGGAATCATTACAATTTATCTCAAAAAACGCAATTTTGGATGTTTCAATGTTTTTGGAATGTAATTTATTGTAGTATGCATCTTCTGGTGAAACCCTGTAAATTGAATGCTAATAGAAACCCCTTGTTTTCGTCTCATGGAATAAGACTCGAATTCCTAAAATACCACAATAATATAAGTTCCACTAATTCTAAATTAAACTAGTTCTCTCAAACCGTATAATTGTGTGAGACATCTAAAAAATATTGTTGGTTTGTTTTTTTCCTTCATTCTAGAAATTTTTGCCCATGACGTCCGAAAAAAACTATCGCTCTTCCTAGTTACTATAAAAAAAAATCGGGCAATAATCCTAGTTACTGTTAAAAGAACCAATAGTCGTTATATAAGTCAGTTCACAATAGTTCTTGTTTTTATTGTAATATATAAAACTAAATAAATCTAATTATAGATATGAAATATCTATTTATTAACTAAGACTTCATTTTCTTTACTCTAATGGGGCTGCAACATTGGCAGTCAACAATGCAACTGCAGACGCGGCATATTCCCCAAAACTGCGAGCCATTTTTTTGTAGCACCATCTAGGCGACTCTTGCTAATTTTAACGCACAGATTACAATGAATCTGAGCTCTCTGTGGATTTTAAAGTATGCCAAGATTTAATGTTTCCATAGAAACCCAAGCCAAATGAGCCTCCCAGGAATCTTTTGCATTCCACATAATCATATGACATGCATGCCCAAGATTTTCCCATCCAGAAAATCCGACGACTCAGCCGGGGCTCGAACCCGTGATCTCAGGCTTACCAGGCAGACACATTTAACCTTTCAGCCACTGAGCTGCTTAGACTTATATTATTCACTATCATTATTTTTTCTAAACAAACACTTAAATTTCCAACATTGTCTCACTCTTATTATTATGCATTTATTAAAAAATTTGTGTATTAAATTGTTTTTAGTGCATTGAAATTGTTATTTATTTAGATCTCTTGCTCAGCTTTCTCTCCTCTTCGGTCAATTCATCCGTGGTATGGCTGCAGGGGCTAGAATTTTTCAAGTAAGAATCCACAAAGATTTTCCTTTTATAAAATTTGGTAATTTAAAATAATACTTACCATACAAAGCAATAATTTATATTAAAAGTTACAAAAACCTTTGCATTATTAACCCTTTCAGTCAGTGATGCCGTTTGTCATCATGTTTCTGATCAGAATTTTAATAAAATAGTATGGCTGACATCTATTAGGATTAATAAAAAATATTTTTGAATAGATAAAGTTTGAAGAATCAAATGATGTGCTTTTTGATATCATAAATGGCTATAGGGCGGTCGGAAAAAAATTTCTAAAATGGTAATACCAAATTGTCATTGGGGGCTGAGAGGGTGTTAAAAAGCAACCTATAAAATGCAAATGAAAAGTTAAAAAGTCTTTTTTTATTGTATTTATAGTGGTGTTTTCTGTTTCTTTCATTCATCGTTTTTGTTATTCACTGAAGACAGGACTTTGTTTAAGTGCTAAAATGACTGTTTGCTTTTTTTAAGATCTTTTAACTTTTCATTTGTGTCTTATACACTGTTTTTCAAACTCTAAAGGCAATAATTTTTAGATTGTGGCTATACCTTGTCTATCCAGAATGCGAGCCATTTATGCTTTGTATGATTTCTACATAAAAATTTTAAAACTGCAATATTCTAGAGTTTCTATTTTCTTATTAAAAGATCCCCTTATTTTCTTCTAGTACATGAACCTATCCCCTAGCATACCTTTGAAAGGTGGGAAGAAGCTGGATGACTTTGAGCTCAGTGGTGAAGTCAAGTTCAATAATGTTACCTTTTCTTATCCTTCACGTCCTACTCAGGTAAAGTAAAGTATAATTATATAAGACATAATAAAGCATAATCAACTTAGACATAGTAAAGTATAATCTAATTAGACATAGTAAAGTATATTCTAATTAGACATAGTAAGTATTAACAATGTTCATAAAGCATAATTAAGATTATTGAGTGTAATAAATTATAACCAATAGTGTATTTAAGACAACTTGATTACATTCTTAATTTATACTTTACTATGTCTAACTTTATTGCACCTAGTAAAGTATAATCAGGCTGTATAGTTAAGTATAATCAAGTTCCACACAGTAAAGTTTAGTCAGGTTATACATAGTGAAGTATAATCCTTGGTAAAACGTAATAAAGTATAATCCTTGGTAAGACGTAATAAAGTATAATCCTTGGTAAGACGTAATAAAGTATAATCCTGTAAGATATAAAAAGAGTATAATCAGGCTCTAGACATAGTAAAGTATTTACATCTGTGGTAAATTTCTTATTAAAATGTTGTGATCTTTATAGAATTATGCAATGTTTTATTTGTTTTTCAAAAAATAATTATGTTTGGTCAATTATCTGCAACATTTTTTAAAGAAACTTTATAGTGATCTTTTTGCATAAATATATAAATACATGTTTCTTAAATCAATAAGTTCTAATACCAAATATTTCAATCATTTCACTATTTTTACCCCCCTAAATTTTTTTTAAAAAAAATCTTGGAATTTGTTTTCTCAACTTTTATAGGTTGTTTTAGAAAATTTGAACCTAACATTGCCTCCTAGAAAAATGGTGGCTCTGTGCGGCTTATCTGGTGGAGGTATTATTTATTTTTATTTAGGTTTATAACTTACACCAAAACCAAGCTTAAGTTTGCAGCAGAGAAATGTACTAGGCGGAGGAATCTGCGTAAACAACGCTGCTGGCGCCGAAATTTGGCCTGCTCCTATTGGCTGCTCCTTCCACCCTGATATTTGTGCGCCCTGTTACGTCAAAATCGAAGGGAAAAAATAATTAAAATAACACTCTAAGTGAAGCTAAACTAATAAAAATTATATATTTATGTCTTGAAATAACAAATAAATTTGTTTATTGAATGTGAAATACCTTTTTGTATTCGATTCTCGCACTCAAAAATGAGAACTATTTACCCATTTTCTCGTAGAACATTTGTATAACTGCAAACTTAAGGTCGGTTTTGGTGTAGTGCTACTTTGTTAATTTTTTTAGTGATTTTATGCATCTCTGTAAATCTGGAAATCAGATCAACTTACAGGATTCTGTTTAGTTCACTAATTTAGTGTTCATTTTATTGATACTTCATAAAATTCCTCTGATCCAAAGAAGGTCAAAATAAATTTGGAACTAAATGTAACCTTAATTTTATGTTCGTTTTTGGTTAGTATATTACAAATTTATATTTGGCTACATTTTATAATTTTATTGAAAACCGATTTTTTCATTGTTAAATTATGTGACATTTTGGCTTTTCAAACCAGTTTTGTAGTTTCCTCAAATATATCAAATAATATGAAAAAAATTCATAAATTTACTTAATATGTTATAATTTGCACTTTTTTATGCACAAAAATGGAGCTCTTAAATAAATTGAGGAATCGATTCTGCAAACAATAATTGTAAGAGTTTACTAGTCTCAACTTCTTAAAGTATCTCAATGGGGTTGCTTCAAGGAGGATCTGGCAATAGCTATACGCTGTTGTTTTCCTTATTGCTCTCTAATTACTTTTGTTTTGAGCAAGTTGGTTGGTAGACCTATATTCAGGTTAGTGTGCTTGGTCAGCACACAAATCCGGTTATCTCTACCGACCAACTAACCAAAACAAAAGTAATTAGAGAGCAGAGACATTTAGAGAGTTGTTAGGGAGTAAGGAAAACAAGATCGTATAGCTATTGCCAGATCCTCCATGAAACAACCCCATACTACACATTTTATGGGATTTTTTTTTCAGGAAAATCAACAGTGGCAACTTTATTAGAAAGGTTTTATGACATTGAAAGTGGCAGCATAACTATAGATGGGTTTGATATAAAATCCTTGGACCCAAGCTGGCTTCGAGGAAAAGTCATTGGATATATCGACCAGGTATCACAAATAAGTGTTATTTATAAACTGGTTCCTTTTTAAACATTTTTGTTGCATAATTGTATTTTACTTTTAATGCAATTTATGTGTTTTTTTAATTAGTATAACAGTATTATTCCTTAAATAACAAGAAGTTCTAAAAGAACTAAAATAGTCTACTTTCCTGTTACTTAAATACTGACTGAAATTCTTATTGGGGAAACAACTAGGTTCGTAACAGTAAGTGTCATGTACAACCTTTTCTACATAAAATTTAAACACATTAGAATAAATTTCACTAAACACAGCATTCAGCTATAACTTAAACTTCTAAAAGCCAAAATCAACAATTTTTACTTATTTTCTATCGCTAATAAAATTAATGTTACTTATCGTCTTGCTTGATTTATTTGTAGTTCTACGAAAAATTAAATATTTATAACAATCAAATACTCACATTCCTGACGTCATTCCAAACCGATTTATGACCAAAATAAATTTTGCTTAAAGTATTTTTTTAAAATTGATAAAGTTTCTCATTCCATTGTTGAGTTGGCAACAGCGATTTAAATGACTCAAAATTGAGTTTCAATGCTAATCCAATGGGAAATTTCTTGGAGAAAAAGTATTTTTATGTATATCTGATCATGCATACAAAAGGTATGAAAGTTGTTCTCTGAGGACATACTTTTCTAACAAAAAAGAATTTTTAAGATAGGATGTATAGAACCGATTTTGGAATGGGGGTACTGACGGACTGACATCGACCGCATGTCAATACCTACTTTTTCATTCTTTTTTAATTCTTTCGAATTAAAAAAAAAGAAAAGTAAGCTAAAAATGGTAGCTTTATGTGAATAGTAAAAGTAAATTCTTTTATAGTATGTGGTAAAATTTATTCTTGTACCCAGAACATTAACATGAATAATCTCCTGTACAATTAACTATATAAATCATAAATGAAAGTTTAGTACAGACTTCCAAATCTTAAATAACAAATATTACTATTTTACCTGGTAGATTGTGTTACTTTTTGCCAAAGCCTATCACTTGATTTTTTTTTTCAAAACCATCATTAAAGATTGGGAGGTTATACCGAGGTAAAGAATTATTTTTAAAACAATGCAATAAATAATTTAACCTGGTACCTTTTTTTTGCTTTAAATACTTTAATGAAACTTTTTATAGACTGAGTATGTGAGGATTGTGTACTTTCGTCACTTAAGTTCCCACATGTGCTATCTCACTTTGTACAACGGTAGAAATTTACTGAACGTTAACACTTGGCGAACTTTCCAAAATCATGCCAAAAACACAACCAAAATGAGCAATTACTGGTCAGATAGGTTTGCCGGAATACATCATCGTTGCAAAGTCAAAGATTTGGAATCATTATTTGAAGCCGGACAGGTTGCCGCAAAAAAATATTTATCTCCAAATACGAAAAAAATCCGGCCAAGGGTTACCGTACAGTAAATCTGATCCTTGCACAACAATGACCTAGCACATGTAGGAACTTAAGTGACGAATTGTTCTTTATTAATTGAACATATTCCCAGGAACCTGTTCTTTTTGCCACTTCTGTGATGGAGAATATCAGATACGGCAGACCAGATGCTTCAGATGAAGAGGTATGACATTTCCTTTATGGTGTTCTAAAAGTGTGGTTTCTTAAATCTTGTTATGTCTCTATATGTAAATATAGAGGTGTTAAAATCTGCTATTTCCAGATTAACACCAAGATTTGTCTATAATGGTGTTCAACTTTACCTAGATTTTAATAGAAATTTAATAAATGCAAATATAAAATTGTAGTGTTTGAAAATTACAACTAAAATTATATTGCAATCCTGCCGCCTCGGTGGCTGAATGGTTAGTGTACTGGCCTTTGGAGCTGCTGAGGTCGGGTTCGAATCCCGGTCAGGCATGGATATTTGTACTTGTCAATAAATGTTGTTATTTGTCTATGCGTTTGTGTCGTCCTTTCTTTGTGTGTCTGCTGTAACTGTCCCTTCTGGCGAGCGGGGTAATGGGCTACATAGCCTACGCCCTTCCCTTCTAGAGGGCGCATTTGCATTCCATTCCATTCCATATTGCAATCCTAATTAATCATTTCAGCCCCAGTGATGCCATTTGGCATCATCATTTTTCTGATCATCATTAAAAAATTATTTTCTGATCATCTTAAAAAAATAATAGTTCTGACATCTATTGGGATTAATAAAAAATATTATCTAATAGAAAAAAGTTTGAAGAATAGAATGATGTGCTTTTTGATATCATAAATGGCTATAGACGATCAGAAAAAAAATTCTAAAATGATTATGCCAAATTGTCTTTGGGACTGAAAGGGTTAATAAGTATAAGTTGCCTTACAAATGCCTTTCATTTAAAAAGTATTTAAAGAGTACAAGGGAAAAACCACTTGATAGAAGGCTTTCCTCAATAGGCCTCTTTGGCAATGATAGCGAGAAATCGCCTAAACTGGTGTAAAGAAACTGGTTACTCGCTCTGTTGTTCTTTCGGGGCAACCCTGATTCATGCTAGATATCAGTGGAAACGAGTCACACATTTGCACTGTGAATGAAGAACCGGGGGAAAAAAACGGTTTCCTGTCGCCAATGTCCACCAAGCAGACACATAAAGTAAGACTCCTAAAATATAAAGTGGTTCTTCCCGTCTACTTTTGCATCTTTTGAGCTTTCCTTATGTTGATTTGGCACTCTTACAGGTGATTGAGGCATCCAAGATGGCCAACGCTCACGACTTCATTTCAAACTTCCACGAGGGGTATGACACGCTTTTAGGGGAGAGGGGGGCCACTGTATCCGGGGGGCAGAAGCAGAGGATCGCCATCGCAAGGGCCCTCCTCAAGGACCCCAAGATCCTCATTCTGGATGAGGCAACAAGGTACTACTTAGTGTTTGTACAAAATATAGTTAACCTCTTAAGACCCTAGCAAACCTACACGTATATTCTTAATCTAAACATACTTTTCATTCATACAAATAAATGCTAAAAAATATGTCTTAAAATTTTTTTTGAAGAAAATTGTGGTATAAATGCAACAATAAAGGCTGTATCACTTATTTTTAGTTAACAAATTATTTTAATATTGTTTTTAGTGCAAAATGCCCTTAAAATCAACTACTAAAAGAACTTTTTGAAAAGATTTCATTTTTTTTTAAGAACTCTAATATCGTATTGACCCTTGTTCAACTTCAGTTTTTATAGAAATAAATGACTGATATCTGCAATCAATGGCTGAAAACTGATATTGGAATCTTCTTCTATCGGACCAGGTCAATTTCGGAACTAATTTACGTGTTAATTGTTTGTGGGAGGTTTTAAATGTCCCCAAATGGGATGCCAAGTTACAAGAGATTAATCAAGTAGTGCCTACTAAATCAGCATAAATTTTGCAATTTGTTTTATTTCAGTGCTCTAGATGCTGAATCTGAAAAGGCAGTGCAAGAAGCATTAGATTATGCAGTGAAAGGTAAATTGGAAAAGCTTTTTTTTTTGGCCAAAAGTTGATTCTAAAATTGAGCACAAATAAATTATTCTTCATGCTATAGCTCAAAGTAGTTTACTTGAGATGTAGCAGGAATGTTTTTATATTTAAGCTAATACATAATAGGGGTAAATTCATGCAAAATTATCCTTTCTGTAGTAAGTCACATATGTAAGAAGTTATCATCACTTCAACTTTTAATATTAAATGAAAAAATAGTATTGAAGATTAAATTTTCAGGTAAACATTTAAATTTTAAACTCATGCTGTGAAAACTGTTTTACACTTTTGCCAATTTGTTCATGAAGACTTTTCCATTTAGGTCTATGAGTTCTGGTGACCGGCAGTTACTAGGTTATATATAGATTTTATATATTTGAAATAAGATAACTTTTTAAAATATATCCTATTTTCTCCACCAGGGCGAACTGTGTTGGTGATTGCCCACCGTCTGAGCACTATACAAAATGCAGATGTCATTGCTGTGGTAAAAGGTGGAGTTATTGCCGAGGTAAGATTCCCAACTTTTATTTTACATTGAAGTTTTGCCCTTATATACTTGGAATCAAGTTTGTTTAACTGGCATGTAACAAAGCAATCAAGGCATAGTTACTGAAATGTGAAAATAGTTTTTAATTGTCCTTAATATAAACCCCCAACCAAATAAAAATCTTTGCAAGCATTTTAACTCTTCTTATATCTGTCTCGTATTTAGTATTATTATGTTTAGTGCTATATTAGAAGTGAAAAAAAGTATAATAACCGAAGGTCTCTGTAGATGGTCGTCATTTCATGGCCATGAGATGGACCAAAGGGGACTCGCAACATAAAGCAATACAATGAAAGATTTTTGAAGATTGATTTATAGCATTTTAAACTTAGTTTAGAATTAAAAATTAATATAAAACAACCTTATAAAAAGGTGCTCTTAAAGCCTACAACGTCTTTCGTCTTCTCTAGTTTTTTTTTAATACCATCGACACGGTCACAGTTAATTCCGCTTCTCTCCTTCCAGAGTTACTATAATGATTGTGGCGTCCCCAGATGAGGCATATACAAAGTCTGTATAGTCTTCTTGATATAAAAATGCAATCAGGGAGTAAAACCTGGGCAAATAAAACTTGCCGATCTAGATCGAAACATGATTCTCCCAACTCATTAGATTATGTAATTATTATTATATGATGTTATATTTAAATTAATAGAGATTGGTAAATTTGTGATATTCTTTGTAGATTGGAAACCATTCAAGTTTAACCAAAAAGAAGGGCCTATATTGGAATCTGGTAAAGCAACAACAATCCAAGGAAGAGGAAAATCACAGTGACAGAAAAAGTGGATAATTGTTAGGTTGTTAATGTATTTATTATGTGTTAATTCAACACAAAACAATATATATAATAAATTATTTACATATGTTTTGTTGTGATCAAAGCCTACTGCTGTCTTTAAAAAATATTCCACCAGGCTTACAAGGACATGAATTTTCAAATGAAATCAGCTCTTCCAGTTTTAACTTTTGTCCTTTAGAGAAATTGGATAGTTATTCACCACTAATAAGAATTCGCCAGCATCTGCATTATTTTACCTATTGTTTCCAAGTTGATGTTCTTTAGTATTGATATATATATATGTTTTTTTAATTGTACTAAGTTAATTAGAACAAGCTGATAAGTAAAACAATTCTTTACAATTACAGTGAATTAAAATAATTCCTCTTCATTAGCTCAACAGCCTTTTGCAAGCCAAGGCTGACTCGCTGATCCTCCTCTAGTCGGCCCTATCAGCCGCAATGGCTCCCAAGCAGTAGATTGAGGTCCCTTTCAGCAGCATCTAACCATCGTGTGGGTGATCATCGTCTATGTTTAGTACCCTCAATTTTGGAAAGAGTCACTTTTTTGGTGGGGAAATCATCAGGACATCTGTACAGATTGCCTAATTGGTTATGCTTTTATAGTTCTCACAATGTCGGTCCCGCCGAATTTGCCAAATTTTTGTACATTTCATGTTTTATAAAGAATTCTCCACTCGGTCTCCTGAATAGGTCCGAATATTTTCCTTAATAATTACCTTAATGTAAAACCTAATTAAAATATAACCTTAATTAGTATAAAATATTACAACTCTTCTACCACTGTTTTATTGAGGGTCTAACATTCACTTCCATATTAAAATACTTATCAAAAACAATATAACTATCCAATTTCTCCTTAGGTTAACACTGTGGGGAGGGGAGGGGAGTTTTCTTTTCGAAAATTCATATCCCCTTAATTAAAGTTTGAATAAATGTTTTTATTTTAGTAAACGAAGACACATTTTTATCATTGTACATATGCAAGCAGATGAAACGAAGGTATGACCTTTTTTTTGTAATGTAGCTATAATTAACTTTGATTAAAAATTCTCATATTCAATTTTTAGTTTTCCTGGTTACCTTATGCATAAATAAGTCAAATAAATTATTAAACTGAAGCATTTTATATTATAATGGTTCACAATATCCATATAATTGCATATTACGATTGCAAATCGTATCAGAAAGGTTTGGGCTGAAATGAAAGTGTGTGGATATTGGAAGACACTCCATTAAGAACCGTACATCGAGTTTTTTAAGGACTCCATTGAATGTCGTAATAAGACTATACAATTAACAATAATAAAAAAAGTCAAGCATTGCAGTTAGTTCTGGTTTTATGTAGAACATGTTAGATAATTCTAGTTTTGGCTAATTGCAGCTAGTTTTAGCAAATGCAATTAGTCAAAAACAGTATTAACTAGTGAGATCTAGTTTTAGATAGAGGGAACTAGTTTCCACCAATGACTTTAGTTAAAACTAGTTCTCACTAGTTAATTCTAGTTTTAGCTGATTCCGGGTTATAACGGTAACATATATAAAGAAATGTATGTGTAAGTTTTCTTCGGTAGTAAAGAGGACAAATACTTGTGACATATTTTATTTTTATGGGAATGTAATCAATTTCAATAATAATCTAGCCTTGCGAGGCAAAAAGATAGCATATATTAATGGCACAGCAAAATGTGTGCTTACACTCCGTGCCAACTTAACTTGGGTTTTAACAAAGAGTAAAAAGGCAGGGGGAAAAGCACGATTGGTCCGTTAGTTGGAAACTCTTGTAAGGTAATATTTACATACAAAATGATCTGAATACAGTTTAACAAAAATACACTTTTCATTCTAATAAAATTGCCAAATTTTCTCAAATAATATTCAAATCTTATAGACCTTAAACGAAATTAATGTTTTAAACATGTTTTCTGGATGGATTCACTAATAATTTATGGAACTCTTTACATACGTGGAGGGATCTTCTTCATAGCATATTTCTATTTACCCAACTTAGGTTGGCAAGGAGCGTAGATAACCAAAATGCAGTTTTCCCTGCATGCAAGTAGGACTGAAAGGGAAAAAAAATATTAAGAAAAGTTATAGTATATTCATTGATTTTTAATTGAAATTAATTCGGAATTGTTTTAAACAGTAATAACATTCAATATTGATAAATTATATTACATTCAAGTCATTGATTCAAACTTAGATCCAGATTTATCGATGGACTTAAAATATTGTTTATTATTAAAATTTTTACAATCAAAATTACTTTTATTGGTGTAAATGTATACAAGATTTGGGACATGTCAAGCATAAATTCAAAATCACTACACACTTGTAAGAAGAGATTTAAAAAAATATATTAAAGTAAACACCAGGTCACTCATTAATTGCATTAATTAATTTAATCTTCTAAGTACATTTATTGCTGTGTTCCATAAAAAAAAATATCCTCCTATAGCATGTGTGTGTGTACTTCTGGTCTTCAAATTGCTGGCGCCATCTGCCGGTTGTAAATGTTATGATATCGTAAATGTTTTTACTGTAAGCTTTTATAACGTTTAAATGACTCACAGTTTATATTCGTATAAATTTCATCTATCACCCCATTTTTTTGGGGTAAAAAATTTGAAGCGTACAAAAAAGCTGTCGACACTTTACAGAAGTAGATAAATACATTAAAATAGTTTTGTTAGAGTTTGTGTTTCATTCATGTCTTTCATACCTATCCTAAAGCACAAATGCTGAAGTCAAGTTTCAATTTAAAAATGGCGTTTTTCAAGATCAAGGAGGATTCTAAAAATAAATCTTATTAGTTAACAGGTTATTTTAACATTGTTTTTAATGCAAAATGCCCTGAAAATTTACCACCAAAAGAACTTTTTGAAAAGTTTGAAGAAAAATTAATTAAAATATTTTTTTTAAGAACTCTAATATCGTATTGACACTATTGACCCTCGTTCAACTTCATTTTTTATCGAAATAAAAAATAAAAGACTGATACCTATAATCAAAGGCTGAAAACTGATATTGTGATATTTGGATCTTCTTCTATCGGACTAAGTAAATTTCGGAACTAATTAGCATGTCAATTGTTTGTGGGGAGGTTAATAAAAAAATGTCTTCAAACAGGACGCCTGGTCGCAAGAGGTTATGCTTCATAATATAGAAGGAACTATGAACTTGGCTAACGCTCAATAAATAAGATTAACAGAGAAAATCAATAAAAAAAATTCAAAACTCAATTATTTAACTCTAAATTAAGCTAATTCGGCGAGATAGTTTTGTAGGCGATGTTTCATAAACTACCAGAATATACTATCAGAAATCCATATTTTATCTATAGATAACCAAAAAGGATTTGATTGAAAAGGAAAAAAAAAATAAAATTTAACCCTCTTTGACGGAACTCGTCACTTCATCTTATCAAACTTGTGACGCATAAAAAAAGTCATGACTATCTTATCGAAGAAAAAATTTTATAATTAGAAAAATCTGGATGTAACTATATGTACGATTTCGAAAAAAGATTCCGTTGTGCCGAGTTCAAACTCGTGTAGTCCTTGGAAAATGTACCGATTGAAATAAATATACTGTGTAGAGGAGACTGCTGCACGCAAAATTCGCGCCCTATAAAAACGAACGCTCATTACATCCACTGAAGGATTTTCTACATAGCATGCATATTTCTATTTACTTTACTTAGGTTGGCAGAGTGTATTTAAGTGCCCCCCCCCCCAATTAAATATTTATAGTTTTCATTTTGTACTGTTATTTGTAGTAAATATAATGTTGATTAAGCTTACCTATTAATTAATACCTTTTAGGAAAGGCTACTTTACATGAGCCCCAAGACGAACTTTTGTTAATAATGATAAATTAGCAATTTAATTAGAATTAACCCTTTCAGTCCCAGATTGACAATTTGTCATCCCTCCCATCATTTTAGATTTTTTGTTCTGATCGTCAAAACCATTTATGATATCAAAAAGCACATCATTCGATACTTCAAACTTTTTTCTGAAAATATTTTTTTATTAATCCCAATAGATGCCAGCACTATTACTTTTTAAAAAATTATGACCAGAAACATGATGATGCCAAATGGCATCACTGGGACTGAAAGGGTTTAAAGGGTTCAGTAATAGTTTCTTTTAGTTTAAGATCACTATATTGAAGTAATTTTATTTCTAATGAATATAATTCAGTTTTATTTATAATGAATATTTTTTTCTAATTAATACTTTTATTTTTAACAATTAATGCAAGGGTTAATTAATTAGCCTTTTCAGTAACCATTTTAATTTTTGATTAATCATAATTAATTTTCGACTTTGATGGCAAAAGTTAGTTACGGAAGATATTTTTTTTTATAATGGGGCTTCAACATTGGCGGTCAAGCCTTTGCAGACTCGGCATATTTCCCATAACTGAGAGACATTTTCTTGTGGCACTATATAGGGGACTCTCACTACCGATTTTGACGCACAAGGCGCTTTTACATGAGCGATCGAATCCATGGAATGAAGAGCAAACTCTGCAATTATTCCCTCGTGGGGATTTTCGCCCAAGCAGAACCGTACTTGCATGGTTCATTCATTAGAGGTTTCAAAAACCCTCCAATGAAGGAGGAATTTTGACGTTTCATTCCTTGGATTCGGCCACATACTATCATTTGGGTTAGAAATCCTGCTCCACCACTTTTTCCCCTAATGGAGGGTTTGGCATTCCATGGATTCGATGGCTCATGTACACGCGCTTAATGAATCTGAGCTCACCGTGCCAAGAGCAAGAGAACCCAAGTTCCGGAAGATCTTGATCGTGAGACATTGGAATCGGAAACACTTGGGGTAAACCCAAGGAAGTATGCTCGTGTATATGCGCTTTTTTTAGTAGTTTCACTTCAGTTTTTCAGGATGTTAGAAGAAAAAAATTATTGCTAAGTTCTGGGAAATCGTTTGCAATCATCAGGCAACTTCACCTTCTGACCAATGTCCGGTCTAATTTTCGTCATCGGACACTAATTTAAGGTTGATGAAAGTCATTGTCCTCAAATCTGTATGATTCATTATCACGTATATTCTTAATCTAAGCGTACTTTTCATACAAATATATGTGCTAAAAAAAATTATGTTTTGCAATTTTTTTTTTCCAATTATATTTTTAGTTACTTAGGGACACGCTTTAAAACTCTAAAAATACGCATTTTTGTGCTATAAATGCAACAAAAAAGGTCGTATCACTTATTTGTAGTTAACAGATTATTTCAACATTGTTTTTAATGCAAAATGCTTTCAAAATTAACTACTACTATAAGAATTTTTTGAAAAGTTTGAAAAAATAAATACTTTTTCCTTCTAAATCGTATTGACCCTCGTTCAAGTACATTTTTTATTTTGAAATAAATGACTGATGCCTGTAACTGTAATCAAAGGCTGAAAACTGATATTTGAATCTTCTTTTATCGCCGGACCTGGTCAATTTCGGAACTAATTAACGTGTTAATTGTTAGTGGGGAGGTTTTAAAAAATGTCCCCAAATGGGGACGCCAGATCGCCAGAGGATAAAAGCCGTGTAGAATTACACACCTCTAGTTTTATAACACGCGTATTTGCTCTTCAGTCCGACAAAACAGGTCATTAGCGGCGTCTTTTAAGACCCCCCTTTGTGATAATCAACACACTCAGCAGGTGAACCCTCCCCGACAATTATCCGAAATGTGATTCTGATATTTAGCGGGACATTTCCGCATTTTGTCTCACTCAGTGTCCCGCGCACAGTTCGTCCCTCCAAAACATCCCGTTTTCCTGTGTTTTCAGTCTCAAAAAAAGGAGAAATATAAACTTTACCATAATGCTCTTTAATCAAACATTGAAATGGCCGTAAAATCCTTAGTATTTCTTTTATCTGAAAGGATAAATGGGCTAACTATTTGTTAGTTTTTTCTCAGTTGATAGTTGTTGTTATTATTATTTATAGTTAGTTAGTTGTTGTAGTTAGTTGTTATTATTAGTTTTGTTATATTTTGAGGAGAAGAGATTATTATAAAAAAATTGTTAGGGGTTAGAAGAAAAAGAATGTCCCGGCTTAAGTTTTTGCAAGTTTTGTCACATCCATACCCCCAAATAGATGTACACTCTTAAAACGAACGAGCTATTTTAACTCAGTCTGATTAATTTTCACTCCTCCAGTCTGGAAAATGCACTTTTGGAGTGGATCCTTTGTGTGTTAAACCTCCGACAGGATCACTCCAAACGAGTGATTTTAACTCAGTCTGAATTAATATTCATTCCTGTCCAGCGTCGAAAATGCACTTCTCCAACTGGAGTGGATTTCACTCTTTTGTTTTAAGAGTGTACGCTGTACGGCAGATGGATCCCGGATATTTCTCACTTCAGAAATTTCTCATGTCGGAAATTTCTCACAAAAAGACTCATTCGAATGATTCTGTCACAGGGACCATCCACAAATGACGCCACGCTAGACAAGGGAGTGAGGAGGGTTCATATAGCTGTAATTGTTTGTGGATATGGATTGGAGTGTGTGTCGGAAGAGGAGGGAGGGGGGGGGGTATGTAAAAGTGTGGCGTAGAAAGGAGGGGAGGGGGACTTTCCAAGCTATGTTCGAAAGTAGAATTAGAACTATTAAAATCGAACTATAATGGATATAAAGAAGAAGATATATGAAGAAGGATATAAGTTAACGCGTATAAGTCTTATAAAATTTCACAATTAATTACATTGTCTACTCAGGTTATCTTAAAGATTAAATTACGCCTTTAGCACGTGATCGCCTATGAAAATAGTTTAATACTTTTTCAAGGAAGAAAATGAAAGCCACGTGGCAAAAACATTTTTTTTTGTTTGATTAGAGTTGCACTAGAGCTACATGTGGGCTATTGGCGGCGGGGTTTTTAATTCTTGACAACTGTCAAGTGACGTGGCCGACACCTGAGTTGGCATTAGAACTTAAAAGAGAGGCATCTTGGTGTTATAAAATTTCACAAATAATTGAATTGTCCACTAAGGCTAAGTTAAAATGTAAATTGTGCCTTAAGGTGGCGATCACCTTTGACCGCAATTTTCTGAAAATTCTATACATAACTTTGTGCGATTTTATAATTAGTTATGATAATATATAAAAATAGTTTTAAGAGAGTAAATCATAATAAAAAACTTTTTTTTCAGCATTTGTTGGAATAGCGTTGCACTAGAGCTACAAGTTGGCCATTGGCGACGGGCGTCGTATTTTAGAACCACAGTCAGGTGACGAGCCGACACCTGAATAGGCACCCAACGCAACCGTTAAGGGCGACGTCGCACGCAGCGTTTTTTTTATGTTAAGATGACAAATGAAAATAGTGTAATACTTTTTTTAAGAAAGAAAATAAAAACTATGCGGCAAAAAATTATTTTTGTTTGATTAGCGTTGCACTAAAGCTACAAGTGGGCATTGGCGATGGGGGTTTTAATTCTTAACAACAGTCAAGTGAAGTGGCCGACACCTGAGTTGGCAAAAAAACTCAAAAGAGCGGCATCTTGGCGTACAAGCGTATAAGTGTTATAAAATTTCACAAATAATTGAACTGTCTACTAAGGTTAAGCTTAAGAGTTAATTATGCCTTAGGCCGATCACCTTTGTCAGCAATTTTCAGAAAATTCTATTCCAACCATGACGTTCAGCGATTTTATTATTAGTTATGAATATAAAAATAGTTTTAAGAAAGTAAATCATTAAAAGAAAATTCCGTATTTGGGGAAAATTGTAGTAAAACATGTTAAAAAATCACGCTTAAGCAAAACATTATGTATGTCAATTTTTTTTGCATCGTTTAAATTTAAATATTCTTGACAAACATTAATATAGATTGCGAACTAAAATCATTAAGATATCAGATCAGTGTCCCTTTTGTCAAACCATTACAAATCACCCAGACCTGTTGCTCAACATTTTTGATTTTCCTAATTTTTTTTACCATATATCTCATAATACTAGGTGAGTTCAAAGCCAAAGTAAAAAAAATTTTGAGCTCATAATTTTTTTTTGGCGGTCATTTTAACTTGCTTCAAAGCCGATTTTCAGCTGAAAACTGCTTTTGCTTTAATGCATATGTTGATTTTATGGATTTCAAGACGAAATTAAAAAAAAACAAAAAAAAAAAAGAAAATGATCAGAGTGATTCTATAAATAGTTTGCCAGCGCATAATATTATCAAATTAGTGCGGAAACGTTAGATAAAAAGATCACAACTGAAAAATGAAAATTCGCTTGGAACGGGAGTTTTAGCGCTGAAAATGGGGTAAAAGGAGAAGAGACTCGCCTTAGATATTTTTTTTCCTGTATAAACCAGTTATAGAACAACTTGTTGTCGAAGTTTAAAGATTGAGGACTTAATTTTTACTTTTTTACAATTTTTCAAAATTGCTGAAAATCGTATTTTCGCCATTTTTAAAGTAAAATATCTCAAAAAGGACTGAGTGATAAAATTTGAAATTGATGCAGGTTGTACAACTTTGTAACATAAACATGTAATAAAAATTTTGTATTGTATTTCTTGCTGGTTCCAGTGCTTCAACAATGGTAAACAAATGCATTTTCCCACTTTTAAGGTCGTATATCTTAAAAAGTACTGAGTGCAAGAATTTGAAATTAATAAAGGAAGTACCTCTTTATGACATAAACATGTGACAAGTTGACTGTGAACTAGTTCCAGAGATAGAGTGCATCAAAGTTGGGCAAAAACTATACAACAGACCCATCAAAATGTAAGTTTTCAATGGTAAAATTCCGTGAATGGAATGCGGATATTTAACTGAAATATAAAACGAAATGTTCTAATCATTTAATAAATATTTAGACAAGACAAACTTAAATTTAGGAAGAATATTTTTTTTGTAAATTTATCTTGCCTAAATTAAATTTATTAAAAATTCACTAAAACGAAAAAATTCACTGAAAAAAAAATAATACGTTTAGAAGTAAGATTTTAATAAGCAATAATGTTTTAGTTAAACAATTTTTAAATATTTTGTAAATTTTATGCATCAAAAGAATTAAAAACAAATTTAATATGGTAAAGTTGTAATTATATGGCTTACTGGATTTATATATTGAGTCGGTATCTAAAGATTATTCTTGGGACAAATTAAAAACTATACTGACCTGCTTTTGTTAATTTATTCTTATTATAATACTTAGATGCATGAAAAGATAACTTAAAAAAAAAGTCAATTTTAAAATATTTGTGGCTTTCAAAATAATGATTAAATCCAGTTAAATTCTTATATATTACTGCTTTACATTTGAGAAGCTTATAGGGAAGTTTCGTATAAGCCATGATAAATTTTATATTAAAGCTTTCTATATGAATCAATTAAAAACGCATTCTTTTGTATCTTTAAATGCAATAAATAAAGTTTTGAGTCAAAACATAGTTAACTTTTTTGATTACAGTGAATGATAATCAATGTTTATAATTACTAATTAGTAACACCAGTCTTTATAATAAGCCAAGTCAGCACATTTTTATGTTACATTAAATGTTACTTATGTTTTTATTAAGAAAAAACGTTCTTTGGCCAATTGACAAGAACCCTCGCTTCTCGCAAAAACCGGGTTTAGAATTGTTCCGTAATTACGACTGTCGCCAAAAGAATCCCGATTCTCCAACTCCCTCAGGGAAGTGGGATGGTCCCCCCCCCTACCAGCAAGCCACTGGAGCAAGTTGGAGGGGGGGAGGATTCTTAGAAAATGCCCTTTCTCCAGGGCATTTTCTAAGAAGTGACCAGGGGAAAAGGTGGTTCCAGATGTTGGCAGATCGACACTCACTAATTAGCTAGGCGACACATTGGCAGGTGATAGCCAAATGTGGGGTGGCCATAATTCGCTTTCATCGTATTCGCTCATCGTTGCGATCAAGCAAAGTGTCCAAAATTTTCGGTTTGTGAAACTTTTCGGAAGTTTTTGCATGGTTATTTTATAAATTGCAGTATATATATTTATTTTAATTACGTAATTAGTCCAACCATTTCCAAATTTCCCTGAAATCCCAAATTTCCCTGACTTTTCAGATGAGTGGGAATCCATTTAAATTATTGATTTAAAATTTATAAATTTAATACCACTTTCAAGTATTTTTTATGTTTCATCAGAAATTTATACTTCATTTTTTTAAAGAAAAATAGTCAGTTGCAAAGAAACAAACATTCATTAACGTTTATTTTGAAATATTAATGCAACATTTTACATTTACATAAAAGATCACTAATTAGCATTTGCCTTATGCTTGGGTAGAAAATAAAATTCATCTGGAACTGGATCCAAAAACATTTCACTGAAACATAAATAAAAAATTTGCATTTCCTATCATAGTACTCGTTTGCGATATTAATTCAACCAAATCTAATGGGTAATGTAATGTAATCGATTCCGGCTGCCTATTTCTAGCCTCCTATAGGAGCTTTAACTCAGCCAATAACGCCTCGTAATTTAGAACCCTGGTCAAGTGACGAGGTCGACACCTGAGCGGGCACCCAACGGAGCTTCGAGCGACATCGTACGCTGACGCCGTCGGGACTTTGGACTCCACAGATTTAACGAGCACGTCTGTCCCACCAAATCTAATACATTTTATGAACTTAATTATTTATAGTGGGAACTTAATTATTTATAGTGGGAACTTAATTATTTATAGTGGGATTATTTATAGTGGAAATTGCTGAAAATCGTATTTTCGCCATCGTATTTCGCCAAGCAATGTTTTCTTTGTCTTGAGGTGTAATCTCGTATGTTTAGTAGTGTAGGATTTGATCAAGTTAATCCTCTTTGACATTTCATTGTGCAACTGATAGAGAAACGTTATCTATAATAATAAAAGAAAGAGTCTGTCTGTGTGTCTGTCTGTCTGTGGATCGCAAAAAACCTACTTAGACTGCTCTAAAAAATTCGAAATTTTTAATATAGGTTCCTTTTAATACGTACGTGTGCACCTGAGACTTAGTTTTTTCATATTTGATTGTGATTTTTAATTAATATAATTAGTTTAAAAAAACGTCATCCACGTGGAATTGCGGGACCATAACAGGGCTTGAAAATACATGGACCGGGCCGAAACGGGGACTTGACGCCATCCTCTATTAGTTTGATTGATTGAGTTTGATTGAGATATGCACTCGCCCTAAGGCTGCTTCATCCTCTATTAGTGTTTGCTTTTTTAAGTGTGCATGCGCCAACACGAATTTAATTTTGTTTTGATTTTGAGTGTATTTTCACAAGTAAGCATGCCTCTAAAATTAAGCAATATGAAGTTAACGGGTTCCCATTAAGGCGGGACCATACTGCTAGTATTTAACTAAATATAAAAACAAGACAACAGACCACAATCTGTTTTAACATGCACCATATCTGCTTGCACGTAGTCAGTTAGATTCGTTTAAATTCTTGACCGTTGTTAAGAATTAAAACACTCATCGCAATAGCCCACTTGTAGCTCTAGTGCAACGGTAATCAAACAAAACTTTTTTTTCGTCTTTCATTTTCTTCCTTAAAAAGAATTACACTATTTTTATATTATTTTTATATACCATCATGTACTTAAGGCGTAATTTAATCATTAGCTTAACCTGAGTCGACAATGTAATTAATTGTGAAAAAAAATTATTACACTTATACGAGCCAACTTATATCCTTCTTTATCTTAGTTCATTTTAGTTCGATACCATTCTAATTCTTATTCTTCTATCGAACATCGCTCAGAACGCTCCCTTCACCTCCCCCCCCCCCCCCCCCCCCCCATCCTTCCGACATACACTCCAATCCATATCCACAAACAAATGAACCCTCCTTCCTCATTTGTCAAGCTTGCCGTCATTTGTGGATGGTCCCTGTGACAAAATCATTCGAATGAGTCTTTTTGTGAGAAATTTCGATGTGAGAAATTTCCGACATGAGAAATTTCTGGTTACCACGGCAGATGCTTACCACCGAATGAGCATATAGTATACACAATTTCTTTTTTACTACGTATTTGCTCTCAAACCCGACGTCATTAGCGGCGTCTTTTAAGACACCCCTTTGCGATAATCAACACACTCAGCAGGTGACCACCCCGGCAATTATCCGAAACGTGTTTTCCCTTTTTACTCCGGGCCGCTTTCGAGAGACACATGATTCCTCCTTTGCTTCGAGCTGAAAGATGGGTCAAAGAAAAGAAAGAAAAAACAGATGTCCCACTTGATAATGAGGTCGGACTATAGCTATAGTGCAGCTTGCATGAAAGAAGACCTTATCTGCAATTTTGGCGTTTTTTAGTCACTAAACTGCTTAAAAAAAATAAGATAGGTAAATTAAAAAGCAATGTCTTTTTTTATGCCAAAAAATATGTTTTGGCGCTTTGTAAACAAATACTGAACAATCAACGAATAACATTGTGCTACATTTTATGACGTCAATCCAAAAACATTAATACCTAACAAAAATAAATTGTCCTTCATTTATTAAAATCAAATACAGTTTCTGATGCTATTGTTGATACAGCAACAGCGATTTAGAGGAATAAAAAATTATTTCAAAGCTAATTTAATGGGAAATTCGCCGGGAGATAGCAGCTGATGTCCGTCCGAACGTACAGACCGACGGATAAAAAGTATGAAAGTTGGGTCTGGTGAGGTCATATCTTTTTAACATAAAGAGAATTTTTAAGATCCGACTAACCAATTTTGGAAGGGTGGTACGGACAGACAGACGGACATCGTCAGCGTCAATACCTACTTTTTTTTTAATTTATTCGAATTAAAAAAAGGTAGACTAAAAAAGTTTCTTGACTTAAATATGACAAAATAGAACACGAATTTATTTATCGTGAGACTGTGGTGAACCTTAGAATTTATGTAAGCGTAGAATCGAAAACTGTGTAAAAACCTCTTTTCCCCTCTTTACTCGTAATATTTATTATACGCAATAATACATAATGCAGATTACACGTACTATCTCGTACATATTTAATATGGGTTTTTTATAATATTTTCATATGTATATTATCTTTAAAAAAAACTATTTTACAATATGATTCATTCATAAAATATCATTCATTCATCATATTCATCCACAAGAATATTAAATTGTGCCATGTTTTCGTTTTGAAGTTAGCTATGCATCAAATGATAATTTTATATTTTTTTCTACTTCGTTGAAAAATAACTCGAAGACCACATATCAATTTTTTGACAACTGTGAAGTTAAATTTCATGTATATGTTTTTCATTATTCAGAAATTGCTATTCACAAACGGATTGCGTCGTCTGCGAATTATATTCAAGCTGGATGAATCATTCGAATTTCACGAGCTGAAATAAAATAAGTTTTAAATGTGTTTTTAACATTTTTTTTAAAAAGAAAGTGAGAACGACTTTAAATTAATTTTCCTTGAAGTGTTAAAGGTATCAAAGAAAAAAAGAGAGACTCCATTGCCATTTACTACTCTCCTTTAAAAAAAAGTAAGAGTAAAAAGCAATTTCGAATACACTTTTAATCTCATAAAAATAATAGTGTTTTCTACGATCTGGTACGAAGAATGGAGACTTTACTACAGACTTTTTGTAGTCATTAATCATTATCTCTGATTTTATTTATACTTTTTTTTTTATGTTGTGTTGTTTTATTTTATTTTGTAAGCCTCGGTGCACCAACCTCGTGTACCAACGTAGGTTGTTTTTAATTTTTTTTCCAAATAAAAACAATTAACTAATTTTGCACAGTGTCTGTTTTCATGCGATTTCTTTTGATTTTTTTAGTCTCCGTTTTGCTGTTTTGGTTCTCTTATTGTTTTTGTTAAGTTGTTTAATTTATAGTAGTATTATTAATTTATAGTTTTATCAAAATTCTAAAAAAATGCCAAATATAAAATATCCGGCTTAATATAAAATATCCTAAATACTAAATTTCCGTGGTTTTTATCTTACATTAATAATGAAACCGAAACAACCAACGAAATCGCGTAAACGTAAAAAGGAAAACTTGTTATCTACGTCATGTGAAACTACCCAATTTTTTTTTAATTAGTACATGAGTACTGAGATTCCCCAACTAATAACAAAGAATTAGTTGCCGGATTTAAGTTTACAGCGAAATCTATAGAGTGAGTTTTTTTTTATATTGATTTAAAATGAGTTACATACAAAATCAATATTTTAAAAGAAAACCATAGCCTTGTATATGCACACTACATAAATTTAAGATTAAATAAAGAACGCCAAAAACTTTTTTTAAAAAAACCACATTTGCGACAAAAACAATCGCCGTTGGCGAAAACAAAGTCAGCTTGTCGCCAAATGCGATTTCGCTGATGGTAACTCTAAAAACTTTTCATTTGTTTCTTCGGAAAGCGTAAATGCGTGTATTCGTAGTTGCTCCAAATTTTCGCCGGTCGTTATTAGTGGTTCTGCTTTGTTAATCGTGATTTTGTAAAGTTTTTTTCTGAAAAACGGATTTGTTTTTATTATGCGATGAAGCGTATTAACGAAAATGTTTTTAATCTTTCTTTGGACTTTCCTCTGCGACTGCCTTCTCTGAAAGAGGTATGTGGTTTGTTTATTTACTTACCGTTTTTGTTTTTATTGTTAAGAATTGTTCGAAAAAAGTGTGTGCCGCTTAACAATTGATCGTGAAATTGATTTTCGAGTTTTGATTTGAAGAAAGATGTCCGATTGACCAATTTAGTTAGAATTAGAAATCTCTTTTAATACCGCTATTTTTTGTAAATACATTCGTAGTTATTCGAATTTAATAAATTGAAGCTTTTTGATCTAAATCATTTGGATTTGTGGTATAAATTTGACGTAGTTCTTGTATGTTAACAGTTCTTGATGCTTTTTTTACGTATAAAATTCGTATAATTAATATTTTCAAATCCTCGGCTTTAGTTTATTTTTTAACCTCGTAATTGTTCGGTGTTTGTTTTTCTTTTGGGTTAAATGCTATTTCATGATGGTGAACTAATTAATTTGATCATTAAAACCCTGTTTGCAATTATAAGCAGTGAGTGTAATAATATTGTAATAATGTGTATATAATTCGTATAATTTATATTCTCAATTCCTCGTCTTTAGTTTACTTTTTAACCTCTTAATTGTTCGGTGTTTGTTTTTCTTTTGGGTTAAATGCTATTGCATGATGGTGATCTAATTCATTTAATCATATACAACCATGTTTGCAATTATAATAAGTGTGTAATATAATATTGCCGCCCACGTTAAATATGACGGGTTGCATGTTGCAACTTGATTTCAAAGTTAAGATTATAAATTATGACGCATAAAAAAAATACTTGCGGAACTATTAAATTACGAGGCATTATTTCTAGATCCTTCCTTTGATGATTAAATATAAATCGTCTTCAATAGTAATGTCTAAACTTTAAATATGTCGCGTTCAATGTTCGACATTCACCGGTGAAATTCAAACTTTATTTAAACTTCTACTAACTTTCTCAAACTTAAAATTAACCCGGTGGATTTCAACATCCGAAATTTCTAGGCTCTCTAGAAGGTACCTTAGCTTAGTTTTTTAACCTTATTTTTGTTTTTAATAAGACATTTTTAACATCCGTCATCGTGTGTGCAAAAATACTACGATCACAATTAAATATAAAACAGATTTCACACATAAAAAAAGCATATTAAACTTCTCAAACTTTTAACTAAATTTGACTATTTATTGCTTTGACACAGTTAAAAACTTTCGAATACTATTTTTATAAAAAAGGAACAACTCTTTAACAAATAATCTTGTACATCAAGTTCTGATTCGATAGAATAATAATAATTTATGCACGCTGCACCCGAAGCATGTAAATGAGATCGTCCAATTCCGTAGGGTTGCCGCTTTGGCAATGAAAACAATCGTTTCATTACCCCGCCAATTTTGGCGACGTATTGCCGACCATTTCGGCACGTGTCCAAGTTTTGTTCTATTTGTATTATTATTACTCGGCGCTAAATAGAACACGTTTTCATTGATATATTTAATTACGCTAAACTGACAATGATTAATGACACTAATTATATTTATTTTGTCGCATTATGTGGTATTTAGCTGTTGATAAGAAACGTAGTACTATAGCTGCGAAGAGGTATTGGTAGTATTCGGGTACTATTCCGATGTTGAAATACGTAAAAATTATGTTTGTTATGAATCACATCGCTACAGTAAAACCGACATTAAGTTTGCAGTCTACAAATGTTCTACGAGAAAAAGGGTAAATAGTTCTCATTTTCGAGTGCGAGAATCTAATTATAAAAGGTGTTTCACATTCAATGAACAATTTTATTTGTTATTTCAAGACATAGATTTATTATTTTTATTAGTTTATCTTCAGTTAAAGTGTAATTTTAATTATTTTTTCCTTCGATTTTGACGTAACAGGGCGCATGAATATCAGGGTAAAAGGAGCAACCAATCAGAGCAGGCGAAATTTCGGCGCCAGCAGCGTTGTTTACGCAGTATCCTCCGCGTAGTACATTTCTCTGCTGCAAACTTAAGCTCGGTTTTACTTCTAAATGGTATGTGCAGTCAAAAAATCACGACGAATAATAAATACTCCGTGAAGAGGGAGTGCACGATATGCTTCCCCTTCGCTGCGTACCGTGTCACCATTAAAAGTATACACAGTTGCGTTGGGTGCCTACTCGGGGTCGGCTCGTTACTTGACTGTGGTTCAAAATTATGGTGCCCGTCACCAATAAGACTCGTGTCGCTCTAGTACGACGATATTCAAACTAACTATAAAATGAAAGCTTATAAATAATAATGATGGTTTGTGCGTAAGTCTATAGCTGAAATTTCTGTTCTTGTACGCCTCGTTGCCCGGTCTCGTAAATTGAAATGGGCTCAGCTGGCTTTGGTCCTTTGTGCCGTCGCTGCTGAGTTTAATAGAATTGTCACAGTAAAAATTGTACTCAAAAAGGGAAAATCTAAGGAGAATACTTTGGAAAGCTTCAATTTCTTCCACATACGTAGCGGTTGCTAGTTTATGAATTTTCTCATATACTTAACATCATATACATACAGTCATCAGAAAAAAACTACAAAGGGTTGTTCCCAGAGGTGGTCTTACTATTGAAAATAAAGTTCTCCAAATCTTTTTTTTAACCCGTATTTCTACTTTAAATTCCTTTTTAAAACAGCTAGTTGTAATCCCATGTGTGAATCGGGCATGACGACAAAAATCATTAATAAAGCCGTGTTTTTGGTACTTGTGCATGTTAAATCTGTCGTGGTTCGAAGTCTCCGCGTACGATGCAGCAGTTAGATTACGCAGGGTGCCCGCTGTGCTGGTTGATTCATCATTTGGCCGCTGTCCCACATTATGGTCGCTAATACTTTTTTTTACCACAAGTGGGGCGTTATTCGAATAACAACAAACACAACTCGTATATTTATTAAACTCAAATCTCGTGATGCCCTATTAGGAAATCTAAGCATTGGGACACAAGTTTTATTTTTAATTAACGCAATTGTTTTTAAAACTACTTATAAAAACAAAACAATGAATGTTATGTAAAAATTATGTTGCAGTTGGATTATTAATCATAGTTGTAGTTTATCCTTAAAAAAAAATGGTATTTATTGCGTATTCGTACAGTAATTACGGAGGTAATGTTCAAAATCCTTGTTCAAATGTGATAAATCTATTTTTGCACTAAAACATCAACACAAAAGAGTAATGTAAATGAATTGAAAATTTGATTGATTCATACGGTTAACAACTTGCATTGCAATATATAAAACGGCGTACAAAAAAATCAGAAAACAAAGATGATAAAACAAAAATACGACGGTATATAAATAAAACAAATCACTGTGGAAATCGAAATGACGATAATCACTATCCAAAATTATTCAGCAATTCTTAAAAATTGTATAATAATCAAATCATATTGTACATATCACCAAAACAAATGTAATTCCAGAAGAACCAAAAAGGAAAACAATACCCCTAGAACTGTTGCCACTCATGACATGAAACATGCCCATTTTCTTTGTCCCTTTAACCGATTGACAACTTTCATAATTATCAACAACGAAAACACGTACATAATTTATTTACGCCTAAAATATGTGTTTTCTCTTCCCTTTACACTACTTGCCAACCTAAGTTGGGTAAATAGAAATATGCCATGGAGCAGATTCTTCCTCGCATGTTACAAGTTCCGTAAATTATTTGTGAATCCATCCAGGAAACATGTTTAAACAAATTTCATTTAAGGTCCAACAGATTTGAATATTATTTGTGAAAATTCGGCAATTTAATCACAATGAAAAGTGTATTTTGTTTAAATTGTATTCAGATCATTTTGTATGTAAATATTACCTTACTGGAGTTTCCAACAAACGGACTAACCGCGCTTTTCCCTCTGCCTCTTTGCTCTTTGTTTTTACCCAACTTAGGTTGGCAAGAAATGTAGTAAAAAAAAACCTTCACAATTTTCCCCTCTCCGCATAAATTAACCAGTTTTTCAGTATCAGGCGGGAGGAGGGGGGGGGGTTCAATTTCACCCACCGCTTCAATCTGGATCACAACACTGCAATCGAAACCGAAAGCTGCAGCGATAGGTCGCCAAATGCGGCGCGCCCCCCTTTGTTGACTCATCCCCCGCTTTCCATTGGCCGTGACGTCGCTAGCCCGGCAGAAAAACTTGACTTGGCGCGCGCGTAAAAGAATCATTTTCGCTAAAGCAGCCGAATCTAGATGGTTCCGTAATTGTTACGCAATATGACCACCGCTGCACTTGTGTCCGCGTTTACGCAGGATTATAGGAATCTTTACAATTTCAAGGTAAGGAAAAAATTATGATTTTTATTTCGGTTGATGTGGTTTGGTTGTAAATTGGAGTTGGGTTGATTTTGATTGGGAATAAGTGGAAATTTAGTATTGTTTTTTCGGGAAGTTAGCGGAATAAACTTAATTTACGCTTTGTTATTAATCTATGTTTTGATGTCTAAAAAGTGTTTGGAGAATCTTCGGTAATTAAAATTAGTGATTTGATGCATTTTGTTTTGTCAAATTTTTGAATGTTGGTTTTATTACGACAATTTTTATAATTAAATTTTTTAATGAATTATAGTCTCTTTTTTTTATTTTTAGCGTAATCATCTAGATCAGATTGTGATGGTCGTTTACTGTTGACTGTTTAGCTCAAACCCTAAACTTTTAAATATAAATTAAATATAAAGCTACTCCATTTTAATTCAGTCAAGTCAGTGTTGCTAATAGTTGTTCAATGAAGTAGATCGCTAAAGATTGCTATCAATTTTACATTATTCATCAGCTAATTTTTAATTAGAGCCTTGTTTTAATTCTTTATAAAAAATTAACGTTATCGAAACCAGTTACTTTACTAGTAACTTATTGTGCAATATTTGGATGAATGACTGGGGGTTATTTTGGTTTTAACAAAATTTTGATCATTTTTTACTCTATTTAGGATTATCGATGCAACTGTTTTCTGCATTTTACGTAACTGGTTTCAGGCAGTAGCATCGGTGTTAGCTCTGATACTGCATTTTAAGATTTTATGCAAGTCTTACAGGCGAAAAAAAAATGTTTTAAAAATTAGAATTTTTGAAGACTTTTATAAATTAAAATTTTTTGTCAGTTCTAATAACTATTAAATTAGAGTGAAAATGCTTTTTTTTTCGCACCCATGCTATAAATCTTGGCTCTTGTCTGCGCTATTTTTTGCGAGTAAAAAATAAAAACAATGATTGAAGAATCACATTCGAATTACTGCAACTTTAGCAATGTGTATTTTATTATTTCATCATTTTCAAAAAAAGATCTTCCGAGTGCTGATTTTTCTTTGGAAAGTCCATCAGTACAGTAGGTGCATACAGGGTCTCCGCGCGCATGGAAAGTCAGGGAAAATCACTGGAAGTCATGAATACATAAACATAAGGCAAATGCTGTCATGATTTTAACAAAAAACAACTTACTCATGGAAATTGGTGTATATGTGTATGAGTTTCTAAACATCTAAAAAAATTCAAGTAATTCGATGTCATAATCGCAGTCATAAGATTTTCCCGGGTTTTTTTTTTTTTTTAACTTACTTACTCTTTTTTTCCGTATTTTTAAGGTTTTTCCATTTTTTCCCTAAATGTTTAATTTTTTTATAATACTCATTAGTATCGCTGAAGCTCCGCAATGTTTTGATAGCCGAAATTTCTTGATTTTCGGAGCGCCGCGAATTGTGAGGCAGAATTGTCGGGAGTTACACGAAAATTACGCTAAAAATTCCGATAGTAGAACCGAAGTTTTCGGGCTGTAGGGTAGCCTTAAATTTAGAGCTGCTATAATCTTAATTTTAAAGGTATTGTTTTAACATTTTTGTGTCTGTAATCTCGCTTGGGGTAAGTTCCGTTTAACCTTTTGTCATAAACTAATTCATTGTATTATTATTTTATAACAATTGGTTTACATAAACAAGTTTTTTTCGTTTCATATTATCTAAAATTTGAAATTTTTCTTATTTGAGTACATATGACAGGGACATTCAGAAATCAGAAAGTACTTTAAAAATTCCGTGTTGCCGGTATAAATATACGGAGAGTCGACTGGTCTGTATCATAGAAATAGTAATTTATTTAAATTTGTTTATTTGTGTTTTTAAAAAACTAATTTTTTTTTGTTTTTAAGATATTCTGCTTTTCTCGAAACATTTTTTTTTTCTTGCAAATCATTATGTGTACCATTTAAAAAAAATCCTTTTCAATCTTATTTATTAGTCAGATCTCTATCACTTAGAAAAACATCCACGGTGGTATTTTTCTTTTCCGATTGCAATGCAATGGACACATCTGCTTTTCACTGATTTTTTTTTCTTTTCTTATTTTGCAATTTGTCATCCGGACCATTTTAAGCAAAATCCCCTAATCCTTTTAGTTTTCAATCCTATTAGTCAGATCTCAATGGACACTCAAAAAAAAAACATCCGCTATTTTCTTTTACCGATTGAAATTTACACATGGCGATTTTTTTTATGCCCTTGAAGAAGAAAAAAAAAAGTTCTGCACTGAATATCCATCGGTAATTAGTCGGAATCCCCTTCAAGAAGAAAAGAGAAAAAAATAAACAGGTTGTACTGCTAACCTCTTTTCGCAGCAGACCGGCTTTTCTTTTTTGCTTTTCTTCTTTACTTTTCTTGTTTTCATTGATGGAAAGCGGATTTGGCGTTTCCTTGTTGGCGAATAATGATGGTGGTGGCAGTTTTTTGTTTATTTTTAGTAGTGAAGTTTTCGCCGGTTTTTCATTAAGAAAGTGCGTTACCGTGTTTGGTTGAGTTAAGAGTTGTTTTGGAGGGCTATTGAGGACGGGATTCGTAATTTTGAATTGCGGTTAAGTGACGTAGTCGATAGAAGAACTGGCACCCAACGCAACTGATAGACTTATTACGTTATAAAGGCGTCTGAACTTTTTAAAAAAAATTTAGAAAAGAAATAAATTCGTTTTTAAAAAAGAGCTTGTTTTTTACGTCCTTAGTTTTTTTTTTTTTAAAAAGAGTATTTCAGTTCTTAAACCAATCATCTAATTCCCTTAAATTGTTGAGCCACCCAGCAAAAATTAAAATATCCTATATTATTGAAATTCTTTTTTTTTTCTTAATTTTAATCTGAAATTTTTTTTAATTACAACAATGGTTGGAGTACATGATTGATTATTTATTTGTAGTGTGGTCATAATTTTAGAGATTTACTCTTTTCCTATAGTTCATTAAAATATTATGTAATCAATTTTTAACCCTTTCAGTCCCAGTGATGCCATTTTGGATCATGTTTCGGATAATAATTTTAAAAAATACAAGACATCTATTGCGATTAATATATATTTTCTAATGAAAAAAATTTGAAGATAATCGAATGATGTTCTTTTTGATATCATAAATGGCTGTAGACGATTCGATTTTTTTTCCTTAGATGATGATGCCAAATTGTCATTAGGACTGAAATGGTTAAATAAAAAAATACAATGAAACATTTAAGAAATAAGAATTTATTTTCCTTTTCGCAAAAACATGCATTTTCTTCTGTTCAGATTCTGTTTTATAAACCCTTAAAATAAAAATTATCAGAAAAAACTTCTAGTAATTGAGAATGTTTTTCTTTTGTTAAAGAGCTGAATTTGCTGTCTATATATCTATTAAAATTATGGCAAATTAACACAATGAAAATTTTTCACTCCCCTATATCTTTTAGTTTAAAACTTAATTGGATGATTTTTTTTCTTAAATTTGCATTACATGCTTATATTAATTTGAACTCCTTATTGTGGCCTTTGGGCCAGGCTAGAGATTTTTTTCATTTCTAGAATATCCCCAAATAATTTTTATTGCATTTACAAACCAACAAACCAGGGTTGGAGAAAAACCTGTTTTTTTTAAAACTTTTCGGGTATTTAAATAGTTTGTGTATTTGCAGGACTCTAATGATGTTTATATTAATTTCAAACTTTATTTTATGGTTAACTTCATTAATAAGATCCCAATATATTTTTTAAATTTGATATTTTATTAATATAAAACTAATTTTTGGGCAAAATATATTTCAATTTCCACATAGTCAGCATAACAGCCGTTAAAACTTGAAATGGATGTCAATTACCATTCATAGTATTATGACCTTAATCACAGATAACTTGAGTAATAATTCCAAACTTATTTATACAATTTATTATGGTCATGGATCACTAAAATTCAACATTAAAAAAAAACAGCTTTGCAGTTAAAAAATCCTATAAAAAAACACTGGTTTAAAAAAAAAACATTTGGGTTAAACAGTGCCAACCCTGCAACAAACCTGTTAGGATTTTAAAGTCAAGTGACTTTTGTCTATGTTTACACCTCCCTTGTTATTTGCCCTTACTTTGTGCCTTGGTGGGGTGAGTACAATAGACCAGGGGTCCCAGTGTTTGGCATATAAATAAAAATGTAGCATTTTCTATGGTTAGAAACCAGAAGACATTAAGGTGTATCTCTCAAGTCACACCCACGGTTTTGTCACGAAGTCAATAACAAGGGGCTTTATAATAGAAGTCTTAGTACATTCTGGGCTGCAATGATTTCGTGGGTCACGGAATAGTTAGTAGTTACTAAAGGTATCTTTTTATAAAAATCCTAACCAACTTTTATCATAGTCATCTAAAAGGGTTATACAAGATAGGCCAAGTATATTTATGTAGCCTTATCTTTAGATAGGTTGAAGTAATATCTTTGATAAATATGTTCACACACACAGGTTGGTTTTTTCAAACCTTTGATTGGTTTGAAACCAACTCGAGGGTATAACCATGGTACGACATATCTTAATATTACCCTTTCTTTTAAGGGTCTGCAGTCCCAGCAGGCTGCTCGAGACCTACGCCAGACCCTCCATGTCTCCCTGGCCCTGGAAAGGCAGCTCAGCGGGCAGCTGGCCAACAACTACGCCTCCTCCCTGATTAACCTACAGAACCCACCACTGCCCAGCTTCCAGCAGGCCAACAACCCCGCCCCGGCAGCAACAACAAAGCAGCACCCGCCCCTCACCGCCAGCAACAGCGTGGCAGTCTGCAACGCCGAGGCAAACCTGAAGCAACAGCGGGAGCACCGGAAGCTGGACCGCAGCGTCAGCGAGCCCGTCGACAACAAGCAGCGGCAGGCCCCCAACTCCAGCCGGTACAAGACCGAGCTGTGCCGGCCGTTCGAGGAGAGCGGGACGTGCAAGTACGGGGACAAGTGCCAGTTCGCGCACGGGTTCGCCGAGCTGAGGACCCTCAGCCGCCACCCGAAGTACAAGACCGAGCTGTGCCGCACGTTCCACTCGACGGGTTTCTGCCCGTACGGCCCGCGGTGTCATTTTATCCACAACAGCGAGGACTCCAAGAAGTGCCTCCTGGACACCCTCCAGACCGGCAATGGCAATGGGAGCCTCTCCCCGACATCCATGGACTATGACATATGCGGGTTCAGTATCGGGTCGGCTGGCGAGCTCTCGCCAACCGGCAGCATCAGCAGCGGGGGCGGGTCTCCCATGTCCGGTGGTGGGTTCTTCTACGATGGTCCTAAAACGGCCCCTCCGACAATGTCCAACGGTGGGTTTTTCTCTTCCGGGGACTTAAAACCGCTCTCCATCATCGCCCACGACGATTATCTGTCGACCTCCTCCGAGGACGAAGTCATGTCTTCCCTCGGAGCGCTGGTGTCGGAGATGGACTTGGACGAACCCGAGCCGGAGGCCCACGTGCCCGCGGGACAGACGGATCCCGTAGACATCAACCGGAACCTCATAAGGCTCCCCATATTCAGCAGGCTCTCGCTGGGAAGCTCGCCCTGAAGAAAAGACACTGGTGACTTTTTATTGTTTTTTTTTATATATATTACCGTTTTATACCTTTTTATTGGATTGATGAGACTGGAGCCAATTCGGCTGCTAACTTGCAGGACTAAGTGTCAAAAGCAGAGTTATTTCTCCAAATGTACATGCTGGATGTGGAGTTTTGGTCCCCGTGACACCAAGGACTTTTAATGTGGATATATATATATAGATAGATAGTTTTAAGATTTATAAAAAAAACTATAACCGTGTGATTTATCAAACACTTATCATTGATATTTCTATCATGTGTGTGTATTCCACATTTATCTTTTTTAAATTTTAAGTTTGTTGCTTTGTGGGTTTTTGTTTGTTTCAGCAATTGTGGGTGTTCGAATGCAAGGGCATTAAAAGTTTGTTTATATTTATTGATTTCTCCTCCCTAGAATGGTTGGAATGTTTGATTTAATTTATAAATGCCATTTTTTACAAGGAGCTTTTTGGTAGAAGATAAGGGTGGATATGGGTTTTGCTTGTTACCGGTAAAGGGCTTACATGGTTAACCATAATTTTTTCTCAAAATATTAACTAGCTTAGCTATTTGTTTGTCTTGGTAAATATCATTTCCACTGACAAAGTTATAATTTATAATACTTGAGCATTTCATTTTGTAAAATGTTATTGGTTCTGCAATTGATCAAATTTTTAATCATAAAATATTTTAATATTTTTTTAAGTAAATAACATCCCAATCTGGGGGTAGTATAGCAAAATTGTGTTAAATCATAACTAATTTGTATTCTTGCTCAGATAAATAATTTCTTAAATTTCACGTAATTATCAAATAACTACTCACTAGTCCTAACATTATAATTGTATATTACTTTATTCCTTAATTTGCAAATCTACTAAGCAAATGTTAAATCGAATCAATCTTCCAATTAATCAACTTTTTCCTTGTGCCTACTGACAGTTAATCCGTCTCAATACTGTATAATGTGTAAATAGCGCTATTGTCGCTTATTTTGTTATTCATGCTAACCTGCATTTAAGGTGTGTTAGGCTATTAGAAATATTGATAGATTTGTTGTGGTCTGCAATTACTTATGTCCAATGACAAAACGAATGTAAAAGTGCTATTATTTAAGTTAAATATTTGTTTCTGTTGTGTAAATGACATATTTTTGTTCCATATATGCTTTCAATATATTACAATGATTAAATCTTAAAAAAAGCATTTAATAAAATTCAGAATAGCCTTCCTAAAATTATTTTGCATATTATGTCTTTATATAAATTATTTTCCGTCTAGTTTAGTTAATAAGCCCTGGCTTTAAAGCAAATTTTACTTAATGTATGTTGGCGTATCTCCAACATTTCTGAAAAGCAGTGTTTTGTGATAAGTTGCCTTTAGGCTGGCCAGAATTGTCACCAAATGCAGAACAAAACAACGTACGCCTCCATAAACAACCTAATCCTTTTACAACTTTTTTTTTTAAAAATTAGAATAATGTCCCTAGAAATTGATTTTCGTGAGCAATTCTATTAATAGAATTTTACTTTTTCTAAAGAACATAGTTTAACCTAAATTTTATCAACTTTTTTGTTCCGATTATGCAATTCCAATACATTTGCAGTGATCTTTTGAATAAATCCGTTGAAAAAAATAAAATTTTAGTTAATTTCCTCAACGTATTACTTTTGATGCCGAATATCCAAATTTAATTTGCTTTAATAATTAACAAATTCACCTTTTTGTACTGTTATCTGTAGGATCCCGTTAAAATCAGACTTTAAATTAAAATTCTAAATTTTCCGTATGAAAATTCTGTCCAGCCTAAAAGAAAGTGGGAATCGTCCATGTGCCTTACTCAAATTGTCTCCTTGTGTTATGCTCTTGTTGTTTTAGGGACCAGTTTTATCGCGGTTATTTTTTACTACATTTCTTCATGTAACTGCATTTGTAACTCATGTTATTAGCTTACCCATATTTATTTTTGCATCTGTATAAAGTAATTCATGTTGTGTTTTAATTTTATTGTTAATTTAATCAAAAACAAAAAAATTCTAAGCTTTTTAATTTTTTTAAAGTATTAGGATTTCATTGGTGCTTTTAAGAATGTTTATCGTACGTGTATTTAGTATTATCTGTTTTAATTTTTTAAGTTACTAATTAATGGCTCTTCCCAACTACCTACAGTTATGAAAAGCATTATTGTACCGAATAATTATGCAGCTGTTTCTTTTAGAATTTATCAATGAAAATGTGTTAACACTAAACATGATGTTGGTGTTATTTAAAAGAATCAAAAAAATTTCGATTTAAAAGTTCTGTCATTCTTGAAATTTTATCCATTTGACATTGAATTATTTGATGTCCTAAGAGTACCCTTCAAATAAAAATTTATTTTGAAGTTACTAATTATCAAGCTGCAATTTTTTTTAAGGTAGTTGTGATTTAAAGCCTATTTATTGCTATGTTTAGTCACATACTTTTATGTTTTCACCTGTGTATCATATATATTTATGTGTAATTTATTTATTTAAACTAAACTGCAAGTAGCTATTGTGGTGGGCAAAAGAAAAAAATGCTCATTTTTTAAAAAGTTATTTCAATGGGAAAAAGGTTTGCCAAAATTTTGAGTTGTATAAAGTTTTTGGTAAATTTGATAGCTGAATGTTCTTTTTGTAATCGAATAAAAAAAAACCTGTCGAATCGCACAATTTAAACAGGATTTTCGATATTCAGAGAATATCTACAACTTGGCGCATGATACATAAGAAGATTTCATGACGGGGGAAAAACGTTAATTCTTGATCTAAAAGTTTACATGTTTCAGTTAGTTGTGTACCATTCTGAAGAAAGTATATCTTGTATTCTTTACCGAAACAAGAAATTTTCTTACATAATAATAAACTGCATCCCCTGACCAGGGTTCTAAATTATGCGGCATAATAGGCTGTGTTTAAGCTCATCGCGGAACGTTTGCAATAGACAGCCGGAAACGATTTACTCATTTATATAATGGACTTGTTGCGTCAAGAATTAATGTTTTCATAAATCTTCTCAATTTCGATGTTGCAAGAAATTAGTGCAGGTTGCATCTATCATGTTAGTATACTGGTTTCAAAATTATATTTGGAGGCTTTCAAATCTTTAATCGGTTCGAATATATTGTATCTTGGAATTATTTAAAATAAATTTTTATTAAGTGTGATGATTGTATAAAACCGATGGTTTGTCTTCCTAAGTTTATTTTTAAAAGAAATTTCCGAGGTGCAATAAAAAGTAAACGGAGAAATTTATTTGGGAATTATTTTGAAAAAACGAAATTATTTGTAATTTATTTGAGAACTAATCAAGATTTTTAGAAATATATAATTTATTTTTATCAAATTTATGTATGTACATTGCAAAGATATTATATAAAGAGAATATAAATATAATATAGAAGTACTATTACATTGTTTTCTAATAATCTACGTAACATCGATAATAATTATAAACTATCCATGGCAAGGTAAAAATTTTGCATGTGTGATGCTGAAAAGTTTATGCTGTGAACTTGTATGTGCCTTACATGTTTCTAGATATTCATTTTTTTGACCAAATTGTTATTTGTATATTAGCTCCACAAGTATAGTGAAAGTTTGAACTACATTCCCTATTGCTATAAATAAAGCATTTTTTAATCAGGTTTAATTGTTGTTTTGTGTCATTATTACACTGTCTATCGAAACATACACCAAGCCAAGTAATGAGCATTTTTCAGGTCTTGAGTGGCAACAGAAATGTTAATGAACATAATTTCTCAAGCCTCGATTGGTGGATCTAAGTCATGTGGAAACAGAGAACCAATCGTAGGGCTGATTGCAAAAACAAGATTAAAAGCTGGAAGAAATTTCGTCACATGAATTAAACAACCCAATTGATGTAATATAAATATTTGAAGTTATTTCTGTTTTCCAGAAAATATTCAATTTTTGCTTACCAACTAGAAGTTTAGTTCCATATTTTTTTTGAAAATTAAGTACAGTATGAACTAAAAAATTCGACATTGAAGAAGTCGCGTCTTTATAATTCCGGAAAAACAAAACTTTAACTTGCACGCGGCGCGACGACGAAGAGAAAATATCGTCTGCATTTTTCCCTCCATAACAATATGCATTTCTTGAGGAAAAAAACATATCATTCGAATGTTGCCTAACTGCATTCTTATCGTTTCAATGCTTGAAGAACAGTGATATGAAGTAAGTTTTTTAAGAAACAGTTACATTTCGAATTTAAAGTACATACTTTAATTTTATAAATTATTTTTTAAAAAAAAGTGTTCGATCGCCAGTACGGCAACCTTCTTCATTCAGTGAAACAGGTTGTCGCGTTCGGTCCATTTCTAGATGAAGGGCAGAAAGTTGAGATGAGCCGATGTAACACTGATCTACTGACCCTCAAATTTTGTTTTGTTTTACTTTTGTAAATGACTGTTCGTTCCACTGCTTGATTTGAACTAGTTTACACAAAAAAAGTATATTCTACCGTTAGGCCTCTTTAACCTATCTGATTTAGAACAGAATCGTTTAATTTTTTTTCCATGTTGGATTACGATTTGATCTAATGAGGGGTTATCAACATTAGATTGGAACAAAGCTCTATTGTTTGTGGATTTCGTGTGGGCATTATTAGTTTATGAATCGAAGGGTCGGTGAGGTCGTATTATTTGGTGTGGTATATGAATATGATGTTACATCTGATAAGTGGTTCCATTAATAGTTTAAGCTGGAGTCCTTCTACAGTATATATTTTATATTCAATGTTTTGCATTTGCTATACATTTAATTCGAATTTGGGATTGCAAAATTTAAAATGAGCATGGTCAAAAGTAAACAAGTGCTAAAAATCTGTTAATACTTACATTCTGCCGCTATCATGTAATGTAATAGATTAATCCCAAAAGATTTGTATTAAGCCAAAATATAACATTTTTTAAAAAAATTAAAAAATTGTCATTGACAAACCATGTTTTAAAATACTAATTGCATAAGACCAAAAAAAGAAAAAAATATTACCATAAAATTTTTACATATAAAACAAGTAATTTTTCTTTGAGTTAAAATAGGGTACGGATATAGACAGATATCATACTTTTCCATGAAGTTATATTTTTAACAAGAAGTTCTTAAAGAACTAAAATAGCCTACTTTCCTGTTACTTAAATACTTATTAAAATTCTTATCTTGAAAAAACTAGGTTCGTAACAGTAAGTGACATCAAGAACCGTTTTTCCACCTTAAATTTAAAATAAATTTCACTAAACGCAGCATCTAACTAAACACAGCATCTTTCACTAAACACAGCTTGATTTGCAGTCATAAGTAAATATTTGATTTTTCGTAGAACAAAAACCAAAAAACTACTCCTCAATAAACATTTACTTGCTAAATTCGGCTAGTTTCATTTATTTTATTTCGAAAATTAAATAATTATTACTTAAATCGTTTGCAAAAATTTATATTTCAAAGAATAAATAAGCAAAATTTCTAAATTAATAAAGTGTTTGTTGTTTTTTTTTTTTTGTTTGTTTGCAATACTCCTCGCTTTTAGATAGAATGAAAACAATTTATATCAAAATACAAAGATCTCGTAGTGAAATATATATTTGACGTCATCTTAAATTGATCGATGTCTCAAAAATAAATTTATTTTAATTTATTGTCTAAAAGAATTAAAGTTTCTCAAGCAATTGTTGCGATGGCAACGGCGATATAATTCTAATAAAAATGGCTTCCTATGCTTTTTAAATGAGCATTAAATGTTGATGTTTTTTTAATAATTGAAGTACTTCGAATTCGAATTCTTTTCTGAAATTTTCAATGTATTCTAAATTCGATGCGCTGAATTTTTTGACGTATCTCACTTGTCCGTAGCATTTGTAGTTAAATTCAGCGATTTAAATGAATCGAAATTGAATTTCAATGTTAATTCAATGGGAAATTCGTCGTCAAATAGTCGATTTATGTCCGTCCTATCGTACAGACAGACGAACAAAAAGTATGAAAGTTGGGTGTCTGAGATTATACCTTTCTAATAAAAAAAGAATTTTTAAGATCGGATTGATAGAACTGATTTTGGAAGGGGGGTACGGACGGACAGACGGACGGACAGACGGACGGACGGACGGACATCGACCGCATGTCAATACCTACTTTTTCATTTTTTTTTAATTCTTCGAATTAAAAAAAAAGAAAAGTAGGCTAAAAATCGGACCCTTAGAGCTAGAGCAGAATATTAAAAGAAAAGTAAAGAACCGTCGAAAATCGTCACAATTTCAGGACCCAACTTGAAATTATTATTTTTAGCCTACTTTTCTTTTTTTTTAATTCGAAGAATTAAAAAAAATGAAAAAGTAGGTATTGACATGCGGTCGATGTCCGTCCGTCCGTCCGTCTGTCCGTCCGTCCGTCTGTCCGTCTGTCCGTCCGTACCCCCCTTCCAAAATCAGTTCTATCTATCCGATCTTAAAAATTCTTTTTTTATTAGAAAGGTATAATCTCAGACACCCAACTTTCATACTTTTTGTCCGTCTGTCTGTACGATAGGACGGACATAAATCGACTATTTGACGACGAATTTCCCATTGAATTAGCATTGAAATTCAATTTCGATTAATTTAAATCGCTGAATTTAACTACAAATGCTACGGACAAGTGAGATACGTCAAAAAATTCAGCGCATCGAATTTATAATACATTGAAAATTTCAGAAAAGAATTCGAATTCGAAGTACTTCAATTATTAAAAAAACATCAACATTTAATGCTCATTTAAAAAGCATAGGAAGCCATTTTTATTAGAATTATATCGCCGTTGCCATCGCAACAATTGCTTGAGAAACTTTAATTCTTTTAGACAATAAATTAAAATAAATTTATTTTTGAGACATCGATCAATTTATGATGACGTCAAATATATTTTTCATTACGAGATTTTTGTATTTTGATATAAATTGTTTTCATTCTATCTAAAAGCGAGGAGTATTGCAAACAAAAAAAAAAACAAACACTTTATTAATTTAGAAATTTTGCTTATTTATTCTTTGAAATATAAATTTTTGCAAACGATTAAGTAATAATTATTTAATTTTCGAAATAAAATAAATGAAACTAGCCGAATTTAGCAAGTAAATGTTTATTGAGGAGTAGTTTTTTGGTTTTTGTTCTACGAAAAATCAAATATTTACTTATGACTGCAAATCAAGCTGTGTTTAGTGAAAGATGCTGTGTTTAGTTAGATGCTGCGTTTAGTGAAATTTATTTTAAATTTAAGGTGGAAAAACGGTTCTTGTTGTCCCTTACTGTTACGAACCTAGTTTTTTCAAGATAAGAATTTTAGTAAGTATTTAAGTAACAGGAAAGTAGGCTATTTTAGTTCTTTAAGAACTTCTTGTTTGTTATTATTTCGAATTTTAGAAAATGGCTTTGAAAGGAAATAGCTTTTAATGCGCACATGAATAATAAAAATATTTATATTTTAAAGCTTTAAACAAAAATTAAAAAAGGGTTTACAAATTTGTGAATTATTCCAATTTTCGTTTTTAAAATTGTTTTGCATTTTTCTTTTTTTTTTTAATAATTCGTATTAAAAAGGCAAGAAATTGTAGTTTTTTTTTTTTAATATTTATTTACAAAATGAGTATCTGTTTTCCACCAGCTTTGAGTTTTGGACTGAAAATTTGAATTAACGCGTTCCATTAGCTTCAATTTGACGTCTGATACTTGCATGTGCCATAATTGGCAGAGGTGTGAAAAAAAAAAAAGATTTGCGGACGGGAACATAATATTTCATTTTTGTGTTTATTTATAAACGTACTAGCTGTTATACCCGACGTTGCACGGGTAGAGGTGAAAAAATAATTTAATAGTCAATTTAGCTATTTATTCTTTCATTTGAGTTACATAAGATATGAAGATAACCCAGTATTTTTTTCAATTTAATTACCCATCTTGGATATAGAAAAGATTATTATTAATTTCAAAAATACCTTTGATAAGAAGCTCAAATTAAAGAGAATACATATTGATGTAAAAAATAATCAGCAAGAATTAAAAAAAAAACTACTCCAGCAAACAGCAAACGATTTGCATGTTTTTATAAGTTTATTTGCTTTCTAATAAGCTTATGTTGCTGATACCGTTCGTTATTAAAGTACAGAATCCAACTACTTATATAACATTAAAAAATCAAAATTTAAAAAACGCTAGAAAATTCACCGATGAAGTCATCGTATTTTCCCGAATAAACATTTTTCAGCTCATTTGGCACTTTTTTGCGAATTTGGCGAGGAAAAGATATGGCTAACAAACCCATTCAGTTCTCGTGCAATGAACTTCGCACAACCAGCATTAAAAAAAAATTGCTCATTTGGTACGTTTTTTGTAATAACTTGGCGAGTTTGGCAAAGTATTTGGCGAAAAAAAATAAGACATAAAACCATAATATGCATCTGTAGTGCTATGACTTTCAAAAAACAGCATAGTTCAGTATAATCTTAACTATGCTTTTAAAAAATTCGTAATTAAAATCATAGGCACAATAAAATAATAGAATGGAGACTGGTAGGATTACATCACTTTTAAAACATATCAATTATTTTTTCAAATTATTAATCTAGTTTCTGAAGGCAATGAACAAATAATAAATTAAACATTTTCAATTTCAATTGTTTTCTAAAAAGTTTTATTTAAATATTTCTGCCTGATGGCATCACGAAAGAGAAAAAATTATCGGATTTGAGCGAAAGTGGTGTATTTTTTCCCTTAAAACGTTCGAAAACGATAGAAGGAATGGTCCGATTCGAAAAATTCTTAGCCTATGTTTGTTCTGGAGATGAGATGAATTTTTATGCCAAATTTCGTGATGATCTGTTGCGTGGTTCAAAAGTTTTTGCGTCCTATACAGACAAACACACAAACAGAAGTCGCCATTTATGTATATAGATTGTGGAAGCTAGCAACAGTAGCAATTACTGAGAATTGCACAGGAAGTTAAATACATAAAACCCAAAATATCGCATGTCGTCTTGCAAAGCAGTTCTGCAATTTCACTCGCCGAATTTGCCGGATTATGAATATACCAACGACATAAAAAAAAAACTAATCTAATACAGAAAATATAGGTTGGCCATGGGATCAACATGAATCACTGAATCTGCCAGAAAGATTACTACTTTTGTCAATTTATCCCTACTTTTGGCAAAATAATTTATATTTTTAACACTGATTTAAACTATTTAAGTATGTTATCATTAGTTATATGCAATTCTTTTTATTATTTATATATTCACGTAAATTTTATTAGTAGTATCTTTATAAACAAACTGAAAAAGAATAATTTTCAATTTATGGTTTCAAAAACTCGCCAAGTTAGCTTGCTAAATCCACGTGACTTAGGTAGAATGTTGGTTTTATTTTAAGTCTATTCTTATTTGAAGTCTTATGGCTTAAAAAAAACTCCTACAACTCGCCGCATGTCCTTGTTTGTGACTTTGCCCGCCAACATTTTCCAAGGTTGCCGCGTTGTCGTGACGTCATTGAGTTGACCTTGAATTTCGCGAAACACGCGACAAGAGCTGAGGCTTGCGATTGGCTGGTTTCGCGATATGTATATTTTCGCTCTATCCCGAAAAAGAATAAAAGCGAAAATATTCGCATTTTGTTTGTTTTGGTGCATTATAAAGCATGTGCTTTTGTTCTTATTGTTTTTGTTTGCCCAAAATAATCTGTTTTGCTGTGTTTGGTTGTGATTCCGGTTAATCATAATTTAAAGAGACGCTGGATTTTTGAGGATTTATAGTATTTATAAGTGATCAGTTAAACCTTTTAATATTTTTCTTAATTCTTTCTTTTTCTGATGCTATTGTGTACTGGAGTACAAATGATAGATGATAGTTTGTCCGATTAAAATTATCCTTTTTAAAAAATTAGATATTCATACAAAATAATAATAATAATAACATGACGCAATGTAGCATCGAAAGATGTCGCTTGCGATGCCGCAAAATGGTTGCGATGGGTGCCCGCTCCGCCTCGTCTTTAGACCGTGTTCAAATTTACAAAGCTAATTGCCAATATCCCTCGTGTAGGTAGTTTAAATACGACATCAATTTAATCAAACCCTACATCATTTAGAAATATTTAATTAATGAAATAGTGCTAGTAGTGAAATAGTGAATAGTGTTTTTGAATGAAAAGAATTTTTACTGTTACAGAGAAAGGAATAACATACAGGGCGAAGGCGGGAATCGAACCCGTACCCGTTACAGTGCGCAGATTGCTAGCCTAATTGTCCAAACCACTCGGCCATCTGGAAAGATAGCTAGTTGGCTGCAAAATAAGGTGGTATATGCTGTTTAAAATTATCACAACAAATACAAATGAGGGGAAAATATGTTTATCTCTGCATTTACCCTGGTCTCATAAGGTGTAACTGATGTAGTAGAAACAGCCAGCGACGACAAGCTCAGGATGTTCACTAACGACAAGATTTATATTATTTTGTTCATCCTCATCAGTTGATGAAAGATTACTTTTAAAAAAACCTTATCTAATTTTGGAATTCGATCAAGAATACGTTGTTCGAATATATTATCGTTCAACTTCCAAATACGGTAGGAGAGGGTGTAATTGATATAGCAGTGGTACTAAATATTAGTACTATATATACCCTTACGGTTTACGTATTAATGCGATTTATTTGTTTTCTTTCTTAAAAATATTCGTATCTTTATGTAATATTTGACGAATGCCGGTTTAATTGGTCGCAAAATGTGCAGCTCATAAGAATATGCCGCTCTAGGCTACAGCCTACTTAGCCTATTTAGAAATCCGGCCCTGGACCGGTATAGCATATCTAAATATCTAATACTATAATATCGACCAATTCATGAATGTTGGGAAGTATGTAGTGTATTGGTTGTTGTTGCTCCTCCTTGTCTGATGGAGTCAGGCAAGATTCACGAGTTCGTTGACTGTTAGTATCCTAAAACATCTTACCATAACCTTACCAAGCATTATTTCTGTGTGGTCCAGTAAAAAAAGATTTCAAGATGCTTCTTTCCCAGAGTTAGGTTTCTGTCTTCTGGAGCCAGTAAACTATCGCCAGTGACTTGAACCCCCTGAGCACCCCCACCCAATAAATTGTCGGGTGCCCTCTCTTTGTAGACCCTATTTGTAGGGGTGCTATATCCGGAGGGGCTAAGAGAGAAAAACTCCCACATTCCTAATGTGTGGGTGGCTAACTTGTTTTTCTCACTCCCCTCTCAATTTTGTTTACTTTAATGAGACTTATGGCAATGCCTTACTATCCGCTATAAAGTTACAGTAAGCTCCGATGTCGCCTTTAACGGTTGCGTTGGGTGCCTACTCAGGTGTCGGCTCGTCACTTGACAGGGGTTAGAAATACGACGCCCGTCGCCAATAGCCCTTCGTGTTGCTGTAGTGCGACGATAACTTGAACTAAACTACACTCTAAAAACAAAAGAGTGAAATCCACTCCTGTAGGAGAAGTGCATTTTCAACACTGGAAAGTAGTGAATATTAACTCAGACTGAATAAAAATCACACGTTTGGAGTGATCCTGTGGCCAGCGTTACCAGATTTTTGAACTTGAAAAATACTACCTTTCCTCTGAAAAAATACTACAAAATACTACGATGAGTTTATAACCCTCGTGTAGCTCTACTGTGACGATAATTCAAACATAACCTAACCTAACTAGGATGAGTTTCAGATGACGGCGCCATGGCAAAAGAAGGGTTAGAAGGAAACTGTTAACTTTTCACTAGATACTAAAATGCATTTAATTCTGATATGTATTCTTGGTTTGGTTTGGCTTGAATTATCGTCGCACTAGAGCTACATGAGGGCTATTTTCGAAAGCCTTCGTATTTTAGAACCACAGTCGAGTGACGCGCCAACACCTGAATAGGCACCTAACGCAACCGATATGATATGCATTCTTGAATGTGATACTTATATTAAAAATGTAAATAGATATATTTTTTCAATTTGAATTGTTTTGAGTCTTTTTTTTAATTTTACAAAAAATACCACCAAAATACTACTTTTACGTGAAATACCACAAAAATACAACATCACCGATTTTTGGGCAAAAAATACTAAAGTAGTATCAAAAATACTACGTCTGGCAACGCTGCCTGTGGCAGGTTTAACACACAAAGGATACTTCTATAGTAGGGTGGGCCGAAAACAACTTTTTATTTTATTTCGGATCGCTTTAGTGCGGAAAAGTTGCCATTGGTAAATACATAAAAAATGCACTAATTATTATTTTTTTATGACTATATCTTCCGTTCGCGCAATGCCATCAAAGTTGGCAAAAATTGTCAAAAACCGTAATTTTTCATAATTTTTTTAAACCCGATATATGATTTTAATTGCTTTTCTTTATCATGTTGCAGGATTAAAATTCACAAAAAGTTAAAACTTTGAAATTAAGCAAAAAATACGAATTTTCCTAATTTTATACTACGTTGAGTGGTCGGAAGATCTGACACAAATGTATAATAACTTATTATACTATATATTATAGCATTTATTATTGATAAGTGCTGTAATATTTGGATTATACATACTTTAAGTAGTTAATTCATGATGTAGGAACGCAATTAAAAACATCTGCTTTGTTTAAAAAAAATTATAAAAAATTACAGTTTTTAACAATTTTTCGCCAACTTTGAAGGCATTGCGCGAACGGAAGATAAATTAATAAAAAAATAATAATTAGTGCATTTTTTATGTCTTTACCAATGGCAACTTTTCCGCACTATAGCGATCCAAAATAAAATAAAAAGTTTTTTTCGGCCCACCCTATTCTATAGGGTAAGGGCAGTTTCGACACTGGAGATGTGTAAATTAACTCAGATGAGTTAAAATCACTCGTTTGTTTTAGGAGTGTACAGTAAGCTCCGTTTCATCGGATCTCCGCTTTAACCTACCGAATTTTTTTTTATCCTTAAAACGTAAAAAATAGCTATAATTGACTTGTTCCGTCCCCCATCCATAAAATGCATGATTAAAAAAAATGTCGAAACCATGTAGCAATGTACGATTTTCTAAGTTTCAACAAAAAAGTTTTATTGTTTTTTTTGTGGTATAAGTAACTTGCAATGCTTGAATACATAATCAGATTTCGCATTACTTTAATTGTGTGCTAATTTGTTAGGCAAATCTCAACAATGTAAAAACTTACCATCATATCTACTACTATACACGTTAAAAAAAAATCTCTTCGATCAGACTCAATCCCAACAGGTAAAGTTAAATTTCACTCTTTACTCAGCTTACCAAGGTGGGCTGGAGATAGATTTCTAAATGTTACCGAGTGCCATTGACTTTGGCTTGAGTTTTTCGTGGAAATCCGATGAGGATCGAACCTTGATCCGCACCCGGTGGTATTTCGATCATCAGACGTTGACAAAGCTGCGACAGCTAATCACACAGTGGGTGATTCACGTCCGCCTGCTACTTTGCTCTGAAGACAGGTAACCTAGGTAACTAGATGAAATTTCCTAAAAAAGAGTAGTAATTGGGTTGTTTCTGGTGATGTAAACGCTCTTGTTTTCAGTTGTGCTAGTACTGCGATTTCATTGGTTGCTTCGGTTTCACTCTCAAAATAACCGATAGAAATGAAAAGAAACTTTTCTTTCCATGCGAGCTTTCTTTAACAAATGGCTTAAATTAGTACAGCACCACAGTAAGAAGTTGGCATTTAAAAAAATTAATAAGTAACATATGTGATTCTAAAATACGACGCCCGTCGGCAATAGCCCTCGTGTAGCTCTAGTGCGACGGTAATTCAAACCTAATCTAATAAGTAACATATTAATCGAAAACTTATTTTCTAATACCAAAACATATGACCTATTCTTTGAATTAGGAAAGAGAATAGAACGGTCCATGGGTACGTGCACAGTAACGCACAAAAGAAGCAGGCTAGAGCAGTGCATCTTTTGATAACTCAGTGCCAGTTTCGGTAACTATGTTATGCGCAGTAGCTTAAAAAAAAACGCTAAAGCGGTGCATCTTGGGATACCTCAGTGCCAGTAGGTTATGCGCAGTACACTCTTAAAACAAAAGAGTGAAATCCACTCCAGTTGGAGAAGTGCATTTTCGACACCCTAAAGGCATGCATATTTTCTCAGACTGAGTTAAAATCACTCGTTTGGAGTGATCCTGTCGTAGGTTTAACACACAAAGGATCCACTCCAAAAGGAGAAGTGCATTTTCCAGTCTGGAGGAGTGAAATCCACTCAGACTGAGGTAAATTGGGAGTGTTTGTTTTAAGAGTGTAGCTCGAAAAACCTGACAGCCCTGTTTCAAACCATTTGAACTGATAGCTCCTCTACTTCTCCTTTATAACTCTATGGCAAAATGACAAAAACCGTTATAGCTGTTGCCATCCACGGGGTGAAACAGCCCCAAAGGGTTGTTGTTTCTGGTGACGATATTTCTTCCAGCTTCATTTTCCAGATAGGTGCTCCGATTGGTCCTCTGTTCCCACGTGACATGGATTCACCAATCGAGGTTCGAGAGAGAATTTATTTTCATTAACATTCCTGTAGCCCCTCAAGATCTGAAACATGCCTTGCTGTTCCACCTTTAAATGTATTCATTTATTGATTGTTAATTGGTCCGTGTGGTGTTATAAAGACCTATTTTTTTAAGCATAATCAAAACCGTGTAGAAAATTTGGGAAAAAAAACGAATTGGTCCCAAATCACAGGCACTTATACATTTATTTTTTGTTATACAATTTTTTTTGTTGTTTTTTTTCAAAACATTTAAAAAATAAAATAAAAACTTTTTTTTAAAGATTTTGAAAAATAATATTGGCACACAGATAAACCAAATTCTCCTTCTACATTGCTAGATATTTATTAAATTTAATACTGATACTGCCTCAAAGCTGCTTGTTTATCTTTTTTTTTCTAACCCGACTCGTTAGAATAAATTACTACGTCAATCATCTGTCCATCAAATATTATGTAGGAATGTCGGTTTGTAATATAGGTATATAAATCAATCCACAGCGTAATCCATAGTATTTTGATGTTGTCATTCAAGTACAGGGTGGTTATAAAATAACGCTCGCTATTCGGAGAGGTCTGTAGCTTGAATGAATAATCCGAATGTAACAAACATCGAGACACTTACTAATCAAGAAGTGGGGGAAAAGAATGAAATCATAAAAAAAGATAGAATCCTAAAAAAGAATCATAAAAAAGAATAATCATAAAAAACAAACTCGTCTCTTGAGTAGGGTTCTAAACTAACAGACGTAGTCAATTATGGCCAACACAGCTGATTACGCCTCGTAATTTAGTACACTGGTCAAGAGACGAGTTTCTTTTTTTTTTTCGAAAAAGAATTGAATCATAAAACAGAAACCCTTCTCTTGACCAAGGTTCTAAATTACGAGGCATAGCCAATTACGCCCAACGCATCAAATTACGCCTCGTAATTTAGAACTCTGGTCAAAAGACGAATTTGTTTTTTTATGATTCCATTCTTTTCCCCCCTTCTTGAATAGTAAGTGTCTCAAAGTTTTTTGCATTTGGATTATCCATTAAAGCTACAGACCTCTCCGAATAGCGAGCGTTATTTTATAACCACTCGGTATTATAAATGTATCCCACAAAATAAACTATTTAAAAATGTAAAACAGACGACGACGATGAATAACAACATCCATAGACAATCCAAGGTTGTAGAAAGAATGATAAATTCTTACGTTAAAAGAATGCCTGTCCAACTTTCCAGATTAGAATACTATGTAGATATAGAACTTTTTAGAAATTGCGTCGTAAACTTAGTTAAATGTCCTTGCTGGTATTTAAATTTAGTGTTTGTTATCGTCAGAATTAGGACAATGAATATCTAAAGCACAAACAACTCTAAGTATAATTTTTTCCTTCGATGACCGTTAATTTTAAATAAGTTAAAGACATAAAAACTTTAAAGTTTGAGAACAAGACTATATTTCGAAGTATGCTGAGGTCTACATTTTCCGCCGCCTCTTTAGTTCAAATTCGACTTCTTTGAACATAAAGTTCATTTAGTTTAAATGAAATTTAGTTTTTAAAAAATGCAATTTCGATGATTTACTGAGTGAATTAAATAGAAAGATTTTAAGGCAGCGTTCCCCCAACAAAACGAGGCAAAGTACAAGTTGTCGTGACTCATCTATACGTGTATTTGTACAAGTCAATATAGAGTGTCTCTATTTGTAAGGAATCTTAATTTTTTTTAACTTATTCTTAATTTTTTTTTCATTCTGTCAGCGTGGGTTAAACCTTGTATGTAATAGTTTTTTCACCTGGTGTCCAATAGACGATGTTCACGTTTACAGCTACGTCCCAGTTTCGTCATTAATCTTTGTCTCAAATCCCACAAGCAAACCATCGGGAGCAGAAATTTAACATGGTCATCTATTTTCGAAACTACTAGGCGCATACTAGCTGCGTTGAAGTTCTTAGCGAATAAAGAAATAGGTGTCCGGAGCATTATCAGCTCAGGTGTCGACCTCGTCACATGACCAGGGTTCCAAAATACGAGGCGGTATTGGCAGTGTTAAAGCTCCTAAAGGAGGCTAGAAATAGACAGCCGGAGAAGATCAAATTACCAAATATACACTAATTCGCCTTAGTATATGCGGAGTACGTGCTCGTAAAATCTGTTGGGTCCGAAAGTCCTGTGGTCGGTCATTGCGCAGTTCACCATGGGTACAGGTTCCTGGAGAAAATTTCACTCCCCTTCAGGGACATGTCTAAATTATGGAGGTGGCGACAGATGGCAACATCTGTCATATGTGTTTGTGTGTGTCTTGTGTTGTCCTACTTGACGATGGTTATTATAAGCGGGTCCTTGCGACCAAGCACACAAGCCTGAAAATATATGTCAACCAATCCAATCCACTAATTCGAAATATACGTGCTCGTTAAATCTGTGGAGTCGAAAGTCACGACTGCGTTAGCGTATGATGTCGCTCGAAGTTCCGTTGGGTGCCCGCTCAAGTGTCGACCTCGTCACTTGACCAGGCCAGGGTTCCAAATTACGAGGCGTAATTGGCTGTGTTAAAGCTCCTATTTGATGCTAGAAATAGGCAGCTGGAAACGACTACATTACACAACAATTGAGACACTAATTCGAAATGTTTTCGTCTGATCAACCAACCTTGAAATATATTTATATACCACAAACTCGCTTTCACTATTAACTAGTTCCACTTCCATGTGATAGTTAATGATTGTTTTGAATATCTTAACTATTATTATTCCCGCATTTGTATGCTAGACTTTAACTATTAGTGGTCAAGAACCGCTTGATTAACGACTTTTGACTTGTATCAATGTGACTGTGATGTATTTTGTTATGATGCGTTCAACTTCAAGATGTCTGTTTGTTTGATTTTGATACATATCTGATGAGTTACAATGTAAGTAGAATGAATATTTATCTGATTGAATTGTGTTGAAGACTGTTTTCCCATTTCTTATGTGCCAATGAAATTGTTACATAGGAAATAAGTAACATGGCCAATTTCATAAGTGTGTCATTGTAGCATCTTTGGCTTGTGCTTGAGTGCTTGAGTCCACGGTTTCTGACCATGTGGACAGCTTTTGCGATCACTGGTTTGTTAGTTAAAATATTAAGTCATCAAGATCCAATCAGTCATTGCAAAAGCTGTCGGATTTTTACTGAAAACAAACCTTGGAACAGCATGATATAATGGCCGGTCTCGATTTGGCGATTTGCTTTATGCGGCCAATCAACGAAAAAAGGCACCTGTGGTAAACATCCACTTCATATTATTCCTCAATTCTTGTGTATTACGTTAAATTTTCCAGAATGCCGATTGGCAGATTGATTATTATATCTGAACACAAGATTTAGGGTTGGGCTATCCGAAAAATAAGCTTTGGAAACAGTGTCCGTGTCCATATTGTGGTTTGAAACCAATTGAAACTTTGGTGTGTCGAAGTGAGGGGTTTAACGCATGTTAAATATGTATAGTCATCGAAACCCGTGTAAATTTCCCCCTTCGTTCATTTTTTCCAAAACTACATTCCGTGCCAACCTAACTTGGGTAAAAACAAAAAGTAAAAAGATAGGGGGACGCGTGGGTGATCTGTTTGTTGGAAACTCTTGTAAGGTAATATTTACATACAAAATTATCTAAATGCAATTTAAACAAAATACACTTTTCTTTCTGATAAAATTGCCAAATATTCTCAAATAATATTCAAATCTGTTAGACCTTAAACAAATTAATGTTTTAAACATGTTTTCTGGATGGATTCTCAAATAGTTTATGGAAATCTTTACATTCGCGGAAGGATCTTCTCCATAGCATATTTCTATTTACCCAAATTAGGTTGGCAAGTAGTGTAGTGCAAATATATTCACCATTCCTGGATTTTTTTCTTGTGTTTCTTGTTGTTTGAAATCATTTGTGCCAAAAGAATGAATATTCTGTTTAATTCGGTTAATTTACCCTGCCATTTAATACCATCTCAAATCAGTCGTCAACGGACCACTGAGGACACCTGTAATGGACCGTCATTTGTCACACTTTCTCTCTTCGTAATGACGTTTCAGGTGAGGAGTATCGTTCCGTCTGTCTGTACACCTGTTTAGTATCGGTGTGTGGGCGTCTCGTCCGTTTCAATGTCACCTTGACCACGGAGGTTAACTCTGTAGGTTCTGTTTTCTCCCAGTCATCTTATTAATAGATAAAAGACTTGTATAGCAATTTCGCCGTGTATATGGAACTGGTGAACTATTAATCTAGTCGAGCTCCAATTTCCTGACACCGTATTCGTGTAGCACTAGTGCGACGATAACTCCAACCTAACCTGACCTGACACATAGCTCATAGATGTCAATCTAGCTAATTGCATTTCTATTGTGCATGTTTTAGGTCTTGAGTGGCATCATAAATGCTGAATAAAACGATTTTTTTTCGAGCCTCGATTGACGAAACAATATCGGAGGAAAGTAGGAATGAAAGCTGAAAGAAACTGCTTCAATTGAACCAAGTCAATAGTTACTTTTTGTTCTCTATTTCATCACTTAAAATTAAATTTAAGCGACCAACTCTCTCTAAAAATATTTTTCAGAACGGAAAAAGGTAATGCAATCCCAAAAGCCAGTTTTTAAAACAATAACAGCGAAGAAAAAAAAGCCCTCCGAAACCGAAACGTCCATTTAAATCTCCGAGCATGCTCCACGCATAAGTAACTCTTGACTTCTTCCAAAACCCGTTGTGCATAAATTAGTCTCTCTTCTTTTTCCCATCTTCTCCGGTTGTTTTTCGTCCCATCAACAAGGAATATTAAAGAAAATAAGGTTGTGTTCTTTTGCACCTACTCTTTTTTTTTATAACTGTATGTTAATCCAAAAATAACATTTTTAAAAAATCACTAAGTTCAAGTTGTTTTTTGTTGGATTAGTTAGAATAATGCTTTGGTAGATTGACACCTTAGTGGACATTAAAATTTCAAAGACGGACACTGAAATTGCAAAAATAAGCATAGTAAACACAATAAATTTAACAAATCATAGTTATAAAAAGGGACAATATTTGGTTTGGCGAAAATTCTAGACGCTATAAACCCAAGATACCGTTTGACGTTATTCAAGCCTAGGGCCCATCAGGATCGTTTTGGTTTGTAGACCCACCCCTTATCAACTAAGTTCCCAAACTCTCATTTTGTTTTAAACATTTTTGCTTACTTTACTTTTGCTATTTTTATTTGCATGTGTATAATTCTACTTAATCCGTAAATTAGTCTTTGCCAAAATCGCGTTACTATTACTACTTTACTTTTAGTCAATTCCTGATAGTGAGTTCTACTGCGGTGATACTTATCTATCGGAGAAGATAGTTTTACAGGACTTAGGACTCCGAGCAGTGATGATACACACTCAGGGCTGCGTTGGGGGGTATAAAAACTGCAGTATACGGAGTATACCTTGCTTTTTCAGTTTTTTTTTTTTAAATAGAGTATACTCTGTGATTATTTTCCTAATTAGCGTATAACCTTTTAATTTTTTTTATTTTAACCTTTATTTTAGTTTTAAAAAAATAATAAATTCAGGTGTCGGCTCGTCACTTGAGTGAGGTTATAAAATGTGAAGCCCGTCGCCACTAGCCCTCGTGTAGCTCTAGTGCGACGATAATGAAAACTATACTAAAAAAAACTAATAGCTAGTTTTTCACGATTGATGCTTAAAAAACACTTGTTCTTATGGCTTACGTTTGCTGCTGGTCTTGGTGTTTCTTCAGCTTTATAAAAAAAGTATTAGTCAATAGTGTAAAAAAAAACGGAAGTAAAAGAAAACTGTTCTATAAACAATGTCGGACATCGATAACCCTTTTTGTCCTTTCTTAAGCTTGAAGGTCACCTACTGAGATACTAGGGGGGGATAAAAAAAAAGAAATAAAAAAAACTCGCACTTTTTCTTTGCTCTTACTACTCATGCAGCCAAGCGAAGAAGCATTGCATCTTATTTTTTTAAATATATATTTTGATTTTTTTTTGTCCTTCTGGAATGGCAACGCCGACCTTGAAATTTGGGAAGGATGCTATTTTTTGACATTGACTGAAGGGGATGCTCAGTTATCTCTCTCGGTTGTGAAGTCCGATTAAAACTACTTTGAGAAGAAAATAACAATGTTGGTTGACAGTTTCAAGTTTTAATCATAGGAAAATTTCATGTCCGAAGTCCGAATTTGCGTATTTTTTTCTCTAATGGAGCTGCAACTTTGGCGGTCAAGCCTTTGCAGACTCGGCATATTCCGCAGAATGAGAGCCCTTTTTTCGTGGCAACATCTAGGCGACTCTCGCTACCAATTTTGACGCCCAGATTACAATGAATCTGAGCTCTCTGTGGATGTTAAAGTATGCCGAGATTTAATTTTGTCAGAGAGAACCTAAGCCAAATGAGCCCTCAAGGGATATTTTACATATCAAATATTCACATGACATGTGTGCCCAGGATTTTCCCATCCAGAAAATCCGACGACTCAGCCGGGACTTTTATTTTATTACGAAGTAAACGGTCATTTGGTGCAAAGACCAAAAACAGGTACAACACAAAGAACAAAGGTGGACAGTCTTTCATATCTGTTCGATCTGCAATCAGTATTAATATGAAGCAAACCTTTTCACTATCCATGTAATTCATTCGTCAGAATATGGGAGCCACAACTACAGCTTTATTGGTAAAACCAGTTGTTTTCTGTCTGCCAACTATTTTGGATTTACAGTTTGGGCTAAATAGTAAATACTAATATACAATAATACTAATATACAATGGCCTGACTATATATTTCACTTTCAATTACTTATATAAAATAAATGGTACACTCTCAGAAATTACACTTTCATTTTTGACGATTCATGAATCCTCAAGCCTCATTTCGTTAATTTTGGGGATTGTTTCGTCAAACTATCGCGTGACTTTTGAGTAAACGCGAATCCTCACTTTTACGATCGTGATTTGACGATTCTGTATCTTGATTTTGAGGAAACAGAATCTCATTGTTGTACTCACATGCTCAAAAATGACGAAATATTTCTTTAGGTTAGACGACATTCAAATCCTCATGTTGACTCAGAAAAATGACGATTCAAATTTCCTCACTTTTGAGGAAACGAAAACTCGGAGCATTTGCCAGTAATGGAATGGTCAAAATTAAGGAAAATGTCGCCGTTTTTGAGCATTAATTTTTTAGAGTGTAAGGAAAGTCTTGCAATGGGGTTGAAAATCCGAGAGGGGAGTTTTTGTGTTTTCAACTCGTTTCGGAGAGTGTTAGCTAAAAGAGTGGTTTTTGAACATTGGTCCGCTTGAAACCACTCTACAGCTCGAACTAAAACTTCTACGGTCGACAAATTCTTTATACGAATTCCCTGTCGCTTATCGTAAGGTTTTTGAGAAAATTGCTCACATGTACCGGGTAGCTTTCATAGAATACTGTTTAGGTTTTAAAGTTTTTGAAATTAAGGTATAAATACCTTTTTATTGTATTCATTTATAGAGTGGTAATTGAGTGTCGTGTAGTGTGTCACACACAGTCAACTTTTGTAATGGAACAACCATTGTTTGCATGTCTATTTAACAGTTTAATTTAAAGCAAGACCATAAACCGATTGGTTTTATTCTCAAATCCTCTTATCTCAGTCTAAGTTCACTAAGTTGCCTTCCACTGTTCATCCAAAGCCTAATTATTATTTCAAGGCCAAAGAAAATCTTTTTTTAAGACCAAAACAAAACGACGGCTCTGCAGTAGGTCTACGAGCAACAACAACAAAAAAAAAATTGTCTCAAGTTTCTGAAAAACAAACGAATAAATAACCGGGAGGCAACTTCGTCCCCTTCGATCCCGATCCCCATCTTTATTACATCCCCCAAAAAGAGAGAGAGTGGAAAACAGGTGTGTGGGTTTTGGGGTTACTAAATGTAGAATGTTTTTGTCGAAAATCGCCAACTGTTTTGAGAGAAAACGCCAATTCGAAAGTGTTTTGTAATATTACGATATTTTAATACGATGGGGTAAGGGCTTCAGATTCTGATCATTTATATACATAAATGCTAACAGTTTTTTTCGAACCCTAAAGTCGAAAGTGTGTCTAGTTCAATTTGAAATTTTTCTGTAATTTTACGATTTTTTTTTAATACGATTGAATAAGGGCTTCAGATTCTGATCATTTATATACATAAATGCTAACAGTTTTTTCGAACCCTAAAGTAGAAAGTGTGTCTAATTTACACTCAAAATTATTGTCTACCACTTGGTGTACAAATAGCGGAAATTGTTGCCATTCCTTAGTTAAAAAATGTAATTCTTAAATATGTTGCTGGCACAGAGTCCTAACACTAAATTAAAATGTAATTTAAAAAATGATAATTATTAATAATATTTTTATATATAACTTGGAAATTTACAGATTTCTTGTGCTCACTTGACAATAGGAAAACCTAAGTCCCAAACTGGGAAAAAGTGCTTTTGTTTCATGTGAGCTCATATATTGATTTGTTTGCATGTAACCGTTAGCAATCGGCTTTAACGCAGAAGATTATCTCTAATTCGTTGATGTTGTTCCTCAGCCTTGATCAAATCCAAAGTACGTTTGCCTACAAAAACCGCATTGGTAATTATTTCTAGTGTAGCATGAAAGCAAAACAGCTTTTAAATGACCAACAAAATTGTGGGTCTTACCCAAACCGTAGCTTTGCTGGAAAATCTGGCACGTGCATAGTTTACTATTCCTACACTCTTAAAACAAAAGAGTGAAATCCACTCCAGTAGGAGAAGTGCATTTTCGACACTGGAAAGGAGTGAATATTAACTCAGACTGAGTTAAAATCACTCGTTTGGAGTGATTTTGTCGGTGGATTAACACACAAAGGATCCACTCCAGTAGGAAAAGTGCATTTTCTAGACTGGAGGAGTGAAAATTAACTCAGTCTAATCTCTCGTTAATCTCTCAGTTAAAATCTCTCGGTTAATTTTTAAGAGTGTATAAAAAAAGTTCAAAATTATGATTTGGATTATAAAAAACGGATTATCATGCCAGCCAAATTGATAATTTTCAGCCAAATATGGCAGACTTCTCCTACACAGCAACATAAACAAACGTTTGGAGGGAGGGTTGAGATGGAGTTGTCATCCTCCTTCTTCCTTATCTTGCTTAATCTCCTCCTTTTCAACAAAAAAGAGGGATTCTGAGAATTCTGTTGTGGTTAAATTATTGCACAAATGAAATGAAAGTAAACACAGAATTAGTTTGAGAAACATTTGATACTGACTGTTATTTTGAAAAAGAATGACTTTGTTTTGACTTTGGGATTACCCCGTCCATATCCTTCGACAAATCCATTGGCTACACTTCTTGCCACCCTAACTTGTGTAAAAACAAATAGTAAAAAGGCAGGGGGAAAAGCGCGATTGGTCAGTTAGTTGGAAACTCTTGTAAGGTAATATTTACATACAAAATGATCTGAATACAATTTAATCAAAATACACTTTTCATATTCTGTAAAATTGCCAAATTTTCTCAAATAATATTCAAATCTGTTGGACCTTAAATAAAATTAATGTTTTAAACATGTTTTCTGGATGGATTCACAAATAGTTTATGGAACTCTTTACATCCGCGGAAGGATCTTCTCCGTAGCGTATTTCTATTTACCCAACTTATGTTGGCAAGGAGTGTAGTTTTTCAAATTCAAGGGGACACGGTATCCAAAACATTATTTCTAGAAATAATAACATAAACATGTAAATTATAGTGGTTTAATATAACATTCTCTCTTAAATAAACATCCATGCACAATTGTGTGCACCATATGTATAAACACAGGTTAAAAAATTTCAAAAATATAACTTACTTAGAGAAAAAGCTTTAGGGATTTATTGAACACCAGAATGGAAACAGGGAAAAAAGGTTGAAAGCAGAAGAAATATGTATTCAAACGTACCGGAATGACACCAGAAAATATTTAATATATTTTTTTCTACAATAGATATCATTATGTAACTTTCAATAAGTGTTCAAAAAGATATTGTAAAAGTATTAAGAAGTAAAAACAGAAAAATCGATATTTTGACAAATTTTTGCGTTCCGTAATCCGTACATTTTTGGGTACCGTACCCTTAACATTGAAATTTCAAAAATAAACGTTGTATGTTACACAATACATTCTAAAATCTTCATTATAAAATTGAAGGAAATATACAGTTTTTTATTCAAATTCAGCATACAAAAAAAAAACTGTTTTCTCGCACTTTCCTGAAGTACAAGAAACTTTTCGATTTTTAATGCATAACAAATGCCTGAATTAGTAATAAATAAACTGCCTATTTCCTTCATTTTTTATATTTTGTGTAAGTGGTGCTAGTCTCTGTTCCTGCAGACTTGGCCTACAAAATAGTAATACCTTCGTAGTATTAATTGGATTTAGAAAATAATAATAATATTGTATCTGTATTTAACACGGCACAAGCCATAGATATTTAACCAAATCGTCCAAATGTAATTCTATATGTGTTATGTTTCTGATATGCAATTAGATTTGCCATTGCTTTTAAATCCTCAAGTTTTTTTAAAACCTGTTTTGTTATCAATTCGACGTTTTGGCGTAAACTCAATAAATTTTTTAAAAAATCTTACATATTTTCTATCCCATACCACTATCATTGTTTTAGAACAAGTTTCTTCGAGGTGGGGGGACTTGCTTTACTTTCAGTTTTGTGGTTAACAACCAACCTTCTATTACATGTATTCTTTTATCTGTGTATTTTCAGCTGTTTTCTTTCTTGAAATTCTATGTAGTCACGTAAAGGTAAAGGTATCAAAAACATAAATATATAGACTACAAAGCTTATTTTCAAAATTTTCACAGTGACAGGTTTGTACTCAAAACAGTCACTAAATATGATTCTTATGGATAAAATGATAAATATCACTGTGTTTAGTCCAACAAAATTATCACTATTTTTAAAAGATAGTATACATTTATTTACGACAACTGCATACGAATTCTCTTCCCAAATTAGATGCGAAATATTTTATGCCTTTTAATCAAATCTCAAAAATTTTATGAGTTCGTAGTTTATAAGCAATTGTCCTTGAGCTATGGATATTATACTAGACATAAACTTCTACAACCCAAAACAATGGGACACATGGAATGTCCAAAATGTTCTTTTGCGCTATTAATACATTTTCAGTTGCAGTGGAAATCGTTGTTGCGTGAAAGGCCCTCGCCAGATAAGACGGTGAAAAATGCCCCCATTCCAATCGGGCTAATTTTTTTTCTGAAAATACCTCATAGTATGGACAACTTCTCAGCCAAGTTTCAGCTCAAAAATATGACGCATTTTTGAGTAAAAATTTAAAGTTTTTTTTCTTTTTAAATTGATTATTCCCTGAATATATTTGATAAATCCAAAAAACTACTCATGAGTTTTTAGATATCATTGAGTAGTATTCTCAGAAAAATCCGCTCATAAATCTGATCGAGCGATCATTCTTAAAAATGCAATTTTATTTTTCAAAAAAAAAATTTCATGCCAAAATCGTTTGGTCACAACTTAGGATTTTGTCTCTACATATTCCTCTATTATCAATCTATAATATATTTTTTTTTTCAGATTTTTAAAATTATTGGACGATAGTTTAAAAAAATAATTCTTAAAGCCTGATTTTTTTGCTCTAAAATCCATAGATTTAGAAATAGCATGCCCACCGATTGCGCAATCCCGTACAACGCAATGATGCGTGATGAATCCACATTTCGTCGTTTTCGCAATGCATCACGGGATACTGATTCACAAAAATGGTTTTTTCCGAAGAGTTACATACAATAAAAACTGCATTTTTAACTTGCTTCTTTTGTGAATATATACCTCATGCTTTACAGAAATTATCAATACGCATGCAGCTATAAAATTATGCTAGCGAAACTTGTAAAAAGTTTTAATTAGTTAATATTGAATATATATCTTTTATTAGTCGAATTATCTCATGGTGCCATCTGGTGGCGTATGGCATGCCATGTGCAAGAGCTTGCGAACTGCCTTATGGGATAATGGTTAACAAATGGCTTCACCTTTCCCCCTAGAGGCAGATCTGCTACTTTCTAAATCTATGCTAAATTCTTTAGTCCGAAAGAAATTCTCCCAGATTGAATTTCCCCGCCTTTGTTAGGAGTGCCATCTGCCGAGTAAGTAGTGCGAAAAGTCAGGTTTTAAGAATATTTTTATTTTTTTTAAACTATCGTCCAATAATTTTAAAAATCTGAAAAAATATATATTATAGATTGATAATAGAGGAATATGTAGAGACAAAATCCTAAGTTGTGATCAAACGATTTTGGCATGAAATTTTTTTTTGAAAAATAAAAATGCATTTTTAAGAATGATCGCTCGATCAGATTTTTGAGCGGATTTTTCTGAGAATACTACTCAATGATATCTAAAAACTCATGAGTAGTTTTTTGGATTTATCAAATATATTCAGGGAATAATCAATTTAAAAAGAAAAAAAACTTTAATTTTTTACTCAAAAATGCGTCAAATTTTTCAGCTGAAACTTGGCTGAGAAGTTGTCCATACTATGGGGTATTTTCAGAAAAAAAATTAGCCCGATTGGAATGGGGGCATTTTTCACCGTCTTATCTGGCGAGGGCCTTTATTTACGCATCGTTTTTTTTTAAAATAAAAATACTGTTTTAAAATATGGAAGAAATAACTATTTTATGTTAATAGAAAATTTGAAAAACAAAATCAAAAAGCAATTTAAATTATCAAAACCATTAAAAAAACAATAAATTATATTCGCGTTTTATAATTATTTTTTTAAAAAATTTCATTATAAACTTCTAAAACAATGGGAAACATGGAATGTGAAAGAATTTATTTGCGCATTCTATTTTTCAAATAAAAATTGGGCTTTGGTTTTTTAATTAGAAAATTCTGTTTCAAAACTTGGAAGAAAATTACTTTTTATGAACAGAAAAATTTAAAACAAAAAGCAAAATATAATTTTAATTTATTAAAACTATAAACAAAAGGAATTAAATTCACCTTTTAGAAAAAATAACAATAAAATAAAGTAGAAATAAATGAGGATTTAAAATAATTTTGGTAATTTGGGTGGAATCGTCTTCTTTAATCGTCTGACCGGAATAAATTCCGTTTTTTTAGGCCGCCATGTTTGTTGTTCTGTTTTCCGATGGTGTTTTGTTCCGAAAACGATCAGAATTGTTGATTCCGGAGGTGAGTTTTGGAATTATATTTTCTTAGTCAGTGATTCCGAATAGAAGACGAGTCTAGGAAGCGTAAAAAAGAATGTTGTTAACGGGATTGTATGTTGACCGTGAAATCGAGACAAGGCCGATATGGTTAGCTGATCGCAGAAATCGGAATGAAGAGTGGGAAATTGGCTAAAACTGCTGTATCTGGCACAAATTGTTGCCTGTTATCAGATCAAAACGAAATTGGATTTTTTTTAAAAAAAATTTCTTTGGCAGTATTGAAACACTTTAGTGTATCCTAACCGCATGAATCCAGTTTAAAAAATTGCATTTTATTTACTGATGATTTTTATTGTTGGTCGTTGACTTAAAGAAAAAAAAAGTAATTTTTAAACTGTTGACTATTTTAAATAGATTGTCTTGATTCAAAGTTTTATTACAATGAGATATAATCTGTTGCATTCGTCTATAACAATATTCACCTCTTGCGACTTGGCATCCCCATTTGGGGACATTCTTTAAAACCTCCCCACAAACAATGAACGCTTTAATTAGTTGAACTAAATTGATCTGGTCCGATAGAAGATGATCCAACTATTTGCTTTCTTCATCTATTTCGATACAAAAAAATGTTGAACGAGGGTCAATACGATATTAGTAGAGTTCTTAAAAAAATTATTTTAAATATTCTTTTCGGACTTTTCAAAAAGTTCTTTTAGTTCTTTAAAAAAAGTTCATTTTTTAAAGGCATTTTTCATTAAAAACAATGTTAAAATAATCTGTTAACTATAAATAAGTGATATGGCCCCGTTTGTTGCATTTATAGCACACAAATGTGTATTTTTAGAGTTTTAAGCGTGTCCGCAAGTAGCTATTAAACATATATATATTTTTTAAAATTTCTTGAAAAACATACATTTTTTTTGCATGTATTTGTATGAAAAGTATGTTAAGATTAAGAATATACTTGTAGGATTTTGCTCGGGTCTTAATAGGTTATACATAAAGATAATTATTATTTCCATTGCATCCCCCCTTATTTACAAAACCAACGCCAAGTTGGCGATCGACTGTCCATCTCTCCTGCACCAACTTCATACGCATCCGTGACTTCCCATCATAACATAAATGGGGGGTTAACCTTGACCTAGTGGGCCTTGTGTGTCTGTGGGTCATCGATTAAACACAACAAGGAGTTTCCCCTAGTTCCTGGAAAGGGGTTTCTGTTGTGGGTGGCAATGTTTCCCAGTTGCTAGGCAACCTTTTTTAAAGGGGTGTTTGGGGGAGATTGTGTTTTGTTATTTGAAATGGGGTTTGAAGGTTTTTTTTTAAAAAGAAGTTGTAGGGGATAATTTGGGGTTATAAAAGAAGCTTTTTGTGTTTATTCGTTATAAATTGTAGTTTTTAACTGTTTCTAGAGTTATCGAAGGACCTGTTCTTTAAACCGTAATCATATTGATATCAATGCATAATTTTCTGACTTACAAAGTCGTCGGCCTGAAAATCTGACACACACGCAAAAAAAAAAAAAAAAAAAAAAAAAAAAGAAAACGACCACAACAGGGAATATTTGAATTTTAAAATTAATAATTTATCTAATTCCCAGGGATTTTTTTATGGAAAAATTACATATTTTACGTAGGAGTTTTTGTTTTAAATGTTTGTCATCCACTATTTCAATCTGCTTTAGTAATTTGAAAATCAGACAAGACTTGGACATGAATCATTTTTTTTTTTTTTTTTTGCTTTCATAATGAAAGGATTCGTGATTAAATTTATAACAAGCGCTACTTATTTGTTTAATAAAGTTCCAAAATGTTACATTTGCGTACAATAGAACCATTTAAATTTTAATTAAAAAAAATACTTCAAATGTATGAGGAGAAATGAGAAGGGTGAAAAAAAGTCTGGTTTTCCAGGGGGGTAAAATCAGTAAAATTGCCCAATGGACCCTGCGGAAATGAAATCGTCTTTGCTTTTCTGATTGGCTCGCTGCTCCCTCAAAGGGTAGATATGTTAAATGTGGCTTATTTGTGAAGAACAGTTTGATCTTGACTGCTGTTTAAGGTGTTCTGAGAAAAACGTAATTATGCAATCGAAATTTCAATTCTATCGTTGATTGCAAAGCTTGAATATATTTTAAATTTCTCTAAAATAACATATTTCCTGTTTGGAAATATGTTTGTGAAAAAAATTCCTTTGATTTTGCGTATTTTCAAACGTTCAAAGATTTCTGGGTCTGTCTGAAACAACTCGAACTAAAATAAAATAGCTAAGTACTTCAAATTCGGTTCATGAGTTCTCAATACCTCCCTGTTAAAAATTGTGTGCTTGCTTTCACCATAATAATGGTTCCTAGTAGCTGCAACGGCTGTGTGGTGAAATGTTTCACCATCTTTCCGGTATTCAGTCGAACCATTTTTCAAGTTTTGGAAACAGAAACCTGAGAAACGGTTCAACCCAATACAGAGAATATGGTGAAACACTTTACTACACAGCCGTTGCAGCTACTAGGAACCATTACTATGGTGAAAGCAAGCACGGAATTTTTAACAGTTAATAATTAAACAGCTGTTTAACGGCGTAATAGAGAAAATCACGCATGCTCAAAAGGTTTTCTGCCGTAGAACATTTTAGGTTTAAAGTTATTGGAAATGCGTTCTATATAGGGTAGATAAAACATTAATAAAATTTGTTGACTTTAGTGAGTGGTAAATAAAAGTTGCGTAGTCTTGCACACTCTTTGCTTTTTTTAAAAAATTGGTTCGGCATTTTCTATTTTAAAATTGTACATTGAAAAGTGTCAAAAGCAGGGCCTGTTTTTATAAAATATCAGATTACAGGCACAACCTATTTTGGGGGCCCCTTTACGGAAAATGTTATGTATGTTTTCCAGTGATGATGGTGCTATGACCTTCGATCAAATTTTTGCTACAATTTTATAGGCTTCCTTATAAACACCGATCAAAACAATCACATTTGATCGATTTCTCAGTCAAAATCGAGCAGAAAACAGAGTGAAACATCAGAATTTAAAAAAATTTACTGATATTTAGGAGATTTACAGCATTTAGCATAATAGAAACTGAAATTTAGGGCCCTAGGCCTGGGCCTAGCGGGCCTTATGGAAGAACAGGCCCTGGTCATAAGGTTGAGTGAAACATGAACTTTATTTTTTACATATATTTATACCATTTCTATTAACCATCCAACTTAAATTAAACACATGACAAAAAGAACAAGACATTACATTCATTAACATCTCTACCAAGAGGGGGTGGAGGAGGTTTAACCTTGGCCTTGACCAAGAAGTAAGGGGAGGGGGAGCAGAACATCGATTGCGAATCAGGGGTGCCTTCTCCCCCCAGTTAAAGAGGGGTGTACAGTTACCAAGGACAACCGTCCGGTTCCTCGGGGGATGGTTGTAAAATCGTAAACAAAACAGGTGTTCGATTGGGGGTTTGAGGATGACTCATCGTCAGTGGGGTTGCTGGAATAGTTTATTTTCGCCAAAGAATTTTGTAGAAAAATTATGTTGATATATGTAAGAGGCAATTTTTAAAAAAAAATCCTTAAAATTGTAAACAATCCTATTATAGGAACTTCGAGATTATCGTGTGGACCTACCAATTAGCTAGCCATTTCATTTGGCAAGTTTGTTTTTTTTTAAATTAATATTGAAATTTCAAAATTAAACAATGTTAACACAATACATTTATCAAATCATATAATTAACAAATAGTTGATATGTAATTATAACCATAAATAGCTTCGCCAGACGATAATGTTTGGTTTGGCGAAATTGATTGACGGGATAGCAATGAAGAAGTACCTCTTTTTTTTTTTATTTCGCTTTAATATTTCGTCTTCGGTAATGTAAATCAGTATTTTAATTGTTTATTATTTTTTTAGTAAACTTAAAATTATTTTTAAAATTTTTGCATAGGTGTCTGAGAAAAATACATAGTTATTTTACAATTTTACAATCATTACAATTTTTAAAAAGGAGCCAATAAAAAAATAAAAAAAACATTGGAATGATCAACCAAATACTTGGAGCTATTTTTTTTTTTACTTGCGGTATTATTTGTGCTCATTTTTATAGTAAATCAACCACTTATTGTAAAATCAATTTTTTTTTATTTCAATAACAAATTTAACCCTACTGTTTACAGATTACTAATCTGAAAAATATATTTTTGTTTATCTCAAATTTCCATTCAGAAAAGCTTTAAAGTATGGTAATAGTCATCTGAAATTAATAGTCACATTAAATAATTAGAAATAGTAATTTAATTATCATTGTCTGGTAGCAATTGCAATAGTTTCAGCGTCTTGTAAATGCTCTTGAAATCTCTCACAGTAAAGCAATTTACATTTCTCTCGCGTTTACATTGTTGTTTGTTCCCATGGCAACTAGTTATTAGCTGTTGCCTTGAGAGCGATCAGAAAACAGTTCGAATTTTCAAATAATAATAATAGTACTAAACTAATAGTATTTTTTTTAAAATTTAATTAAATATTAAATTTCGAGATTTAAAAAAAGTCTAGCTCATAGAACTGGAAACCAAGTATTTCAGCTGGATAATAATTGGTTAAAGCAGGTTTTTGGAGGAGTTCAAAAGCGCAGTGAAAATGTTTTACCTGTATTGATTTATTGAAATAAGTATTATTTGTGGTAAGAGTTGTGTTATTGAATATTATGTAGTGTAGTTTGTGAAAGAAGAGTTACAAAGAGTATAAAAATAAAGCTGCATAATTAAAAAAAAAATTGAAGCAAAATTTAACTTATGCACCATTGAATTTCATGATTATTGATACAATTAAATTTCATGATTATTGATACAATTACATTTCATGAAGGACCTTTTTGATGGAGTTTTTTTTTTTTTTTTTGTCAACTATGTATTTGTGTAGTAAATACAGTCCTGCACAAAAGTTTAGACACAGACGCAATTCATGAAAAAATCGTCAATGTTATTATTTTTCAGTAGGTTTTTTTTTAAATATATATTCTTTAGACAGCATGAAAAATGATAGGGTAAAAATTTTTGCCCAAAAATATAAATAAATTTGACTTTCATCAACAAATTAAAAATGTCCATACTTTCCTTGCCACAAAAGTATAGGCACAAGTTTCAGTTTTATGCAAATTCTGTACAGGAAGTGATTGCGTCATCAAAGGGGAGGGGTTTTAGGTTGCTTTAAAAGGTTGAAGGTAATTTTCAATGCTTAGAACCATTCTGAAGTCAAGTGAAATTTTGTATGAAGAGATTTTAAGGATATGGACATTAAAATTCAGAGGTAAATCTGTTTCTGATATTTCTACTAAATTTAAGCGTTCAAAACGAGGTATTTATAGTGTGTCAGCACGTGACGATCAACACCCACCAAAATCGCGGTCTGGAAGACCTTAGAATCATCAGAAAACGAGAAGTCAGACAAATAAGAAAATTTGTTTCAGACAAACAATGCTCTTCAAATCAAATTAAAATCCCAATTGTGGCTTAACTTTTACCAAAAATTATCAGAAGGTGAATCAATGAATCTGGATACTTGATAAAATCCAAGCTTATAGCGCAACCTAGCTTGCTATCTCATTATAAAGATGCAAGACCGCAATGGACTCAACAACACATGTCTTACAGCTATCCATTGCAGTCTTGCATCTTCATGATGAGATAGCAAGCTAGGTTGGGCTATAAGCTTGGATTTTATCAAGTGTCCAGATTCATTGATTCACCTCCTGATAGTTTTTGGTAAAAATTAAGCCACAATTAGGATTTTAATTTGATTTGCAGAGCAATGTTTGCCTGCAGTCAAATGTCTTATTTGTCTGTGCTCTCGTTTCCTGGTGATTCGAGGTCTTCCAGACCGCGATTTTGGTGGATGTTGATCGACACGTGCTGACACTCTATAAATACCTCGTTTCGAACGCTATAATTCAGTAGAAATACCAGAAACAGATTTACCTCTGGATTTTAATGTCCATATCCTTAAAATATCTTCATACAAAATTTCACTTGACTTCAGAATGGTTCTAAGCATTAAAAATTACCTTCAACCTTTCAAAGCAACTTAAAACCCCTCCCCTTTGATGACGCAATCACTTCCTGTATAGAATTGGCATAAAACTGAAACTTGTGTCTATACTTTTGTGGCAAGGAAAGTATGGACATTTTTAATTTGTTGATGGAAGTCAAATTTATCTATATTTTTTGCAAAAATTTTTACCCTATTATTTTTCATGCTGTCTAAAGAATATATATTTAAAAAAAATCTACTGAAAAATCTTAACATAAACGATTTTTCCACGAATTGCGTCTGTGTCTAAACTTTTGTGCAGGACTGTATCAGTCCTAAAATAAAAGGGTCTTCAAAAGTATCCAGGCCTTGGGCCCTACACTCTTAAAACAAAAGAGTGAAATTCACTCCATAGGAGAAGTGCGTTTCGACATTGGAAAGGAGTGAATATGAACTCAGACTGAGTTAAAATCACTCGTTTGGAATGATCCTGTCGGAGGTTTAACAAACAAAGTGGATGCCGGAGATTTCACCCGGCGACATTTCATCCGATTAGGCTTCGCTTCGGAAAACTCACCCGCGGATAACTCGACTTGTAGCGAATTCGGATAGTGCTGCTGGATTTGGCGCCTTTTCGCCCAGTCTAGCGATTTTTCTCATCTCAAGTTATTTGAGGTCTTTTTCTCGTTTGTCTTTTTTCTTGAGAATTCATTCGAATGATTTTGTCACAGGGACCATCCTCAAATGACGCCGCGCTTGAGACAAGGGATTGTGGAGGGTTCATATAGCTGTAATTGTTTGTGGATATCTATTGGAGTGTATGACGGAAGGGGAGGGGGGGGGGGGTAGTAGAAGTGTAGCGTAGGGGGGGGGGGGGGGGACGGCGTTCCAAACGACCGACGTTAGAAAGTAGAATTAGAATAGTATCGAATTAGTACCGAGATAATTAATTATGATACTAGTCCTTTGTAATGTTCCTTCTTATTAAGCAGGTTGTATGAGATATCATATCAGAATAAGGAATTCGATGAAAAAATTTCAAAATTTTTTACCGGTATACCAGTCATCAACTTTGATTGCTATTCACACGCGTTTAAAATAAAATTGTAACTTAAACTTTTACTTTTAAATTATTCTTTAGAATAAAGTTTCTAGAAAGTTTTTTCATCTCCTGAAATTATAATCGGTTTTATAAGCTTTTATATATAGCTATTTCAAGTTTTCTATGGCTTGGAAAAATACCGGTACCGAGCGGTTAAATGCATTAATGAATTTTCTGTATGAAATTCATTAATTTGTCAAATTTTATGATTTGTAGCTTCAGATAATCTTGTAATGTATCTAAAAACTCAAAAATTCAATAGTTTTATAAAGAATTTTATAATTTAATTTTTTTTTGTAGAAAAACTTTAATTTCTCTTTAAAAAATTCTTCCAGATGTCCAATTTTTCATTTCTGAAATCTTTATGACCATAGTAGGTCATATAGTAAAGGAAATCAATTTTAGACCAGGATTTCAAAATTCTGACTGAAAGGGTTAAGGGGTCACAGGAGTCTTAAAAATGTGCAAAGAAGGTACTACAAAACATAGTTTGATCTCTCATGTCATTTTTGAACTACTCAATGTATAAGTATAATTTTTTTATATGTAATTCTGCAAGATTTATTTATTATAAAACAAGTTTTAAAATGTATGAAACCTTAGCCAAAACTAAAATAAATGATATTAAAGATGAAGCTATTTGAACACATTGTGATTAGGCTTGCGCGGCAAATTGTGAGGTCAAAATTGAAAAAATGACCAAGAAAATGACTTTATATTGTACAAATATGTGCAAACAAAGACTTATACCTAAATTCTCAGCTCAATTTTAATTAGAAATTATTTTTAACAAAATTTAAAATCAAAAATTTAAAATTTTTATTAATTTTTTTAGAAAAAGGTTCTTAAAATAATTTCTAATTCAAATTGAGCTGAGAATTTAGGTATAAGTCTTTGTTTGTGTACAATATAAAGTCATTTTCTTGGTCATTTTTTCAATTTTGACCTCACAATTTGCCGCGCAAGCCTAATCACAATGTGTTCAAATAGCTTCATGTTTAATATCATTTAATTTAAGTTTGGCTAAAGTTTCATGAATTTTAAAATTTGTTTTATATTAAATAAATCTTATAGAATTACACATAAAAAAATTATACTTATATATTGAGTAGTTAAAAAATGACATGAAAGATCAAACTATGTTTTGTAGTTCCTTCTTTGCACATTTTTAAGACTCCTGTGACCCCTTAAGTAAAAATTAAAGACGTCTAAAAAAGGTTATAACAGTTTATTTAAAAACAGTTAACCCTTTCAGTCCCAGTGATGCCATTTGGCATCATCACTTTCAATATTTTTTTCAAAATGTCCAGTTCCCGCTATGACATCCAAACACACATCATTCGATTCTTCACGCTTTGTTCTATCAGACAAAATTTTACTTTAATCTCAATAGAAGTCAGAACTACTATTTTTTTTATTTAGAAAATAGTCAACAAGCGTTTCTCCTGATTTTTGATAAGTTCACTTCAGTTCTACATATTTAAAACACAATTTAAACTATTTCGGTTAAAATAATAACTAAATTTGTTTTTAATAATATGGTCAGATACCTTAAAATATATAACTCGAAGTGTTTTTAGGTAATATATATATTTTTATTTTGTTGTTTTCCACAGTTAAAGAATTTTGGCATTGTTTCAAAAACCATATAAAAAATTTAAATGGATTTTTTTTTCTTATGGAACTCGTATATTTGACCTAAAATAAGCTTATTTTGTGAATATCAGATGTTTCTGTAGTGTAGTAAATTTTTGGGACTGAAAGGGTTAACCCAGTGATAAATTACACAGATAACGACATGAAATGACACATTATGATTTCTTGAATAAAATGCAATCAAAAGAAGACCTTTAAACTTCACAAGACAAAAACTCCTATATTTTAACACAAATTCAAAACTTTTTTCACAAATACAAACAATAAAGTTTACAAACTTAACATCACATCATCATTATTTATATACATCAGCGAAGACTTTCTACTTTTACTACTTTAAACAGAATGAATAAACTAGCTCCATATATTTTTTTAAATGCAATTTTAAAAAACTTTCCGAAATTCAAATTAATTTATAAAGAAAATAAAACACTAAAACAAACTATACGTTCGTCCTTGAGTCGTGTAATAGTAAGAACATCGTGTTATTTTATTTAAATACCATTAAATCAGATAGTTAACGGATGCTTTTAATCGTTAATGCATGATATATACAATAAACACCTTTCTTTTTATAAGTTTAACTTCAGATTTTTGATAAAATTTAAATATGTGCAAGATTTTTTGGAATTTGTATCATATTAAAAAGAGTTTTTAATGCGGAATAAGTAATGCTAGTAAAATATAACGACATTAATTGCTAGTCATTATTTCTTACGATATTCCAAAAACTTTTATTTCAAAATTATCGTCTGAATTCAAATGAAATTTTGAATACTTTTTTAAACATATTGCTTGTATTTAAAAAGTTTATTTGCGACTCTGTTTTCGATCTGATGATACATATGTCCTAGGGCGTAAAATTTATGCGTTTGACATTTTATTGGCTATTGATTGTTTTCCAAATTTTGGCTATAAAACATTCTAAGTTCGATAATACTCGATACAAAATCTGAAAAAATACTCTAAGAGTTCAAAGAAATTTGCTTCAAAGGGTAAGAGAAGTGATGCTTTCAAACAAAATTTGCATGAAAAAAGTCAGTTTGCCAGAAAAAAGTTGGGGAGGTAAAAATTGCAACTTATTTGTAACAATCTGTTTCCCATGGACTACCCCACAGTTAAAAAAATCCTACGCTGATGAAAACGCGTCTCTTATGACCCAAGAATCATACTTGTCTTCAGAAATCAGCACTGCCCAAAAGTGTTCATTGTTCACTTTCCATTAAAAAAGGCAAACCGACAATCGTCTTCGATCGGCATTTCGTGATATTCTGGCTGTTATCGTATCCCGATACAGAGCTCGAGAATTAAGATTGATTACTTTTTTGCCTTCGGACTCCAGACCAAGTGACAAAGGACCGCGAGGAGACACCGGCAGTCAAACAATCCTCTCACTAAGTCCGCACCGCACCTCAGGGCAACAGTGAGTGTAGGGGGGGGGGGGGGATAATCGTGCGACACCAAACTGTCCTTTGTAAACATGACACTAGCAATTAGGTTAGTGTGTATCCAACATGCCAGACGTGGTAATCGCCAGACCTCCCTCGTCGAAAACAAATCTTAGGAACGAAACTGCGTGTTTCGGTCATTTTTTTAGTTCGCCTTTGTAAATATTTTAAAGCGAAAATTCCATTAAACCGGAGGAATGAAATGGATTTAGCACATTTATCATTGATGATATTTACTTTTTAATAAATACACAATTAAAATAACGCTTCAGTTTATTCAAAGTATTAATACATTACACGTTACATTCCATCAGACGCGGATCCTGAGTTCCTCTATAAGGGGGGGGGGTAATCTAGATTTCCATTTTTTAGGGGGGATTTTAAAAAAATGAATGAATTTAATACTTCTTAATTTTGAATAAATACTAATTTTTAATCATTCATAATTTTAATTAAAAAATTAATATTAGCAATTCTTTTCAAATACTTGTTTAAAACTATCTTGCTTTTATGGATGATAATAAAACAAATGAAAAAAAAAATTCAAAATGTTTTAATATTTTTAAAAGAGATTAAAGCCCCAAAAGAACGTAGATGTGTTTATGACGGACAAGATAACTCAACAAGATCTCAACAGATTCTAACGAAATTTGGAATTAATTAATTAATTAATTAATTAATTAATTAATTAATTAAGGAAGCTTAGCTTCTAGTTGAAATTTTAAAATGCAATATTTAAAAAAAAAACACCGTTTTTTACCCAAAAACCATGGAAGAAATGGGTAGAAATATAATTTTCTTGTTTCTGAAGGTTGTCAATTTACGATTTTTTGATTTTTTTTACTGAGAAAAATACGTTTTATAAACACATGCAAATAAAAAATTTTGATTTCCAATCATTGTATTGAAAACAGTAAGAAAATCTTGTATTTAGCAGCGGTTCTAAATAACAATGTAAATTTGCTCAATTCTTAAAAACTTATCAATCAATCTTTTTTAGATTTAAATAAAGCTAAATGTCAACTTAACTTTTCAATATTGCATTTAAAATTCTAGATATTTATCTTAGATTTTATTCATAGCTTTTCTTTTCTTTTCTCTTTTAAAAAATACCATTAGTCCTATTCACTTAACTTAACCATTCACTTAACCCTATTTCACTTAACTTAATTGTTTTGGGACTCTTAAGGGCCCGACTTTGCGTTAGTTCCTGAGAAAATAGAATTTAATAGTGAATTACTAATTCTATACAAATTCTATCTATATCCTATATTAAAAGTTTATATAATTTTTAGCAACTCCTAAAAGAACTCAGTAGTATTTTTTTGTTAACGAGTTTATGAGCATTCTAAAAAAAAAACTGCGCAAATTTTGATTACTGAAGACGACAAATTGTGATAAAGTACCTTAAAAATAGGATTGTATAAAAGTGATGGATAAAAGTTAAGATATTAGGGGGGGGGGTAATTACCCTATTTACCCCCTGCTGGATCCGCCACTGCATTCCATTAATTTTGCTTGATATTCTAATAACATTAACCAGGTTCACATTTTAAACTATCATCATCATCATTGTGTTTCATCTTTTATGTAATGTTAATTATGTCACTCTTATTACGTACCGTGCAAATAACCCCCCCCCCCCCCGTTGCTTTATTTTCACTGCTTCTTTTCCGGTATTCTTTTATGGTTATTGGTAAATAAGTGTTTTTCCCCTCACAACTTTAAAAAGTATAGTCACAGTTCAGAATCGTATTTAACACCTTCGAAGACACATAAAGATACTAAACCACAATAATAACACTTTTTTAAAAAGTTTTTTTTTAGAAAAAAATTGCAATAACTTTTATTTATATTGAAATTTTTTAGTTATTAATCATCAAAAGAACTACATGTGTTGGCAGTTACAAAACTTTGAACAGAACTTTAAAAAATAAAAATCTAATCTCTTTAGTATTTTAGCTTGCGTTGCCGGTGTAGTTTATTTTAGTAAACAATAATGAACAATCAAAATAAGCACTTTGTGGTACATTTTATGACGATATTCTGGACTGATTCATAACAGAAATAAATAACTTAGCAACTGATAACTAATGCGGTTATGTTATCTGAATGGGATTAGATTATAATATTCTGTTGGTTTTGCTGACCAGTAGAGGAAAATCAAATTTATAAAATAAAAAATTATATATGAAGCAAATCACCGTTATTAAGTGTATACTCGTGCAACGCCGGGTTTATGAAGCTAGTAGAATCATGAATCATATACAATATACATATTTAAAGATGTGATGGAGAAGTTATTTTGCTCATTATGAAAGTTTAGTTTGAATTATTGTCGCACTAGAGCTACACGAGGGCTTTTGGCGACGGGCGTCGTATTTTAGAACCACAGTCAGGTGACGAGCCGACACCTGAGTGAGCACCCAACGCAAATGTTAAGGGCGGCATCGCACGCAGCGTTGGGACTTAGGAGCAAAAAAAAACTTGCTCTCCCTCTCGGTATTATTCGTCGGACATTTTTGACTGCTCGGTCCGTTTATAGGTCGGCAATTATTTTGTCGATGCCGGGACCAGAACCTGGGACTTTTGTCATGCTTGGCAAGTGCCGAAGTGACTGGGCTCCCCTGCCCCTCATTATGAGAGAATTAGAGTAGTGTATTTTTTGTAGAAAGATTAATAAGGATTTCGCTCATTAATTATCATTTATGCATAAGAGATACACAAATGATAAAATATTTTAAAGCAGGACAGTTCAACCTTAAATAATGTGACCAGATTTTCAATGAAAAAAATCAGGATATTAAATCTCTTTTTGGTATCTTCTTATTTTCTCTTTTGTCTGGCGAGCCCAATCGGTTAGGCATTCGCCTAGCATGAGGAAGATCCCAGGTTCGGGTCCGGGCATCGCCAAAATTACTGCCGACCTATAAACGGCCCGTACAGACAAAAATGTTCGAATAATACATCGTGTGGAGGGAGCGCACGTTGCATATAATTCCTAACGCAGCGTACGATGCTGCCCTTAACGGTTGCGTTGAGTACCTACTCAGGTGTCGGCTCGTCACTTGACTATTTCTTAAAATTCGTTGCCCATATCCCTCGTGTAGCTCTGGTGCTACGACGATTCCAATCAAACCAAACTTATTTTCTTTCATTGTTCCTTTCGTAGTCTTTGTTCTCTTTATTTTACGCTTATTAATTTTTTGTACAGTAATATGTAGAATACTTTTTATTGAATTCTAATAAAATCAGTGGTAGAAGTGAGGGGAAAAAAAAGTGTGGGGATGCCGTCAATAAGGATGTCATGTCCCATTCCACCCAATAAAAATGTGGTAATTTTTTTTCACACCAACTTATCCACCACATATCAGTTTTTTACTTGGAAGTAAGAGATAAAAAAAAGTATTATGCAATATTATTAAACAAGAATTTTTTTTATTGCAATTTTTAATTATATTTCGATAAAATTTAAGTTATGTACCTTTTAATTAAAATCCATTTAGAAGTGACAGAATGTGTTTTCTTACATATTCGGCTATTTGCTATTTCTTACATACTTTGCTATAGTAAAAAATATGTAATGTCCATGTTGAGATGGGATGATGCACGCTAAATACGTTAATGTCCAAACCAGAAGATGCCGCTCTTTTGAGTTTTAATGCTCACTCAGGTGGCGGCTACGTCACTTGACCGTTGTTAAGAATTAAAAACCCCGTCACCAATAGCCCACTTGTATCTCTAGTGCGACGCTATCACTTTAACTTAGCTTGAGAGTAGACACAGCAATTAATTGCGAAATTTTATAATACTTATACGCGTCAACTTTTACCATTAATTATCCTAGTTCATGGTGGTTCGACACTATTCTAATTCTATTTTCGAACATTGCTCGGACACCCCCCCCCCTTCTTTCTACGCCACATTTCTATATAGCCTCCTCCCCCCCCCAATCCATATACCCAAACAATTACAGCTGTATGAACCCTCCCCCTTGTCAAGCGTAGCGTCATTTGTTGATGGTCCCTCTGCCAAAATCATTCGATCCGCAAACCCCCCTCCCTCCAACCCCCACCCCGTTTCCGAAAAACTACCGCCATTCCAACCAACTTACCATATCGCCAGACTCTAAAACATCCCGCCAAGCTTGGCAGCCCTATCGGATGAAATCTCCGCTTTCGAAGCGGACGAATTGTACCCGGACGAAATCTCCGCATCCCAAACAAAGTATCCACTCCTATAGGGGACGTGTATTTTCGACACTGGAGGAGTGAAAAGGAGTGAAAATTAACTCGAACTGAGTTAAAATCGCTCGTTTTTTTAAAGAGAGTAACCTATCATGGTCAGGCCATGATAGGCCCTACCTTAGAAACAAAAACATGCCACGTGTACATCCAAACTCAACGAAAAAACTATAGATAAACAATCATATCAACACACAGATACGCCCGACATCCGATTCGACACCTAAAAAAAAAAAATAATAAGTTGAAGCATCAATGAACTCCAGTCTTATCGGTTTTCGATGTGTTGACGGGGTCTATTTTTAATTGTCGTCCGACCGTCGGCACCGACAAAAAAGGGTTTTCCGGGCCTAGATTATCTCTCCACTTCCAGGAAATTCTTCTGGAAGAGAGACACGTATCGGTTTCTTGCGAGGCAATATCCGCAGATAACTTTCGGTAGGATGTGTCGTTTGTTGAATAACCTTGTTTTTTATTATTATGAGATCGCAACTTGACGAAGACTGAAGATTTCAAATGTATTGTGTTAACTATGTTTATTTTTGAAATTTCAATGTTAAATTTGCAAAACTAGAGTCAAAGAATTTGCCGAACGATGGCATGGGGACGGGATAATCCCAAAGTCAAAACAAAGTCGTTCTTTATCAAAATAGGGTAGACTGACCAGTGAGTGAACAGGCCCCAGTGAATGAACATTTGGTTAGAATAATTTAAAAAATAAGGATAGAAAATCCTTCCACTAAATGGATTGACAACACTGACTTCCTCCCATGCAGTAGGAAGCTATCTGACAATGGTTGGTTGACCTGGTCATTATATCCTGGTGTTCATTCACTGGCGAACGTGACGTCTTAAACGTTCATTCACTGGTTAGTCTACCCTAACAGTATCAAATGTTTCTCAAACTACACTCCTTGCCAACCTAAGTTGGGAAAATAGAAATATGCTATGGAGAAGATCCTTCCGCGCATGTAAGGAGTTCCATAAATTATTTGATAATGCATCCAGAAAACATGTTTAAAACATTAATTTAGTTTAAGGTCCAACAGATTTGAATATTCTATGAGAAAGTTTGGCAATTTTATCAGAATAAAAAGTGTATTTTGTTGAATTGTATTCAGATACTTTTGTATGTAAATATTACCTTACAAGAGTTTCCAACTCTGACCAATCCGATTTTCCCTCTGTCTTTTTACTCTATTTTTTTTACCCAAGTTATGTTGGCACGGAGATTACGAATATCCACTACATCCCATCTCGGCCCGTCACAGGTGGGTTCCCATCCGGATGCGGATGCACTCTCACTCAGTCGTCGAACAAGTCGTCTTCACCTAGTTTCTCCATTTCTATCTATCTCCCTTGGGTGAATTTTCGTTTTTTTAATTATTTTTTTTACCGCATTTGAGGCCTCCGTGAGGCGTTGTTTTCTTACCTGATTCTCTCGAAAGAAAAAAAAAACATAATTAATCCCTTTTATCTCCACGTAGTGAAATGCAAGCAACTGAAATGTGAAATGTTACTGCAAAATATGAAAATGGAGAATTATTGATATTAATATCCGTTTTAGAATACATTATTAATTGGTACTTATACTCTTAAAACAAAAGAGTGAAAACCACTCCTATAGGAGAAATGCATTTTTGACACTAAAAAGAAATGAAAATTAACCCAGTCTGAGTTCGAATTTTCATTGTTTGAAAGCTTTGTTTCGACACTGGAAAGAGTGATTTTTTTTAGATTGAGTAAAAAACGTTTGTTTGTTTTAAAAGTTTAGTAATAATTAGTTTTCTTTTTGCATGTGTAATTTTTTGGATTATTAAAAAAATTACGCATAGCACCAATAATTTACCTTTGGGTTACCTTGTTATTGATTTTCTTCATACAAAAGATTCATGCGATTTTGCAAAAAAATTCAAAAATTAAAATGTTTGTTCCACATTTGTACCAGAAAATCAAATTTATTCTGTTAGTAAAATGTTTCCCTGCAAATAAGTTTACGCGCAAAATATAACTAATTATAGTTGAATTTTTTTTTACCACCGAACAAGTCAGACAAATGTCTCAAGCACAAGGAAAACTATGATCCTTGTTTTTCCTTTGAACCCCCCCCCCCCTCCACACACTATTCCTCTCATACAATTTCATTAGATATGCTGGCCATTAACCCTTTCAATCCTTATTTTAGAAATTTTTGTATCAAAAAATTCCAATAGATGTCAGGCCTATTATTATTTTTTTAAAATTATGATCAGAAACATATGATGCAAAATGGCTTCACTGGGACTGAAAGGGTTAAATTTGCGTCAAACGAGGCGAGGAACTTTGGCGAATTATGAATTTGATTCCATTATTATTAACCACCGAATCGATTAAGCAAATTGTTCAAAGATACACACAAAAAAAAAAACCCTCACAATCTCGCTTTTTCCGTTTTTTGAATGTCATTTTCTATGGGTGACACACTGACCTCGAATCTGGTGGTTTCTGGCAAGGATCCTTCTCAAAAAAGAAGAAAATAAAAAAGATTAGAAAATAATAAGAATTGAGAACGAAACCGAAAGATGTTGTAGTGGGTGACACCTTTAGTCGAGTGTGTGACAGACAGACAAAAAATTGGACACATCCTCTTCTTCGCGGTTGAGTGGGCGAAAGGGAAGGCTTGTGTGTTGTTCTTGCCTTCGAAAGAGTGTCAAATAGATAAGGAGGCAGATTATGTCTGTCTGGAAGAAAATATTCACTCAGCCCATATCAATAAGTTTGGGAGAATTGGTGATCGCTTTCTTTCATAAACTGGGTCTGGGGAATCTGGGGATGCCAGTCGGTAAGGCGCTTGATTTGCATGCGATAGATCACAGGTTCGGGCTCGGCATTGCCAAAAGTATGTGTAGCTCTAGTGCGAAGCTAGCTCAACTTAACTTTACCTTTCACAAATTATCAATTTAATACCTTTTAGTGGGCCAATGGCGATGCATTCACCATAATAATGTTGAACGCGGGTTGCCATGCCGCCAAGATTGTTATAACTCTATGCATGTTAGTAGAGCCGAAGTGTAGCTACTCTAGCCTTTAAAAACTTAACTAACAATGAACTTTTTTTATTGATACGAAATAATTAAAGATTTAGGAAAATTAAGCTGCATGTCTTGGAAAATTAATTAATTGTTAATTGTTACTACTACCATTAACAATTAAATAATTGTTACTAGTAATTTAATACTTGTTAATTGTGGACAATTGCAATTGATCAATTGTTAGTTGATGTGGTTAATTGTGTGTTGGATTAACAATTAATTAATAGTTAATCTTCAATTGTTCTTGCAATAAAAATTTGTTCAACACTGTCACAAAAAATGGTACGCAAAAATTTCAGCACGATTTTCAGCAAATTTGGCCCGACTTACAAATTTAGGGGCCCAGGGCACGAGCAAATTCGGGGCCTCCAAAATATACATCGATAAAATATTTGCATGTATTTTACTATCTTACAGTGTTTATCAAAAAAAAAACAACAAAAAAAAAACGAAGTAATTAACTTGAAAAGCATGCTTAGATCCCCAAAATAACTATTTTTTTTTTGTAAATTAATTCAGAGTTAAAACACAATTACATAGTAAACTTTTGTTCATAAAATTATTTCTTTTTTTGCATACTACATATTAAAAAGTTTGGGGCAGTTGTATTGAGTATAAATATTCATGAAGAAAATTTGGGTGCCCCTTGAAGTGGGGGCCCTGGGCACGTGCCCCGTTTGCCCTGCCAGAAATCAGGCCCTGTGCATCTGACTCAGGGGCGTAGCTACCGCCGTATCAGCCGTATCAATTATACGGGGCCCCCGGGCCACGGGGGCCCCCTGCGTGCGTAATCAAAAATTAATAAAAACTTCCCAAATATTTTTTTCACAAATGACAAACGTAAAAAAAAAAAGCGTGCGTTCAAAAGTTGTCAAAACCCTACATCGGCTATTGCGGGCTGCGGGAACATAGGTATACGCGGGAACAAAGATTTCAGAGCCTTTGCGATCTGAGTAGTATTTTCAAAATATTGCAACTAAACCGGAGAAACTCCTGTCTCTTTCAAACGAAGAGATATTAAAAGCTTCAGGAGCACAAAACTGTCGGCTTTTTACAGTAAAGACATTTCAGTTTAACTTATGATCAATTAAAGGCTCTAAAAACATGCATAAAATCTGAAATTCAAAAAATTCATTCCATTAAGGAACTCTTTGAATTATTGCTGATAAAATTCAATAGTCTTGCATCCAGTTTTCCCGAGGTAGTAACAGCAAGCTTTTTATTCTTGACGCTTCCAGTTACAACCACAACTGCTTGAAGTTTTTCAGAATTGAAACTGATAAAAAAAATTACCTAAGAATTTCGATGGGACAGGAACGCCTGTCAGACCTGTCACTATGTTGTCCATAGAGCTAGAAACTTTCGAAAAACTAAAGTCATCATTATCTATAAATGATTTAATAAATCAATTTGCCGAAAAAAGGCAAGGAGAGTGTAAATTTAATTTTAATTTTAGAAAAAGTGACAGATACATAATTATGATGAATAACTGGGCAATTCTACCATAATTTTTAATTTTATGTCCCTTGGGAATAACCTTAAAAAAATTAATATTTCTTTTAAAAAAAATTCTTATTATACTAAAAGACTGGTCCTTATATAATTGCAAAACGGAATTCTAAAGCTAAGAAACTCCAAAAAAATTTGAGAACACAGAACAATGCAGAAAAATCCTTACCGTAGTGTGTCCCAAACGTCATTTTTTTTTTTTACTTTAGGGCTCAAGCCAACATATTTCTGAGCTAAAAATTACAATCATTTATATTTTAAATTGAACTAATACTGTAGCTTAACAAATTAATTCCATTAAATTTTGGCTTTTAATATTTATAATGTGTTTTTCTCGTCTCCTAACTATGTCCCTGGATTTTGGTACATTCACAGACCCCATTCCTAAAGTGGTGAAGAGAGGCACTGGATTGAGCTACAAGATTCTTCAACCATGAAAACTGTATTGCAGAAAATTCACATGTTAGTTAGTAGCCACATATTTTTGCTAAAATTCACCAATCAGCCCAACATTAAAAAAAAACTCAGTAAAATTGGCTGCGAGGCTTTATTGCTTTCCTTACAGTCTCCCGGATGAGGCTAATTTTTGCTTGATAATTGATTTTTTTTACTGTAAATATGTTTAAGTGGAGTACAAGAAGTAAAAAGATCCATTTTTATTAAACTGGAGTTAGTTTCAACATAAAAAAGCGTGAATGTCCTTACCTTCCGTTCCTGAGTTCCCGGTCCTTACCGTCGTAATGATCAAGGGATGGAAAAGCGAAACCAGTTTTAAGTTTAACCGTTTTTTTTTTTGTGATTTCGGTTTCATTGAAAAACAGTTATTTTCGTAAGGCCAGTTTAAACCAGTTTCTTTGGCATCGGTGTTTTTAAAAAACGGCCATCCCTTGTTATTATTTTTTGTTTTTTACAGATGAGCTTTGCTGAATTTTTTTTTCGTTTTTATAGAACCCTTATAAGCATTTTGAAAAACATTTAAAGTGATTTTGAAAAAATAAATTAAAAAAAAATTTATACCTGAAATTAAAAATCATGGTAAAACTGCCCAAATATTTATTTTAATTGTATGCAGTTCTTTCCTTGGTGAGAAATCTTTGCCCTTCCTAAGGGCCCCCAAACAAATTTTTATACAGGGCCCCGCCAAGGCACGCTACGCTTCTGATCTGACTACAGTAAAACCGATTAAGTTTGCAGTATACAAATGTTCTACGAGAAAAAGGGTAAATAGTTCTCATTTTCGAGTGCGAGAATCGAATACAAAAAGGTATTTCACATTCAATAAACAAATTTATTTGTTATTTCAAGACATAAATTTATTACTTTTATTAGTTTAGCTTCAGTTAGAGTGTAATTTTAATTATTTTTTCCTTCGATTTTGACGTAACAGGGCGCACGAATATCAGGGTCAAAGGAGCAGCCAATCAGAGTAGGCGAAATTTCGGCGCCAGCTGCGTCGTTTACCCAGTTTCCTCCGCGCAGTACATTTCTCTCCTGCAAACTTTAGGTCGTTTTTTTTTTAATAGAGAGCAGAGAGCCTATGGACAAGAGTCCACAACATTGCTATCGCGAGATTTCGGCCATGGTGATGAGAGGTAGGCTTCTCCATCTGATAACAAGGGCAAAACTTCCAACAACAATCCAACCGCACATCTGGCAGTATGGTCAACAGCAAAAATGCCCGAGGAACTTGGAAAGAAGGGATCGGCTTCCTGTCTCTTATTGGGATCTTTAGCGCGATTTTCGTTTTAATTGAGGCGGTATCCCAGATTTATTGCCCCACTTGAGGGGCGAGGAGGGAAGAAAAGCCATAAAACTCTAAAGCCGGCCACTGACGATCGCGCCACGCCACTCCGTTTGGAACGAAGTAATTCGATATTGGAATGACGGAACGAAGAGTCGAAGGTGGGGGTCATTTACGATCACTCCACTCCACTTCTCTCGAATTACTCTTGTTTTGGTAGGATGCTTGGTAGAGATAATTTGGCTTTGTGTGCTGATCATGCACACTAACCTAAATAAAGGTCCACCAACCAACTTATACAAAACAAAAGTAATTCGAGAGAAAGGAAAACATGACCGTGGAAGTATTGCCAGATCCTCCTCGAAACCACCCCATTAAAAAAAATATATTTTTTAGGTATCTTTATTGTTGTTTATTAACTGTACAGAGTGTGTCGCATAATAAACTGATCTTACTGAATAACTGTACTTCATAATAAAATGAACTGTTTTTTTGTGGAGCTAACAAGTAGGCAACATTTTTTTATCGCTAGATAGGTTATTGATCTACATACCCTGAACAATTTAGCTAAACAAAATTTCAAAAAAAAATTTAATTAACCGCAGAGCAAAAAGTAAGTATACCTAAGAGATCCCTGTCTAAATTGTGGAGGTAGCGACAGATGGCAACATCTGTCATATGTGTTTGTGTGTGTCTTGTGTTGTCCTACTTGACGATGGTTTATAAGCGGGTCCTTGTGACCAAGCACACAAGCCTGAAAATATATGTCAACCAACCAACCAACCTAAGTGACCTGGTTCGACTGTCAAACATGAACTGGGACTGGGTTTCGTTTGAATTACCGTCGCACTAGAGCTGCACACTGAGACTGGGAAATTCGCGTTTCCCCCACTTCCATCACGCCATTTGGCCGTAATTCCGCATCGCGTTTCCCCATTCACGAGCAGTTGGAGTGATGACGTTTTGGCGCGGCGCGATGGATTTTGGACTGGTTGGATTTCCATCACGCCTCGTCACTCCACTCCAAACCCGACGAGTTTTGCCATTCACGTCGTTCCATTGGAGTGCTACCACGCCATTTGGCTTGTTGGAACGATCGTCAGTGGCCAGCTTAAGATAAGACTTTTTTGGGTTGTGTGAAATCGTTTCGCACCCCCCAAGTCACTTTGCGAAATGAGGTTCCCCTATTTCACAGGGCTGCCAGCAATGCGAAGTGTCGCCAAATCTCATAGAATAGTTATAGTTTTTCAAGTTTGAAGAAAGAGGTATTTCTCAATGGGGAAATAAAGCAAAAAAGGCGAAATAATGTTTTGGGATATTAATTTGGGAAATTGAAAATGTACAAATTGTATTAGCCTTTTGTTTAGTAAGAGCTATTAATTTTTTTTTGTACGATCAAATCAAATTTCAACACTGCAACTATTTCCCCATAGTATCACCTCAACAAAAGTCTTCAATGTCAATCTATGAGACATTAATTAACATAGTGTAAGAATTTAAATTTTTTTTATTTAGCTGAAAGTATTGACTTATTTAAATCCACGGTGCACAAATTGTTACGTGAAAATCAGCTTTCTGCTGAAAACAAACTTTTAAGTTAAAGTTGGAGGTATTGGGTTTTGAGTGTTTGCTCCACGAATGAAGACTCAGGGGCTGGGGAGCCCAGTCGGTTAGGCATTCGCCTTGCATACGGAAGGTCCTAGGTTCGGATCCGAGCATCGCCAAAATAACTGCCGACCTATAAACGGCCCTTGCAGCCAAAAATATCCGACGAATAATATTCCGTGTGGCGAGACTAACGCTGCGTACGATGTCACCCTTAACCATTGCGTTGGGTGCCTAGTCAGGTGTCGGCGCGTCACTTGACTGTGGTTCAAAAATACGACGCCCGTCGCTAATAGCCTTCGTGTAGCTCTAGTGCGACGATATTTCAAACCTACGTACCTACGAATGAAGACCATTGTCCTGAACATATTACGCAAATTGGCGGAAATGGAAGTATTAATGGTATTCACAAAGTTGTCGGTAATATAGTATTTCAATTCACTATCGACGCATTAGATTTTAATTTAATAAAGATAATAAAAAGAACATTACTTTGCCATATTATCGATTTTCGCCAATTCTAGTTACCCCTCTCTCTTAAAGGGGGTGGAATGGGGTCGTAGGTCAAGTGGGGTAAACAGTCGTAAAATCGGAGAGGAAAGATGCTTTTTCCGATTGCCACTATTTGGGCGAAAAAGGGGCAGAAACAAAGGAATCCGACAGTACCCGAAATCTTTTTCTCTCTATGGCCCATAAATCTATCGTTCATTTGCACGCCATAAAACTGTCGAGGGGTTTCGCAAAGATGGGAAAAAAAAGTAGGGTTAGGCACTGTTGTAAATTTAGAGGGGTTTTTATGGGTTGAATTATGCAATAGACATGCTACACCAATTAAACCAGAATTTAATAAGAGTAGAGTGAAAAAAAAATTCTGAAAAAAGCCTCCAAAACCCGTTTTTTTTTAATATGTATGAACTGTTTAGATTTTTTTTATTCAAGACACTAAATTAACATACAGTTGATGTAGAATTAAAATATGTAATTAGTGTTGGGCTGATTTTATAGCCAACATTCTTTTCTGCAATGGTGTCTTCTCATTTGCTGTCCAGGGATATTGTGGTAGAACTAAGTAATTGATATATGATGGAGTTCTTATCTATTCATCGTAGCAATTAATATTATAAGATCCCGATTATTAATGCTACGCAATGTACTGTTAACCACTTTTTACGACTTGGCCATATCATGAATCATTGTAATTAGCATTATAGCCAGTATAAGAAAGTACTATTGTACATTTAAACCGTTAATTATGGCACATCTATCTCCGGCCCAACATTAGAAATGTAAAAAAAAAAACTGTTTTTTTTTAATATCTGAAATAAAACCCATACGTGGTTTAAACTTTGATACATATTCATAAACGATTTGGTTAAACCAAACATTTTATAAACACAAAAACCTAACTTTTGCCAAGGTTATGACAATGGTGAAATTGTTTTACTGAAAGCAAAGGGATAGGAACAGTTTTCTCTTGAAATTTTCTTTCCACAAAATTAGAGAATCTTTAGAAATATTGATGAAAAAATAAATGGTCCGTTTAAAAATCCTTTTATAGTTCGAAACTCATTTCATTTATTTAAAAAGTTAAAACTTTTAAAAGCCATAATTTAGCAGCACATTTTGCAACGATCACGATTTAATTTTCTCAAAATAAAACCTACCTTCATTTATTTAACCGGTTGTACATAAATTTCCGAACAAGAATAAACAGGACTTAGTTAAATAAATAACTGCCTTTGGTAGAATTCTAAAAAGACAAGGGACTCAAAACGCTGCCCTTGACAATAACCGACTGCTTTTGTCTCCAAATTTTCAATGTTATTGCCAAGGTCACCAAAATCCTTTTTTAAGAAGATTGAAAGCCACTCTTTTTAAATCTATTGCAGCAGTCAAATCTTTTTTAATCTAAAACAAACTTAATCTAAAAGACTTTACATAACATCTTTAAGCATCTATGTCGAATTTGAAAGCCGGGTTTGTAGCTAGCTCTCTACTTCCCGCCACCCTTATTTGAAACACTTTAGGGATGGAAAACTGAAACCTGTTTTTTTTTGCCCTCGGTTTTGACCAAAACACCGGTTTTTCATAAGGCCAGTCTCTTAAGGTTCAGTAAAACCGAAAAACCGGTTTTTGAAACACCGTTTTTTTTCCTGAAAAACCGCCATCCCTACCGTTTCTTATTTTGTTGGCGGCGAGTATAATAATCTCTCCTTTTAAAGGATGTAAAACCTTTATTGATTGCGATACTTGTGGATTTATGTTGAAAAGTGATCTGGGTTTTAATAGATAGATGTGGAGTTAATGAACCTGAACTAAATCTTTAAGTGGCGCTGTCGAGTCTTTTGTGGTACAGCTGCGGAAATAAAAAAAAGTACCACTAGTGATTATTTCAGCCATTAGTCACCCTATAGAATCGGACCTTTTTGAGATTGTGAACAATTAACGTTCTGAGTTAATTGCATGACACAAAATTTGCATAAGGGGCCGTCTTCATATTAAATATGTTACGAACTTTGAAATTTCCAATGGCAACACCCAATTTTAATAACTTAGAAATGTTAAGCACTCTTGAAAACCCTTAAATCTAAGTTTTTGTTACATTTGGATGAATATTTGACGAGTTATTCAATCGAATCACTTGTGGACCTTTTGGGGATCATCTCTAAAATGACAAGCGCAGTCTAGTTCTTCCTTTTGCAAGGCCGTCTTTATTTATCAATTACACATAATGTTATACACAGTCCCCTAAAGGGTAATTAAAAAGTATTTTGTGATTTACTCAGCAAATTATGAATAAAAAATTTTTAAATTTGGGATTTCGCTTAAACTTCCTGTCTTAAATGCATTTCTGTAAAAATATTGAGGGGTTTCTATTCATATTTTTTAAAAAATTAATATAATAATTATTTAAAAATATAAAAATTGTTTTAAATACCCCACTATTGAATGCATTTTGTTTGGGTTATTATAATTTCTTTTCAGTAAAAAATTCGTTTCATTATCTTAATTATTTATAGATTGAGATAGTTTTTTATGTGCAACTCATTTAACATTATGGGACCTAAACTTTGCATGTCTCTAACTCCCCTAATAATGCTTAAAAACTAACGAAATTTGGCATTTCGTATTAACATAGGTCATAGATTTGAAATATGGACTCAAAAAGGGGTGTTACCATTGGAAATTTTAAAGTTAGTAACATTTTTAATATGAAGATGACCCCTTATGCAAAATTTGTGTCATGCAATTAACTCAGAATGTTAATTGTTTACAATTTCAAAAAGGTCCGATTCTATAGGGTGACTAACGGCAGAAATAATCACTAGTGGTACTTTTTTTATTTCCGCAGCTGTACAATTGGACTTCCTTTTTTTCTTTCTTGAATGTGGATGAAATGGGATTGAATATTGAAAAATATCGTATCCAATTTAAGTGACAGGAAAGAACACTCCGTGCCAATCTAACTTGGGTAAAAACAAATTGTAAAAAGGCAGGGGGGAAAGCGCGATTGGTCAGTTAGTTGGAAACTCTTGTAAGGTAATATTTACATACAAAACGATATTAATGCAATTTAACCAAAATACACTTTTCATTCTGATATTAATGCTGCGTACGATGTCGCCCTTAACGGTTGCGTTGGGTGCCTATTCAGGTGTTGGCTCGTCACCTGACTGTGGTTCTAAAATAAGACGCCCGTCGCCAATAGCCCTCGTGTAGCTCTAGTGCGACGATAATTCAAACCTAACCTAACCTAAACATTCACATAAAATTGGGAAATTTTCTCAAATAATACTCAAATCTGTTAGACCTGAAATGATATTAATATTTTAAACATGTTTTCTGGACGGATTCACAAATAATTTAAGGAACTCTTTACATCCGCGGAAGGAACTTCTCCATAGCATATTTCTATTTACCTAACTTAGATTGGCAAGGAGTGAGGGCAAGTTTACTTCTTGTTAATTAATGTATAGCTATTACCATGAATCTATTCTTTTTAAATTCCAAAATTGTTCACATTTTTCTTTCTATTATAAAATATCTTGGTTTTCCATAGTCAGAACTTACCTCCTGTGAGATAAATAATAGTTCATACATTTCCTATCGTGTTGCGCCTGGGGCCACCAGACAACTTGGCCCCTCTTTTCAATGGTGTGAAAGGGTTCGGCGAGATTTTAAACTTTTTTTTTCCATTACCAATTTTTAGATTTACATCCATTGGTTAACTTTTTCTTTATCGAAAAAAATATTTTGAAAAAATTCCGACTTTCTTTTGCGGTTAGTTCAGTCCTTTTGTGGTTACTTGTTCAATAACAGTGCACTAGAATGCATGGTGTTTTTGACAACGTGATTCAAGGTTTACTTCAATAATCTGCACGTAGGCAAACTTTTTTTTAGGTCCAAGAAGTTTATTTTAAGAAATTTATTATTTATAGAATGGAATTAAAAAAAAAAAACTCGTCTCTTGACCAGGGTTCTAAATTACGATTACGAGGCGTAATTGGATGTGTTGCCCGTAATTAGCCATAATTGGCTACGCCTCGTAATTTAGAACCTTGGTCAGGAGACGAGTTTCTTTTTTATGATTCCATTCTTTTTCGGAAAACAAACTTGTCTCTTGAACAGGGTTCTAAATTACAGGGCGTATTTAGCTGTGTTGGCCGTAATTGGCCATAATTGACGCTGCTTCGTAATTTAGAACCCTTTTTCAAGAGATGAGTTTGTTTTCATGATTATTCTTATTTTATGATTATTTTTTATGATTCTATCTTTGTTATGATTCCATCCCCCCCCCCCCCCCCCCCCCCCCCCCCCTTCTTGATTGGTAAGCGTCTCAATTTTTTTATGCATTTGGATTATTTATTCAAGCTACAGACCACTCCAAAATAGCGAGCGTTATTTTATAACCACCTTGTATATAGTGACTCTAAACCAAAGCCAAAACAAAATTATCCAAGAATGCATCCCTTCATTAAACGAGTAAATAAACACAGCGAGGTATGCGGGATAGAGATAGAGCTGAATCCACACAAAGGGAAACCAAGGTGACTCTTTCCACCATAACAAACATCCTGTCGTATTTCAATCGGATTTCTATCGCTTTACTAGCATCGCAGATTTTCACGTTAGTTTCCGGCTGTTGTAGTACTACTACTCGAATGGGTGAAGTTTGGATGGAAGAGTTAACCCACACAGGGAGCTTAAACCACTTTACATCTAACGATAATGTTTGTTATACTACTTAACCCTCTAATGCATACTGTTATCGTTTGGTAACAAGTAACATAATCCACTTTATTCTATTAAATTAGAGCTCCTCCAAGACAAATCTGTGTTTTTTTTTCATCTATTACATTTCATTTTAAAGTTTTAGTTACTAATAATCCTCATCGATGACAGTAGTAAAAATGTATTCAAAATTAAAGAGTTACTTTTGTGAAATTACGTTTTTGGCAGTTTTCAAAGAATAATAATATTAGTACTAAATACTAATAAATTGTTTTATAAAATTAATCATAGTTACAAAGGGTTATTTTGAAATATTTTTAGTAGTTTTCTAGTCATTACTATCAAAATTGAATTTTGCAGTTGGTTTTTGTCATATGGAAAAAATTTTAAAAATTGAAATTATTTAAATTCTAATTCAGTTAAATTTTTTTAGTATTTTTCCCATAATATGTGAGTATTAAAGATACATATATTTTTTTGGGATGAAAATAAAAATTCATGCATTAGAGGGTTAAAATGATGTTGGCGCTTGGAGGTAAAATGGTGTAGTTTTATGTATGGGTTATTTCATTTTTCTTTTTTTAGAGCCGTGTTGTTGTTATTACGCGAGTGTAAAAAGCTGATCTCCCGGAAAAAGTGTCGACTCATCAGATTAATTTTTTGGAGTGTTGTGTTTGTGCTACAGTCAGCATTCATTATCATCTAATCTACTGATGGAGACTTGATTAGATTGTATATCATTAGGTCTTTAAATATGCGATACAAATTTTGATCGTTTTCATGCTTTTTTTAAATTTTTGTATATTGTTTTGATCATTAAGATTGCACTAGATCTATACGAGGGAATGTTATTGGCGGGCCTCTCAATTTTGAGCCGCAGTCAAGTGACGATGTTGACTTCTGAGCGGGGCAACCATATATCGACATCTTTCCTTGGACTCTGGATCCGACAGAGTTAACGTGCAACATTCCCATATACACGAATACGATTATATGTAATTCGAGAAATCGGATCAGTACAGTAAAAGTTCGTATCTTGAAAAAATTGACATGCACCAGAACCGTCTTCTTTATGCTAAAGTATTATTAAAAATATTTTATTTGCAAAACATTCAGGAAAATATTCATTAAACACAACCGCATCGTGAAATGGTTCTCACTTTTGTAAAAATAAAAAAAACGACATTCAAAAACCCAAGTCAATCTAAACTCACCAGACGTCGATTAAAAGTGTTTCGAAAAATATTTAGTAATACATTCAAGAAAATGCGCATTTTACAGTCGTTTTATGTAAAAAAAAGTACACACTTTTCTTTTGCCAAAAAAAAAGACCCCTTTTTTCAAAAAACTCAAATTCAAGCTAAACCTTGCCAAAACAGCGATAAAGCGCCAATCCTAGTCCCCTCTCATAAGTGGGTCAGCCCTGCACTTGGCCCACTGTCAAGGTCAGTGGGTCAGTAATGGGTCAATTTGATGGAAAGAGAAAAAGCCCCTTTCTCCTTCTTTTTCGCCAACAATTACACCCAGCTCGTGACGTATTCGCTCCAATTCCCTTCCTGCTTCTTCCCCCCTTGAAGCCCATTAGCCGTGTGTGGATCTTGAGGAATGGATTCGCCTACAATTTGAGGATGACAAACATCGATACAATGAGTCATGCTTTGAGGGATAGTTAGTGGAAGGGTGTTGTGACGTCATGTCTACGTTTTTTTTTATTAAATTTGTTAGACTTTTTAGTTAAAATTAAAAAATAGAGTATTGACATGGTGGGGCTTGCTGAACTTTTGTTTCAAAAATCGTTCGATTTTCATTTCATTAAGTATTTTGCTTTCTTTTTTTTGTTTAAACCTTTTTGTAATATATTGATATTTAATCTTTTTAAATGTACAATATTTATGAAGGAAAATATCACTGTTTGGTGGAAAGTTGTTCACTTAGTCGATAAATTGATTGTTTTTTTAGATAGTTAGATTTGTACTTCTTGCCCGTTTGTTTACGTAAGAATTAATGTAACAGAAAAATAAGCTATTTCAGTTCAGTTTCCTAGTTCAGTTCAGTTTTCTAGTTTCCGCAGTTCTCCTAGCTTAACATTAATTAATGTAATATATTCAACGCATTCCCTTTAAGTATATTAATGCATTAAAAAAAATATCTATCGTAATGGAGTCAGTATTTCAAAAGTAAAACCCTGATTTTAAACTTTTGTGATAACCCCTAGTCAGAAATTCATTTTGAAATTTAAATTTATTTGAATATTATTATACAAAAAATAGCAGTTTAGAGAGGAAAGGAATAAGGTACCATTCAATCGGCCGTGGTCAAATGCAAGATAACAGTTAACTTGCTTTGGATGCCAGTTTACTAACCATAAAAAGGATTATAAAGGGGTGCTAAAATTGAGAAATATAATTTTTTTTTCGTCGTGGGAAGTGGAAAATTGTGCAAATTTTTCGATTTATTTTTTATGTGGTAAAATTTTGTGGTTAGTAGGACAAATCCCAATAATTATCGAAAAAAGGGACAAAATTTGCCAGCCTTAAATACATTTTATGGGCAGTTGAAGGATTGTGTGATGTTTCCCCCCAACCAAAATAATTCATTAATGTTCACTCATATTGTTCGTATATGTTCCAGTGCAATTTAGTAATTCTAAATGGAAAACATGATGTTGTAATTTGCTCCTTCAATTCTTTTGCTTGTTTTGAATCGTATTTTGGTCCCAAAATTACATACTTTCAACTTTAAAGGAAATCCATTTGGAAGATGTGAATTAGGTTGTTTTGGCTTCAGTGCCCTCTAGGTCTCGCTCGCAAGCACTTACCAGTTCAAGCCGTTTACATTACTATTTATAGTTTAGCTGAAGATATATTACAAAAATAATTTTCACTATAAGGTATCTCATGGTGAAGACGAAGTTGCTTTGGCTTACATATTACAGTAGTGCTATAACTGGCGTAGTAAATCAGCGCCATCTAGCGTGGATGTTATTTGAGTTTGCGAGTACTGCGGAATGCTACATTTCCCGATTCCTGGGCGTATGAAAAACGTACGTAGTCTCTTTCGCCGTGATTTTTGCAGCGTTGCATACATTACCATCAAGTGAGCAATCTTAGTTTACTGCAGAAGGTCACCAATATGTCCGGGCAGTATTAAATCAGCGCCATCTACGTGGATGTTATTTGAGTTTGCGAGTACGGCGGACTGCTACATTTCCCAATTCCTGGATGTATGAAAAACGTACGTAGGCTATTCCGCCTTGCGTTACGCAGTGTTGCATGCATTACCAGCAAGTGCGCAATCATAGTCTACTGCAGAGGGTCACCAATATGTCCGGGCCTTGCAGTTGTAAATCAGCGCCATCTAGCGTGGATGTTATTTGAGTTTGCGAGTACGGCGGACCGCAACATTTCCCAATTCCTGGACGTAAGAAAAACTTACATAGGCTATTTCGCTTTAATGATGACTGGTAGCAATAAATCAGATCCATATGGCGTCGATGTTACGTGAGGTTACGGGTTCAGCGGACCGCTACACAATTATTACTAAAAAACAATATTGAAATACCAAATTAAGTAGTTCCAGCATGACTGTTTTCCAACCATCCCTCACCTAATTCACCTAATTTTTACATAGTATATGGGCAAAGCACACACAGTAAAAAAAAATGATACATCCTATTTCGTTTTGGGAAACTTCTAGTTATCGGGGTTTCCCCGCCAAGCTTCCGATTCATCGCCTACACAAAAATAACGTCGCCAAAGTTTCAATCCCATAGTACTTTAAATTTTCAAGTTTGAGTGGTATTTTTAATAGTTTTTTTTTCAAAGTACTTTTTTTTAATTGTAAAGTTGCAATTACAAAAAAAGGGATTTCTAACTCGCTATGGCATGGGCCCATTTTGGCGACAAATCGGAAGCTTGGCAGGAAAAAACCCGGTAACAAGGACTTCCCCTGGTTCGAAGTCAAGGAACTTTCACTGTCGCCAAAAGGGTCAACAAACTGGCTCACGTATAAAAAGGGAAAGAAACACCGTTGGCCTCCTGACCTAGATGTGGCGTCGCCGATCGGTCGTGTTGATTCTTTACTATTTTTTTCTTCTTTATTTTAAAATCAATGTCTTTGTTCTCCTTTCTTAGCAAAAGGTGATTCACCCATTCGGCGGAAGGATCACAGCTTGGCACCAGTAGACCGGACTTCGGCTTAAAATGGTCATGATGGCTATGGTCTATCTGAATTGGGGAATAAAATATTGGCTTACTTTTCCATTTCGAGGGAGCAAATCTCGCCAAATTGAATGTTTGGTGACAAACAGAATGTGATGCAGTTGAAGGACCACAATATAATCATATAAAAGAACACAGTATACACAGTAAAAATGACCACAATATACAAAACAATAAATTATTCTTAAAAATTATTCATTTGGCGGTTGTTGTACAACTTTGGCGATTTTATCGTTTGCGTCCGTGAAATGGTAAATTACCAAAGATATAATTTTTTTTTATAATATCGAGTAAAATATCCAGTCATGTCATGGCAACGACAAGCAGACATAGAAAATAGCGGTCGCAAACAATATTTTTTTTAAAAGCCCTGTTATGAAAAATATTTGATACAAAGAAACACATTGAAACAATGGGGTTGTTTCACGAAGGATCTGGCAATAGCTCCGCGGTCTTGTTTTCCTATCTGTCGAATCACCTTTGTTTTGGTTAAGTTGGTTGATTGGTAGACCTATATTCTGGTTAGTGTGCTTGGTCAGCACACCAAACCTGATTATCTCTATCAACCAACCAAAACAAAAGTAATTCGAGAGAAAGGAAAACAAGACCGCGGAGCTATTGCCAGATCTTCCGTGAAACAACCCCATTGACTATAATGAAAAAATACCTGATACCAAGAAGTAAAAATATTTAGTAAACTTACCGACGCCGACGATGGTTATTGCACACAGTGGCGGCTCGTGGCATACAGCAAGTACAGCCGGGCTGTACCTAAATATTCAGTTAAAGTAAAATCCCAAGTAAAGTAATCCCCCTCGCTTTGCTTTGGCTGCATCAACATTTATAACCACGGGCCGCCACTGTTGCACAGCTTATCGTGGCGGATGGGGCCCGAGTACATTGGGACAGACGTGCTCGTTAAATCTGTGGAGTCCAAAGTCCCGACGGCATCAGCGTACGATGTCGCTCGAAGTTCCGTTGGGTGCCCGTTCAGGTGTCGACCTCGTCACTTGACCAGGATTCTAAATTACGAGGCGTTATTGGCTGTGTTAAAGCTCCGAATGGAGGCTGGAAATACGCAGCCGGAAACGATTACACCACTACTGCACAGCTTAGCAAGGTTTTCTTCTCCACAGCACGCGTCCTAGGTTCTGTAAAACCCTCTTTTCCACTAGTCGAGTTTTTAGACACTAGAACCAACTACCAGGGGCAAAGGTCGTTGAAGAGTTGTGGTCTAAGGACGTTTTGATGAAACTACTTCTACTTATGTTATATTTAAACGACATTTACCATTTATGTTGTGTTTAAAGAGTAAAAATACATAATTATTAAAATATTTTATAACAAGTAAATATATATCTATGATATTGACTTTTGTATACTTTATTGCAACATGCAAAAAATCTGTTGTTAGAACCGTGGCTCGAGGACGCAAATAAGGAGGAAACAAAAAGCCTAATAATAAAGCATTAAAAATATAGTTATTTTAGTCACATGACATTATTTTTATATGTTGGTAATTTCACGTTTCAAAAATGTTGTAGAATATTAACATAATTGTACTGCAATAAATTTATCCTTTAGGCCACCCACGACCAAGAGTTTATAGTTATATTTTAATTAATTAGCCAATCACTTGAAAATAACATACAAATATGTTCATCAATGATAAAAACACGAGGTAAGATTTATTAATGAAATCAAGTTTAAGTTAAAGAAAAGCTTAGAAACTTACTGAAAAACGAAAAATACATATGCAAACCTTTGTAATACAAAAATGACGTTTTGTATGTTAATTTGTGGCAAATCCCCCTACAAATATTGTACTTTTGTTGAATGTTTAAATATATAAAGAACAGTTATGTCTAAAATATTAATTTTATGATTTTTATTGTGTTTTCATTCATATATTTTTAACAATAGATATTCAAACCATCATTGATTTTGAGGGGGGGGGGGGGGATATACGCTAGCTTTGTAATCTCTTCTACTGTGGAGAATTGTAATGTTTTCTGCACTGTCTACACTCCTTGCCAACCTATCTTGGGTAAAAACAAAGAGTAAAAAGGCAAAGGGAAAAGTGCGGTTGGTCCGTTAGTTGGAAACTCTTGTAAGGTAATATTTACATAAAAATGATCTGAATACAATAAAACCAAAAAAAAAAAAAAAACTGTTCATTCCGATAAAATTGCCGAATTTTCTCAAACAATATTCAAATATGTTAGACCTTAAACGAAATTAATGATTTAAACATGTTTTCTGGGTGGTTTCACAAATTATTTATGGAACTCTTTGCATCCGCGGAGCGATTTTCTCCATAGCATATTTCTATTTTCCCATAGGTTGGCAAGGAGTGTACTGTACTAAGTTCTGTAAAATCCTCTTTTCTACTAGGTGCATTTTTCAGCATTACAGCTAACTATCAGGCTAGGGACTGTTATAGAGTTGCGGTTAACTGACGGTAAAGTTGTCACACATCTATAGTAATTAAAGAGTTTTTTAAACTAGATTCCCTTTAATACCAACGTTGCTAAGTTTTTCATATTTGATTTTGATTATTTTAATTAATTTTAATAACACATGGGCCAGACCAAAACAGGGGCTTGAGGAGTCATCCATTGATATAAGTGAAAATCCATTAAAAAGAGCCTTTAAAAAATTACTAAATAAATGTTATCTTTTTCCTAAATTAAATGTTTTTCATTATCTCAATTTCGTATTCATAAAATTCTTTAAATATTACTTAATTTTTTTATTTGTTATTGTTTGCTTTTACATGCGCATTCGCCAACACATATTCGATTTTGCTGTGAGTATTTTGTTTTGAAATGTTTAATAAGTATACATGACTCCTAAAACCATTTTTTTTTGTTAAGTTAACGGGTTCCCATCAAGGTGGGACCATACAGCTACTTGTCAACAAATAGGCGGTTATCTATAATAATAAACAAGTAGGTTTGTAACAAAATCTGCCACTCATCCCGCTTCCACACAACATTTGTGTTCAACAGGAAAGAAGTCGCCAAACACAAAATTAGTTCAATTATAAAAATTTACACGTTAGATTTGGCTAGTTTCATTTATTTTATTTCGAAAATTTTATATTATTTCTTCAATAATTATTATCGCTTGCAAAAACTAATGTTTTTTTCAAAGAATAAATTTGTAATATCCTCCCTTTTAAATGCAGAAACAAAACATTTCGTAAAAGAATCGCTTAGTGAAATATATTTGGCGTCATCTCAAACTGATTGATGTCGCAAATTTCTTTTAATTAAAAAAAAGAAGTTTCTCGAGTGATTGTTGCGAATTACAATGGTGATTTAATTCCAATACAAATAGCTTCTAATGCTTTTTAAATGAGCCTTATTTTTTTTTAGTTTTTTAAATAATTATAAAGTAGTACTTCGAATTCGATTTTTTTTCTGAGATTTTCAATGTCTTCTAATTTCGATGCACTGAGTTGTTAATTATAACTATTATGGTTGTCCAAGGTTATATTACTAGAGAGGGTTTTGTTTTCATTTCAATTTTTGTAAAAAAAATTGCCAAACTCGCCAAATTCTTATAACGCGTCAAATACAATTTTTTTTATATAAAAAGCTGGTGTGTTGTTCGAAGGCCATTGTGCTAGAGCTGTATAATAAGAGTGTTTGTAGCTTTATTTCTTTTCTCGGTAATTTTACCAAAAAGCTCCGAATGAGCTAAAAAGGTTTAATATGTTCAAGAAGGAAATTACGATGACTTATATGCGTGCCTTTTATAGCGTATTTTTTTTATTTGGGATTTTTAATTTAGTTGTATAAGTAACAGGACCCTATACTTTATAAATGAGCGGAAAATAACATAAGTTTATTGTCCTAGAATGGATTTAAATGGTACTTATACTTGGATCGATTACAACTTTTTTTTAGTCCATGCGGAGAACGGGTATTTATTGCTAGAACATAAATAAAAAGAGTTCTTGAATGGATTTTGTTTGTGGATTTGCGTACAAGTTTACTCCTATAAATAATTGCAAAATAATAGCTGAGTATGTGTATACCTTAAGAAACAGTATTTATTAATTTTTGTAAATAAATTTTATTTAAATGTGCAAAGTAGGCTTTCAAGACAGAAGGCTCAAACTTTGTACGCAAGTGCATATAAAACCCTCAAATTTATGTATTTAAAAATCAGGATTTTCTTAAGAAAGGTTTTGCAATTATGTACAATTTTAAATAAGTTGTTTTTATCCATTATTTAATTGCTTTTGCCAATTTTTACCTGTACTAACATGCGCTTTTTCCATTTATTAATGTTTTTTTTTAATTTGAAATAAATGTAATAATACTGTAACAATAGACATTATATGGTTTTTATTTGAATCCAACAACATAATAACAACAAAAGTTGTTTACGCGGCTCAGAAAACCAATTTTCTACTGGACCGTTTGAGAAAACACTAAAGAATTGCACTTGAGACACCAATACAGAAACCAAAAACATTTTCTTCTCTCCTCTTCTTTTCGTACGGCAAAATGCAATAAACTCGCCAAGCAACCGTTCCTCTTTTATTTTGCTTTGAAGGGCAACTTCAATATCATGCCCTTGAAAACTCTTTTCTTTATTTGGATAAAGTAGGATAAAATTTCGCGTCATTTCGCTTTTTTTTACATTTACTATGTACTTACTTTTTTACTTACTATGGGTATTACTTTCTTTACGCTTAAGTGATGGATTATTTTACCTATATAAAATAATAGTGTTTATTTAGTAATTGTATTGCTTTTGTCTTTAAGTTAGCAAAGAAAGTTGTCTAATTTTGTTTTTTTAATGATAAAAATACAATTTGAGGGCTTGAAATTTGTTTTATATACACATGAAAATATACTTTTTAAAAGACGAAAACATACATTTATGTAAATTCAAAAATATGTTTAAAACAAGGTTTAAATACTTATATTATTGAATTTTTGTTATAATCTCATTCAAATAAGAATAAGTAACACAAGAAAACTTTTAGAAATAATTTCAAGAGATAAAGCATTAACTCTAGGTCCTCTTGCAACGTAGCGTCCCCATTTGGGGACATTTTGTAAAACCTCCCCCACAAACAATTAGCTCGTAAATTAGTTCCGAAATTCATCTGGTCCGATAGAAGAAGATTCAAATATTAGTTTTCAGCCTTTGATTACAAGTATATCAGTCATTTATTTTTAGAAAAAAAGTTGAACGAGGGTCAATACGATATTAGAGTTCTTAAAAAAATTATTTACTTTTTTTTCAAACTTTTCAAAAAGTTCTTTTAGTAGTTCATTTTAATGGCATTTTGCATTAAAAACAATTTTTAAAATAATCTGTTAACTACAAGTGATACGGCCTTTTTTGTTGCATTTATAGCACAAAAAATGTGAATTTTTAGAGTTTAAGGCGTGTCCCTAGTAACTAAAAAACATAAAAAAAAATTTTGAAGAAATTTCTTTGAAAAACATATTTTTTAAGTATCTATTCGTATGAAAAGTATGTTTAGATCAAGAATATTCGTACAGATTTTGCTCGGTTCTTAAGAGGTTAACTAATGTACATAAAAAAATTAAATTTAAAATTTATCGAGTTAAAAACACAATGCATTTTTGCCGATTCCAGGCCGCTTAGAAATTTAATTTCGATTTAAGGGGGACCGGAGCCCCCTTTGACGCCCATGTTAAAATGGTCATTTTTATGTACCTTTTTCTCAGGAACTACTTGTTGGATTAATTTAAAACTTTACACGCTTAAAGTTCAAACACTTTTACACATTGTGTCATATGCTTTTAGAAATAAACAAAATAATTTTTAATTTATGAACTTTCGAAAATTTGTTATCACATTTTCATAAAAAAATCAACAAAATTATTTTTTTTTTTAAAGTAATAAATATTTCTTTAAAAGCATATGATAGAAAGTGTAAAAATACCTAATGTATATGTGAAAAAAAATCTAAGCAAAATATTCAGTAGTTACTGAGAAAAAGATACATTTGTCCTAAAATATGCATTTTGAGAAAAAGGCGTTTAAAGTATAATATTTAGTAGTTCTATATGCAGAAAGTATTTTTTTTTAAAAATAATAAAAAATACTTCTAATAGGCATATTGCAGTATTTTTTTAAAAACTAATAAAAAATACTTCTAATAGGCATATTGCCTACCAAATTATACCATTTTGTAGGTTACATTTGAAATATTATTCCACTCTAAAAATCTCAAAATGTGCTTTTTGGAAAATTTTCGAGTCTGGTCCCCCTTAAAATACATTTTTTAAGCCCTTCTTATAAATTTATTTTTTCTCTTGGGAAATTCAATTAATATCTGCTAGACTTGGAAAAGAAAACATGTTCCTATGAGATCACTTTCTTTTAATCCACAGGTAAAAATAACCAAATTCAGACACGAAAAAAAGTAAGCATTGTTTATTGACTACTTACTACATGCAGGATAAAAAAAAATAATAAAAAAAATGCCACGCATGATTTTTTTCCTCCATTGTTTTGTGACCTTCAGAGCCGTATTCCTGTCTGGTATAGAATTATGGTTGCAATGTCAAGGCTCGTATTAAAGTACGGTGAAATGTAAAAGTCGAATCCAAATAGAACTTTATGGCCCAGTGTGTTACGGCATTAATGTTTTATTCAATTCTCCTTATGCAATATAGGGAGTTAAAATAATGTTATGGGAAATAAAGTTTTTATTTACACTCCGTGCCAGCCTAACTTTAGTAAAAACGAACAGTAAAAAGGCAGAGGGAAAAGCGCGGTAGGTCCGTTGGTTGTAAACTCTTGTAAGGTAATATTTACATACAAAATGATCTTAATATAATTTAACTAAAATACGCTTTTTATTCTGTTAAAATTGCGAAATTTTTTCGAATAATATTCAAATATGTTTGACCTTAAATGAAAATAATGTATTTAACATGTTTTCTGGATGGATTCACAAATAGTTTATGTAACTCTTTATATCCGCGGAAGGATCTTCTCCATTGCATATTTCTTTTTACCCAACTTAGGTTGGCAAGGAGTGTAGAACTTTATGGCCCAGTGTGTCACGGCATTAATGCTTTATTCAATTCTCCTTATGCAATATAGGGAGCTAAAATAATGTTATGGAAAATAAAGTTTTTATTTAGAATAGCTATGAATAATGGGAATGGAGTGTTTTTGTATATATACTTGGATCTGCAGTAAAATACTGATTCCATGACTGCCGATTCATATTTCTTTATATTATGCTTTTTAAAAAAAGAATCCAGAAAGCAATATGTTTAGTTATCATTACATCATTCTAAAGTATTTTGCATATCAGTGTTTTTTTATTGTACTTATCTATTCTATATATACTTTTTATTTATATTATTACTTTTATATCATCATCCTTAAAAAAACCTTAAATTCTTAACCCATTCACGAAGATAAAAGGAATTTTCTTCCTATTTTCACATAAACAAATAAAATACAAAGTAAACAAAGACCATTGCTCTGCTCTGAACAATTAAACAGGACAAATTAATTTACACAAAAACCAAATAAAAAAACCCATTAAAGTTTTCGGAAATGAAGGTGTTAAAGTTATTCACAAGTAGTTGTCGTTAATGGGTAAATTCAATTTTTTTTCCGTCATTTTAATGCTTATTTTCTTATTACTTGACTTAAACTATATATTTCTACATCAAATGTAATTTTTCAGACTTGGTTAAGTGTCTCAAACTGAAACTACACTCCGTACCAACCTAACTTGGGTAAAAACAAAGAGTAAAAAGGTAGACGGAAAAGCGCGTTATTCAGTTAGTTGGAAACTCTTGTAAGGTAATATTTACATACAAAATCACATGAATACAATTTTACCAAAATACACTCTTCATTCTGATAAAAATGCCAAATTTCCTCATATAAATTCAAATCCGTTAGACCTTAAACGAAATTAATGTTTTAAACATGTTTTCTTGATAGATTCACATATAATTTATGGAACTCTTCGCATGCGCGGAAAGGTCTTCTCCATAGCATATTTCTATTTACCCAACTTTGGTTGGCAAGGATAGAAAAACAGTTAAACGCAAAGGCAAAAAGAAAACATTTTCTCATCTGGCATTCCATTCTTCTTCTCTAACATTCCATTAACTTTCCAAGAGCGCCAACAAAAACAAGAAAAGCAAAACTGTAACAACTTCTATTCAAACCTTCCCTCTAAAATACAAATACTGCGCAAAAAAAACTAACTAAAAACAAACCCAAGTAAACAAAAAGTTCTAATTTGGGAATAATTGCACTTGTCTTGGCAACATCGCCGGGAATAAACGTTCCAAGCTTCGATTTCGAAGACCATCCCAAATTCGTCCTATTTGTCCCCTTTGTTCCACGAATTCGTAGTAAATACATCAACAATCGTTTGATTTTTTGTTCATTATGTGACACTGACATACATATTCACGCGTCGCTGCGCATGGGCGGTAGTGTGACATCTTCTGTGACGTCACGCTTGGCGTTGAGGAATCTTGATTTGGCGGGTTTTTTTATTTGTTAATGAATTGAAGAGCTTAGTGGAAGAACGTGCTTTAAAATTGACAAAAAAGTGAAAACAAGAAAATAAACTTAGAAGTTTTTCATTTGCACTTTGATACGTTAAAAAAGATATTAGAAAATGTACTTAAATTTAAGTTTATAGAAAAGGGGGGAATCTTTCAATCTTTAAAAAAAAGTAATAACATGTTCGTTGACACGAAATTATCAATGTTTTTAAAAATGTCAATTAGCACGTTCTTCCGCTAAGCTCTTCAATTCTGGGTATTTTCTCCCATTTTGCTTTTCATGTTATATGGAGTTGCTAAATTGTTACTTTTTCAAAAATTATTTGCCATGCGTGAAAGAATTCATTATATTTTGCTTAATTAAATTTCAAAGATATAGTCTACAATGTATTGCTGATGTATTGTCTTCGAGTTTTAAGGTTTTATGTACACTGTAAATAATTTTGGTGTATCTTCACACCAAATATGGTGGCAACAAAGTAGCCACCAAAAGTGGTGTAAGGAAAAACCACCAGTAAATCGGTGTAATGAAACACCGCCAGTAAATCGGTGTAATGAAACACCGATAATTGACTGGTGTGTAGAAACACCACATGTGGTGGCTACTCTGTTGCCACCATTTTTGGTGTAATAAAACGCCACTAGTGATTTGGTGTAATTAAACAACTAACAACCTAACAGAGTGTTCTGGTAACTAATTTCAAAATCAAAAGGATAAAATGGTTATTTTTTAAAAACACTTTTTGGTGTAAAATGATTTCTTACGAAACCTGAACAAAAAACATTGTAATGTTAAAAATAACTAATTTTGTAACTTGAGTTGAACTCAACGAGGATACCTTTATCCATACTACAAAAGATAAAATGAAAATGCACAAATATTGTACAAATATTATACAAAAACATAACGCAAAAAAAATTAATGTTTAGGAATATTTAACGCGAATGAAAGACATCAATAGGGTGGTCAGACATAGTTTAATTTGTTACTCAACTATCTATAGAGCTATAAATTGTGCAATTTACCTCAGTTTAAATATTTTATAGTTTTTTCAAACAAAAGGAAAATTTAATATCATTTATGAAAGTGTAATGATGATTTCATAATCGAAAAGTTAATCACTGAAACAATTCCGATATCAATAAGCTAAATGACTTATGGGTAAATACTGTAATCATACTTATCATTTCAATATCTTTTAATCGTATATACTCTCTCAAAGATATAAACACAACCCTAATTTACTCGTCCCAACCAGAATTGCTAATATTGAAGTTTTAATTAAATTATTTAGGAGTATTTCATTTATCTTTATAAAGAATAAATATATAATTGTTCCGCTTACTTTGAATTTTCAGCAAATACAAGCACGATTTATCATCATCAAAATCAAACTCATGCTGTTATTTAGGGCTAAGTGAGTGTAAACACATACAATCATTTAAAAGTAATAAATGCACGCTCTGAAATAAGTTTTCTTTCTAGCTATTTTTAAACTAAGACTCAAACCATGCACAACACGAATAAATTATCAAAACACAGCTCTAATTTTCCCGTTACAACCATAGAATTGCTAGATTGACTCGATCTGTAACACCGAATTTGGTGCTTCGTTTTCAAAATGTCGTCGAAAGTCTACAGTTAATCAATTCTTGGTGTATGTTAACACCAATTTTTGTTTAAGTTTAAATAAAAACCGTTTTGAGTGAATGATAACACCTATTGTGGTGCTGACACCACAAGTCGTGAATATTTACACCTTATTTAGCATTTCATAAACCCAAAACAGTGGTAATAATACTCCCTTGTTTTTACAGTGTATCTACATTATATTTGATCTCAGTAATTTTTTCAATTTAATGATCGACAATTGGTTTTAATTTAAAGATTAAAATTAGATAACATACAATTGATTTGGCATTAGGTATAATTTAAAAACACATTTTTGTTGTATTCAAATAAAAACTATTATAACCTTAAAAAAGAATAAGTTAAATTAATATTTATTTTTTAAACGTTTGGATTACAGTTTTAACCATTTTCTAGTTTATTCCCACTTTTCATTTTTTTCTCTCCAGAGTTCGAATATTCACTTGCATGGTCCTTCATTTCGAAAACAAAATAATTAAGTTATCCTATCACCTTTTTTAGCGAAAATCGACTACATATAAAACATTTGTTTTTGCCTTTTAATATAAAATAAACGTTTAGCTTTCTAAATCTGTTTCATTTTAGTTTCTAGTTTTTAATAGAACCGAAGTTATAGCACTTTAAAGCTTATTTTGCTTGTTTTTGCAGTTTTTTCAAAACGCATTACGTATTACGCAAAACATAAAAACTGAAGTTCTTTATTATCAATTGCTTCCAAATTTGTACAGTAGTTTTGCAACAGTATGAAGAAGGTTTTGAGCTAGAATCATGTGAAAACTATTAAAAATTGGATATTTAAGAACTATTTATATGATTTTTACTCTCTTGTTTCTATGTGTTTTCGATATAATGCTGCAAACTTTTGACTACAAAAAAAAATTTGGGTACTAATATCTTAATGATTTTAGTTCATGACCTATTAATGTTGTTTAAGCAGATTTAAATTGAAACGATGGAAAAAAAATTTAAAATTTGTAAAGACATCATGTTTTGCGTAAGCGTAATTTTTTAAGCATATTTTACTATAATTTTCCACAAATACTGAAAAAAAATTGCTTTTTTATGATTTACTTTCTTAAAACTATTTTTATATTCATAACTATAAAAATCAATCAACGTGATGGTTTGAATAGAATTCTCAGAAACTTGCTGTCAAAGGTGATCGGCCACCTTAATTAAACAAAAAAATGCGTTATTTCACTTAACAGCTATTTTTAATGTTTTCAAACTATTAAGTTACATAAATCCTGCAAACCAAACTGCTGCAGTAGAATTGTACGGAACAAGGGAAACCCCCGCAAATACTGCTCTGTTTTGTATTCTGTAAAACTACTTTCTCCACTAGAAGCGTCATACTGCACGGCAGTTCATTATCAGATTAGATTTCGGAGCTTACACTCCTTACCAACCTGTTTTGTAAATAGAAATAGTTCTGTAATATAGAAAATCCTTCCGCTCAGCTCATGTAAAGAGTTCCATAAATTATTTGTGAATCCATCCAGAAAACATGTTTTAAGGGGTCTAAGGAGTCTTAAAAATGTGCAAAGAAGGAACTACAAAGTATAGTTTGATCTCTCATGTAATTTTTTAACTACTCAATATACAAGTATAATTTTTTTATATGTAATTCTACAAGATTTATTTATTATAAAACAAATTTTAAAATTTATGAAACTTTAGCCAAAACTAAAATAAATGATATTAAACATAAAGCGATTTTAACACATTGTGATTAGCCTTGCGCGGCAAATTTTGAGGTCAAAATTGAAAAAATGACCAAGAAAATGACTTTATATTGTACAAATATGTACAAACTAGGACTTATACCTAAACTCTCAGCTCAATTTTAATTAGAAATTATTTAAAAATAAATTTAAAATCAAAATTTAAAAAAAATTATTAATTTTTTTTAGAAAAAAGCTCTTAAAATAATTTCTTATTAAAATTGAGATGAGAATTTAGGTATAAGTCCTAGTTTGTACATATTTGTACAATATAAAGTCATTTTCTTGGTCATTTTTTCAATTTTGACCCCAAAATTTGCCGCGCAAGCCTAATCACAATGTGTTAAAATCGCTTTATGTTTAATATCATTTATTTTAGTTTTGGCTACAGTTTCATAAATTTTAAAATTTGTTTTATAATAAATAAATCTTGTAGAATTACATATAAAAAAATTATACTTGTATATTGAGTAGTTAAAATATTACATGAGAGATCAAACTATACTTTGTAGTTCCTTCTTTGCACATTTTTAAGACTCCTTAGACCCCTTAAACACTAGTTTCGTTTAAGGTCTAACAGATTTGAATATTATTTGAGAAAATTTGGCAATTTTATCAGAATGAAAAGCGTATTTTGGTTAAATTGTATTCAGATCATTTTGTATGTAAATATTACCTTACAAGAGTTTCCAACTAACGGACCAACCCCGCTTTTCCCTCTGCCTTTTACACTCTTTGATTTTACCCAAGTTAAGTTGGCACGGAGTGTAGTTTTTTATTGTTGTTTTTTGGTTTGTTCAAAGAAATACATTGAGTCGTGGTCAGTAATTTTATTACCCAATGTCAAGTAAGATTCCAGAAGAGACCAGGGGCGGCGGCAGCAGGGGGGCTAGGGGTGCTTCAGCACCCCCGTCGGGGAAGGCTAGCACCCCCGTCGGGGAATTTTTTAATTTCGTCGGGAAAATTAGTCCTTAAGTTTTAAATTTTTTTTTATCTTTCATTTTTATATGTTAGTTTGGTTAAAATGTCGGAAAAAATTTGCTCGATAAAACAAAAGCCCTTTAAAAGTTTTAAAATTCATCACTACTTTGCATATTTTAACACAGTCCTGGTTTGTGTGATCGAGCCCTTATCGAAATACACCCCTTCCGCAAGATTTTCCATTCCACGGGGGGCGAGGAAAACGATATCATACACCACACCACCGTTCTTCATGGAGTGGGGATTGGGGTATTGGGGAACCCTTATCTTCAAACCAGCGGGAGGTTTGCGGAGGAGCAGGCTGCTTGGTTCTTAATTGGGAAAGTTTGGTTAGTTATGGGGAGGGTGGTTTCACATTACATAGTTAGGATCATCTGGGATTGTACTGTAGAGAGGTATCTGGATTCAGTTCGCGTTAGTAAACTCTTCGTCACGAACTCGTAAATTTTCGACAATGATACATGATGCTGACATGTTTTTTCCGGTCTAAAATGTAATTTTACCCGAAGTGTTAAAGGGATACCAAAAAAAGGGGGTAAACAATTCTCAGAAAAAGGACATTTTGGTGATCTTCTGCTATTGGTGAAGACAGATGTGTCGTCAGAATAGAGGGCTATTGGGAAAGAAAAATGCAAAAAAAATAGTACCATCCGATAACGCTACAGTATTTTGAACCAGTTCACGTGTTCAACCGACGTTCGTTTTCTTTAGGTTAAAAAAGTGCATAAACTTTTATTTTGCGTAGATTTTTTGTGAATTTTAGCAGTAAAATTAATACAGTAGGTTGCTCAGCTTTTTAAACACGAATTCGAAATAGATTTTTTTGTTTTAATAATTTGGTTATGAATAATAAACGAGGGAAAGGTTCACGTTTTAAGGTTGAATGTTGTTTATGTGCAGAACAATTTGACAATGACTATGTAAAAAAAACACAGCTTTTGAAATATCAAGATTATGAAAAGCAAAACAGGAATATTCCGTTCTTAGAAGTTGGCGTAAAAAAAAGGAAAAGTCCATGGGAATCGCTAAATCCAGTGAAGACGATCAAAAAAGATCGCTCTAAAACCGAAGGTACGTAAAAAAATTATAATACATTAATGTTCGTATTTATTTCAACGTACAAAAATGGTTTAATTCTTTTCTCCAATTTTAGCTTTCATACTGCGTTTATAACGTAAAATGGGGAAGGTATTATAATCGTTCAACCCGCCTGTCTCTCACTTTCATAGCCCAAGCAAGAAATTTATTCACAAAAAGATTCTTTGATTCTATGATGATGATATGAAATGTATTCTTTCTATTTTAAAGCGTGCAATATTCCATATTTATTCATTAAAATATAAATTATTCTAGCAACCGACAATAAATTAATTTCGAAATAATTACGATAACTTTCGAAAGAAAATAAATAAAACTAGTCAAACTAATAAAAAAATAATTTTTAAGATAGATTAAAAGATTAATAGAATCCGGCGGGTAGGACCGATTTTGGAAGGTACACTGAAGAAGGGACTCAGCATGCCAGTACTACTTTTCCATTTTTAGCGATTTTATAGATGTCTGTACGCTCGGACGGACGGACACTTATCTACTGTCTGTCGGCGAATTAACCTTAATTAGTATTAAAATGTAATTTTACCTAATTTTAATCCGCTGTTGCCATCACCAATGGCACAAGAAACTTTATTTAAATATAATATTTGAAGTAAAGTTTATTTTTTTTATAAATCAGTTTGGAATGGATTCATTGATTGTTCATTATTATTAGTTTACTAAGAAAACGGCTAAGAAATTGCATTATTTATAAATAAAAATATTTTTAGTTTTATGTTATATTTCTTTTTTATTAGGGCACTTTAAATAAATTTCATGTTTTCCTCGCAATAAATATTTTTTTAAAAAATCAGGTTTTTGAAGATTTTATGTTGGATACATTTTCATTAAAACATGTAAAACAAATTTTATTTTAGTAAATTTTTGTAATATGTGAATTTTTTAATGAAAATTTCAATTTTATATTATGTATGTAGTTCTACTTATGTCTAGTAAAAGTTTAATTTTATATATTGAATTGAAACGTATTTGACATATTTCTGATTGATCTCTGACATAATTTGATAGTTAATTATATAAACTTAAGGTAGACCAGTACCTTGGAATTGAGGGAAATTTTTTTTATTGCATAATCCAAAAATAGACGTAGTGCAGAAAACGTATACCAGATTTCAAAATTCTACTAGTTTGAAAAACGATCCAATTGTGCTGTTTAAAAACCCTTGTCTTCGAAATTTCTACTGTTGACACTATGTTAAAATGCTTTATGTATCAAAATCTTATTTTTTTTTTCATTTCGTCACAAATTAAAAAAAGTGTAATGCTTTTTTATTAATTTGCATAGATTTTAATAATTTTTTTTGTAATACATTTAGCATATTTAACAGAACCAAAAAATTTTGAGTAAAGTAGTCTGGTTTTTTTTTATAAAAAGCAGTTTGGAATAGAAAATTCAATTTTTAAATTTTTTTTAATATAATATATATTAAAAATTAAAACTAGTATGTATTTTTAAAAAAAACAGCATTTTTTAATATCACCATTACACAGTTGTAAAATAAAAAAAATTAAAGTTGTAACTTAAAAGGAGTTAGGATTTAAAAAAATTAATTAAAAAAATTATTAACTAAAAAAAGTGTAGGTTGTTATAATTATTCTTAACATTATGCGATGGTTATACTAATATACTTTATAAATGTAAAGTTAGTTTTACAATTTTTGCACCAAATCAAAAAAAAAACATGTTTATCCTACGGATCTACATTAAAGAATTAAGGTAATTTATTTTAAATTTTACTTTAGCCCCCCCGTCGGGGTAGGTCAGCCCCCCCGTCGGGAAATTCCTAGCGCCACCACTGGAAGAGACACTCATAATTTTGAGCAAACTGTGTGGTATTGTGGCATGTATTGACGATATTTTAGTAATGATGCTGTAATCAGGGGGGAGGGGAGGGTAAAAGTATTATTGGTAGAGGCCGATTCTGTAGAATTGCAGATTCAAAGAAATCTAAATAGGAGAATATGCATAACCAAAGTTCGTAGGTGCGCGACAATCAATTAATAAAAAAAGTATAATTAACAATATTAAATTGATAGTTAACTACGCTCTGCTGTTAGTTAACAATAATTAACTGAAATTAACTATATATAATTAATATTTAGCAATCTTCCATTCATATCTAACATTATGTCCTTGATGGCCGATAACATTAATTACTTATTAACAATATTTGATTAATAACAAGTTATGTTTTGATATTAGTTAGCGATATTTAATGGCTTTGTTTAAGGTGACGTATTTCCTTCAAGCTTTAATTTATATTTTCCCTTTTATTGGTGCTAAGATAACTTCTTTGTTCCCACGTGATATTGATTCACTAATCGAGACTCGCGAAAGAATTTATTTTCATTCAGCATTTCTGTTGGCACTCAAGGCTTGAAACATTCTAATTAATTCAATAGGCTTTTTCGTTAGTGTTGGAATATTTTTTCAAAAAAGTTGTACAAATTGCAAGAGGAGAGATATGCCTTTTATTCCCTTGGCGGATATCTTTGATTCTTTGTTACCAGCCCGAAGTTATATTTATGTAATTTTACGAATATTTTTACCAATGTATGAATAATAGGTACAACTGAATGACTTTAACTTATCTATTACGGTGTTTTCAATTTCGAATACTTTTTATCAGATTATTTCTTTGTCGGTGTTCTCTACACACGCAGTTCTTATCAGCTATTATTCTCTTTTTTTACATACAGGTGTCTTTTCTTGGATGCGTTATCAAAAAAAAGTTAGAACATTCCAGTAAGGTTCGACTGATTACAGAATAAATCCAATTGTTTCTTGGTGTATCTTATCAATATTTGCGATAGTGACTCATCTAAAAGATGGACACCTGAAAAACTTCCGAGGATTTGATAAAGGTATGAGATAGTTTTTTTTTTCATTATTATTGAGTAACATGTCGGGATATATTTGTTTTTATCTATGGTTGATAAGTGAAAGCCATTGTCAAAGGGTAAAACAGGTCAAGTGCACCTTAAAAAACTGAATACGATTTGGCAGTTTGTTATCCAATCACTCGATGGTTAAAATATGAGTTTGATCACTAGTCTGCATGGTTCTATTGCGTTGATTATTTCAACACCAGAGAAGATTACGAGTGAACTGTGTGCTGTATTGTGACACTGAAAATCTATATTGAAATCTGAAATCTTAAAATAACTGACGAGAGTCCTTACTTTTTTTATCGAAATCTTCCCGAAAAGGTGTTAATTATATTGGGGATAGGCCTGGACAAAATCATCGTTCTAAGTGAAACTTTATATTTCAATTCTAATGGGTTTAAATCGCCTAGTCGGGAAGATACTATGTTCGGGCCTGGGTATTGCCGAAATGTCTGCCGATCTATAAACGGCCTGTACATTCAAAAAGTCCAACGAATAATACCAAGTGTAGACGCTATACGATGTTGCTCTTAAAAGTTGTATTGGTTGCTTACTAAGGCGTTGGCTAGTCACTTGATTGTGGTTAGAAATTACGACGTCACCCGTCACCAATAGTCCTCGTGTAGTTAGTTCAACTACGACGATAATTGAACATAATTCTTGGCTTAAATCATAAAAATGTAAAAAATTTACACTTTGCAACCTTTCACTATATTGGCACGCTGTAAAAAGAAATTCTGCAAAAATATTAGCATATTTAGGGCATTTCTGCTGTATTTGATTGTAGTTGCTGTTCTTAACACAACTCAAATTACTGTTGTGTATTTTCTCAGCTTGCGCACGCGCCTTGACCTTCCATGACTTTGGTCAATGGTCAGTGTCCTTCTTTTCCATCAATCGGTTATTTGAACTGGTCGTGGCTGAGTCCCAGGTGCTTCAAAATTACAGCACACCTTGTGGTTGGTGGAATACAGCACACTTGATGGTAAACGTATCTGAATTTTTTCCACAGAGTACAACATCCTCTTTTAACTTATTGTGCTGGAAGATGTTAGTCAATCACAATATGCATGCCTTCCACTAAAACTAAACAAATATTTTAAAAACGACCAATAAATTTGTAAATATCAGGCTTTATCCAACTCATCTGGGGAAGTTATAGGGCGCGCACAAGCGTCACAATAACTGTGGAAGAAGAAGCTAAACTAACTGCGACTGTGTCATTGGTGTTGAAAAAACTAGGGGAAACGAAAATGTTATGTTTTTGAGAGCAGCTTTTATATAATTTTTGTTGGTATCAATTTTTTAAAAAAAACTAATTTAAAATTTTATTAAATTAATCTTCACAAACTTTCATCGTATTGTTTTATGTGCGAGTCAGCTTTGTTTTCTCACGAGCATGAAATGACGGACATCAACAAAATTCATCCCAAAAATGTCAAACTGCTATTCTTACAGTAGGATTTAGACAAAGCCACAGTGTAAAAAATACTCTCGTAAGTTAAAGTACTGCAAGATACAAGTCGATCAAAACATCCATTTCACTAAAACTAAACAAACAGTATACTTCTAAAAACGGCCAATAAATTCATCCAAAATAGCTAACAGCTATTATTACAGTGGAATTCTGACAATTAAACTGAATGCAATGAAACCGTACTCAAGAGCAGCAGCTGTGTACCCTGTCCCGAGTTATTAATAAGGCAGTGGGTGGACTGAGCTGTTTGCAAAGCTGTAGAAATAATGCGGACTGCTACATAACCTCAGATTGAAATGGCTAAATGTACACGAAACACATTGGTGGTGGGAAACTGTGCCCTTGATTTGTGTCACATACAGCTGTCGAGTTTTAATAGGGGAACAATGGTGATTTGGAGTTGATGGTTCATCTTAAAACTTTATTTTATACTAGCTTTATAAACCCGGCGTTACACGGGTGTACCCTTAATAACGGTGATTGTTTTTTGTAATCATTTATTTAATACAAATTGATCCTTTCTCCACTGGTCAACACTCCATCGGTAGATTATAATTTCCTCTTATTCTTATATCAGCATTAATTTTAAAACAGAAATACGATTATATCCACACTCTTAAAACAAACACTCCCAATTTACCTCAGTCTGAGTGGATTTCACTCCTCCAGACTGGAAAATGCACTTCTCCTTTTCGAGTGGATCCTTTGTGTGTTAAACCTCCAACAGGATCACTCCAAACGAGTGATTTTAACTCAGTCTGAGAAAATATGCATGCCTTTAGGGTGTCGAAAATGCACTTCTCCAACTGGAGTGGATTTCACTCTTTTGTTTTAAGAGTGCAGGCCTTTCTACAAGTTGGAGGGCTTTTCCGTAGGCCCTGTTTAGGCTGCCAGATGGCTGTGATATAATGACCAGTACCCTCCTACACCCGAAAATACCTCAAATGTGGTATATTCCACTCCATATTCGACCACTCGATAGGGCTGTGAGCCTAGTTGGTAAAGGCGTTCGCCACGCATGCAATAGGTCCCAGATTCAGGTCCGGGCATCGTCAAAATAACTGTAACGACGTTACACCCGTTGGTTCGAATTTCGAAAAATTGCTTCCTACACTCTAAAAAAATATCTGTAAGGTTACTAAGAATTATCTAGGAAACTCAGCTTCCATAAGTTTTTTTAGTAATGTTACATAAGAAATATGTGTATATATTACTAATTAAAGCTTAGTAAGTTATGCTAAGAAAACTGTAGTAGATTTGCAAGGGATTTTCTTGTATGTTTACAAAGAGACTGGTAGTAAACTGGTTACAAAAGTTTAAAACCAGCGGGCACCACTATTTTTTCTGTTAGTCAGGTTTTATATCGAATTTCCAGAGAAGGAGTAAGGACCGAACCCAAGATCCTCGGTATCCGCATGTCTCGCAACGTAAAACTGCGCGTTAGTCCTCGCTGCTATCGGGGACTTGCATTTTAATTGCGTGTAAATAAAGAGATTAAAATTTTGATCGTTAAAGGAGTTTTATGTTATTGATTAAGAAATTTTAAGATTCATTTTTTTGGGGGGGGGGGATGTGAAGTTTTCGAAATGATTTAACGTAATTTTTGTATACTAAAATAAAAAAAAACACGTTTTTAGGTTTTTTATTGTTGCGATATCGATTCGTCATAATCTCTAGAAAAGATAGCCAGGGGGCGCTGTAAGCGTTACATCAATTTACTTAGTATTGCTTAGTATTACTACAGTAGTTTCTTTAGGTTACAGACGATTTTCTAGTAAATGGTGAAAATCTGTAAAGTTACTAAGTAATCGTTAGTAAATTCAAGCCAGATTTTTTACAGTGTAAATGACGCCTACGGTATAAAATGAATATCTTCCTAAAATTTGGTAGCTGTACCTCTAATAGTTTTGGCTGAGCGTTGATACGTGAGTCAGTAAGTGAGTCAGGACTTTGCCTTTTATATAGATTGCTTAAATAAATGTCAATAACTTATTTTAAAGCTGAGCATTCAATGTTTCAAAAATCATTATTACATTATTAAACATTATACTAAATTATACTCAAGATCTCGTTATCTACCTTTGCCATTCACAAGCTTCATAAAGTTGTGCAAAGATTGTATTATGACTGATGAGGTTACAAGGTTTTAGAATTGAGAAATTTCATTCTGTGGTATTCCATCAACGTCTACCGTAATTATAGATACTTTAATCGAATTGAACTTTATAGAGAGACGTAAAATTCGAAGGTACTAAAACAGCAGACATTCGTTTTACTTCAAGATTCACAGAAATTCAGTGACAGGGACAGGTAGAACGAACTGAAGTTTATAGTTGTGTGGTTTTGAAAAAAAAATTTAATCGTTCATGAACCTATAATAAAAATATATCTAAAGACGATAAGAGATACGATACAACATTAAAAATATTTTATATCGTTATCTAGGACGATGATATTGCAGAACAATAAAAAATGCAAAACAACAACTTTGAAATCAATTGCTAAGAGAAAATTTTTATTGCTAAGCAGGTGTATTTTGGGGTAGCGAATAACATATCATCCATCGACCTCGGTCGATAACATATAGAACGATTAATTTTTAATTCAAAAAACATTTGAAAAAAAAAAGATTAGTGGTTATATTCTTCATACAGGGTGAGGTAAATAAAAGTGGCCCGAACGTGGAGATAAGAATACGACAGAAATCTTGTAAAGTCAAAAACCAATACAAAAACAGGTTTACTAACTGAAGCTGTTAATCGATTCAATATTAAGCCTAACCAAACGCTGGCAACTACGCTATTATTTGCTGGCAACTACGCTATTATTTGCTGGCAACTACGCTGTGGTTCGAGAAGCTAGTTGAAATGAAATACAAACAAGGTTAGTAGAGCTGATTAAGAAAAGTTCCCACTAGTGACTATTTCGGTCTTTATTTATCCTAGAGAATCGGACCTTTTTATTAATACAAAACATTCATTGGGACGTTTTCATATAATAGGAACTAAGATCTGAACTCGCCACTAATCTATGAGTAGCTCTAATGTGAAGCTAATCTAATCCAACCAATGCAAAAACCGGTTTCAGGTAGCTTCAATAAGAGTTTTTCTAGCCAAGCATTTCAACGTATTCCTATCTCTAGACCGGGGCCACTTTGATTTGAAACGTAAGTTAACCCCATTTACGGTACAGAGTAGCATGCTGGCCTTGATATCCCTTTTCTGTCCGAAACCACGTTACTGCTGCTGAATTTTAAATGTTTCAGTGAAGTAATAGATTGGATGACAAAATTGAATAATGGACTAAAATTAAAATACTCCAAACACTGTTGACGCTCTGACTTGAGCACAACACTGTAAAAAGTATGACGCTCTGACTTGAGCACAACACTGTAAAAAGTATGACGCTCTTTTCACTATAAATATGGTTCCTAATAGCTGAAACGGCTGAGTGGTGAAATGTTTACCATATTTTTGGCATTTAAATCATTCAACAGGGTTTTGTTTCCTAAATCTAAAAAGCGGTTCAACTTAATGCCGAAACATTTCCACACACAGCTGTTGCAGCTACTGGAAACCATATTTTCACTGAAATCAAGCGCCAATTTTGTAACAGTGTGGAAACAGTGACCACGTTTCGCTCCATATAGATCCAAACTTCATGCCTGGCTCATCTGGTAATACTTAAATTTGATTTATCAATCGCTCCTTTATTCTATTGCTCGATTAGTTTCCAACAAAGAATACCATTCCTCAACAAGTGCTACTACCCTAGTAATGCTACTAATCACCATGTATATACGTATACAATAACTCAATAATTTAATAACATGTGATTCTAACTCTATCCTCTACTCTTCATCTATGCGCATAGTCTCATTCACACTTTAATTCAAGTGAAGCATGCCTTGACAAATGACAGTGAGTGCGCCCTCTAAAAGAGAAGAGCATATGCTTTATAGCCCGTTACCCCGCTCGCGTATCGGATTTTAAAAATTCTTTTTTAGAAGGATGACATCAGAGCCTAGTTTAAAAATTTACTTTTTTGCATCTGCGTACGATGTCGCCCTTAACGGTTGCGTTGGGTGCCTATTCAGGTGTTGGCTCGTCACCTGACTGTGGTTCTAAAATACGCCGCCCGTCGCCAATAGCCCTCGTGTAGCTCTAGTGCGACGTTAATTCAAACCAAACCAAACTTTTTTGCATAGCATTAAAGTGGATCAATTACTCACTACAAAACAACACCAAATCTTAATAAGAATAGCACATCTTAAAAGTAACACTTTCATAAAAAAATATCATCCAAATTGGGTGTTAGAAAATCAGTTTATCTGTGCAATCGGCGTGCAAGAACCCCTTACTATTGCATCAGTCCAACGCAAATATGGAAGCGCTATCTTAATATGCATGTTTTGACCATACCGACAACCGGTATATCTTATCACCAAGCAGTCCTTGACAGAATGTGCTTCTACTATCAATGAGTATTTTTTTAGCCTCATTTCTCCTCCTTATAAGATACATAATACTTATTTGAAGACGAAAAACAAGATCGGATGGTGTGAGGGCAGGTATTGCAATAACAAAATCTGATATTAGTCATTTATAGGCTGGTCGATGGTAAGAGTATGTAGATTTAGAAAGCTGATATTTATATCAGAACATAACAAGAAGTTTTAAAAGAACTAAAATAGCCTGCTTTCGTGTTACTTAAATTCTAAGTTTTATGCCACTTTCTCAATAAACAATCAAAGAATCACATTGTGCTACATTTTATGACGCCATTACAAACTAATTTATTGCAAAAATAACTTTTACTTCAAATATTATTTTCTATATACTATTAATATTTTTATATTTTGAGGTTCTAGGTAGCAGTTAATGTTGAAAACCCACTTGTCATTCAATAAAAAATGCAGTAAGTATAGTATGGGAGAAATACTATTTTCTCTGCCACATTTCTCCGGCTGTATTGAATATTTTAACAAACGTTTTTTTTTCCTCAAATAATAAATGTAGATAACTTACAGGTCTCTATAATCCCACTTTTTGAAATTGCTTTGAATATTTTGCGTAAAATTATTTATTAAAGATTAAAAAAATATTCGAACCCATTTCAAAAAGTGGGAAGGTCGGGATCTGTAAGTCAGCTACATTTATCACAGAAAAAATCCGCTTGCAAAAATATTCAATACAGCCAAAGAAATGTGGCAGAGAAAATATTTTTTTTCTCCATAGGATTAACACTGATGCACTTTGCTTTGGAGACCCCGGTCTAGCGCTCCCATTCCCCCCTTAAGCCAATTTGCTTATCCTTCAGAGGGTTTTAAATCAAGAATGAAAGATATTCAATTTCAAAAACTAAAAAACGCATCTAAACACGCATATTCCCTATTGTTTGACCTACATAAACCTCCACAATAGGCTGATGCAGCGAAAATAACTCGGATGACGTCAAATATTCGATGTGACGCTGTAACAATACTGTCATCGGCGTTGCCGTTTGAAATGCGAGCAGAGGCCGACCTTGGCCATCGAAAAAGCACCGACACATGTCACTAAGAAAGGTGAACACAGGTGGTGAGGGTGCTTTGAATTGCGTTTGAAGCTTGGTGAAATATGGTATACTACGTTGGAAATATTTTATACATACAGTGTCCAATTTATCAAATAGGTCCTTGAAGTTCGGACTTACCATATCAATTTCCGATTACAAGGATTCCTAAAGCTTCCCACAAGAATCAAATTATTTAAAATAAATTATTGTTGGCTCGGGAGTCGTACGCTACAGTGACATCGACACTAAATTTGTTTCATATTTTCCCTCGAAAATTTAGCAAAAAATTAAAATTAGCAACTGAGTTAATTTGACACCGAAGTAAGGCATGCTTGGCCAACCGGGTGGCGCAATGGTTAGGGTGCTGGCCTGTGCAGCTGCTGGGTTCGGGGTCAAGACACGGATGTTTGTGTTTGTCATTAAATGTTGTTATTTGTCTATGTGTTTGTGTCGTCCTTCTTTGTGTGTCTCTTGTGACACTCTTAGAACAAAATTTGGAAGGGGGGTACAGGCAGAAGGACGGACACAGAGAAATCGTTACCTACTTTCTACTTTCTTAAAATACTTTCCAATCCAAAAATGGAAAATAGGCTAAAAATGGAACGCTGTGTGTCTCTTTCTTAATACAAAGATACTTTCAAATACTCAACTATCTTAGAAACACATTGTGCTTCATATTATGACGCAATTCAAACTGATTATGTGACAAAATCGGATTTTCCTTCACATATTAAATTTAAATTAAGTTTCCCATGTAACTATTGATGTGGCAACATCGATTGAATCAAAATTAAGTAACTAAAAAATATTTTTTAATGGTATTAAAATTCGCAGACCGTCTACAGGCTGGTCGATGTGCGCCTGGACGGACAGACAGACAAAAACTATAAAAGATAGGACTCTGGTGCCGTTAAAAAAATATAACTTTTTGAGATTTGAGGGATAGAACCCCATTTGTAAGGTGATAAGGTGTTTACGGACCAACGAGGGAGAGGCATATATGTAACACGTAAATACATATACTTTTCCATTTTTTAAAAAAATCTTTCTTGTTCAAAAAAAAGTAAGTAAGCTAGAATTTTTCTTGTCTTTTAGGAGTGGATAGGAAATATATGATAACTAAAAGGAAGGAAGTACATGAAACAATTATATCAAAGTCTATACTCTGTGCCAAGGTAGAGAGGCCAGGATATGCCTAGGATCCTCCCGCTGATGTAAATAAAATATGATACCATATAAACGAATATGCTTATATAAAAATAAAAGAGTCAGTGTATGTGCGTATGTCTGTGGATCGTGTAAGACCTACTTACACTACCCTCAGAAATTCGAAATTTTTAACATAGATTCCCATCAATACCAACGTGTGCACCTGAGGCTTAGTTTTTTCACATATTAGTTCTATTTTTTAAGAACATTTGAATTTTCTGAAAAAAGTACACCACTTTCGCTCAAATTCGATAATTTTTTTGAATTTTAAGGTAATATAAGTATCAGGATTCAATACTCGAGCTGGACCAATAAACATAAGCTTATTGTCCTATAACGGATTAAATAACATATACTAGGATCGATTTTAATTTTTTTAGTCTGTGCGAAGAACGGTTATTTATTTGCTAGTTCTTATCATTGTAATATAATACCCAACTATATATGCACCATATAATGACACCATACTATTTACAGTTTATCTAATACCAAGGTTTTGTCTCTGTCCTTCATACATACGTTTTAATTGTAAACACGGTTATTAGTTAAGTATTTGTGTTAATAATATGATGATGCAATTTTAAACTACTTATTTGTGATTCGCACACATATTTCTTACTTAATTTCGGTTAATTCAATTGAATTACAACGGTAAACAATTTTTTTTCTTTTCAAAACACCCAACGGATTGACCTAAATACTTTAGGAAGTATTTAAAAACACAAGGTTTAATTCTTAGCAAAAATGATTTCTCGTAAACAAGCACATTTATTACAAAAGGTATTTTTGCATTTATTAACATATGTCAATTAAAACTTGTGGTTTTAAATTATTCCGATACATTTAGTTTAATTTGTAGACATGTCGAAAATAAAATAATAAATTAATTAAATTGTTGCTCAATTGAATAAATTTAAAATAAAACGCAATGTGTGTCTGACAAACCTAATAATTATTTTAATTTAATTAGTTATGTATTTATTAGTTGAGAACGACAACCACTTTATATAAATTACTATCACAAAAAATTAAAATAATACAAAACTTCTTCCCTTGTGCTAGGCCCCCTTCCCTGAAGTAGGGTTTTTAGAGAAGTACGACTTTTCGAGTTAGAAATAAAAAAATATTCAAAATCTAAAGACTTAGCGATTGTCGCAAATCTTAAATTGATCGAATAAAAAAACGATGAAGCCATATCTTAAACGATAATCAGATTGGTTCTTTGTTCCCAGGTGACATTAATTCATCAATCAATGCTCGAGAAAGAATGGGCTTGTTTCACGTGGGATCTGGCAACAGCTCCGCGTTCTCGTTTTAATTTTTTTCGAATTTCTTTGGCTTTGGTATTCCAAATTGAGTTTTGTAAGAATATTTTAGTTGCTATTTTTTTTTTAATTCTAACTTTCAATGCAAGTTTTAAGTGATAAATGATTAAAAGAACCCATCAAGAAGTTGTAATTTGAAAAAATAACAACTAAAATGACTTCTTAGAAAAATCAATTTAGAATATAAACAAAGTATTTCGAGAAAAAGGAAAACAAGACAGCAGAGCTGTTGCCAGATCCCACGTGGAACAAACCCACTTCGTTTCATTCATCATTTCTGTTACCACTCAAGACCTAAAACATCCTCTTTCCTCTGAAAATCTGTTTTCGTCGATGCGTTATTATTCCGAACATTCGAAATCGTTTGAATGTGTCATTACATCTCGATTTCAACGATGGCGTCCGAAATCTGATTTAAGACTGATATATACACTGTTAAAAAATGTGTGCTTGCCTTCACCATAATAATGGTTCCTAGTAGCTGCAACGGCTGTGTGGTGAAATGTTTCACCATATTTCCGGTAATCAGTCGAACCATTTTTCAAGTTTTGTAAACAGAAACCTGAATATGGTGAAACACTTCACCACACAGCCGTTGCAGCTACTAGGAACCATTATTATGGTGAAAGCAAGCACAAAATTTTTAACAGTGATATGATAAAAATAAAATTTTCTCCCAAACATTTCTTTTGAATAAAGTGTTGTGTTTCCCCAATTAGAACATTCGAAATCGTTCGAATGTGTCACTACACCTCGATTTCAACGATGGCGTCCGATGTCTGTTTTGAGACTCGCCTCATTAACCTACAAACCTTGATCATTCATTACAGGTTTATTCACCCGCCACATTAAAAGACACCTTTTTTTGTTGTTTATTTGAACGATTTTCTCCCATTTCTTCCTCGAAGAGAGAGGGAGATTTAATGCTATTTTAAAGTTGTGCCTTGTTTTTCGATTAAACAGTGGTTTTTAATCTATTAAAGACGTATTTTTGAACACTGTTAACCGTCTTCATTTCAGAGTGAAACGATAATTTAAGTTTTTTTTTTTAATTCAATTTTCGTGTAACATAATTTGTCCGACATAAATTTTTCTGGATTATGGTGTTTAGTTGTCGTACATTTTGTTTATAGAATACATTCGGAACATAGAGTTAGGAAATAGAATAGAGAGGTCCATAATGTGCGCAGTAACGCATAAAAGAAGCAGGCTCTAGCGGTGCATCTTTGTATACCTCAGAGCTGGTATGTTATTCGCAGTAGCTCGAAAAACCTGACAGCCCTGCTTCAAAACATTTGAACTGATAGACCCCTCTACTCCTCCTTCCAAACTCTATGATTAGGAAAATCAAATATTCGAATATTTTTCAAAAAAAGTTATGTATTTTAATTGATTAATTACTGCCGGTGTTAAAAAGGGGGAAAACTATTTTTCAGAGAAAAGTCTTTTATTTAAATGAGAAGGGGCAACACTCTTACATGTTAACCGCATAGAGGGATGAATGTTTGAAACGAAATAATACCATTTCTGGTTAGTTTGGATAATTGGGAGTTATACTGCAACTGCATAGATATAGAAAGTAGCAGATATGCCCATCGATTTTGCAGTCCCGTATAACGCAATACAAATTCCCGCGATTGTGTGATGAAGCCACTTTTGGCCGTTTTTGCAATGCATCACGGGATACTGGTTCCAAAAAACTGATTTTGCCAAGGAGTTACATGCAATAAAAATTGCATTTTTAATACACTTCTTTTATAAACATATACCTCATTTATGCCAGAAACTATCAATACATATCCAGCTATGAACTTATGCTAGCAAAACTGGTAAAAAGTTGTAATTAGTTTTTATTAAATATTTATTTTTTTATTAGTCGAATTTATCTCACGGTGCCTTCTGATGGCTTATGGCATGCCATGAGCGAGGACTTGCGAACTGCCTTATGGGATACTGGTTCAAAATATTCTTCACCTTTCCTCCTAGGGGCAGATCTGCTACTTTCTATATCTATGTTCTACTCTATTATTTAAAATTAATTTAGAAAAACCAGCCTCTTATACTTTATTTTTACACAAGCTGCTTTATGAATACGATTATCTTGATTTGTCATGCAGTATTAGTTTTGTATAGCATCAGCTAAGGAGTTTCAATTCGAAAGGACCAACGCGAAACTAGGGATTTTAGAGTCACCTTAAACACGGGTTTCGCCCGTCGTCCTTTCTATGCCCTCTAGACGGGCAATCGGTGGAATCTTTCAAGAACACAACCATTCAAGACGAGAAAGAAAAAAAAAAGAACACGGCAACCGCGTGAAAATTCGTCACAGAAAAAAAGAGAAAATCGTGACCGTGTTTTAGCATTTTAAGAGGCTCAGAAAAAGAAAGCTCTAATTTTCTCGGGGACAATTCTGATATAAATTCTTTCCACAAAAGAATTCTCTTTCCCGCCAAGCATTCTCGAAACAACTCATCTCTGCCGTGACGATTCAAGGTCACGTGCTTTTTCAGGGGTTCCCATAGCAACGGCGAATACCGAAACGAAGATCTTAGTGAAAGAATGTTCTAAGTGACAAAATGGTAAAAACGACAAAATGAGCTTTCAAGTTTTTACTTTGCACTCGGATAAGTTAAAAGTGATACTTGTAAACCATAAAAAATATGCTTAACAAGTTTCCACTTTCTTATAAACTTAAAGTTATCTTTGAAGAATGGAATAATTATGTTCATTGACACAAAATTCTTTGTTTTGAGAAATGTCACTTAGCACGTTCTCCCACTAAGCTCTTCAATTGTATCGCGTGGATTGGGTTTATTTTATTCTCTTGTGAAGCTTCAATGGAGTTAGAAGGAAATAATGAAATAAATCATGTCTTTTGTTGTATGAGTGTACGCAAATAGCAGTGGTAAATATTCAAATTTGTCTTTCCTCTTGTGTGTGACTGAGTTACGGAAAAAACTTGTCAAACATAATAATTCTTATGTTTAAGGTCCGATTATAGCGGTTGTTATTCCTGGTTGACTAACACTGGAAACTTCTGACATTTATTGCATTCGTAATGGCACTTTATAAGTAGGTTTACTAGAATTTTGAAAGTCCAATCCCGACATTTGCCGATAACAATATATTTTCCTTTTGAGAAAATAATGTTTCAATTTGATGAAACTAGCCAATAAGGTGTGTGCTGGGGAGCCCAGTCGGTTAGGAACTCCACTAGCATGCGAAGGTCCCAGGTTCGGGTCCGGGCATCAGGAAAATAACTGCGGACCTATAAAACGACCAGTGCAGCCAAAATGACCGACGATTAATATCCCGTGTAGAGGGAGTGCACGTTGAGTATACTTCAAAGTCCTAACGCTGTGTACGATGTCGCCCTTAACGGTTGCGTTGGGTGCCTATTCAGCTGTACTTGACTGTGTCTACTCGTCACTTGACTGTGGTTCTAAAATACGACGCCCGTCGCCAACAGCCCTCGTGTAGCTCTACACTCTTAAAACAAAAGAGTGAAATCCACTCCAGTTGGAGAAGTGCATTTTCGACACTGGAAAGGATTGAATATTAACTCAGACTGAGTTAAAATCACTCGTTTGGAGTGATCCCGTCGGAGGCTTAACACACAAAGAATCCACTCCTTCCGGGTAAGTGCATTTTCCAGACTGGAGGAGTGAAATTAACTCAGACTGAGTTAAAATCGCTCGTTCGTTTTAAGAGTGTAGTGCGACGATTTTCAAACTAAACCGAACCTAGCCCATAAAGTATAATAAAAATACTAGAATAAACAAAATACTAAAAATAAAACTTGCTTCTTAGAATCACCATTACGAAAACTTTCAATTTATAGATGTGATGAAGCGTTACAGATCTGATATCGAAACTAACTTATAATATCAATCATTGATTAAAATTTCAAAATATAGAGAAAAACAATGGAAAGGACAATTCAAGGGATCTTTTACATGCCTCATAATCCTAATACATGCGTGCCGATGATTTTCCCATCCTGAAAATCTGTCGAATCAGCCGGGGCACGAACCCGTAACTTTGGGCTTATAAGGCTTTCACGTAATACGTGCGTGAGCAAAATATAAACCAAATGCCGACAGAGTTTTCGGATTAATTTGTGTGGTGTGGTCATTAATAATATGACGGGAAGTATCATTATTAAAGGAAAAGGGGGGGGGGGGGAAAGATGCATATGACATAATTGTGGTTTCAATTCACCAAATTTTAAATGAATGGGAGTGGAAGTATTGCAATGGGGTTGAAAATCCGAAATGTATATTTTGTGTTTTTCACGCAATTTGGAGGTGCTGATTCCGATAAAGTGGTTTTCCAATATTTTTTTCCCGCCTGTCTGCTTGAAAACCACTCTACAGCTCGAACTATGAAAATATTTTTTGAGAAAATATCAGATTACGAAGATATTATGAGAAAATAGCCTGTAGCACTAAATGGTAGCTTCCTTACAAATTTTAAGGTTTTAGAGTTATTAAAATTACCTAATAACTTAGATAATTACTTTGTACAATGTATTGATTTCTTGTGAGGTAATATTGAAATTTGTGTAGTGTTACACCTGTCTATTTTTAATAAAGGATTTAATCCTCTAATCACCCTTACCATAAGCTTTTATTGTTGACAACTTTAAAATAAAATGAGTTACTTACTATTCAACCTGTTTATATTCACAGCCTTGGAAGAAGCGCTTAATTTTTTTTTCTTTCTCCGCTGCGGCGAACCTACTTACCTTGTTTTTATTCAAACACAGAATGGTTCCTAATCTCTTGATTTGGGCGAATATTCAAGGACAGAAAAAAAAGTTATTTAAAAACAAAAAGCTTTGTTCGCTCTTCCCCACCCATCAAAGAATAATCCCGAAGCAGTGTGTCCCGTCCTTGTTTTAACTTAAACACGTCAAGCCGCGAAATCTGTTGTGCGCAGGTAAACTGCAGTATCAAGACTAATTACTTAGACCATTGTTGTTAGAACTCAGTAACTTTAGCCTACAAGAAAGTATGCTAAATAGCTGGCAATTTCAGCTAAAAAATGGTATAGTTCAATGATGTCGTTACTGCAGATTTACCTGCAGAGATGGCTACGAGTGTTTTGTAAAGGTCTTCCAAGTGTCGCCCGCTCCTTAAAAGTGTCTTGGGTGCATTAAGACAGTGAAAATATAATTGTAAAAATATTGTATGCTTTTTTTTTTGGTTGCTAATGTATTTTGATGGGTTCAAAGGTTCAGGGTTTAACTTTGTAGATTGTGAGTAAGTAAAGTACTCCGTTCTTATGATCGAGTGGTAAAAGAATGAGGCCTTGGTTCCATGGTCCCGCTAACCGTACGAATACGGAACTTTTGACGTTGGTTGGTAGACATTTATGTTCCGGTTTGTGTGCTTGGTCAGAGACCCGCTTATAAAACCTTAATCAAGTAAGATAGACACAACACACATAATGGCGACGGATGCTGCCATCTATTGTCACCTCCGCAATTTAGACATGTCCCTGAAGGGGAAGGAAATAGTCTCCAGGGACCTGTACCCGTGGGAAACTATGCCATGGCCACCCTCAGGAATTTCGAAATCACACATTTAACGAGCACACATACTCCGCATATACTCGGTAAGTCTTCAATGGTATCCGGACTCGATCGCGGGACCTTTCGATTCCGAGAACGAGGCCTTAGCCACTAGGCTATCCACGGCCCCACTGACGTTATAAACTTGAATCGTACTACACATTTAATTTTATATTTATTTATCATGGTATTTGTATGTTACAATGTTCTTTTGAATAGATAATTTGAATTTAAATTCTGTTTCAAAAAGTTTTTTTTTTAAATAAAATGTTGCAGTGAGTATTGCGGAAATTTTTTTTCGTGTAGCTCCACACGCTATAAAAACTGTATTCAAAATATTTTCCAAATATCCTCTCTGAACAGAATTTGATACTATGTTTTACCTCGTGATTAGTTTATACTATGTTTTAATGTGAGTAGTATCATATCAACATCTCAATCTACGAAGTATAATCTAAATTATATCTGAAAATGTGATACTATATAGTATATGATATCACGAGTGAAGATTACCATCATAAGTATCAACATCAACAGAGAGCTGAGAAATATGTTTAGTAATTAGAAATAAAAGCTGATGGGTCGATTTTTACTTTTACAAAACATTATTTGCTACATCCTAATATTTTTTTCTGTCCTTGAAATTTTATTCAAATGTCAAGTTTCTGAATTTTAAAATACTAACTCTACATTTCTCCAAGCATGAAACACAATGAGAATTTTGGTGGCATAATTAATTTTCAAGATATTGTTTATTATTACTATGGTAAACTTTTTCATGCGTATAACTTTCCTTAAAAAAATAAGAGTCCTAGTTTGTTAAGTTCTTTAAGTTAATAAAACTTCGAATAAAATTTAAGAATATTCAAATCTCAAGCTTCGTAGAATTTGTATCATTAAAAGTTGTTAAACTATTTATTGAATAATTATTTGAAAATTCTGAACAGTTTTAAACTTCTAGCCACATATTTAGCAAAAAGTTTGGCTGAATCCACATCTAAATTATTATCGAACAGCGCATTAAAACATCACTTAACTTTATTATTCGGAAATGAATGTGTTAACGGTATTCACTAAGTCCTCATCGCTTATGGATTAAGCTGAGTTTCCGTGCCATAAGAGGCCCCTTGCTGGAAAGAGACTTCTACAGATTTGCACCAGAGTCCTTTGTCCCCTTTGTTAAATTATTTAGAAAATTGCTGGTAATAGACAAAGGTAGCAGACACAAAATATCGAATTTTTATTTCAACTTTAGTTACTGAATTGCGCCTTTACGAAAAAACTTCTATGATGCATTTGAATATGAGGCTGGAGCATAGAGATCTAAATTAAAGTATTACAGTGGAAGATCACGTGACCTCCACTGCTATTATTTTTTATTATTATTATTTTATTATTTATTTTTTTAAAAACCTTTTGTACTTTTTTTTAACCGAAAAAAATTATATTAAAACAAAGTAAATAGCGTTTTTCAAAAAATAACCTCTAAAAGCACAACTTTATTGGAGTTTTATGAATTTAAAAAAAAACGCATCAAAATATTCCTATAATTTCTTTGCTTTTTTTTGGAACAAAAACCATTTTTCCCCCATAGCCTTACCATTAGCAAGCAATAATATAAAAATACTAGAAGAGCGTTTCAAGTGCTTTTAAAGTCTAAAAATATTCCAAAATGCAGCTAGTATTTTTATGGTATTTTTATGGTATCTTTTTTACTAGAAGGGTTGAAATTTTCTGTGATGTCGTATACATGACTATTTAACACAGTGAATCAAAAATATTAAATATATATATATTAAGTGAGTAAAAATAAGACGATTTTTCTAATTTAAGAAGTGCCCAATTTTTTTGTGTGGTTAATAACTTAAAATTATGAATATTTTATTGTCAAACGGGTGAGGTTCACAGTGTTACAAAGACCTGTATACGACATCACAGAAAATTTCAACCCTTCTAGTAAAATTGTAAAAGAGAAAAGCAAAAGAGTACTTTAAGGCTGACAAGTTGTGTTTTGGAATAATGACATTTAAAGCTTGCAACAAAGTTATATTGAAATTAACTACCAAATTTGCAAGCTCCGGCCCATATTCAAATGTGCATCATGGAAGTTTTTTCGTAAATATTCATTTTAGTGATTGAAAGTTCAAATGAAAATTTGATATTTAGTTTTGTTCCCTAACCATTCAGCCGCCCGCCAGTCGATCCGTATAGACTAAGACCTAAGTTAAATTGTTTATTCCCAATGAAAGGAGTTCGTGTCGTGAAATTTGATTTAATGCTTGTTCTACAACGCATTACTAAAGAAAAGTGTATCTCCCACACCGTAAAAGTTAATTTAAGCCAAAATTCCATAGCAGAAAGAGAGTTACACCGAAGCAATTTCAAGCCCACGAACACAAAATAAAAAGTGGGATGTTATGTTTCTCTCTCGACAAAAAAACACAAAACCTCTTCTGGTCGTTTTTCCACTTCTCTTTCTGTTCTGACCTTCAAATGTTTCCGGCAAGATAAAAAAGCGCCAAGCATCAGAAAGCGAAACAAAAAATGGCGAATGAATTATTGCTAGGCGTCAGCGGCAACATTGAGCTTAGACCCCCCTTGGCGGAAGAATAGAAAGAATGCCAACAGCTGAAATATACCGCCATTTCTATGCCGACAAGTTCCATTCAAAACTTCATAATTATCTACGACCTGGCGAGCGCCGGTGTGGCGTGGTGGGTTAAGGCGTCATGCCGTGAAATATACATTTGTTGCAAATTTGAGAAATATTGGGTGTCTAAGTAAGCATCGTAATGTGTCTGAATGTTGGCTAAATATTAAAGAATTCAAAATATTACTCAAAATTATTTTCAGCTAATATTGTTTAGTGTATTAATAAGTAGCTAATAACTTCCACTGGGGTTCCGTTATCGTCTTAGCCATCTTTTATAAGTATAGTACTGGAATGAACAAAAAATATCCCGCTAATTAATGGAACGGTGTACATTTTTTTCGTACGTTTACTTTCCAGTGGTCCAAAGTCAGACGCCGCGTACGATGTCGTAATTAGGTTGCTTTGGGTGCCAGCCTCGTCACTTAACTGTGATTTGAAATTAGAAGTTGGTCATTGTGAGGATAGCCGACCCGGCAGCGCACCGGTTAGGAAAATAGCCCCTCAATTCGCTCTTGTACGCAAATTTCCCACATTTTTAAAGTACGAAGTTTGAAGGATCAGATCACGTCTCTGACTCACAACAATTTAATATACTGCTGTTTATTTGTATTAAAATGTTCGAATTTCGGTCTCAACTCAAAACTATTCCTATCCTCCCAACTGATGATGTACACTCTTAAAACAAAAGAGTGAAATCCACTCCTATAGATGTGCATTTTCGACACCACAAAGGAGTGAAATTAAATCCTAAATCGCTCGTAATCGCTCTAAATCACTCCTAACCGCCTTAAAATCACTCGTTTGTTGTTAAGATTATTGGAGGTTTAACAAAACAAAAGAGAGAAATCCACTCCTATAGGGGAAGTGCATTTTCGTCACCGAAAGGAGTGAAAATTAAATCAGACTGAGTTAAAATAGCTCGTTTGTTTTTAGAGTGTATACCCGGCTAAAAGATCCTAAAGAGTTGCAATATTTATGAGTTTTACATAGGCTTATTTCATCTAACTGAAGATTTTTATAGTGTAAGTCACAAGTTAATTTTTTTAAATTAAAAAAATCAAATAAAAAAAATTCACGTTATTTAGTTGCCTTAAGTGTAGTTGTTGCAATAATCACTTTACACACGTGACTTACGCGACAGTAACGGCAATTTTGCATTGAGTTCGGAGAGCAGCTCTTACGGGACGCTCATTTCAACCAACCTAACCTTGGCGACTTCCCCCCGAAGGGTTGCCGCCGGATCCGATTTCGAAACCGACATTTCGTCTCCCCCTGTCGCCAACTCTCAGGAAAAGGATTGGAAAGCCGGAAAAACAACTAGCCACCCGCAGGCAGAAATAATAACAAAAAAATAGCCAAGATTAAAAAAAAAAAAGCACAAAGAAAATATATATAATGATCCGGGAACGAGACTCAGTCAAGGACAAACTTGGAAGTTAGAGTAGGATGGAGATGGTTTTAAATCGAAATCTATATGCGAAAATTAGGTTGCCAGGAAAAGCCATTGATCACTTCAATAATAGGCCCAAACAAGCGCCTTGCCACTTTTTGGCGTTACTTTGTTCTTGCAGAATAATAATTTTTTTTTCAATATTTTTTAATTAGTGGAAATGGCAAAATTTTGTATTAACATCTTTTGTTTCTCATCTATAAACACACAGTGCCTGTTTTAAAAGTTTTAATTTCAGTTTCTTAAAATCTTAAGGGGGTATGGGACACTTTCAACTTTTTTCTTTAATATTGCATATATCAATATAATTTTTTTTCCATAAATTTATACTAAATATACTTACACTTTTAGATAATCAAAGGTTTTAAATTATCATTATTTATTTTTTTAAAAAATAAAATGTGTCAAAAAGGGATGTCTCTTATTTTTGTTATAAGTCAAAAACTTATTTATTGGCAAACAAATGTTTAGCATTTTTATAAACAGAAAAGTGTATTTAACAAACTGTCTTTACCGATTTTTCATATTTGCCATAGTTTCTTTTTTAAAAATTATTGAAGTTTTTTTTAATAATTTCACAGGTTCACTTTTTTTATAAAAATTAATAAATAAAGAAATAAACTATTTACAACTAATCCCTAAAGACAAATTAAAGATATATGTTTGAAAAATATGAGTAACAAATTTTGACACTCTATGGCCAGTAGATTTTGAGTTATATCAATTTAAAGTCAAAAAATCATCGAAAACACGATCAAGGAGAAAAACAGCTTTGAAGTTTATCATTTTCCTTACTGAAGCGCTCCAAACCGACCGAACAACTAAGGATTCGATAACGTTATTCCTATCTAATATTACGAGGAAGCAAAGATTATAAACGTGGTTGGCCAACACAGATGTCATGACACAAAAAACTACACATCTCACGTTCTACTGCAGATATAAATAAAATTTTTGTTTTAAATTATTCTAAAATATTTGTGTTATTTTTTATGATAATAATAATTTTTTTGATTTTTTTGAGGATTTTGTGTCCCATACCCCCTTAAATCATAAAAGAGAGTTTCGTATGGAAATTCCAATTAGAGAGAACACAATGTTTTTTTTTTTTTTTTTTTTTTTTTTTTTTTTGGGGGGGGGGGGGGGGGGGGGTCCTTTCACCTCAACTTTTCTACTAGATTGATTAACCAATCGAGACTTTATTTTCCTTTCCTGTGAAACTGCTTTTCCACTCAAGACGTGAAACATGCGCATAAGCTTTATGAATTTGGTCCCGGATTGACACACTTCTGTAGCAATAAATAAAGAGAAAAGCGCTTTCAAATAAATCGAGAGTATGGGAAAATCTTGGGCTCGCGTGTCATATGTGGCATGTAAAAGATCCCTGAAGGGCCCATTTGGCTTGGGTTCTCTCTGCAAAATTAAATCTCGCCATACTTTAACACCCACAGAGAGCCCAGATTCATTGTAATCTGGGTGTCAAATTTGGTAGCGAGAGTCGGCTAGACGGTGCCATAAAAAATGGCTCTAAGTTCTGGAGGAATGCCGAGTCTGTAAAAGCTTGACCGCCAATATTGCAGCCCCATTAGAGAGAGAAAAAATAAATCGAGAGCACTGGACTCATCAAGATCAAATCTAAGACAATAACGTCATAAAAATTCCATTCCTCAGCATTCCAAATATCAGTCAAATGAGAAGGACGAAACCCGATCCCACCCCCTTCTCAAGTATTTGGTCTTTCGCTCTGCCATTCTGAAACCAAAATCAAACCTGCACACGCGGTGGCTATAAAATCCGTAGCCACTCACAGCTTTTCGTCGCATCTGAAGGCCAAACAAAATGTGTCACAGAAATTAAAGCAGGGGCAAAAAGATGATGATATCCATATCAGACCTCTTTGATGAAGATCTCGATATAAGAGACACTGTAGAAAAACACCTCACAACAACCAGGGCTTATCTGTGGACATTTGGTTATTTTCGAAGAGTAGCTGCTGCTCATGCTTTGTTGAGAATTGCTACTAATTTCGCGACAGAGGCTAATATTTTATCGTTTGCGTATGAAACACACCCGCAATTTTGTAACAATGCAGGTATAAATGTATCATTTTTGGGAGTGGTTGTTATCTGTTCCTGCTATGAAGACTTGCTGTAATCAGCAGTTTTAATCGCATTTATAAATTTTAGATGAACAAAAAGATGATGTTTCTAGGTTTTCGTCGCTGAAAATAGATTTATCCATAAAAGGATTTTTTACCCGTTAATCTCCGAAAAAGATGGAATAACTCCAACGGGAGAAAGTTTTTCGCCTCGAGAGTATTTAAAGGTTTTTTTTAATTCTTATATTGCAGTAAAGACTAAAGAAAGTTTTATGATATCAAGTACAATTTTATACTTATTGACAAAACATGGCAACAAAAGGTGATCTGAAAGATACTGCACCAATCAAATGTATTCACATGAGAGAGATTTCAGGTTTAAATTGCACTACGTCCTCGATTACCTCGGGTTACATTGAATTATCATCTCACTAGAGCTGTTTGAAGAGTTTTGGGGAAGAGCATCACCATTTAGAACCACAGTCAAGTGACATGCCGGTGAGAAGGTGCCTGAATAAGCAACCAACACAATTTTTATTGCGTCTTGACTTTGAAAGCACATTTGACGTGTACTCCCTTCTACACGGGGTATTATTATTTTTTTTCACTTTATACCGTTTATGGGTTGCCAATGCCCGGACCTGAATCTGGGAGATTTCACGTGCAAGTCAAGCTACAGACTGGGCTCGCCCGCTCCCTACTATGTCCTCCCCGAAAAAAAAATACCTGTTTCAAAAATACTATTTTTCTTTAAATCGTTAGAAATTGAGGGTTTGTATGCAATGTCACAGGTTCTCAAACGAAAGATTTTCTAATTAAATCTAAACGATAATTTTTTCAGACTAGCATATCAAAAACAGAAAAATATTAACCCAAACCGACTGCTCTCGTCAAAATGACTACCAAAGAACAGATGAAAAAAATCTCTTAGCGTTATTGTCTTTCACATCCGTAAATATCTCCTTGACAGATGGACGCGTGTGCTTCACCTTCACAACGACCTTTTTATGAGTACTTCACCGCAGCTATCTTATCTACGGGGATAAGTATCATTTTGTATCTATGGAGAGCTGTTTTGAAACGGGAGGTGTAATTTTAGCTTGTGTGATATCAGCTGTGCCATTATTATTGTGTACTCTACTACAGTTGATTCCCAATAATATTAAAAACCTACTGGATGCGCGGAGATGCCATTTTAAAAACTGCTCAAAACAATTAGGGGAGCACTTTGCGTACTTTTGTTAACCCTTTCAGTTTCAGCTTCTTATTTTTTATTCTAAAAATCTAAAATTTGTGAAATAGATTTATTATGTATCCAGAATGAAATGGTAAAAAGCAGGGGGGATCTGAATAACATTTGAAGTAAAAAAAATTGAAATAGTAACTTTTGAGTAAATTAAAACAATTTTTTAAAAACTTTATTTGTTACAAAAAGTTCTAATCAATTTTTAAACATTTAAGAAAGAAAAGTGAAGAAGGTCAATTAGGGTCAATTTTTCATAAAATTTTTTGGGAGTAAATTTAATTGTACCATAATTTACAAGTTGTATTTAACTAAAACAAACATTAAATCTTTCTTCAAAAGGCATGATTCTTCCATATCTAACTATAAATAAGTGCCAGCTCAACTTAGTGAGGAAAAAAAATCGCAAACAAATTATTCCAAATGGGGATGAAATTGTTTAAAAAATGGGTTACCCTAATTGTTTTGAGCAGTGTAAAATTAATTAGTAACCACTAAAATAGTTTTAAGCTTGCGTCCTACGTACGAATTTTCCGTACCCTGGAAATTAGCTACACTGCAGTAAAACGCACCTAGTGGAAAAGAGGGTTTTACAGAACCACTAGGACGAACACAAACTATGACAAAAAAAAATGCGTATGGTTAAGTTATGCGTAACAACCGATGGTTAAGTTATGCGTAACAACCGATGAATAAGTTTAAAAATCTTTTCTTAACGTTCGCTTTTTAACATTTTTGAACATATACTCCTTGCCATCCTAAGTTGGGGAAAATAGAAATAGGGCTATGGAGAAGATCCTTCAGCGGATGCAAAGAGTTTCATAAATTATTTGTGTATTCGTCCAGAAAACATGTTTAAAAAATTAATTTCGTTTAAGGTCGAACATATTTGAACATTATTTGAGAAAATATGCAATTTTTTTTATCAGAATGAAACGTGTATTTTGGTTAAATTATATTCAGATCATTTTGTATGTAAATATTACCTTACACGAGTTTCCAACTAACAATTCCAGCTCTCCGATACTTTAACCGTTGCCTGAATTCTAACAATTGGCTGTTGTTTTTTTTTGATGTATTTCATTTCAGAATTTCATTGGTGGTTTCGGTGATTGGTGGCATAACAACATAAACTCTGCCAACTACTTTGAGTAACCAATCGAGTCATAATTTTCATTTCTGTAGAACTGTCGTCTCCTAAGACATGAAACATGCACATTATTAGTTTGAAAGGGTTTTTTTCGTAAATTTGTCGTGTTTTTATCTTTAATTTCGAAGTTCTGGTCATGCATTTTTAATAATAATATAAAAAGAATTAACCAAAACAATAACATTATAAAAAAAACCTCCTATCTTTAATTTTAAATGACATAACATATTAAAGGTTTAATTATTGAGAGTGTATTAACATAATTAAACATGATTTGTAAAATTTTTTCACCGTTACTGTTTTTCTCACTGTTTTCTACTTCTTATACCTTTTAATATGCGTTGTGGAGCGTTTTAAAAACTGATGAAATTCGAATCCACTAACTAATATGATCTAGTTTAAAAACAAGAGAAACATTCCAGAAGGTTTCGTGTTCAATGGCGTATCATTCAAGCAACGGGAAGCTTCAAACCGCAATTTATAAACAGTCGTCAGCTGAATTTAATTTGCATTGAAATCGGCCGCTGGGAAACCGAACACGTCAGCAGTTTTTTGTTTTTCTTTAGCGATAACGTCAATGGATAACCCGTAACATTTATTCATTCATTAAATATTCGTTGAAGACTTTTTACTTTCAATTTCTTAATAAGTAAAGGAAGTATTGCAATGGGGGTTGGAAATTCGAAATTAAGATTTTTTGTTTCCTACACGTTTTGAAGTGCGCTAATATTTTTTAAGGGGTACCCAAAACGTTATTTCTAGAAATAATAACATAAACTCGTAAAATATAGTGGTTTTGTATAACGTTCACTCTAAATAAACATTTTCTAGTGATAACAACAAATATTTACAAGTGGGTTTTCATTTATTTTGAAAAAAAAAGTCGAATTTTTGAACTTTTTTTTAAACGCCACTCCTCTTTCAATTTTGAAAATAACTCCACCAAACTTTTATAGTTTGTTTTCAGTACTATTTGTTCATGAACTGTGCATGGATTTGAAAATGTGAGGTACAGTTAAAAAGTAACATGCATTTATGCTGAAAATCACAACAAATCACTAATTATTGAATTTAAAAATTAAAAAAAGAACAACCATACATAGAGACCTTATTCCATGCACAATTTTTTTGCACCATATACAAAAACACAGGTTAAAAATTTCAAAATTCAACTTAATTAGCAAAAAAGCCTTAAGGATTTGTTAAACACAAAAATGAAAAACGCAAAACCGAGAAAAGGGTTGTTAGCAGACGAAATATGTATTAAAACTTATAGGAATGACTCCAGAAAATATTTAATAATTTTTTTTCTTCAAAATATATCGTTATGAAACTTTCAGTTAATCTTCAGAAAAATATTATAAATAATACGAAGTAAAAACTGAAAAATCGATATTTTGATCAATTTTCGTGTACCACATCCCTTTAAAGTAGTTCTCCAACATTGGTCCGTCTGAGTTACGGACTTCAAATTTAGTACACGAGTTCCTAGCACCTGTCGGATGTCATAATGTTTTCGAGAAAATTGCGCCTGCGCAAAACTCTTAGATTTTGTTGGCCCCCTGAGTATTGCAAGTTTAAGGGGTCACAGGAGTCTTAAAAATGTGCAAAGAAGATACTACAAAGCATAGTTTGATCTTTCATGTCATTTTTGAACTACTCAATAAATGAGTATAATTTTTTATATGTAATTCTACAGGATTTATTTATTATAAAACAAGTTTTTAAATTTATGAAACTTTAGCCAAAACTAAAATAAATGATATTAAACATGAAGCTATTTGAACACATAGTGATTAGGCTTGCGCGGCAAATTGTGAGATCAAAATTGAAAAAATGACCAAGAAAATGACTTGATTGTACAAATATGTACAAAGACTTATACCTAAATTTTCAGCTCAATTTTAATTAGAAATTATTTTAATAACTTTTTTCTAAAAAAATTAATAAAATTTTAAAATTTTTGATTAATTTTATTTAAAAAAAATTTCTAATTAAAATTGAGCTGATAATTTAGGTATAAGTCTTTGTTTGTACATATTTGTACAATATAAAGTCTTTTTCTTGGTCATTTTTTCAATTTTGACCTCAAAATTTGCCGCGCAAGACTAATCCCAATGTGTTCAAATAGCTTTATGTTTAATATCATTTATTTTAGTTTTGGTTAAAGTTTCATAAATTTTAAAATTTGTTTTATATTAAATAAATCGTGTAGAATTACATATAAAAAAATTATGCTTATATATTGAGTAGTTAATAAATTACATGAAAGATCAAACTATGCTTTGTAGTACCTTCTTTGCACATTTTTAAGACTCCTATGACCCCTTAATGTGCTTGTTTCAGCACTTTGTCAAAGAAAACAAAACAAACAATGAAATCTCAGCATAGAAAACGCGACGTCATACGAAATATACCCATTATAGAAACCATGTAATCAGTGAAATCGATTTTTTTTTTCGAGTAATGTTTTGGCAACAAATGTAAGTTTTTTTTAACAGGAACAGAATTCCGGTTACTTAGTTCGTGTGACAACTTAGATTCTTCACGGAGTATGAGTAATATAACTCAGTTCAACGTTTACTCCTCTCTATTTATTCACCGAATTTACATTAAATTTGAAAATATTACGTGGAAATCATTCACATGACTCGAAAACATTCTTACAACTTTCGTAAAAGAAAAAGCCAATGCCGAACAGTTTAGAATCAAAAAGTTCTACATTTCAAAAATATTTTTTCTGGTTTAGTTCCATGTCGAGTTGAGCAGTTTCTCTGCTGCTCGCCACACTGAATATGAGTCATTATATTTTCTTATTCCTTCCTCTTTGGTTAGAATCTTAACCAGAAACTTTCACATAACCTCAAAAAAAAAAAATGTTTAGAATAATACATTCTCATTTAATTCCTCGAGACACAAATACAGAAATAGATACCCCATTTCTTGCAATTATCTTCCTTTTAAAAAAAAGTTTTCCTCCAAGAGAGAGCGGATACAAGTGACCTTGACATTGATTTATATACTTTTCCTCGCCAGTGCGCCAAAAATTTCCTGTACCGGTGCCAAACTTTTCGCTTGTAAACACCACACGTTACATTAACCCTACTCGAAATAGAATTCAAGGTTAAGGTTTTATTTTAGTTTACGCCTTTTAAAAAATGGCGGCGAATAGTTTTGTAGTAGTAAAACAGGGTTAGTAGTTAGTGACGTCGTTGTTTACGAGAATTTTTTTTTCGTAAGGAATGTTTGTTAACTCAGGTAAATTGTTTTAAACTTTCCCAAGAGAGCAGAAATTTAGATAATTTCGTTGTTTATGCTCAGGTAACTGACATTTTCTTTTTGTTTTGGTAGTTTTCTATTTTTCGGACTTCAAATCATGCAAGAAGAAATCTTTGGCGACGAATGGACTTTTTGTGCGACCAAGCAAAATATACCTAGTTAGTTTAATTTTAGAAATATCATCGCACTAGAGCTACTCGAGGGATATTGGCGCCGGGCGCCATATTTTAGAATCGCAGTCAAGTGACGAGCCGACATCTGATTAGGCACCCAGCGCAATCGTTAAGGGCGACATCGTACGCAGCGTTAGCATGTGGAAGGATATTTAAACGTGCACTCCCTACGCGGGGATTTTATTAGTCGGGCATTTTTCCGTTTATAGGTCGGCAGTTATTTTGGCGATGCATGCCCAGACCCGAACCTGGGACCTTTCGCATGCAAGGCGAGTGCCTAACCGACTGGGCTCCACAGCCCCTCAAAATATCCCTAGTTAAAGGTTGCTGTTGGAAACATTTCTTTTCTCGATGGTTCTATATATTTGTTGATTTTATCCATCGCGTTACTCGAAATCGACAAGTACCTATTTTTTTTCCTATACCAATCGGGGTTGCATTGGGTGCCTATTCAGGTTTCTGCTCGTCACTTGATTGTGGTTCTAAAATACGACGCCCGTCGCCAATAGCCCTTGTGTAGGTATAGTGCGACAATAATTCAAAATACCAAACTTATCCTATACAACACCAAACCTATCCTATACCGATCAGTTAGTGTCACTCAATATTTACTTGGTTACATATTACAAAGAGTCATGGCAATTTTTTGTTTTGAGTGAGTTTTCGAACACTTCTTTTCACCGCCCGAGTGAATAGAGAGCTAATTTTGGGATGTGTATACCAACAGCTGTGTGTTTATTAGAATATCTACCTTAGCAAAGTTATTGAGAATTGAGGACGCAACACACACACTACATCATACTTCGGTTTTGACTATAAAATTCACACTTTGAAACATGATTTTGGTAAGTGGACCAGGGATACTGGACCCAACTTCCCAGTTTGGGTATATTATTTTTAAAAACTAATAAACGATGCTCAAATTTAGTCTTTTTATACTTTATTAAGTACTACACAATATTAATCATTATCATTACAGGGTATTACTGTAAAGTTGAAGTCCGGTCGAGTATCCCAATGCATGGGGATACTTGACCCGCCCGTTAGAGATACTTACCTTTACTGATACATTTGACATCCCAATGCATATTAGGGATACTTGATCCTCCCGTTAGCGATACTTACCGTACCGTTACTGATACATTTGGGAGTATGAAAAAAAATATTAAAAAAGAAAAGTTTACACCATTATAAAAGTTTCCATTTTTATGTTATAAACGTATAGTTGAAGCTAAAAAACTTTTAATTAAATTGAAAGGCATGTTAAATGTGCGTATGGCAAGGATAGAGCAGAAAAAAACCATTGGTGTCGGATAATTAGAATCCTACTATATATATATCCAAATGAGGAAGCCAAACTTAAATGTCTTTAACTATTTAAGAACGCAATGTTAAGTCTTCCCTTTAAATTTGTTACCAGTATCATAAATGATATATGATTGGACATGAAACATGATAAACACTAATAAATTAATTAGATATTCCTACCAGAAGTTTATCATAGTTGCCAAAGTCTAAACCAAATTCTTTCACTTCAGAAGTGATAAGATGTTTTGAATTTTTTATTAATGTTTGAGCATGCCATCGATTAAAACTGTTTCGCTGATTCAGACCCTTACAACGGGATGTTTATGAAAAGTAGTCTTTAGTTGATAGTTCTTCTAGAAAGAGGAACTGATTATGATTGGGCCATGTGGTGTAAGGAATGCGACCAGATGAAAGATCGAACGTGGGAAATTTAATGAAGGAGTCTCCAAACTTTTCCATGTGCGAACCACTTCAGCTCATTCCAACTAACTGAATTTTTTTTTTTATAATTGCGTGAAAAAAAATCTGTGTTTTACATTATAATTTCAATATCGGACACGTGCAAATAGTTAGACTTTTTGAAACAGTGAAAAAAAGTACTTTTTTATCATTGCGTGAAAAAAATCCGACTTTTACGTTATAATTTCAATATCAGACGCGCGCAAAAAGTTAGACTTTTTGAAACAGTGAAAAATAGTACTTTTTTTCACCTAAAAGCAGTGAAAAAAAAACTTTTTTTCACTCTTTTCATAAGATGCCAACATTTCTAGTTAAAATTTCTATTTCATAACGTGAAATATTTTTGGAGCAATGATTTTTTTCCCCACACAATTATAAAAAATAGTGTATGAAACACGTGCGAAAAGTAAACTTTTTAAAACACTTGACATTATCCACTAGTTTTAAAAAGTGTTACTTTTCACTCTTGTTGCATATAAATAACTATTTTTTCACTCTTTTAAAAAGATACTAACAATTCAAGTAAAATGTCTATTTCATAATATTCATAAAATCCAGAGATTTATCGATCTGCTTTATTAAAAAATATTAGGAGAGCTTTAAGAAGTATCACTTTTCACACATATTGCATAAATGACTATTTCGTAGTGTAAGTTACAGCAGTTCGAGCTTGATTTGACTAAAAGTGTGCTAACCGAAGATATAATTGCATAACAAGAAAATCTCCCAGCATAATTACACTCTTAAAACAAACACTCCTAATTTAACTCAGTCTGAGTGGATTTCACTCCTCCAGACTGGGAAATGCACTTCTCCTTTTGGAGTGGATCCTTTGTGTGTTAAACCTCCGACAGGATCACTCCAAACGAGTGATTTTAACTCAGTCTGAGTAAATATGCATGCCTTTACGGTGTCGAAAATGCACTTCTCCAACTGGAGTGGATTTCACTCTTTTGTTTTAAGAGTGTAAATACTGATTATCCCATATTATGGATAACATTTTTCACGACGTAAGGGCTGATTAAAAGGGATTAACTTTTCATTAATGACTTCCTGGCGAAATTATATGATTTATAAATAATAGTGGATCATTTAAAGAAAAACTCAATGTGGTACTAAATAACTTCTATTCTTTCTAATCCGCTAAGAGAAAGGAATTAATTATTAAAGCACGACCAACTTTATTTGAATAAAAAAAGCTCAATTTTTCTTTATTTTTTATTCCTTATAATGAATACATTATGTGGTTTCATTTAATCGTCTTAATAACCTCTCTACATTGCATAATACAGAGGACACTCGGATATTTCTTTAATAGTCTTCCGGAATACTTACAATCTCCAATTCAAGCAATTACCAAGGTTACATAAAATACATTCACAGGTATTTATATAGTTCCCCCCTCTGGCTGATCATTATTAAAAAAGTGATAATACTATTGAATAGTCATTTTTTAAGCACCTATTTTATATTTCTCTCTTTTTTTTGTATGTGTATAATTGTATACGGCCTTCGTTAATGATCTTCAAAGAGATCCTAATCTGGAGTCTTTACTCTTTTTATTTTGTGAAGTGTGAACGTTATGTAGATTTTTGGAGGAAGTGTTACCGCTAGTGAACGTTATTTTTTTTTTTTTACTTTCAATTACCTGATGATATGTAATATATCGTTACTTAAGTTCCCACATGTGCTATTGTTGTGAAAGGTTCAGATTTACTGTACGGTAAGCCTTGGCGTGATTTTTCCTTCGTGTAGCTCTAATGCGACCATAATTCAAACCTATCCTATCATTTCGGTTGGGTTTTCTCTTGGGAAGTTCGCCAAGGGTTACCGTTCAGCAAATTTGTACCGTTTTGCAAAGTTAGATAGTACATGGGGGAACTTAAGTGACGATATGGTAATTTCACTATATATATTGAGATAGGGTCGAAAATCTGAAATGAAGAATTTGTGTTTTCTACTCGTTTTGATGCTGTTTATGAAAAAGTGGTTTTCTAACATCGGTCCATCGACCATCAGTCAATCTGGCTGTTATTTTGTCTGTTTGAAACCAGACGTACTTCAAATTTGGTGCACGAGTTTCCTAGTACCAAGAGCATATATAATATTGTGTCGTATGGTAAAAATTGTACTTTTATAGTTTTCCTTACTTTTGGCTATTGCAATTAGTATTACTTTGAATCTTATAATGTCATCTTTAAATTGGCTTCTAACAAAATTAATGTTTTTATTATTATAAATATTTGCAATTTTCTGCAAAGACGATACTTTGAGTAAACTTTTCTTTTCGTGAAATTAAGAAATATAAGCATACCTGACAAGTTACGTTACTAGTTCGAGCTAACATATTACAGTTAAATAAACATAGTAAAATTACAGAAGGTATATCAATAGCACAAGTATCAATAACTACCATAAAACTAACTCTGCTTTCATTTAATTTTCTAAAAACAAGTCAGAGAATGACTATAGTTATTTCTTCACCATCGCTCCATTGAATGCCATTCCTAATGCCTGAAGAGCTTTATTTTAATTTTTGATGGATCACTTTGATAATTGGGGGTGGGAGAGCAATTCTGTTACGAGTGGCCTTGAAGGAGTTGTCAGGATGAAAGGGTTGCCACCTCATGACGTCCATCTAAAGACAGAGAGGCAAATATCAATAAGAAAAAGTGCAAGTTGTGATTTGAAGGGTGTTGATCAAAAAATATAATGTTAGGGTTTATTTTTTTAAAAAGTAATTGGTTAAATGTGTTGCAACAAACACCTATATTCTTTTAAGATACAATACCAGCTTTAAATAGATCAGAAAAATATAAATTGTTTCGAATTTAAATAATGAGGGAAGGTGTAAATTAAAAAAAAAATTAAAAGAAAATATTAAATGTCATTCTGTTCAAATAAAAACCTCATTTTTATTAAGCTAGCTTTGTAGACGTAGCAATAAAGTTATTGTCAGTTTAACATTTGTATATTTTAGACTACTTTCCTTTTTTGATTCGACAGAATTTAAATATGGAAAGTACGGTATTGATATGACAGAGATTTCCATCCATCTGTCCGAACATTATTTGGACAAATATTTGTTTGAAAAGTACTGCCATTAGACATTAGATACAACTTTTTCTTCTCTTGTCTGTCCGTACCCGTGTATGTCCGACCCCCTCCCACTTTTTTTTTAAAAAAATTTCCATTCATCATTTTTCATCTATGGCATTCCATTTTGAAGTTTTAGTTACTAATAACCCTCATAGATGACAGTAGTAAAAAGTGTTTTCAAAAGAGTGAAGTTATTAACTGTTGTGAAATAACGTCTTTGGCAGTATTCAAAGTACAATAATATTAGTACTAAATGCAAATAAATTGTTTTGAAAAAATAATTATAGTTCAAGAGAGTTATTTTAAAATATATTTTGTAGTTTTTAATCATTCTTATCAAAATTGGAATTTCGTAGTTGGTTTTTTGCCTTATGGCAAACATCTTAAAAATTGAAATTATTTAAATTCCAATGCAGTTAATTATTTTCAGTATTTTTCCAATAACGTATGAGTATTAAAGATACAAGTATGTATTTTCGGGATGAAAAAAATCATGCATTACAGGGTTAAAATATATTTGGGGCTTATTGTTGACATTCAGTTTCAATTTCCGAGGCATCCTGTAATAAAACAACTTGATTTATATTTTTTCTTTTATTTAAAACAACATAAATTTATCTTTCTTTGCGTTGAATAATTACCTTTCTGCTTATTAACTGTTTTCTCACAAATGTATTTTCTTTTACTTAACTTGCTGTCTATATCTGAAAATTGTTTCTAATTTATAACTGTGCCTTTAACGCGATACTGGGCCAAATATTTTAAACTTCCATGACAAAAGTCGTCAACTCATGCATTTCGCTAACTTTTTTAATAAGAGTTATTCCAACACAATATTTTATCAATAATATCAGATAAGAAGCTGTTTTTGTGTGATATTCGAATAAAATATAGATAACTGTACATCTATATTCTTCTCTTTTATCAGGATAAGTTTAAAATGATAGTAGTATAACTAAAAATATTTTTTAAAAATTTATTTGTACGGGTATTGTGTCACGGTTCGTATTCTTAAAGTGTCACCATGACTGACAATTACTATTAAATATATTTAAAGTAAAAATAAAAGTGGTATAAAAACTGTTATTGTTTATTATCTTGAAGCAGGTAATGCAGCTACTAAAAATACTATTGTCCAGTAAAAATAAAATTTATAAAGTTCAAGTTCTGTGAAATGAAATTATAAGTATAGGAGAGATAAGTATCTGTGCACCCAGAACAAGATTTAAAAAAAAAATAACTTTATTGATTTCAAGAATACTGTTACTTACTGATGTTCTTCTCTCCAAATAATTTTTATTTTGGAACTGTCTCATGATGACTCGCCTGAGAATCAATGTCACTAATGACTACGTCAGAACAATCAAGTTTTTTTTATTTGATTACTACTTAATCATTTTTTAAAAATATAATATAGAGATAAATATCAATAAATGAAATAAATATAAGAAATGAAATAATATATGTGTGCGTGCGAGATAGACAAATTTAGAGTCACTCTGACTTGTTTCAATTAACGTAGTCCTTCCATACTTCATTCCTGTTATTCCTTCAAAGAGTGCTCCGATTGGTGCTCTGTTCCCACGTGAAATTGATTGACCAATCGAGGAACCCTGCACAGGGCCGTGCACTTCAAAAGCGGCATCGTGTTGAGCAGGTGGGAAATTTTAAAATTTACTAAACAATTTACTTTAGGGAAAAAATTGCAGATTATTTTTTATCAATGCATAGAATAATTTGTATAATTTAACGAAATTATAAATTTTAAAGGAGGTGAACTCAACCGCTTAAAAATTTAAACGTTGCATTAAAAATTGTACGTTCGTAAGGGATACGTCATATTAACAATTGCATAGGGCTACTTTCAAAGACGGCTCTGATAAAAACATATTTAAATTTTAGAATGTGTTGACTTACTATATTTTTAAAAGAGAGAATTTTTGGATTAAAATATTTATTTTCTTTATTGTAATAATAATTTTATTTCTCAGATATGTTAAATTCGCTACAAAATTGAGCCTCATTGGTGTCTCATTTAGAATGATTTAACAGAAAATAGGGATGTACAGAATTTAATTTTAAACATTAAACATTTATTTATAATTTACCTTCTGCGAAACATTGCTTCACAAAAGTTGTTAGAAATGAATTGCAAAACGCCAAATTCATGACCCAAAATTGCAAAATCATCTAAAGACAGTTGATTTGCAATGATTTTGCCTCAATTTAGAGTGTCATGATCTGAATGTATCATTAAAATCTTGTGACTGTGCAAGTTTAATATATTTTTTTAAAAAAAGGTATTATATACTGGACATGTTTCTCATCCATCATGCATGGCATCTGTTCCCGCGGTATTGTTTTTTTGTTTTTTGTTTTTTTAAAATTACATTTGTTTTTGGTGATAATTTGATCTAACTATTTCATTTTACTATTGAAATATATTAGTATTGCTAAATAATTGTGGACTTAATATGTTCCACATTGATTTCTTTTGATTTTACTTTCTCGTTTTGTTTCGTTGTTTTGTTCTCTTTTTTTTACTTTATGTAATCTATATTGCGCTGTAATATGTAGAATACTTTTATCTAAATACTTAAAAGTACTACTAAATGCTATAAAATGCTACAAAATACTATAAAATATCCTAAATACTAAATATTCGCGGTTTTTACTGCGCATTGAGGTGGAAATCGAAATAACCAATGAACTTTCGGAAATGCAAGAATAAAAACTGGGATCTTACGTCATCTGAAGCAACCACATTGGCGGTAGTGTAGAAACATATAAATATCTCCCTAAAATACCTAATTACACATTAAAATACGCAAGTAATATTTTCCTTCCGAGTATGTTCTGTAAAACCCCCTCTTTAGCAAGGAGTGTTACTCAGCTGGAAAGCCCACTATCAGGGTCGACTGTTTTGGTCACGGAGTTGTTTTGGTTTGGAGTAAATGGATGGTTGGCAGGTAAACGTATTTTCAGGCTTGTGTGTTTGGTCAGAGACCCGCTTATAATAATTCGACAAGTAAGACATACACAACACACATAAGTGACGGATACTGCCATCTATCGCGCGCCAACTCCAAAGTTTAGACATGTCCTTGAAGGAGATTGAAATAGTCTCCAGGGAACTGTACCCGTTTTAAACTGCGCAATGACCATCCACAGGACTTTCGGACCCACAGATTTTACTAACACGTACTTCGCGTGTACTTCGCGACGTACTTCGCGTCAGTGGTATCGAGACTCGATCGCTTGACCTTCCGATGCCGAGACCAAGACACTAACCACTCGGCTCCCCACATCCCCAGGAGTAAATGTAGGTTGGCGCAATGTTAGATAACACAAGTAGTGAGAAATCGGCGAAAGTTAGGATTGCCCCTATAGACAGGAAGAGCACCGGAGTAATAACGCAACAGTTAAACAATAAGCAAATGATAATGACGGAAACAACACATGACAGGTATCCAAACAATCACTTATTATTGGATTAAAACATGGGTTTATACAACCAGTATTTTCATATTATTTTACTGTGTCTACTTTGCTAGTTATTTTGAAGATAGAGTTGGAATTTTTAGTTTTGGATGTTTTTTGTTAGTGGTGGTGACACGTCCAAAACAAAATACCCTTATATATAAAAGGTGGGGCAGTGGATAGCCTAGTGGTTAAGGCCTCGTTCTCGGAATCGGAAAGTCTCGCGATCGAATCCCGATGCCACTGAAGACCCACCCCACCGAGTATATGCGGAGTACGTGCTCGTTAAAATCTGTGGGTCCGAAAGTCATGTGGGCAGTCATGGCACACTTTCCCACGGCTACAGATTCCTGGAGACTATTTCCCTTATTTACTTTCCTTCAGGGACATGTCTAAAATGCGGAGGGGGTGATAGATGACAGCATCTGTCACTTATGTGTTTGCGTGACTGTCTTACTTGACAAAGGTTTATAAGTGGGTCTCTGACCAACCACACAAACCTGAATAAATATGTCTACCACATAAAAGGTAACAAATAAAAATGCCGATTCAGTTATAATACTTTAAGAAATTCCAAAGGTTTCGGAGAGGTTTCAGATATGAAATAGATTGGGCTTTTTGAAAATTGCATAAAATGATCGTAAAATATTTTAAACCCAGGTATTAATAAAAATCCCAGACGGTTCGAATCAATTGGGCTGTTTCATTTGACGAAATTCTTCCAACTTTCTTGTTCTTACAATAGTACTCCGATTGGTCCTCTGTTCCCACGTGACATGGATTCACCAATCAGGTTGAAGAAAGAATTATTCATTAAAAGTTTCTGTTTGTGTTTCCATTCAAGATATGAAACATGCCAATACTGGGCCTCTGGTAACCCTACCAATTGCCCAGTGCTCCCTCTCGTGTCTGTTTATTACAACCAAAGAAACTTCACGGCCTAATTACAATGAAAGTAACAATGGAGGAGCTGTTTGCGGTGTTAATTAATGCATCTCATGCAAACATCTGTAGTGACAGCTGACCTATTTTCAATGGAAAACAAACAGCTGGGGACTTGGGGATGGTTAAAAAGGATGCGGTCGGACATCCCCTTAATTTGTAGATGGCGACTGGATCTCGTTAATGTGAAATGTTGATTTAAACAAGCAATATTCCAAGATGAACTTTCCTTAACCCTTTCAGTCCCAGTGATGCCATTTGGAATCATCACTTTCAATATTTTTTTCTAAATGTTTTTGTACCGTTATGCTTATGACATCGAAACGCGCATCATTCGATTCTTCACACTTTGTTCTATTGGTCAGTATTTTACATTAATCTCAATAGAAGTCAGAACTACTATTTTTTTTATTTAGAAAATAGCTAACAAGCGTTTCACCTGATTTTTGAAAAGTTCACTTCAGTTCCACATATTTAAAACACAATTGAAACTTTTTCGGTTAAAAAATTGCGAATTTTTTTTAATAATATGGTCGAATTCCTTAAAATATATAACTCGAAGTGTTTTTAAGTAATATATATATTTTTATTTTGGTGTTTTCCACAGTTAAAAAATGTTGGCATTGTTTCAAAAACCATATAAAAAATTTAAATGATTTTTTTTCTTGTGGAATTCGTATATTTGACCTAAAATAAGCTTATTTTGTGAATATCAGATGTTTCTATAGTGCAGTAAATTTTTGGGACTGAAAGGGTTAATCAACTTTCATAAACATCAGAATAATATCGTATTTTACAAAAGTTATTCTACAAATTTTATAAAATCACAAGGCTACACGACGAACTTTCTTCTGTGCAAAAGAACGAATGACGTCATCTTAGTCAATGGACTGCATTATTTCTGACTATGTTCTACTGTACATCTTATGGTATGGTATGGTACGTATATATTCTAGCTTGTGTGCTTGTTCAGAGAACCGCTACTAAGCTTTCGTCAAGTGGGACAGATACAGAAGGAATTTTTTACAGTCACAAAGAAAGGAATAGCACATGGACAAATAACAACATTTATTGACGGCCACAAACATCCATGCCTGACCGGGATTCGAACAATATTCCAAAGGCCAGCATCCTAACGATTGAGCCACCGGGGCGGCTATTGTGCATTACTGAGAGTGAGTTGAGCCTGTTCTCTCATATATTAGATCTTATAAGTAATTCTTTACTCTCTTAAGCGCTGAAAACGGCAAAATTTGGCAATTTTTGAGACCGTTGCGATAGGTTTCCGGATTTTTCAAATTCGAGGCGACTTACAAATGTTCTTAGACGATATTATATTTTTAAGGGCCCGCTTCCTGACTGGAGCCAAGCCCGGGCCCTATAGGCCTAGGCCGAAATCCGGCCGGCACTGACCATAACTATAAATGACATTGAAAATCCGCGGATACCCGTCCCAGCCCCCCAGGTAGCACTTACAACTCCACGTGTGGAACAATCGACATCCGGGTATCGTTTTCCAAGAATCTTTTTCCAAGGTAAACTCTTTTTATTTGTGTTCGTAATGCGACACCCCGTTGCGAGGGGCAGTTTTTTTTTTTTTTTTGTTCCATGACCAAACTCGTGCTGTAGCTTACCCCAAGTAACAAGTTATCTAAGCAGTGGGGCGCCCTGTGGTCAGGGTCTCGATCTATGGATCGTAAGGTCCCGCGATCGAGTTCTGGTCGCTGAAAACCCACCGAGTATATGCGGAGTACGTGCTCGTTAAATCTGTTGGGTCCGAAAGTCCTGTGGGCTGTCATTACGCAGTTTCCCAAGGGTACAGGTTTCTGGAGACTATTTCCCTCCCCTTCAGGAACATGTCTAAATTGTGGAGGTGACGCGCGATAGATGGCAGCATCTGTTACGTATATGTGTGTTGTGTCTGTCTTATTTGACGAAGGTTTAAAGGCGGGTCTCTGACCAAGCACACAAGTCTGAAAATATATGTATACCAACCAACATTAAGCTGAAAGATGGTGTTTAAAAAAAGATCTGGAAACAGAAAAAAAATTCCAATTACAAAGGTCCACAAGAGAGGCCATATCTCATTTATCATTCATAATATCTGTGTTTAGGTAGGAAGCGTCATTTCAAGGTTCCGAGATTATTCCGCGAATTTTTCTATATTTCCTCATATTTAGCATGGTATGATACTATCCACGCAATATTTTGTCGGCAGTATCTCTGGTAATGAAATTATAATATACATCCAAAGATGTTTGATTGATGGCTATAGTTTGGTTGGTTGTGATGGGGCTATCTGGCGCCAAATTATTTTTTTTAACCTATAGTTATTTAATTTTTTTTGCTTTCATTTTATTAGTTTGCAATTGGCTACTTTCGGGAGACGTATTTCCTTCCGATTTCCATCCTGTTCTTCCTTCGATCGGTGCTCTGTTCCCACGTGACATTGATTTACCAGTCGAGGTTCGAGAAGGAATTTTATTTTCATTCATCATTTGTGTTGCCACTGAAATAATAAAAATGATATTGTAATATTATTGTATTGTTATAATTGGTCGTGTCTTTCACCACGGTAGTTATAGAGTGGTCCTTTCCAAATATTTATCAAACCTTATCCTCCCTATCTTTTCTTACGAGTGATGTAGCTGATGCATAAGTATCACTTTTTGTCGGATTTTCTGGATGGGAACATATTTGGCACGCATGCCATATGATTATGTGGCAGATGTAAAAGATCCCTTGAGTACCCATTTGCCTAGGGTTCTCTCTGCAAAATGAAATCTCGGCATACTTTAACACCCACAGAGAGCTCAGATTCATTGTAATCTGAGCGTCAAAATCGATAGCCAGAGTCGCCTAGTGGGTGCCACAAAAAATGACTCTCAGTTCTGACCTGAGGAATATGTCGATTTTTCCAATGTTTTGACCGCCAATATTGCAGCCCCGTTGGAGAAAAAAACAAATGGTGAATCAACTTCAAGTGGGAACAGAACACCAATTGGAGCATCAATCAAAAGAAGTCCAGGAATGAAAGTTGGAAGAAACAAGTAAAAGAAACCTCAAAGACCTGAAATACCTGAAACAAGTAAAAGGAAACATGAAAGGCCTGAAGTACCTGAAACAAGTAAATTGTATTAAAACTTTTATGGGTTTAAAAAAAAAAGATGAATGACTACACATTTCAGCAATTCTTGCATTTAATTGCAACTCGTATCTCATCAAGTCATCAATGAACTTCCAGGAAGTGGTTTTACAACTTTCGAGTGTATATTCTAATTTAAATCCGAGAGTTGAGCTGTTTCCAAACAATGTGATGGGGTTTAATTGTTAATTTATGCACCGAAAACCCTTGATAAACACCAGGTGTTCTCTTTTATATCGCCGCAGATGCAGATTTTTACGGCAACAAGCTTCTAAAATTCGTCAACAAAATCAGCCGGAAGTCCAAACTTTCTTTTCCGCTTCCGGTCTCACGGTTTTGTTCCAAAAAGCCTTTATCCGTCAACGCAGCTGAAACAAAGTACAAATAGAATGCAAATCGAATTGAGTTGCGTGTTTAATCAGACGATTTTGTTAATTTTTTCTTTTCTCTTTTTTTGATGAGTAAGCGTCATGTGGTGAGCAAGGGAAGATCGTGATGGGAGATGGAGGACAATAAGAATGGGACTGAAAGGGTTAAAGATGAAATCGCTCTCTCGCAATGGAAAAATTTAGCCATGAAAAATCAATATAATATAATGTAAATGTAAGCTATAAAAAATTATTTTAAACAATAAGAACATATACGAAGCACAGGATATTTTATACCCAAACATTTTTAAAAAAAAAAATTAATATCCCAATGAACCAGATTTTTTTTTTCAAAGTGTGCCAAACCTTTTAGATTTGATTCGGAGATCACTCGATTTACTTAAATCCCAAATTTGCCTACGGCAGAGATACTCCTGAAAAAATAATCATGATTGAAATTTGTCGTCAATAGCCTGCGCCTGCTCCCGCGTTCAAGATGGGATTAGTATTGAGAAAATTTGAAAATGATACATTAAAAATGATGGCTAATTTTTATGGGGAAACTTTTTTTGTTATTCTTTCCACAGTTTACTGTCACAAAATACGATTTTTTAAATTCTAGAACTTATGGTAAATATTAGTCATCAACATTTTTTCATATTTAAAAACTTTATTAAAGACATACATTTAAATATGTATAAATGACATTGTGATAGAATTCCGTAAAATGACATAATAATTCACAATTTAGATAACATGTTTCTAATTTAGTGAATTGTAACTTTATTATTTCTCGGAAAACAGCCAGAAACAATTCCAGGGCGTTTCTATTTTTCTTTAAAAATTCCGAGAAACCTAAACCACAAAGAGATGGCCTTCACATAACTGTTTACGTATCATCTTATAGGTACTTAGCTACATTCTTTCACTTATGAGATCTTCAGGAAACTTGAACTTTTATTTGTAGTGCTGTTTCATTAAGAGGGGGGGGGGGGGCATAGAGTTAATTGCATTAGTTTTGGAATCACCACTTCCACAGAAGTGTTGCTTTGCCATGTTAGCCCTCTTTCCCCAAGCATTGGAATCAACATAACATCGAAATGAAACAAATTTGAAACGAAAATGTTATCTAGTTATTTAACTATATGTTTTTGAAGTTTTAAAATGCCCCCCTCCCCCCCAATGCCCAGCATATGGCGACCCTATTTTAAGACTTTATCAATTATTAACTAAATATCCGGTTGTTATTTTCTTTTCAGTTTTATTTTAAGTGGATGTTATGATGGATCCCATACCTGGTGAAAATGGGATAATATGGCAACGCAATTCTTTTTCAAAAGTTGTGATTTCAGAACTAATGCATTAGCTCTATGGGTCGTCCCTCTTAAAAGAGTCAGGGGGAAAAAAATGTTTTTTTTATTGTGACAGCTGGCGTTCATTTATTTTGCTTTATTGGTTTCATTTCAGACCAAAGGACACGTGTTCAAAGTATTTTCACCCTACACAAAGGCAAAACAGCCAACACATGCATCGTATTTCATTCTTAAGTACTTCATTTTCCCACCATCATCAAATGATATTTAGGCTATCCAGGTTTTCGGTTGGACATCGATTAGTATGTGTTTTGAAGTTTTCCAGGATTCAATCGTCCAAATCAAAACTTTTAAGAGGAACAGTCAACCCGGAGAGCTAATGCATTAGTTTTGAAATTACAACTTTCACAGAAGTATTGCTGTGCCATATTGTCTCATTTTCACCATGCATGTGAATCATCATAACATCAATTTAAAACAAAATTGAAACGAAAATAACATCCGGTTATTTAATTATTAATTGATAAAGTTTTAAGGTAGTGTCGCCATCTTCTGTTACATTTTTGGCATTTTAAAACTTCAAAAATATGTAATTAAGTAACTAAATAACATTTTTGCTTCAAATTTATTTCATTTCCGCCCTGGTAATGCTTTTGGCTTTTGATTGTTTTGATTGGACAACTTCAACCGCGTTATTTGGAGTGCATCCTTCACTGTTAAAAATTTTGTGTTTGCTTTCACCATAATAATGGTTCCTAGTAGCTGCAACGGCTGTGTGGTGAAGTGTTTCACCATATTTTTGGTATTGAGTTGAACGGTTTATCAGGTTTTTGTTTCCAAAACTTAAAAAATGGTTCGACTGAGTACCGGAAATATGGTGAAACACTTCACCACACAGCCGTTGCAGCTACTAGGAACCATTATTATGGTGAAAGCAAACACAAAAATTTTATCAGTGTTCTTTAAAAAGGTGTTGCTATAGCCCTCGTGTAGCTCAAGCGCGTTCATTCGACCAAACCAAATTAACCACCCATTGTTTTTTCTATTCACGAGCACATAAAATATGATCATTTAGATGGGCAGCTCTAGTGAGACATTTATCCAATGTCCAACAATTCCTTTCTACTATAATAGAAACACTTTTGTCACAGGAAGTGTCCATCCCGCGAGGAAAGCGTTTTTTTTTATTATTATTAACCTTGTCTTGACATTAGGACGTGAAACGGAATTGCATTTTCTTATAAACAGTGCAATGACATTTTAAAGGTCGACACATTTGAAATGCATACTCCTACACAGAGTTAAAGGATGTGGTATCCTTTTGATTATCACATATCTTGATTCATAAAACAGCCATTGCTGAAATGTGCTTGAAATGTCATTTTATTAAACTAAAAATAGTATTTTTCAGCAGTGACTATATTTAAAATTTAAATGCGTTTCATGGGATATATTTAAAAAGTTAATTTTGTACCAAAAGTCTCCCTATTTGTGCATAAATATTGATAAAATAACGTAGAAAAACTAGTGTTTTGGTCTACATAGGTTACCCCTTGGCCATTTTACAGGTTCTTAAACAAAATTCCACAATTATTGCATTTACGCTGTCTTTATAGGAATACAACATCTTATTTTAAGTCTAATTTTTCATTAAAATAATTCAGTAAAATAAATGATTTAAACAATGAACAAAAATAAATTAGCTAAGAGCATTTCGATTTCAAAATTAGTCAGTACACTCTTAAAACGAGCGAGCGATTTTAACTCAGTCTGATTAATTTTCACTCCTCCAGTCTGGAAAATGCACTTCTCCTTTTGGAGTGGATCCTTTGTGTGTTGAACCTCCGACAAGATCACTCCAAACGAGTGATTTTAACTCAGCCAGAGTTAATTTTGACTCCTTTCCAGTGTCGAAAATGCACTTCTCCAACTGGAGTGGATTTCACTCTTTTGTTTTAAGAGTGTAACTACTCACTGTGTGAGTAGTTACTCTACAATTAATTGCTCTCAAAATTTTATCAGCTCATGTAACTAGGAATGTAAATGTCAGTAGATTTATGTTGCATTTTTTTAAATACTTAGTTCCCATATTTTAATTTATTGGGCATGTGCGGGATAGAAATCATTTGAAGTACTTCCTTGTTTAAGAATCTCTTGACTGCGTCTCTTAACAAGTTGGTTCCAAAGTACCAGATGTTAATTGCCATACATCACTTTGATGAGGCATTTAGAAGGTTTTATAACCACCTAATTAATTTTGTCACACTTGTGACTGGTCGTTATGCTTGAAACTCAACATTAAGAGTCTTTTTTTTTTATTCGCTCCTTTTATTTACTAACAAAAGTAATTTGAGAATATCCAGAAGGCAGAAGTATGTTCGCTCTTTCTTGTGAGTAGTATTTTAAATAAAGTAACCAAAACGCTCATTAACCCTTTCCTTACTGAAACGCCCCAAAACACCCGATCAACTAAGGATTCGATAATGTTATTCCTATCAAATATTACGAGGAAGCAAAAATCATTCGTAGCGAAAGGTTTAAAACTTTTGGAAAACATTCTCACACAAATACGTATTAAAGAAAAAAGGAAAAGAACACGTTCAAGTAGTCTTTCTATTGCATCTAGTGTATGAAAAAGTTTCACGACTCATTATTGTAAACCAAAGGTTACACCGATTGCTGTATTAAAGAATGTTCATTTTTCAAAGGATTTTTAAGTTTAAGTACTTTTAAATGTTTACATAAGAGACAGATATTGAAATTTCGAAATGACGAATTATAGATGCAATAAAATTTATATTAGTATTCCGTTAAAATATAAAACGTCATACATATCTTTTTTTTACTTCATTATGTAGCTCTTATAGTGAAACTCATTAAAATCAGTTTTAAATTTTTTCTGTGTTATAGATTCGGCAAATCAAGTTTTCAAAAATTCTTTCACAAAGATTTGAGGGCTGGGGAGCCAGTCGGTTAGGCACTAGCCTAGCATGCGAAAGGTCCCAGGTTCGGGTCCGGGCATCGCCAAAATAACTGCCGACCTATAAAAGGCCCGTGCAGCCCAAAAATGTCCGACGAATAATACCCCGTTTAGGGGAGTGCACGTTAAATATGCTCCAAAGTCCTAACGCTGCGTACGATGTCGCCCTTAACGGTTGCGTTGGGTGCCTATTCAGGTGTTGGCTCGTCACCTGACTGTGGTTCTAAAATACGACGCACGTCGCCAATAGCCCTCGTGCAGCTCTAGTGCGACGATAATTCAAACCTACCTTCCTACAAAGGTTTGCTATGTATTAAACCCGCATGACTGGATCTAGAAATTTCAATCTGGCCCTAAAGAGAAAAAGTTTGAAGACCCCGGCCATTTTATGAATCATCTACAGATAGAAGCCCCAATTGATGCGAATGGAGATCAAAAATCAACACGTTGTCACAAGCTGCGACAAGTAAAGACAAAACATCCCTAAATTTATTTTCGAAATCCGCGCCAATCCCACAGAGAAGTCTACAACAAGATAATTAAACAATTCATAAACAATCTCATCTTCTAACTGTAACCACGAAGTGTTACAAACTAGAAACGGGCGTGGTTTATTTCGGCAGCTGCCATGAAAAAAGAAATATTCCACAACAAAGCCTTAAAAAAATGTTCTTTAGCTGATTTGGCGTTCTTTAAAGCGTGCGAACGTTCAAACTTGACGCGTCTCAGACTGCATTTGTTTTTAACTTTTAACACGTGTACGTCTCAATTGTCCTTGAACTGAGTCTTATTTAATTTTAAAAGTTCAAACGCTATCATATATGTTTTTTTTTTCGATGTCCTTTATCTAAAAACGGGTAAGGGGTGGGGTTGATTGATACATATTTATATATTCCGGCTTGTGTGCTTGATCAGAGACCCGCTTATAAACCTTCGTCAAGTAAGACAGACACAGAAAGAATTTTTACTGTCACAGAGAGAGAAATTACACCCAGGGCGAGGGCTGGAATCGAACCCGCACCCGGTACAGTGCGCAGACTGTTAGCGGAGGCAGCTATCTTAGCCCCTCGACTTCCCGGGGCCCCAGGGGTGCCTACAGGGGTATTGGGACAGAATCCCGCGGCCGAAATCTCGCATCCCATAAGCTCGCATCCCAAAATCTCGCGGGACAGAATCTCGCAGGGACATAATCTCGCATCCCATAATCTCGCATGGACAAAATCTCGCGGGACAAAATCCCGCATGGACAAAATCTCGCGGGATATAATCTCGCATTTCTTAAAAAGTGCAGGATTTGTAGGTTGTGTTTAAGATATTTTTTTGAATTTGAAAGTTAATTAGTTTTGGTACAGGTGTTGTTATAATTTTGTATTGCGTACACTTCAAATCAAGGAATTGATTAGCAGTTATGATTGTGTATTTAAGATTGAAAAAAATAGCTATCGAAAAATTAAGTTGCATTTGATTTGTATGTATCGATAGCTGTTTTTATTCATTTATTTAATCTTGGTAAAGGGTGAAATAAAATATTTCTTAAACTTATGAATAATTTTGAAATGGGGAAGAGCGGTGATAGTAATGCTATATTACGTAATTAACGAATTAGCTAGTAGTTGTGAACGTATAAATAAGATAAAAAAATTAATTATTGGATAATTAAGTTAAATTTTTTTTATGAATTCGTTATATTTTTTATTAATTTATTCAGTCTAGATAAAAGGTAAAATAAATATTTATTAAATTTTGCGATAGTGAATAGTGATGGTAGAGTGATATAATTCTGTTGGATTACGCATTTAACGAATTGATGTAAAATAGCAATTGTGATTAAGATTAAATTGATTCACTAAATCAAATCTTATTTATATGAATTCATAATTGCATTTATTATTTTTTAGTCTTGCTAAAAAGGTAAAGTACAATAATATTTTGCTTTCTATTTTTTCTTTGTTTTACAACTTTTAATATGAGTTTTGTGTAAGCATGTTTAGGAGTTATTTGAAAGAGCAAAATAATACTACATAAAACAACTTCATTATTCATAAATGATTTGTAATTAATAATCTATTTACTTTTCTCGTTAAAATTTTACTGATTGAAGACTTTTTTGTTTTAAAAAGAAGTTTTTGATTTCACCCTCTTAAAGTAGGGGAAGTCGGGGTACAATGGACAACGGGGTAAAATCCACCGCGCCCTATTATTTATTTTATTTATTTGTTTCATATTGAGGTACATAGGAGGCAGCAGAGCATTGGTTATCATAAACTTGCAATAGTGTTTTTATCTGAAAATTTAGTCATTTTATTCTTGAAAGTTCATTTGTGCAGGCAGGCAAAAGTAAATATTTACACCAAAGTATTTATTCTTTTTTTTTCTTTCAAGAATTGTGATTTGGAAGATTTTACTTGGCGCATTAAAAAGATAAGATCATATATTGTTTTAGTTAATCAAAGTAGAACAGTTTAATTTAGGGTTAATTAGTGTTTGAGACATTTGTTTTGTCATACTTCCACACGGGGTAAAATGGTCCATTAGAACCTGGGGTACAATTTTCCACCAGAACCTGTGGTACAATGGACCATGGTCCATTGAATCCCAGTTCTGTTTATCATATTCTTTTCTAAATTGACAGTATGTGTGGAATAAAAACTTAATAAATTATTTTACTTTTAGAGAGTGAGTAAATCGGTGTTTAAGGTAATTTACATATTTGAAGTGTTGTCAATGCATTGGGCTTAGAAATTAAAAAAAAATCCTAATTAGACTTCAAAACAGAGTAAAGAAGTATTTTATTTGAAATTTCTTTTTATTTAGCTTTTAAAATTAAATATTCAATTAGTTTTGAATTAATTGAATTCAATTTTTACAAATTGACAACTATAATGAAATATTTCATTAAAGATATAATGAAATAGTTCATTAAAGATTTCCTTATTTTTTAAAATATCTGTTTAATAAGAAAAAAAAATTCCCGAAGATTCAACAATTCAAACTGATACACCGGTGAAAAGAATTGAAGAAGAAGCTAAAATCGAGGAAGAGAAAATATTTAAACCAAAAACTGCTGCTTTGATTAGAGCTAAAAACAAATTGGAATTTTTTTTAGCTTCTAGTACGTACAAAGAAAAATGATGAAATCGAGGATTCCAGAAATTCATATTAAAAAAGTAAATGCAAATATTTTTTTAATGTAGCATAAAGCCTAATGTTTAGGTATATGCATGCATATTTTCAAATTAAAAGAAATATTAGTTTGAGAGTTAGCACTGAAAATTCACAAAAGTGGTCCATTGTACCCCAGACTCCCCTACATTTTACCATCTTTTCTTTTTTCCATATTCCTCAGAAACAAAGAATGGTTCAGTAGAAGGAATTAAGAAAAGTATACAATCATTGCTTTATTTGTTTATTTTAATTATATCCAAAAACAATGTCCTATTTTTCTACAGTCCACATTTAAGAAACATTTTTTTAAAATAAGAAATTTCTATATTTTTCGATTTTTCGGAAAGTACCTCATATTTCAATTTAGTGTTAATTTCAGAAAAAAATACTTTATTGTAACGTCTTTTGTGTTTCGCTTATTATAACATTCCCAGATATTTAGCTCCTTGCTTGTGTGAGAATTGAAACTGCCTAGTGATTTGTTTTTGGAAGGGCGTGTCCAAGCTAGCTAGGGATGTCAAACGTACATAATTTATGGCCCTACAGTGCAATTGTTAACAGCAGGTAAAGCGAAAGATGCTTCCTATTGTTAACTCGGACAATTCGTATGGAGGGGTCTTTCGAAATAACCCTTTTAACAGCAAAGGGTAGGGAGGGAAAGGGGTTGGAAGACTTACAGCTGATAATTTGCACCTCAAAGCTTAATTATCTCATTGGTGTTTCTTAAAAAATTTAGGAGCTAAATAATAAAAATATTTTCTAAAGATTTCTTAATTAAATTTAGGAATTATGTAAATTTCTTGGGGTCTTCTTGGAGAGATTATGTCCTTAAATTCACAAATATCTTTATTGCGACGCAAAGAAAGAGAAATACGGAATAAGTAATCATAACTGAAAGGTAGAAGATAAATTTTTCTAAAATTAAAAGGTGAATTACATTGAGAATTTAAAATTTTAAAACATTTATTTTGAATTGAAAACAAAGAATTAAGATTCGACTTATCTTCTACACCCCATATTATAACGACATAATTTAATGTAGAATAAAACCATGAATAATATAAAGTTATTTAGAAATTTTTATCAACTTTATTTTTAAGTTGTTAGAATTTTACTAATATAGAACGCAGTTTGTTAAATAATTCATTGACATGACATTTCCATTTCAAATTGGAATCGATGTGCAGACCCAAATATTTTGTACATGATACAGATTTTAGGATATAACAACCATATGGTAGCCATTGGTAATATGTATTAGATTTACATAACGAAGAGTGGAATTTGAAGTTCAAATCGAACCTAGTACGTATTAATTATTTAACCTAGCACAATCGAACCTAGCACTTTTTGATAATAATTAGATATCTTTCAATTTGTAAAGGAAAATCGTTAACATCTGCACAAGAATAAAGCAAAACTGAGTCATCATCATTCATAAATATCCAAATATTCACCAGAGAAAGATTTCGTTAATTTAAATTCTGGGTAAATACCACCACATAAAGCATGAATGTTTTTTTTTTGTATAAAACTAATTAAGATTTTGTATTTGCTTTAAATATAAAAACTTTTTTTTGATATAAACTTGTTTATGAAAGCTACATAAATGCTAAAAAAATATAGTTATCTATGAGAACAAAAATCTTTAAATAAATGTCAAAAACGCTGATCATATGGGTCTAACAAAAAAAGTGCAAAAAATTCATTATCATGTAATTTAGGTAGGTTTCTTTTGATATTTTAAGTAATTCGCTAGTTTGTACATCTAAAAGTATTTGTCGCCAATTGACAACAATATTAGCCATTTAATCGTTAAATGGTCCTCTTACCAAAGACGTTCAAATTGAAAAGCTGTATCCCAAAATTGTTCTTTAAATACCTGTATAAGAATGCGTGTTAATATTAAAATAACGTCAAAATAAAAAAAAAATCCCCCCCCCCCCGTCAATGTGGGTAACTATTTCCAAAATCAGGGGCGAACCCAGGATCTGATGAGAATAAGTAACATTAGAGGCCCCTACCTTCTTTATTTTGGATGGGCCAGTTCTTTAGTGAATTTGCTCTTGACGCCCCTCCCCCTTCTTTTTAACTCATATGCTATACTTATTTAATCAATTTCGGAATGATAATTGTCAATTTTTTATTAATTTAAATTTCTAAATAAAATTTTATAAAATGCATTCATTCTATGCAACTTTAATTATGAACTAGATGCATAATTACTAATTAATTATTAGCAACTAAATAATTACTAGTTAAATTATTACTAATTAAACGAATTACCTTACATTTATTTGAACTTAATTTAGAACAAAATTTTAAAGGTACGTATTAATTTGGTTTTTTAATAAAGCAAAGGAATTTCTGTCTACTAAAGATTGATGAAACACTTTCGCCGCCAAAGATTTTTGTTGTCAACGGAATGAGTGTATTAAAATATGTAATTCGTAGTATACACTGTTTAATAAACCAGAAGGTAACTGCAATCACGGCAAAAAGAATAGAAAAATTACTTTTAAAAATTGGCATTAAGTACGCTTTTAAGGAAAATAGAAGAGATGTTCAATTAAAAATATAAGATAATTCATAGAGCTCTAAATATATCTCTAAAACAAATGGCAATTACATTGATCAATAATATATTACTCAATAAGTAATACTTGAAGTTTAAGTGACTCTTTTACAATTTACATTAAGTTATGAAATTTAAGAATACTAACTTACTAATAATGAAATTTAAGAATTATACATGTGCAGAATTTTCATTCATCAATTTCAAAATAAATCATTGAAAAAAGTTGAAGAGGGATTGCCAGTCTCATAGAGCTAAATGTATTAGTTTTGCAATCACAGTTTCCGCGGAAGTATTTCTTTGCCATGTTAGCCCATTTTCCCCAGGTATGGGAATCAACATAACATCGAAATGAAACACATTTAAAACGAAAATTTTATCTAGTTATATTCTGATTAAAGCACCTTTGTTTTCATGTGTTTTTAATGAGGTGCTTCAATATTTTGTACTACACAAAGCTGCTTAAAAGTTATGAAAATTTATCGATATTAGGTAATGTAAAAAAAAATATGAAATAATAATAATCTCTTTCACCTCCCCTTTTGAATTATTTTCCTAACAATGGTAATTTTGAGGGGTAATAAGACTTTATTGTTATTCATTAACATTATTATAAAAATTCTTTCCTTCATTCTTAAATCCAAATCGATAGTATTTTCTGTTCACTTAATTTTAGAACACTATACTCTATCTATGATATTTTAGAGCATATGAGAATGAGGGACTGACAGGTAATGACAAGCAATTTATCCTCTAACAATAGGGAATGACAGGTATTTTTTCTATTAATAACTATATAGATATATTCGCAATTTCTTACAAAATCACTTATTAGTTTTCAAGTTTATTTATAAAGAGAAGCAACCTTTAATTGAACTTCTTCGACTTTTATTTCAATTGGCATTTAAATGAGGTTCTGATAATATTATTTAGCCCATTGATGACAAGTGGCAAAAAAAAAATTGCCAAGCGAAAATAAGCATTCTTGACTTAACATTAAGAGGCGGTTCGTGATTTTGCTAAAGCTTTTGTAATGCATGCAATGAAAATTAGCAAGCAGAAAATTAAAAATCACACTTTCAATTATTTTACAAGTGATTTTATCTTTGGAGTTTTTTTTATATTTTAATGAGAAATTTGGTTTTTGTCTATATTTTTTGGTTTGGCACTATAATGCAACAAACAAGGAATCGAAAGATGGTGAAAGCCCGAGTTAAGTTCTACGAATTTGACGTAAACAGAACTGAACGTTTAAGACATGGAATTGTTGTTAAAAAAGTGATACACTTTCCAAAGAGAAGCGCCGAAGACAAAGTAGTACTTGAAACTCAACCCCTCCTGCTGTCGAGTGTCGGAGTTTACAAAAAGAAGCTTCTTTTCTCCGGTTTCTTCTGTGAATACGTTGAAGTCATTGTGCTTGGTCGAAATAACCTGTTATAGTATGCCCGGTGATGCCTATATTGTGTTTGGTGTATTCAGCAAACAAAGCCTTTCAGCATATGTCTTCTCGGACACTCCCTTCTAAAAATAAATCACTCAGGTAAACTGGAATAGTGTTATTTCTTTGTACAACTTTTCGTGGAGGAGAAAGTGACTGGAGTGTTATAGATTATAGAGAAGCAATTATCATCAGATTATCAACAAAACAGTATAATTATTTAAAGCAAATAGTTATACCGTTATAATGAAGTTATATTGGTTGTTCTATTGTCTAAGTATGCTTATCTTTTAGAAGGCATTTTCTAGTTATGACGGATCGAATACTAGATAGTTGTTGAAGAAGAAAAAAAAGTTGAGAATTAAGAAATGCATCAATTAACCACACCTCTTAGCAAAAACAATATGTGACTTTTAATGTAAAATAAAAACGTAAAAATATATTCAATGTGATGACCTAAAAACCTCCTTTAATCGGTAATTAAGATAATGTAACTGTTTTTATGATGGTTTAGTTTTATTAAAGGAATAACTATAAAGTTATTAAAAAAATCGACATTAATACTTTAAAATCATAAGCGAATTAATAAATTACTTAATAATGCAAGCTAAGAGTATTTCAACTTAAGTTTGGAAATCAAACTAAATCAACTAAAGTTTGGTTATTCATTTGCTGGAAATTCGCTAAATGGTGTAAACAATACCGGTCTACCGAAAAAATATTTTTTAAAAATCTGGTAGGGATAGTAGATGGTTTTTATATGTTATAAACAAGGGACTTACATGCATATATGTACTAATATTGACTGGAATGATAAATGTATTAACAAGTTGCACATTTCATGTCTATCAAGAAGTTCTAATAAATCTTAGCTAATTGTGTTTTTAAGGTTTAAAACCTATTTCGCTTTCTTGATGTTTTAATATTTGTCAGATGTTAAAAATACTAGACAAAATTAAGTCAATTTTTAGATTAAAAAAATAAACTGTTAATTACCAAAAGTTGTCGGTGTATATCGAACACCAAATTCCGTGATGTATAAGTTCACCGGCAATCTAGTACTCAATTTCAATCTTCTTTACACAGCAAGAAGAAGTTAACAATTTCAAAATGGCTAATAAGTTAGCTACAATTCCTACTTTATAAATAAGAAATATTTTATTTCACCTTTTACTATGACAGGATAAATTAATAAAAACAATTATAAATTAGCAAAAATATGTAACTTTCATTCAATAACTTGATTTCCAAATCTTAATTACAATTTCTGATCTACTATAATCAATTCCTTAATTTGTTAAGTACGTAATACAGCAATACTTTATCGCTCATCATCTCAAACTTATTCAGAAATTTAAGACATATGGTATTTTACCTTTTACCAAGACTGAAAAAAAAATAAAAACAATTATGAATTCATAAAAGTATTATTGAACTTAATGATTCAATAACTTTCAATTTAATCTTAATCACAACTACTATTTAATTCCTTAATTAGCATAGTACGTAATACAACAATACTATATCACCCTACCATCACTATGGCCAAATTCGGAAATTTAATACACTGATTAAAACAATTAGGGGAGCACTTTGCGTACTTTTTGTTTACCCGTCCAGTTAAAACTTCTTACTTTTTATTATAATTTCTAAAATTTATGAAATAGATTCCTCATGCATCCAGATTAAAATGGTAAAAAGCAGGAAAAAAATATTAATTTTTTAACTAAAATTTAAGGGGCTAAAAATTAGAATAATAACTTTTGAATAAATTATAACAATAATTATTTTCAAAATTTTAATTGTAAAAAAAGATTAAATCAAATTTTAGACTTCTAAGAATGCAAGCGTGAAGAATTTAGGGTCAATTTATTTCATAAAAGTTTTTGGTAGTGAATTTTATTATACAATATGTTTTTCATGTTTTCATTCAATTAAAACACACATTATTTATTTCTTTAAAAGACATGATTCCTCCATCTAACGATAAATAAGTAAGAGTTCAGCTTAGTGAGCAAAAAAATCGGAAGCTGATGATACCAAATGGAATCATTGGGGGCGAAATGGTTTAAACCATGCATTCCCCTAATTGTTTTGAGCAGTGTAAATATATTTTTTTTATTTAATCTGTACTAAATAAATTAATAAAAACATTGCTTACGTTACTGAATAAGATAATAAAAATATTAACATTAATTCATAAAAAAATCAAATGGAACATAATTATTCAATAATTTTTTAAGAAAATCTTATTTATATGTTCACAACTATACTGCTAATTGATTCCTTAAATACATATAACTATCCTATATCACCATACCTTCACCATCTCAAAATTATTCATAAATTTAAGAAATATTTTATTTCACCCTTTACCAAGGCTAAATAAATGAATAAAAACAGAGATACATACAAATCAAATGTAATTTAATTTTTCGATGGCTACTTTTTTTTTTCAATCTTAAATACACAATCAAAACTGCTAATCAATTCCTTGATATGAAATGTACGTTATACAAATTTATAACAACACCTATACCAAAACTAATTAACTTTCAAAATCGAAAATATATCTTAAACATAACTCACAAATATTGCACTTTTTTATGAAATGCGAGATTCTATCCCGCGAGATTTTGTCCATGCGAGATTATGGGATGCGAGATTCTGTCCCTGCGAGATTATGGGATGCGAGATTCTGTCCCTGCGAGATTCTGTCCCGCGAGATTTTGGGATGCGAGATTCTGTCTTGCGGGATTTCGGCCGCGGGATTTCGTACCCAAACCGCCTACAGGGGGGGGGGGGGGGCAGCGACACAGACTGCGTCATTGAAATTTTAGGGGGGGGGGTCTAAAAAAATTAAAAAAATTTCAATGTAAATGGCTTATTTTGTCCAAGATACTACTTTGACAAATACTTGTTCGATATAATCATCTCCGCCCCCCCCCCCAGACTTCAAGGGGGGGGGGGGGGGTGCGGAATAATCCTCCCCCCCCCCCCCCCCGCAACCTTCACGAAAATCAAAAATGGTAACCAAAATCCTTATAAAGAACATTACAGAAAGAAGATCATAAATAGAATATCGCGTAGGCCTCTAACGAATCTTTCTGACATGTATTACTCATAAACAACCCATCATTTCTTTTGCAGCAGACAAAACATTATACTCGCCGCCAATCAAATAAGAATTGGTAGGGATGGCGGTTTTTCAGAAAAACCGGTGTTTTACAACGGCGGTCCATCCCTAAAGTGTTTCAAATAAGGGTGGCGGGAACTATAGCAGCTGCCTTGCTGTCTGTAGTCTGTGTAACACATATACAACATATACAATTCGATTAAATGAGGACTCCTGCACATTTCTTTTTAACCAATGACATTCGTGCAATTTTCCCGCTTAGAAGTGTTCTTAGATAAGTTTTTTTTTTTTTTTTTTTTTTTTTTTTTTTTTTTTTTTTTTTTTGTAGATAGTTGATTTCGAAACGGAGGGGAAGCATCAAAGGTACACCTTTATTAAATGCATCTACTATTTGATCTATTTTTCAAGAGCTTATTTTGAAGTGTTATGGAAGAGTGATTCTGGTAAAAATTTCGAAATTATATAATTTGAATATTTTAATCTTGTATCTTGTTAACCCTCTGAAAAAGCAAATTGGCAGAAATGTAAACTTGTTTTCATTGCTCGTGATTTAAATTAAAATTTTAACTGAAAATTTAATTTCTTAATTAAAAATTATATTTCTGTAGGTGGTTATAAACCTTAGTGGAATCCCCCATGCTTTAAATTTTAAAATTTAATAAAATTATTAAATTTTTAAAAATTATGTGTGTTGCTGGTAAAACAGTCATTTGACGGGTTGGTTGTTAGACATATATTTTCAGGTTTGTGTGCTCGGTCAGAGACCTTCTTATAAAACGTTTTTGACGAGTTTCTACGTGTTTCCTTCACAAGGTTAGGCAAATAAAGAAAGGATACTAAAGAATTTTAAAGGATGCAAATACTAAGAAGTTAATTATATCTGATATTACTGATAATTTTAAATTCAAATTTTACACTTTAAACACTTTTGGGCGCTAAAAATATTGATCAATATTAATAATGAAAAACATTGTTTTATATTTTTTTAATGTGCACCTGACCTGGATCTCAAAAATTATTACTTGGCTGCTTTAAAGAATTAAATATATAAAATTACACATCTTGGTTAGAATACGGTAGCGTGGCAGGATTTTTTTTAAATAGATTTCCCTCTTCATCAGCAAGAATTTGAATTTTGATGTCATCTTTCAAGAAATTAGATTTTAAAAATGTTACCCCACCCCTTCTTCACGTCATTAAGCACTTTATATTAGTAATTTTTATAATCGATTTCTAGATATTTATTTGGAGAATACTATAAAATTACATGTTGAGGTTTAAGCTGTCTTTAAACGTATCCTCCTAAACCGCAAGGAAGGAACGGGCGTTTTCCTAATTAGTGATGCTATCTTGTTGGTTTTAATAGAATTTTTTAATTGCAGAACTGGACTTTTTAATAATTAAACTCGAATTAATTATTAAATTAACCTCGCATTATAAGTAATTTAATTGAATGAAACCCTTAATTTGATACATTAAGCACTTAAAACACTAACTAAAGGAATCGCAACAAAACTCTTTAACAATATGCAAAATGATAATTCTATTTTAAGAGGCCCGGCTCGAAGAAAGCAATGTGCTGACAATTATTTCTCATAAACATTTCTTAATCGCTGTGTTATAGCTGACATCATAAATATCCGATTTTTTTTTTATATAACATTTCTTTGAATGAATGATCTTCGGATAATATATCTGGCTTAGCATACATACTCACAACTCAGGCCCAAGCCATTTTCCCGCCAAATTATACTCGAAAAGGAACTTAATGATTACTTTAGTTAGAAACAGTAGGAAGATACTTATCGTCTGATATCAAATGTGTGAGTGATTGAATTTAGTTAAGAAGTTCAGTTCCAAGCGGTAAGAAATTTTTTTAATATTTAATTTTAATATAGTAATTTAATAAATAATAACTTTTTAAGTGAAACTATCTGTAAAAATTATAAAATAATTCTAATTTGTTTATGATGTCAATTTTTGTCAATGATGTCAATTTTGTTGCAATAGATAAAAAGCGAAGAGTGCTTTTTTATGCATTAAGAATTGTAGGAAGGAAGGAATGGGAAGCTGTTTTTGATCGGATCACGTGTCCGGCTATTTTTATGGATTAAAAAAAGAATATAATTACATATATTTTGAGCGGAACTTTTACCGATACCTTAGATTCCCGATAGCTTTTGCTGTAAAGAAAATCTATTTAAATGAAAATTAAAAATAAGTTGTAATTCCGTATTATAAAAGCTATTGAAAGTGTGCTTCCCTTTTTCAATTAGGGGCAACTCTGCGTTGACCTATCAGTAGCAAAACATTTAAGAAGAAAGTCAGTACTTGGGTTATATTTCTTAGGACCAAGTTACCCAATTCGATGGTATTTAAAATATTATTTTACTATAACGTTTCATGTATGCATCGTAATGATTCCTATATAGACACAGTATGGTGTAAATTACTAAGGTAGGTACTAATCTATATAAATATAAAATCTACAGCGGTTTTTTTTTTGGGGGGGGGGAGATTCAAAAAATTCTAGGGGGGGTGCGTCATTGTCTCTGGGGGGGATCGGCACCTCTGCGGGGCCCAACGGGTAGTTTGTGTTATTCCTCCAAAATTTTATATGGAAGAAAGTAGTATTCAAAAGTCGTAACTAAGAAGTGTAGCTTGTGATACTGGCATTTAATCTATCCAGTACTAGAAGTGTAGCGTGATACTGGCATTTAATATATCCGCGGTAAAGACGCGGGATAACGCATCCCCAGACTTTTCAAGAAACTGGCCATGTGTCCACTCACTTCTATTGCCACTACTAATGCCACTAAACTGTATGCCCAACACTTGTTTTGTCTCATTTAACCAATTTTCACTGTTTACAAAAGCAAACATGGACAATTTTAAGCTTTTAAAATCAACTAGTCCATATTGTTACCATATGGCAACAAGTAGCATAATCCACTTTATTCTATTAAAGTAGAGCCCCCTTTCGACAAATTTACCATTAAATATGTACCATTCGTTATTTGTATAAAAAATGACTTTTTTTTAAGGAGTTGTTGGCATTGCTGCTGTTTAACGCATTTTTTTTTTCGAAAAAACTACAAATTTAGGCTCACAATTTTAAGTCAGCGCCATCTGACCACCGGTCTTAAAGGGTTAAAATTTTACTCAATTTGGCTAAACTATTGGTTTCTTAAATCTCATTGTTTAACAGCTAATTAAGGCAACAGGATTTAATATCTCTATTTATTTACATAAATTGATGACAGCCCTTCAATAAGCCCTTCTTCCACTAAGTCCTTCAATTGACACGCAGGTTGTCAATTGATGGGCTTAGTGGAAGAACGTGCTAAGTGACAAAAAGGTTGAAACGGAAAAATGGGCTTTAAAGCCTTTCGTTTGCACTAAATACCTAAAAACGATATTTTCAAAAGATTAAAGAAATATACGTAACCTATGAAAAGATTGCCACGAAAATCGCTTTTCCCCTTAAATTTCACTTAGCACGTTCTGCCACTAAGCGCTTCAACTATGATATTTATCAGAGGGCACTTGAAACCGAATTATGGACATCCCTCTTCACCATTTTTCTCCAATTCTACAACGGAATGTATCGATACCCGAATCGAATCGACCCAATGACTTTTTTTAGATCAATAACTGATTTAACGTGCACCAGTTTCCTATACACGCAGCGTCTTTCCAGCTACAACAGGGCGTCTAACAAAGTACCGAAAACAAACAACAGCCCCCCTCAGTAGACCCTAAAAAACGCGGAAATTAATCGTACGATTTCCTGTTTTGTTGCGAAACCGCTCAGGCGTGGCTACACGCAGGTTCCCTTGGCAATAATAATAAAAAAAAAATCAGGAGGGGGGGCTTGAAAGAAACGCATATAATTACGCGCATTTTATTGCGTCAGATAGGCAATTTGCCCCTTTCGCTACACACACCGACCACTGGTTAAAGAGATCGCAACAGGTTATTTGTTACTCGTTTTTTAGTATCTCGTGCGTATCGAGACCGGCTCAATGGCTCAGAGAAATTACGTGCTCCGTGCTCGTTCATACCATCTACAGAGAGCTTAAATTCATTGCGATCTGAGCTTCAGAACTGACAGCGAGAGCCACCAAGATCCAAGATGAGATGATGTCACAATAAATGGCTCTCAGTACTTGGACTGAGAGTTGAGTTTGTTCCGAAAAAAGTTATTTCTTTATTAAATTCGGAGAGTTGACACAGGTTAGTTTGTTGTTGGTTGCACTAAAGAAGCATTAGAGCGACTGCAATTGTAAATGAACCAAACCCCGCTAGAACTGTTTATTGGTTCAGTAAGTGCATTTCCGTTATTTAGATGGAAAATTATATTTTATCCTCTTCTGTCTCCACTTCTCAAATCAATGTAATATCTCTTGCTTTGCTGATAATGGGTCCGCCCGTCTTAGCGTTTTTCCGCGATGAAGGAAAAAATGACATAGTTTATTAGCTACTTTTAGTTTAATGAACAACTGTTTCCAATTCAGCACGATTCTGTATTGGCCACTTAAGAACATAGGCATATACCAACAAGGAAAATAAATTATAAATTGTACCAAGTGTTCCAAAGGCCAAGCCACTATGGAGTACATCCTTGAGTGCTTGGGCCTCGATAAAGATCGTCTGGAGCGACCATTATTGGCAGGGCCCGATCATCGAATAGGCCGGGGAAGCCTGGGCTTCCTCCTCAAAATTTGAAGCCCCCCCCCCCCCCAATCACCGTTTTTTAAACACTCATTCTGTTACAAATATCCCTAAAAACTAATGTTCCGAAAACAATTTTTATTTTAAGGTTGGGATATGGGATGTCTGCGAGTAACAAAATAAATTTCCCCATCTTGTAAACTTTTTATAGTATTCTTTATAAAACTTTAAGCCACTTTTGGACCAACAGTTGGGCCAACATGGCCCTGGGTAATGTAACCTTTTATTTATTAGTTGAGTTGCGTAATTGCCTCGGGGGGGCCTCAAATCACAGGCAGGCTTCCCTTGCACAAAAGTCTTGATCGGGCCCTGATTATTGGTTATTGATTTCTTGAGAGTATGCAATATATCACAGACCTGGTCTACACTCTTAAAACGCATATATACGAGTGATTTTAATTCAGTCTGAGTTAATTTTCACTTCTCCAGTGTCGAAAATGCACTTCTCCTACAGGAGTGGATTTCACTCCTTCGTTTTAAGAGTGTAGCTCTGCTGGGCAATAGTGATCAGCAGCAGCAACAACAACACTGTTTGAGATAAAATCAACTCATAGGAAAACAGTTGCTTTACAAGAACCCAAATATACTCTACCCCCCTCCCCACTCCCCTTTTCTCTCATCCGTAAAAAAAGGTAATGATAGTTGCATTGCCTTTTTTTTTATTTATTAACTTTTCCAAGTCGGCGTGGTTCCTTTGTTTATCCCTCCCTGACCTCTATCTGTCCTTTTGCCAAAGTTTCAGGAAAAAGATCCTTCAGGTGGTGGCTTTTGTTTCCGTATGTGGGCTTCTCCCTTTTATTTCGTAGATTTATTTATTTGTAGCTCTGTTTTCATGTAAAGCAGTTTGCACGCCTGGTGCAAGCGATTTCTCTGAAAAAGGAATTGAAGATCTTAGTGGAAGAACGTGCTAAGTGACATTTTTGAAAAAAAAAAATTAGATCTTATTTATTTACTTATTTATTTATTAAGTTAGAAATGCACATTACAGATAAACAATGCAATTACAATGCACATTAAAAAAACAATGAAGAAATAAAACAAACAAGAAAACCCATTAAAAACAGACAAACACACTACACTGATAAATGTTGGAAATATTTTAAAATTATTAAAAGACATGTGAAAAATATCTAGGTCGTGAGAGAATAGCTATTGTAAATTTTATAAAACTCATATAAACAGAAATTTTGAATAGAGTTGTAATGGGAAGAGCTATGAGAAAATATTCGACGATTGCGTGTAAATCTATTGGGAATAAAGAGATGTACAGTACTATAAAAAAAGATTACAGGAAACTTCACGAATAGATTTAAGGGTCGAGATATTAAAAATGTTACGCAGATCAAATGAGTAGATTATCAAAAGAACTAGTATGAAAAATCTTAAAATATAGAAAATGAAGAAAACAATTTTGGACTCGTTCGATTATTTTTATGTTGTCGTCATAATAGGGTCCCATATGAGGCTACAGTATTCTAAATTAGAACGGACCATACTGAAATAAAGAATTTTTAAAGTTTATACGGATATCAATGAACATATAATTTCATCCTCTAAAGATAACATATTCCCTCTTTTCATAAAATGTGAGCTAAGTACATCTTTTTACCTTTTGTAAGTGCCCATTTTCAACGTAATCTAAGTACAAATGAAAAAATTTCAAGCTCATTTTCTCGTCTTCACCTTTTTGTCACTTAGCACGTTCTTCCACTAAGCTCTTCAATTGTACTTAGTTGTTCGCTTGCCTAATATATTAGGGGTGTAAGTGGGCGCCGATAATTGGAAACTTAGGAGGCCAAATTCGTAGGTTCCTGTGTGCCGGTATCTTTGAATTTCAGAAATTATGATGTTTACCGGGTCGAATTTTGTTAGTTGAGAATGGCAACAGGTAGACAGCTGAAGAGCTTAGTGGAAGAACGGGCTAAGTGACATTTTTGAAAAAATTGAGATTTTGTGTCAATGAACATATTATACTAACTTCAACAATAACAAGTTTCCCCTTTTTCTTGAGCTTTAATTTTACTATATTTGTTGCACTTTAAAAGTGCCGTTTTCAACAGATCTAAGATAAAACAGATCTAGGAAAATTATGTGAGTCCCCCCAAGGAAACGTTTATGTATGATTGCTCGTATAATGGCCAATGTCTAAATTAAAAAAAAAAAAACTATAACCTAACAGACCCTTAGTAACAGCAGAACGACCGAGTTTTCTGCCCATTCATTTTTACAATTTCTCGAGAACTATGTATCTTATTGCAAACTTAGTAACTGTTTCTGAGAACCCTCATTTATGCATAGCCACGTTTCTTGTTGCATGCGTTAAAAGAGGTTTCCCGACTTGAAAAGAGGCCGACATCAGGAACCAGAGATAAATCTGGAATATTCTCCTCCCCCATTTTCCTTCTTTTTCCAGAAACTTCCGGCACCGAGGTTGTGCAAATAGAAGGTTCGCTTTGACCAGGGCCGCTTTCGTCACAGCAGGCCTGCCTTTAGTACATCAACGATTTCATATAAATTGTGAGGGCAACCCTAATTTATAGGCATTTTATTCTTATTTTTTATTGGGATATTAAGTCTGCAACCATGAAATAAAATGAATAGAAGAGTTTTAACGTTCCGAGAAGGCGAATTTTTTTAAACTGCTCTACTATTTTCCCTCCAACTTCAAAATACGGGAGGAGTGGGTGCAATATGTTTGCTACAAAATATTAGCACTATATATACGTTAAAGGTTTACGCATTAAAGTCAATTATTTAATTTCTTTCTTAAAAGTATTACTATCTTAATATTTTTTTATGCCGAATGCGTTGTATTGGTCGTAAAATTTGCCTCCCCAAAAAATTCGCCGCTCTAGGCTACAGCCTACTTAGCCTATTTAGAAATCCGGCCCTGGTTCCGAGTGGCCTGGATTAAAAAGTACTTATTAAAATTGTTTTTTCTGATTTTTTTTAATGAGCGTATTAGTTGGCTATGAAAGTCAGTGACAAAAGTACTGAACGATTATAATACATTCCACTTTTTACGTTATAAATTCTAAACCCTATAATTTAATTATTATTATTTTTTTTAAAAATTATAATGTTAATAAGCCTATTCAAAAGTCGTGTCGAGCTGGCGAGAAAGTTGGTCTTTTCTTAGTTTCCTATTTGGGGACAATAGATTGTTCGTAATATACTAACGAAGTATGAAGAACGACTAGTACTAATGAAGTATGCAATGACTTGACACAATGACACCTCGCTAATTTTATTTACACCATACGCGCCACAATCTATCTTCGGCGACCAAATTAGAACTAAAAAAACATAATACATCCCCATCACTTTTTTCCCGGCATTGTTTGTTCTTCCGTGACGAAAAGCAAAGGAGCCATTTTGCAATGATTGTTGTCGTATAAAATAAATTGTAATATACATACTTTATTTCTATATTTATAATATGCTATACTTTATTTTAACCTATATTTTAAAAAATTAATAATTTTAATAAGCTTAATCAAAAGTAGTGTCGAGCTGGCGAGAAAGTTGTTCTTTTCTTAGTTTTCTATTTGGGGACAATGGATTTGTTCGTTGCAGGAAAATACTAAAACGAAATATGAAGTACTAATACTAACGAATATTAAGAACGACTAATATACTAATGAAGTAAGCAATGCTAGACACAATGACACCTCACTAATTTTATTTACACCATACGCACAATCTATCTTCGGCTCCCAAATTAGAGCTAGAAAAAAAAACATAAAAATGCACCCTTATTACTTTTGCCCGGCATTATTTTCTCTCTCGTAACAGAAAGCAGGAAAAGGCGCCTTTTTCAATGTTCGTCCCAGCTCCTTTTTCCCGCCATTGCAAGTGGCCAGCTCGTCATAGTCACTCGACTGCTGTTGTAAATCATGACACCCGTCGCCAATAGCTCTCGTTCAGCTCTAGTGCGATGATAATTCAAACCAACCAAACCTTTTCTTAGTTGTCTATTTGGGGATAATGGATTTGCTCGTAATATGCTAATGAAGCATGACGAATGACTTATACTAATGGAGTATGAAGAACGACTTATACAAATAAAGTATGTAGTAATGACTCGACACAATGACACCTCACTTATTTTATTTACACCATACGCGCTACAATCTATCTTCAGCGACCAAATTAGAGCTAGAAAAAAGAAAAAGAATACTTATGCATCCCTACCACTTTTTTCTCCGGCATTGTTTGTTCTCCCGTGACAGAAAGCAGGAAAAAGGCGCCATTTTCAAGGTTCCCGTTTCCCGCCATGGCAGGTTGCCAGCGCACGTGGAAAAACTCTTCCATTCCTTTTTAATGCGATTACTTACTCACGTGACTCGCTCATCGAAACGAAGGACACACGCACTCTGTCGAAGCAGATTTTTCTCTCTTCCTATTCTAATTTACACAATCGTAAAAAAAAAAAAAAAATCTGTATTTGCCGGCTGGATTGCGCAAGGTATCTTTTATTTAACCCTTCCGCCCCTATAATAGTGTTCTATTTTAAGGTCTATTGTGATTTTCGTTTTATGGCATACGAAAACGCTAAGGGGGCGCTTTGTTATAGAAACTTTGAACAATATTTATATTTTATGCGCAAATACAAATGTTTGCATGTCACGGTGCCCCCCTACGGTATATACAGGTTTATACGTTCTATGTGTTCCATCCAAAGTTATAGTGAACTTTCCTGCGATAATTTTACAGTTGTTCGTCATTTCATGGTGACCTAAAATATAGCTGACTCAATAAAGGATAAAAATGAAGAAAGATTACCATTATTCTTTTAAAATTTTGTTTAGTTGAACAAGAAATTAATAAACAACAGCGTCGTCTCGAGCCTCCAGGTACAACCCCTGGAAAAAAGTATCCGATCACCGAAAGCAGTGCCAACAATACGTTCACATAAGTCGACATTTTTTTACAATTTTAATATTTTTTTCAAACCTTTGAAGGTTTTTTGTGAAATATGACTAAAATAGTAAAAGAATAATAAATATAAACCGAAAATAGAATTAAAGTTAGCAATTTTTACGAGAAAATACATTGAATAGTGAAGGAAAAAAGTTTCCGATCATCCCTTTGTGGGGAAAAAAGTATTCGATCAAGTCACTTTAATATTTTGTGGGTCCTCTTTTTGTCTTGATTACTGCATTTAAGCTCCGAGGCATGGATGCGACTGTCAAATTACTGTCAAATTACGATTCAATATTTTCTACTAATATTTACTTATATCTTGCACCGAGAATGCTCCAAGCACCTTATAGCATGCTCCGAGCAAAAAAAAAATTGCTTATATCACTTAAACTGCGTTGCATTTGCAAGCGATCGAATACTTTTTTCCCCACAAAGGGATGATCGGAAACTTTTTTCTTTCGCGATTCAATGTATTTTCTCGTGAAAATTGTTAATAAAATTTTATTTTCTGTTTATATTTAATATTCCTTGACAAATTTAGTTATATTTCACAAAAAAAATTCTCAAACATTTGAAAAAATATTGAAATTGGAAAAAACTGACGACTGATGTGAACAATCGTAGGCACTTCTATCGGTGATCGGATACTTTTTGCCAGGGGTTGTATGTGGGACAAAGTCTGAGCTCCACAAATGTTAACGAAAGTACCCAAGCCATTTATAGTACAGTGATCTTTTAAATGACGCAGAAATTCTCTCTGTTTCGGGGAACTTGCCGAGTCTGCAAATATAATGCATAATAAATAATAATCTACTAAATGTAGACCCATCAGGGATAAAACCCACTTTCCTGCAATGTGACATCATACCTAGGGGGAAAAAGAGTTTTACAGTACTTCGCCCCTATAACTGCATTGACGACTGTAAACTGTAAAAGATAAGATATAAGGACCGGGCCCAATATCTTAGTTATAAGGGCAATGTGAGTTTTGTAACTAGATCGTTCAGATGTTTAGGACTACACAAACATCCTAAATTTGCTCCTAAACGCAATAAAGGCTCTATTATTTTTTTTTTATAAACTGTCTTAAAAAATTCTGAAGGTTGTTAATTTGCGAATGAGTTATTGTTATAAAGTAAATTTATTCAAATAAATCATTTAATCAAGTATGCCGTTATATATATAAAAAAACGACTCTTTAGATAAATTTATGCATATCTTTAGATGGATTTTAAATGTAAACTAAAACTATGAAAAAAGTCTTGGGGGTTAGGTTCCTATATAAAGCCCTACATTTGAACTGGCCTAAGAAACCCCACAAAAGCCCTAAATTTTGTTAAAACAATTGTGTTAAATTACCTATATCCTCTTAAGACCCGAGCAAAATCCTACACGTATATTCTTAATCTTAACATACTTTTCATTCAAATATATGCTAAAAAGTATGTTTTTCAAAGACATTAAAAAATATGTTTAATAGTTACTTAGGGACAAGCCTTAAACTCTAAAAATGCAAATTTTTATGCTATAAATGTAACAAAAATGGCCGTATCCCATATCCCATATTTGTAGTTAACAGATTATTTAAAGATTGCTTTTAATACAAAATGCCTTGAAAATTAACTAATAAAAGAACTTTTTGAAAGTTTGAAAAAAAATTAAAATATTTTTTTAAAAAGAACTCTTATATCGTATTGAACCTCGTTCAACTTCATTTTTTGGCTGAAAACTGATATTCGGATCTTCTTCTATCGAACAAGGTCAATTTTAGAACTAATTAACGTGTTAATTGTTTGTGGGGAGGTTTTAAAAAATGTCCCCAAATGGGGGAAGCCAGGTCGCAAGAGGATATCTAAACACGACGTCGTTCATTATTATGTGGGGGAGTGGGACAACATAGGGGCAGCGAAATAGACAGCTACGCAAACGGATCTCAATGTCACCTACTGATCAAGATGGGGGTTTGGCGTGGCGGGAAGTCGCCAAGGTCGCCATTGTCTCAGCTGTTTTCCCACAATCATTATATAGTATACCCAGTTCCGCCATTTTTTTTCTTTTGTTGTATTACTAGATGTGGTGGTGGATTAGAATTTGCATGGTATATTCCGCAACTAAAATTAGTCGGATTATTGCCTGAGGGTTGGTTTCAGCACGCAAATGTGATTTTATAGATATTAGCACCGTTACCAGGCTGGTTATATGGTTTTTATTATTTTAGTATGATTGCTTGATCCTGCACTAGAGTAACTGGATATGGGTTACACTTAAATAAGGCAAAATCGTGACAATCTTTTTGATGTATTACAACTTGCTTTTGCTAAAAACTTTATGGCGGATGTCGACCTTGAAATAGCACTCAAAAATATCAGTGAAAAAGAAAGCGTTTACAACTCGCTTGGTCGTGACTCTGTAAAGAGAACGGGGGCTGGGCAGCCCAGTCGGTTAGGCACTCGCCTAGCATGCGAAAGGTCCCAGACTCGGGTTCGGGCATCGCCAAAACAACTCCCAATAAACGGCCCGTTCAGCCCAAAATGGCCGACTAATAATACCCCTTGTAAGGGAGTGCCCGTTAAATATCCTTGGGTTGGGTTGCCTATATTCAGGTGTCGGCTCCTCACTTGGCTGTGGTTCTAAAACACGACACCCGTAGCCAATAGCCCTAGTGTAGCTCTAGTGCGACTGACTAAAATATAACTCCTGTTTCGATACATTTAAAAACTAACGGGGAATTTGCATTTGTTGAACATCAAGCAACAATTTACTTATTAAAACAAAAAAAAGTCATATAATTAGTGTCAGCATATCTGAGGTAACCTCTTCCGTGCATAAAGTAATACATATAATACTATCAGTCAGATTGTGGTGCTGCCATCTAGTAATGTTAATATTAAATAATTTCTTACCCGACAATTTACAATACAAAAAATTTACAATACATTTTACAGAGGATTCTTTTATATAGATCAGGATTTTAAATGAAGGTAATTATTATCTCAAAATTATGATAACTGTTTTATTAGTATGAACTCAAGAGTAAGTGGTAACTTACTCTCAGTAACTCAAGAGTAACTGAGAATGTACTCAAAGAGTTAACTGGGTGAATGGCCAACATACATTTCTTTAAAGAATTTTTTTTTCACAACAATTAATAATAGCTTTAAAAGAATAACCTTATTCACAATTACAAAAAAAACATCTTATTAATTGTGAACTTGTATTGTTTGCAAATTTGTACTTAGCGTTATATATAGCATTTGGGGTGTCAGAAATTCTGATAAAAATCGTTGTAGGCTGGGAACTAGTGTTGGGCATTAATTAATTAATTTATCAATTGTCTTGTTAATTGACTTAAAAAGCAACTGTAATTAAAATAAGCTACTGAACTTTAAATTGCAATTAACTTTTTAGTTGTTTTATGAAACAATTATAAAACTAGCAATTAACTTTATATTAAAACGAAATGAGTTGGCTGGTTTGGTCGGTATGTCGGACAGGTGGTCGGTTAAATGGTCGGTCTTGGGTAATCGGTCTGTTCGTCGGTTTGTCTGTCGATCAGTCGCGTGGTCGGTCTTGATTCAGATTGGTCGGTCGGTCAGTCAATTGGTCGGTCTGTTAACGGATTTCATACGGTAACATATATACCGTTTACCGGTAACATATATACCGGATTAATATTATACAGCATTGTTTTTATAATTATTTTTAATTTAAATTAACAAAACAATAAAATTTAATTATTGTTAATTGTTACTACTACTGGCAAATAAATAATTGTTAATTTTAATTTTCCACATATACAATCGATTAATTGTTAATCTTTAATTGTTCTTGCAATTAAAATTGGCCCAACACCGCAGGGAACCTATATTTGAGTTCTTGAGATCTACATGAAAATTTTAAAACGAAAGAAAAGAAACACACACAAGTTAATAAATATTAACAAAAATACTTTAATATAATACAAAAATAATTGAAGGAACAAAACAGTATCACATTTTGCTTAAATCGCCATCACATTTTTATAGTAGTTCTAGTCCTAAATCTGGTTCCGGTCCCTTTCCATCAGAAAAAAATAATAGCTAAAGGGAAAACAGTTTAGTAGGGTTTCCAAGAAGCTACCCCGGGTTGGACAGTTATTTCGGAAGTTAAAAACTTGTTCTTGGTGGCAATACTTTGGTGGTTTCGACTCAACACGTTCACAAATTCAATATCGTCACCTGAAAGACGAAGAAAACAACCAATTACAAATTAATAGTCAAATAACATAGAAATAATAATAAATAAATACGTGTAATTAACATTTAGGGACTCATTATTATGATGTTACGTCCGCTTTAGTTTTAGTGACTCATTCTTATTTTGGTAAAACCATTTTATTCAATTTAAGATACTTTCCCATAACAGTAGTCATGTTTGAAAACTTGAGTATCTTCCTTCTTATTTTCAAAGGACAAATTTCGAAGATAAACAATTACAAATTAATCATCAAATAATAAAAAAATTTAAGAAATACGTTTAGAGACTCATTATAATGCCTCATGAATAAAATTTATTTACCAAAATAAGATATTTTCCCATAACCCTTTCCGACCGAGCTATCACGATCGTGCGGGCATAAAAGAGAATGTTCAAGCTCTTCAAGAATATCGATCCCGAAGCGGCTGACTTATACCATTCGTTATTTATATAAAAAATGACTTTTTTTTAAGGAGTTGTGCTGGCATTGATGCTGTTTAACCCATTTTTTTCGATAGAACCCCAAATTTAGTCTCATAATTTTAAATCAGCGCCATCTAACCACCGGTCTTAAAGGGATAACAAGATCCATGTTTAAAAACTTGAGTCTCTTCTGACTTATTCTCAAAGACAAATTAAGAAGATAAACATAATAAAGTTATGCCGAATGCCGAACGTATTAAAAGTATTATGCCTTTCAGAAATCAAATTTGATATTTCAGAGATACCTGTCAAAGTGACGCCAGATTCGTCGAGAGTATAACGAACTGCTGCATTCGGTGCCACTGGTGACTTGACGATGGTCAACTGAAAGAGGAAAATGGTAAAAATTGACATTATTAACGCTAATACCCACGAGAATCTAATATTATACTTTATACTAAAGATACTTACAGCTAGTTTGTTACCAAAATTGTATTTGGCGTAAACGGTATCATGAACAACGGGAATTAATTTTTTTTAAAAGTAAGAACTTCAATTTATAAAAACTGAAAAAAAAAAATTTGAAACCGATAAAAATATCTTAGTAATTCAGTCTACTTAAACGGCCTATAATATCAACTAGATAGACTGTTCCCAGAGTTAACGCATCTTAAAAAGTACAACCAGTTTGGGCTGCTAAAAGAAGGAAAAAAAAAATGACTAAAATGAACGACTTCATTTCCTATTAAAAATATTTTTTTTTAGAATTCGTTTTTCCCGCGTAACTTAATTTGTCCAACCTAAATTATTTAGTACTACGATCTTCATTTTACTTATATTTTGAACATTTATACTCTTAAAACAAATGAGCGATTTTAACTCAGTCTGAATTAATTTTCACTCCTTTCAGTGTCGCAAATGCACTTCTCCTAAAGGAGTGGATTTCACTCTTTTTTTGTTTATTTAAACCTCCAACAATCTACAAACGAGCGATTTTAAGGCGATTACGAGCTATTTAGGAGTTAATTTTCACTAATTTCTAGTGTCGAAAATGCACTTCTCCCATAGGAGTGAATTTCAAACTTTTGTTTTAAGAGTGTAGATAAATTTAATCAGATAGATTATTTCCTTGGCAAATTTTCTTAGCAATCGTTATTACACTCTTAAAACAAAAGAGTGAAATCCACTCCAGTTGGAGAAGTGCATTTTCGACACCGTAAAGGCATGCATATTAGTTCAGACTGAGTTAAAATCACTCGTTTGGAGTGATCCTGTCGGAGGTTTAACACACAAAGGATCCACTCCAAAAGGAGAAGTGCATTTTCCAGTCTGGAGGAGTGAAATTCACTCAGACTGAGTTAAATTAGGAGTGTTTTTTTTTTAAAGAGTGTAATGAGTTAATATGGGGCAGTTCATCCAGTACAGATCGCTGGTGTACTCTTTATCATAAGGTCCTTGAGTAAAAAAAAATTTCGAACACCTCTCTCTATATATTTTAATAGATTGGATTGATAGCCCATCACGCAAACTCGACTTCAACATTCATTCAATCAAGCCTCTCCTAGGACCTTTCCACGTGGCAAGGTCATATTTTTTTTTGTTCACCACGGTCGAGCGATCGGAAAACACGGAACTAGACAACGATAAAATTGCGTGACCATGGCAATTTCAGAAAAAGGGGGTAAAATAGATGCTGGGTAAGAAGGGATAAGCGGAAAAAACAACACCATCTGGCTTCCTGTCTTGCAACCCCTGGGGCGTGAAACGTGGCAGTAGGGATTAGGCGGGATAACTAATCTCCTTGCCAACCTAACTGGGGTAAAAACAAAGAGTAAAAAGACAGAGGGAAAAACGCGGTTGGTCCGTTGTTAGGAAACTCTTGTAAGGTAATATTTACATACAAAATGATCTGAATACAATTTAACGAAAATACACTTTTTATTCTGATGAAATTGCCAAATTTTATCATAATATTCAAATCTGTTAGACCTAAAACGAAATTAATGTTTTAAATCTGTTTTTACATGTATGGATTCACAAATAATTATGGAACTCTTTACATGCGCGGAAGGATCTTCTCCATAGCATATTTCTATTTACCCAACTTAGGTTGGCAAGGAGTGTAGTGATGGATTACGGAAACTATACACAATACTATACCAACAAAAACACACAAACTATACAATACACAAAGTCACCAATACTGCTACTACAAGAAAGAAGACAATATTTTCTATTTTAGTTTAGTATAGTTTATTTGAATCATCGTCGCACTAGAGCTACAAGAGAGCTATTGGCGACTGGCTTCGTAATTTAGAACCATAATCAAGTGACGGACCGACACCTGAGTAGGCCACCAAGGCAATCATTAAGGGCGAAATCGTACGCAGCGTTGGGGCTTTGGAGCATGTTTAACATGTACTCTCCCAACACGGGGTCGTATTATTCGTCGGACATTTTTGGTTGCACGGGCCTTTTATAGGCCGGCAGTTATTTTGCCGATGCCCATTTTGCGACTAGCGACTGGGAATTTCGAATCTCAGTTGTCACGACCAATGAGTTCTATATAGTAGGGTAGAGGAACGACTCGTACTGAGCTGCCATTGGCAGCCATGGCTCACTACGGAGCCCAAATAGAGGGGCAGTTAAGCCAAATAAGTGCTAGTTAATTTATAATTTTGATACTGAGAAAGGAAGTACACCCAGGGAAAATTGCGAAAATCGAATCCGCACCCGTTACAACGCGTTGACTGCTAGGGTTATGGCCTGCGATCCAAACTACTCGGCCATCGGAGACAATATATAGAGGGGCATTTGGGGCCCACGTTGGTCCATGATGCGGTTGGTAGGTTCAGTTTCTAACCTAGTACAGAACTCTTTGGTCACTACGCTTTCTACGTTAGTAAAGCGACTCCTCAATGCATTGAAATATGACTCTTACCTGCCTGACACTCGAGTCCAGGAACTGTGCCACGATTCGCGTGTTGACGCAGTGGGACCACGTGTTCCCTAAAGCAGGCACCACCTCGTTCTCTCTTACCACGGACGAGTGGAACTTCTTGCGGGGATTAGTCACTGAACCTATGGAGAAGGAATGAAGACATTTAAAATAAAGGGTGGCCCAAAAGGAGCCTTACAGTTTAGTTAGGAATACAGTTATTTATGCAGCAACAATTATTTTTCGAAAGCATGTATGGTTGTCCAGTCAATTGATTGAGAATTATCTCACAACTGTAATTAGGATCGTCAACAAGAAGGCCTCGTTCGTAACTGAGCGGTACGGTTTATGGCTCAGCTGGTCCACCAGGTGTTGTAACGTTAATCTAGGGATAATCAGCTCCCCAGACGCTTGTCGAGTGGACTTCTTTTTATCTTTATGAATATAATGCTACACACATTCTCTGTATTTTCATACTTTCAGATGGTCTTAAGGATACACCGTCAGTGCTCCCCACTCAGATTCCCAACAGTGGTTTACACTTATAAACACAAGCACAAATTTTCCAACACCACAAATCATTTAAGCTGCCAAATGGCGGGATTCGAAGTTTCATACTCTGGAAACATTATTTGCTTATTTCTCAGACAAATAAATATTCCGAAGTTATCTCGAAACTAAACCAAACGAAGTTCACGAATGTCTACTCTTTTGGATAAGATACGCTGTAGTGCGACTTCATTTTAGCCAACCAGCAAAACTAAGCACGGCTATGTCAAATACCTGTTCTAAATAACCCAAAGTTTTTTGCCAATGGTACACCCTTAACTGTAAAGCTACTTTTGGGCCCCCCTGCATAACCGAACCGTATAATGGACAACTGGAACGGACACACCTACGGTGTCCTAGCAGCGTTTTGAAAACAAGTACCAGATTATTATAACCAACAAACAAAGCACCCGGAAGCTAAGTCGTCTAACTCGCAACGGCCATCTATTCCACAAACCTCGCCCCGCCCCTTTCCTATCGTCCATTTGAATAAAAAGTGATGTTAATTTGAACTATAAATATGATCTCTGTCAAATTGTATTAACAAATAGTATTATATTATGCTGCTACGTTAAGAATAACCAGGTGTCGGCTCATAACTCGATTGTGGTTCTAAGTTACGCGTCTGTCACACTCGTGAGACGATAATTCAAACTAACCTAAGACTAAATACGCTTAGCCGAATTTTGAAGTTTCCTTTGATTTCGGAATTTCGGATTAACGAGATTTATAAAAAAGGTCATAGGATGGTCACGATGAAGATAATCAATATCCGTTTTTAAGTAAAAGAGTTTTACAAAAACATTTAAAAGATTTGGAAAACAAACAGAGATAAAGAAAAACGTTTTGTGGTCAATTTTCATAATAAAAAAAACAATTGTAACGGGAAAAGAAACCTTATGAGATTCTTTCTGGTGTGCAATTCAAGACTTACTTACTGGTTTGGAGTCCAACGTTTATTTTACACTTTTCCGCTCCTTTAATAGTTTAAAAGCAAAAATATACTCTAATATTAAAAAAAAATATAAATTAAACACATATTAATGATTACACTGATTTTTAAAAATTAATTTTCGATTTTAGTCTACATATTTTTCGAATTACTAAGAACTGAACTGAACTACTGAACGTCAACTCTTTGTTATTGTTTTGAAATCCGTCAAATCAAAACGTAGTTTCGTAATCATTCGAACAGAATTGATATCAAATGTCACCTGCCATTCTTTAACGATAAAAAAAATTACATTTTACGTAATATTTTTCTTTCAGACGATAGCACTCAGAAGCATCAACGATTTCGTTCCAAAATGAAGGTGTTTTTCGTTGTCTCCGTTTTGATCACACTGTCAAGAAGTCAACTAATAAGTGAAAATGACATAGACTATCAGGGCAGTCCAGTGCCCATTGTTTTGTGGCATGGCATGGGAGATAGTTGCTGTAATCCCCTGAGTATGGGCAGTATAAAGAAGTTCCTGGAGCAAAGCATTCCAGGGGTGTATGTCAATTCCTTGAAGATTGGGAATAATGTCTTGGAAGACATGGAGAATAGCTTCACCATGAATGTCAATGACCAGGTAAGTAGCTTTAGACTTATAAAGATGGGTAGAGCTGTGATTAATGGCCAGTAAAATATGAAGTGGAATGAACACTGCATTTCCGTTTCTTGGCAACGTAACGCAGGTTAAGACCAGACGTTATGCCCTAGCTGTTCCTAAAAATGAAAGAAAAGCTACAATATATTGGCCATTTGCATTACGTTGTCAAACAACAGAAGTGCACAAATGTGTTGAACATTCCACTTTATACAACTCGATAAGTATTCTATATATTGTAGTTGTTCTCAAGTATCGTATCTATCTTAAAAATCTTATCTTTCTTAATCTCATCAATTTAGTAGGGTATGTTTCAACTTTGCTTTTTCTTTAAACACCAACTAGTAAAAAAAATTGTCAAAGACAAAGTTAGAATTGGAAATAGCAGGTTTAGCAACAATTATTTTAATAAGGTTGTAATTTAATTATATGTATATATAGATTTTATAAATATGAGGTTGTAAATACCTGCAAAATTCAGAATCGAAATTGTGTGGGATTATGGTTGCCGTCATGATGTACGATGACGCAATATTTGCAATATAGACTTCTTCAGACAATCAGGTTACTATAATTGACTCTTTAACCTTTGCAATTTTAAGTTAGTGGCGTGTTCCTTAAGAGGAAAAGTATCAAGGATTTTTTTTGTACAATTTGTTTATGGGATGAACACTCTGTGGAATCTACAACGCATAATATTTAAAAATAAATTTGCTTAGGTATGTTTTGAGGGTGGTAGATAGTTTCAATGTTGTATGTTGATATGAAATGTTTTACTTCTTTTTTAAGTGTGAGCAATATGATATATTTATTCTTTGAAATAAAAAAAATTAGCTCACAATATATAATTATAGATTTTTCGACTAAAAATAGTTTAATTTTGACGTTTAAAAGTTAAACATAGAACTGCTGCATTTGGAGCTTTTTCTTAGAACCAGGAATTTTGTGTGGTAGCAAATCTAAGTGCCAGTTTCTGTTACAAACTCCCACTTGTTTAAGAACCAGAAGTGATTACTATCATATCCATAGAGATCATAGTAAAAGTATTAGAGTGGTAGCTAGTATTCGTTTTTTTTTTAGAATTAAATTTTATTTTTAGGGGCACTTTTCTCCTTAAAGTGTTGTCAACACTGGTCCCATAATACCCTTCCAATTTTACTCTCCATGTGCTCCCTGTCGTTATCATTGGAGGTCACGTGATCCCCCACTCTAATACTTTAACTATGATATCTATGTTCATACCCCAGTGGTTCTAAAATACGACGCCTTTCGCCAATAGCCCTCGTGTAGCTCTAGTGCGACAATGATTCAAACATAACTAAATTATCAAATCCTATAAATCTTTACCCACTTTTCACCATTAATTACAACTTCCTGTTTCTTTGTAGGTAGCCATGGCATGTAGCCAAATATCCTCTGATGCCACCTTGAAGGGAGGTTACAATGCCATCGGCTTTTCCCAAGGGGGCCAGTTCTTGAGAGCCGTGGCTCAGCGTTGCCCAAACCCACCTATGAAGAACCTGGTGTCGTTCGGGGGGCAGCACCAGGGGGTGTATGGATTTCCCAGGTATGTCTGGGGCTGGGGAGCCCAGTCGGTTAACCTTTCGCTTAGCATGCGGAAGGTCCCAGGTTCGGGTCCGGGCATCGCCAAAATAGCTGCCGACCTATAAACGGCCCGTGCAGCCAAAAATGTCCGAATAATACCCCGTATAAGGGAGTGCACATTAAATATCCTTCAAAGTCCTAACGCTGCGTACGATGTTGCCCTTAATGGTTGCGTTGGGTGCCTATTCAGGTGTTGGCTCGTCACCTGACTGTGGTTCTAAAAATACGACGCCCGTCGCCAATAGCCCTCGTGTAGCTCTAGTGCGACGATAATTCAAACCAAATCAAACCAGGTATGTCTGAATGAATGTAGTATGTTTCAGAGAGTTCTATAGTAGGGTAGAGACTGAACCTACCAACCACATCATGGACCAACACAGAGACTATATAGGGTGGCATGTGGGGCCCGATGGATTGAAGGCAATAATGCTAGCAGTCCCTGCGCTGTAACAGGTGTAAGTACGATTACCGCCTTTGCCCTGGGTGTACAGTGAGCCACAGCTGCTGATGGCATGTATGTTTGAATGAATGTAGTTCTAAACAGGGTTCAAAATTCGCAGTAGTTAGCAGCAAAATGCAATATTTTTCGATTTTGCAACAACAAAATGAGGTTAACCTAAAGGACTGTTTCCGGATTTGATGACTTTTCAAAAATCTCGCCAAGTAGAAATGACAACACATTTTAGCACTTGCACAAGATGGTTGCCAGCTTAAACTGACTAAAAATACTACCTAATTTCAAAATGGCTGATTTCACGTTAAGATAATTTTTAAACATTAGATCACAGCTTTTTAGTCCAGAGAAATGCTTTTAGTTCATGTTAAGAGAAATTTAAGCGAGTTTGTGTTAACAAGGTTCGACTGTACTTAAACTGATAGTTGTTACCCTTTTTCCTAAAATTCAGTTTTGACATACTTAGGATACTGTATTCACAGTTCCATTCTCTATGTGAATACATGTGAAGTGGTTGTCTTCGAAACAGCGTGAGCGTATTTTTCCTCAACCCTACTTGGGTTTGAACTGTCAACCTCTCAATAGAACCTCAAACATGTTAGGTTTAGAGAAACGACGCTAGCCCTGTTTCCTAGAAAACCAAGGGAAGGGATGGAGGAAGAAAGTGTTTTCGAAGCTAATAAGTGCAGTAATTAGACAAGGTTGTTAATTGAGTGGTGGTTAAGTAAGACAAGATATTTTACTCTCAAAGAAAACATTTACTGCACTTATAATGTGAAAGCTCTAATTCACTTATCATTGCTACTGCTTGAGTGAATATCATCGATAAAGCCTAAAGCAAGGTACTTTTCCCTAGCTCCAATTGACTTAAACTTTGCTACCAAGAAACATGGCAAGGAACCATTTAGCATGAAACAGTCCCAACACAACACCATACTCAAGCTTACTATTCTTCCCCACAGGTGTCCTGCTGCGTCCCTCAAAGTGTGTGACTACGTGAGACGCATCCTAAACGAAGGGGCCTACTCGGAGTGGGTTCAGGCACACTTGGCACAGGCCCAGTACTGGCAAGATCCCCTGGATGAAGATACCTACCGGGCCAAGAGCTTGTTCTTGGCTGATATTAATAACGAGAGGGAGCCGAGGAACCAGACATACAAGTGAGTGTCATTTTGATATTTATTCTTATTCCTTTGTTAACTTAATAAGAATGAATTTTTAAATGGGAATGTGACAGTTGGCACCTTCCATTTTCCTAAACTTTCAGTGTATATTGCACTATATGTGGAAAAGTGACATATCGAGCAAATATGAGGTGCAGTAGAATAGTTGGGATATAAATAGTGGACCCTTTTTTTCTTCTATAATATAACTTGAAACAATTAATATAATAAACTTAGTACTATTTTCTGAAAATTGCTTTTTGGCAATAGGTTATTTTTCCAGGCACAGTGTAGAAATTTATTTTGTATTTCTTTCATCATTCTACTTCTGAAGTCATGATTGACCCATAAATTTTATAAAAATGTGTGTACTACTTGAAACTAAGTATATATTAGCTTAAGTAGTTTTTAGGGTCACTCGTGGCTATGGAGGTTAATTCCATTATAACGAATAGTTTTCATTGATTTTTGTTTCTGCCTAAATGTCTGCTTAAGCCATAAGCAACCCACAAAAGTAGTTATTGGATTCATTATACCATCTTAGACTTAACACACTTAAGCCCTTCACGCCTGGCTGGAGCATAAGGCATCCAGCTTACTCCTCCAAGCCCCATGGTTTTTGTCGTGGCCCTGGCATCCTCCAATCCATATAATCGTAAATTTTGTAATCCACACTTAGAAGAATGAACCTTTTCTTTAATTGTTAAAATGTTTCAAAGTTGATAATTTTAAAAAAGGTCAAAATTTAAGGTCAGTTACTCCACGAGTCAATAAGTTGGAAACACAGTTTAAAAATATACTTTAAATGTTACAGTTTTAGACCCAGGTCGCAATTCAATGGTGCTTAATCAACTTGTTTAATTACAGTCCATTTTTATATCACCAATTCACACCTGTAGGCATTGAAAATTATTGTAATGCAATTAAACCAATTGATGTAATCCATACAATTAATATATTTTATTATACTAATCAAGGCAGCTAATTTGGTTTAAGATAACATTTTAGTTTATAATTTTTTTTATTTGAATAATACTGTGTGTTTTAAAAAAAAGTTCAATTTTGCACCTCTTTTTATTTCAAAAATTATCTAGTAAAATCAATACATAATATGATTTGTAAATGTCCAGTGTCCCCCTCCTTTCCTTGGGGCCAAAGGGGCGATGTCCAGCTTTAACTTATTTTGTTTAAAAGTGGGGCTAATCGTGATTTTTTTTAATGTGTCTTAATAATTATATTCTCAAAATATAATATCCTCAAAATAAATATTTAGAAATAGATGATAAAAATTGCTAATATCTTGAGAGCGTCACAAAGAGTTCTGAAGTTTTTTTTTTAAATCGAATTTATTATTGATAACTATCTCGTACATTTCCATGAATTAGGTGACAGTTATCAATAAATTTGGTTTTAAAAAAATTCACTACCCTTATAAAACACTTGAGATTATTTTTAAAATAGCTTATAATAAAATTGGTTCAAGCTGTCTGTAGACATCACCACTTGGGCCCCAAGGAATGGATGGGGGCATTAGACATTTACTAATTATTGATTTTACTAGATGACTTTTGCAATAAAAATAGGTGAAGAATTGCACTTTCTTTTACAGTTAAATGCACTAATTTATTAATAATTTTTAAAACAATAAATTTCAAGCATTAAGCATTTAATACTCTAACTACAGCATAAACTGAAATGTGTACACTATATTTATTTGAATTTGTTACCTCAATTAGTATAACAAATTGCATGAATTACGCTAAGCGTTCAATTGTTTTTGACAATTTAATTGAATTACATTAATTTGTTTAATTATGCTTTCATAAAATAAATTTCAAAAACTTTTCATCTCCCCATAAACAATTTCTAGTTGCCTCCCAGATAAAATGTGAAGCTTTTAAACAAGCAGAAACAAAGTAAATAGAAGGAATTAGCTCACTGTGTCAAAAGCTTCAATGCACTATATAGAGTGCATACATGTATGAATTGGAGATATAAAATGGGCTCTGATTAAACATGTCGATTAAGCTAAAATGTGAAGTATAGTTAAATACACACAGTTATGAATTAGAGATATAAAAATAACTGTAATAAAATAGGTAAGTTAGGTGCCATGGTTTTGTATGTTGGGTCTAAAACTGCAACATTTGAAGCGTATTTATAACTGTCTCTCCAAGTTTTTGACTCTTTGCTTCTAGAATAATTGACCTTTCAAGTTGGCATTTTTTAGAAACAATCAAAATTGACTGTATTAAATGCACTCTCTAATTTAAAAAAAAGTTTGTTGCCATCGATTTGTAACCTGGGTATCTAGGAGGGATATCTATCATATGTATTGAAATGATTATTGAAATGAGTATGCAAATGATTAATTATTATAATGCACTATAATTGAAATATAATTTAAATTAATCGGACTTATTGGTCATATTATATATGGATCATTTATGCTGATGAAAAAAGTATAAGTTTGTCAAGTTTCGACCGTTTTCTAACGATCGAGTGGCAAAAAATGTTTCCTTCTGAAATAGTTCGCGATTTTAGCATACATGTACCAGCCGAACTGTCCTCAATGTTTTAAGTTCCAACCCGTGGTCACAGTTCGGAAAAAGTATTGTTAACTTTTCAAAATTAAAATTTTCTCATCAGAAAAACAATACATTCCATTTATGAACATACTTTTTAGCAAATTCTAAGCAAGCTAATTTATCCCTCATTGTCAAGGCTAGTCGAGAGTATAATTTTACAAACTATGATCTTGGCTTGGAACTTAAAGCATTGCAGACAGTTTGGCTGGTCCATGTATGCTAAAATCATGAACTATTTCGAAGGAAACATTTTTTTGCCCCTCACCCTTGGGAAATGGTCCATTTTCGGTGCCTTGAAAGTGCACTTGGTCTTCCCGTGCGCTTGCGCTCACTATACTTTGAAGGCTTTTTTAAGAGATTATAGACAACCATTTTAGACATATCGATAGACCTAAAAAATAGCTGCACCACTATTCCACAACATCCCTGTATGTGGTTTTCTTCAAAACAGTGTGAGCGTTGGGGTTTTGGTTTTTCCCCTACCCTACCTGGGTTTGAACTAATCGGATTGTTAACCTCACAACACAACCTCAAACGCGTTAGGTTTAGAAAAGCGATGCTCTCCCAGTTTCCAAGAAAACCAAGCGAAGAGATGGGGGAAGAAAGTCTTTTTTGAGGTTCGCGTAGTAAATCGACCAACTATAAAACCTTTACTTTTTATCCACTAAAATTATCCAAAACATATTTATAGCCCTTTTTTACCAACAGGGACAACCTATCAAAGCTGCAAAACATGATATTGGTCATGTTCTCTCAAGACGGCATGGTACAGCCTAAAGAATCAGAGTGGTTTGGTTTTTACAAGCCAGGACAAGCTAAAGACTTGCTCAAACTCCAAGATACGGATTTGTATAAAGAGGACTGGATTGGTATGAAAGCTATAGATGAACAAGGAAAGCTACATTTGTTAGAGACCGTGGGAGACCATTTACAGATTGATCTGGACTGGTTTAAGAAGAATATTGTAGATAAGTTTCTTGTTTAAGATGGGGTTGGAATGCACAGATTATTGCGAACGAGAAGTTTAATATCTTTAATTTTCCATATTAAGTTTATGGGGCAGTTTACGAATAACAGTTTTTTTTAAATATTTTATTTCTAATGTATACTCTTTTTATGGTGTCAGATTTTTAAAAGTTAAATTTCTAAATCTGGTAAGATTAAATTAAAAAGTTTATGGTGGATTCTCACATAAACTTCCTTGATTTTTTTTTGTTAAATAGTTTTTTTTTAATTCTTATATAAATTTAAAATCATAGGTTGCTAAAAACTGTCCCATAACTTCTTATTTTTACTAAAACTAATATTGTAATTATATGCTATTTTTTTAATTTTTATTCTGAAGAATGGTTGTATATTTATTTAACTATTGTATCACATTACTTTTTGATTTTAATATCCAAATTTATTGTTAATATAATATGTTGAACTGAATTTTAATACTGCACTTATACTTTTGTACTTTTTACACTTTTATACTTATATTAGTTTTAATTAACTTATATTTTTTATTATTACTTATATTGTTTTTAACTAAGAAAGTTTCTGAATATTTTTGCTACTTATTAAGGTTGTTCTATTTAATGCACTTGTTAAGATTATTGCACCTACATTGGAGAAGAATTGTACCATATATTTATTACTTATGAAAATAAATACTTTGTTTTATTTGAAAATCATTAATTCTGTATCGTTTTACTGCTAAAATAAAGCTTATAACTATTCACATTAAAAATATTATTGGGTTTTAGATTATCTGGTTTAATGTTTAAAATTAATATTTGGGATTAACTATTATTGATAATTTAAATTAAAAAGTTTCTATATGGGGTTTGTTTTAGAATAAGTCCCGAATTTTTCGATATATTGAGAATACATATTTTTTATAGTTTGCTAATTTAAAATAAAATTTAAGGTAGGCAAATACCCAAAATTTCCCAAAATTCTAAAATTTTTACTATTGCTATAATCTTTTCCAAATTTGGCAAAGTGATTTCAAATATAATGAATAATACTATTTTGGCTTTTGTTTTAATTTAAATATAATTTATTTATTTTAAACGGTGTTTTTCTACTAAAAAAAGAGGTTTACGCCAACAAGTCTACCACATTGAATTTTCATCCTATGAACATTTATTATGTGTTATATTCTTCGTTTTGAACTGATACATGCAATGACCCTCTAGAGTTACATACAAATAACAAGAAAAAAAGTTATTAAGAAAAATGTTGTAAATTAACCACAAAAAAAGGATTTTTTTCGATTAACTTACACTTGGACATTTTTTAAAAAAAAACTTGTATACTTACACCAGATGTTAGAGGTTCATGGCACAGATATATATTGAAATAGCATCTGTGAAAAATTTCAGGTAAATTAATGTAAAACTTTTTATGCTAGAAGTGTTGGCGTAAACCCCTTTTTTTAGTTGAAAAACACCGTTTAAAATAAATCAATTATATTTAAATTAAAAAAATTGCCCAAAAAGTATTGTTCATTATATTTGAAATCACTATGCCAAATTTGGAAAAGATTAAAGTAATAGTAAAAATTTTAGAATTTTGGGTATTCGCCTACCTTAAACTTTAAATGAAGTTTTGATAAAACGCAAGTTTGCATGTTCTTTCAATTGAATAAATTTTTGTTGAAATGGCATAAGTCAAAACTTTGACTTTCTTAGTTTGATGAAAAGCAATCCACGATTTAATTGTCAAAGAGATGCTTCCCGTAAATAACAAAGAAACCTAATGAAATACCTTAAATTTTAAAGAATAAGACTATTGTAATTGAGATAATAACTCACTAATTGTTAATGATTTTTACCTGCTACGTTGTCTTCATCATCTGAAATACAATCCACAGGTAGAATAGGATCCACTTCAGTAATATGGGAAGCAATTTGGTTTGTGAGAAAAACCTAAAATGGTAAAAACAACGATTAATATATGTTTAATTGAAAAAGTTTACACTTTTTTTTTAAAGTTGGGCTAACCAACTATGGCCTTAAAGCAACTTAATTTAACCAACTCTCATAATTTATAATAATCATTTTCTGGATTCCGTAAGCCAAGAGAAAATTTAATATTGTCCCTTTTAAAAATTTAGGAATTGATTCATGACACAGAAATACTGAAAGCAGTTAAAAAAAAATTCGACAGGTAAAATTTGGAGTGTTGGCAGGTCTGATTAGATATCAATATTTTAAAAGTAAATTTTACTTTAAGTTGGGGCAATTAAAAAAATATATATAATGCAATGTCTAACAGAAAACTACAGTCCTTTACAGGAGCCACAACTATCTTTTCTAGATAATTTTCAAAAAGGTCTATTTTTTTTATTTCAAAGAAGTAAAATACATAAAAAAAAATTCAAAATAAACATCATTTATAACAAGACAGCATATAACAAGTTCTCAAGGTACCATACATTTTACACTAATTTATAATAAAACACTAGAAGAAAAAATATTGAACTCAAAGTTAACTGTTCCTCCTTTGTGGCACTCAGTAAAAACGGAAAACCGCCTCTCCTCGCCTTACAATCCGGTAGTTCTCTACTCTAGGCTCGGTTACTGAGTGGCATTAGTAATTACAATAGCATGATTATTGTATGTTTCACAACGCAAAAAAAAATTTAAGCTTATTTTAATAGCTACTGGCAAAGTAACAAATTGCTAAAGTAAATAAAATATTATATGAAATATTACTTTTTACATACCACTAAGTTATAGGTCTGAGCTAAATCTTTCAAAGTTGCAGCAAGCTCCAAAAGTAGTTTGTTTCGTTCCATCAAGCTGGACATACCCTCACTGCTTAACTCTTTTCTGACTAAGGAAGCCACCGAATCAAACACGATTAGTTTTACGTTGTTGCGAATGACTTCTGTTTCCAGCTGGGGCAGTCTGAAAACAGAGAAAAATGTAATTTATAATGATAACAAATACTACTCATGAATATGACAGCAGTACTTAAAATTCTGTAAGAACTATTGATCAGATTCCCGGAAATTCTGTTTGAATCTTGAAAAAACTGGGACGATTGAGGATAACAATACTTTCAATTACTACTCACTAAAACAATATATTTAAAGGTTTAATAATACATCCAACAAGGCTATTTCAATAATTTTAAAACCTAAGTAGGCAAGTAGATAGGTTTGAATTATCGGCGCACTACAAGAGGGCTATTGGCAACAGGCGTTGTAATTTAGAACCACAGTCAAAGGACGACATCTGAATGGGAACCCAACACAACCGTTAAGGGCAACATCTTTCACAACATTAGGATTTTGGAGCATATTTAACATGCACAACAAGTATTATACGTCAGACATTTTTGGGCTGTATGGGCCGTTTATAGGTCGGCAGCTATTTTGTTGATGCCCAGACTGGAACCTGGGAAGTTTCACATGCAAGGCCTACACATAAACCAACTGGGCTCCCCAGCCCTCTTTAAAACCTAAAAAGTTATATGGCAACCGCTCTTTGTAGATGCGTGACAGATAGACAGTCTGACAGACAAACCATTGTTCAAAAACTACTTTTTGGAATCAGCACCCTTCAAAACAAGTAGAAAACAAAATTATGTCTGTTTCGGTTTTACGACTTCAGTGCAAAACTTCCATTACCTTATCCTCTTGCAACCTGGCATAATCATTTGGGGACATGTTTTAAAAACACCTCAAATATAATTAACACGTTAATTAGTTATGAAATTGACCTGGTCTGATAGAAGATCTAAATGCAGGTATCAGTAACTTAATCAGGTATCAGTAACTTACAGGTATCAGTAATTACAAGTATCAGTAACTTATTTCCATAAAAAAATGAAGTTGAAAGAGGATCAATCCGATATTAAAGTTCTAAAAAAAATTTAATTTTTTTTTCAAACTTTCAAAAAGTTCTAGTAGTTAATTTTGAAGACATTTTGCATAAAAAACAATGTAAAAATAATCTGTTAACTACAAACAAGTCGTACAGCCTTTTTTTGTTGCATTTGTAGCACAAAAAATGTGTATTTTTAGAGTTTAAGGCTTGTCCCTAAGTAACTATAAACATAATTTTTTTTAAAATTTCCTTGAAATACACACTTTTTAGCATATAGTATTTGTATGAAAAGTATGTTTAGATTAAGAATATAGGATAATAATAGGGTTTTGCTAGGGTCTTAAGAGGTTGTACTATTTCTTATTGGGTAATTGAAAGTAAAAAGGAATTAGATGGTTTAGATTTATAGTAGTACAGCAAAATAGAAGTTGCGGGTCTGGGTAAGATCTCTATTACAAAAAAAAGAGAGAGAGAGAGAGAAAGAAATGTAAATATGCAATACGTTTGGATAGTGGTTAAAATATAATAATGCATTGGACACATATACCAACTTTTTTTAAAAATAGAGATAATATTATTTACAATTACAACAGATATTAGAGAAGTCAAAATTATACAAGCACTCTTGAGCATATTCATTTAAATTATGTTGGAATATTGAGAAAAAAAAAGGAATTAGATGATTTAGATTTATATCCTTTTACAATGTCCAATAAACATATTTATAAAATAGAATAGTTACATGCTTGTAAAAATAGCATGCTGGTAGTTACTTTTTTTTATAGTAAAACTGAAGTTGGGAGTCTGGGTTAGCTCATCGTATGAGGGTCATGAAATATTTACAAATAAATGCAAAAAGGAAGCATGCAATACATTTGGATAGTGGTTAAAATAGAAAAATGTATTTGACACCACATATTTCTAACTGTTACAAAATAATTATTTTATAAGTTTTTCTCAACTATTTTTCAATAAATTCTACAGTAAACTTTGAGACAATAAAATAAATTTTAAAAATAGTAATAATTTTTATGGAAACTAAAAAATATTTATTTTGAACAGATGATTATATAAATCAATGAAAAAATAATACTTAAGATTGAAAGAGTGACAAAACTGTATTTAAGTAAGACTTTTAATGAAAAGGCTTGTAGTTTGAAGAAGCAAGAAACATGTTGCAATTTTGTATCCAATCTATTAACAGGGTTGCCACACTTTTAGGTTTAAAAAATCAAGGACTATTTAAAGAACTTTCAAGGATATATTTCTCCATTTTCAAGGACTGTATATACGAACATGAAACACCTAAATTTTTATGATAGTTTTAAAAAAATTCATTTAGGAAACGACTAAGAGCTCTAGCTTTCAAATGAACTTAAATATATGTTATAAAATAACCATTTAGTTAAGTGTTTTTAATGAAGGCAAAATTAACATTAGTAACACTTAAAGATAAATTTGTAAACTCCAAAAATTGAGGACTTTTCTAGGGGGATAATGTTTTTCAAGACCTTGAAAATCAATGGGATTTTTTTTTCAATCGCTTTTCAAAGTTTTCAAGGACCATGGCAACCCTGTATTAAGTACATAATTTAGACACATAAAATACAATAAAAAAGCTTACATCTCTTTTAAGTCGTGTACAGAGTTTACTTTGTGCACAAAAATTCTCTTGAGAATCTTTATGGTTTCCTCATCTTGCACTGACAACTGAGAAAATCTGCTACGAGCGATCGCTTTCAATCTATAAAAATAAATTAAACTTACATTTTAGGCATTCATAATATTTTCATAATCTAAACAGAATTTTAAAATATATTCAGCAAGTACAATAGTTTGCACAAAACAAGTGAAACAACCATATCATAAAACTTATTATCCTAGTTTTCATAAATTTAAGTTCCATACAATTTTATTAGGTTACAACAGAAGAACATTTTAAGATCCAATTACAAAGAATAAATTCTGAAAAAACTAGATACCAAAATACTGGAACTAGCCTTCTTTTCTGTTACTTTAATCTTCAGGTGACATTCATATACAGATGAAAGAAGTATAAAAGAAAATAATTAAAGAAGCTTTCCAACAAAACAAAAATTAGGCAGTTAGAACTGAAGTTAAAAAGAACTTTCATAGGAAAGGTGAATGGAAAAGCCTACAGTTGGCGCAGAGTATAAAAAATTATTATCTGATGTCATATTTCTGACAATTTGTTTTTATAAATCAGACTGTTAAACTCATAAAATTATAACAGGCCATAACTTAGAAAGGACAGATGGAAAAACGGTTGATAAAACATACAGATAGGCAGACAAAATGTATAAAAGATTAATCTTGGAGGCCATACTTTTCAAACAAAAAGAGTATTTTAAAAATATGGCACAGATAGAATAGAATCGGGAAGAGGGATGGACATAATTGCTTAAATGTTGATACCCTTTTTATTTAATTAAAAAAAATTAAAACTTATACATGATTTTCATTTTACTCAAGTATATAAGTTAAATGGAATATATCATACCACGATTGAATAAAAATGCATTTTTGTACTGTAACAAATTTGTACATACATTTAAAAATACACTATGAAACATAACAAACAGGGAAAATTATTTGTAATATTAGTTAACTTTCACTAAACACTTGCTTGGTATGCAGTAAGATTTTAAAAGTGAATGTTCTTCTTTTGAAATTATCTATACAATGTTCTCTATCTACTTGATATGGTAATTGGAATATTTTAAAAGCCATTTTTCTAAAAAGATAATAGGGGATGCAAGGGTATTTGAATAAAAAAAAATTGTATTGGCTTAAAATATTCTTATGCCAAAAATATTATGCGTATTTCTTTCTTCAAATACCCCATAAAAAGGCAGAAAAAATAATTTAAAAATTGAAACGAAAAATTAGGCCCAAAAACTCTTTGTGGCTGTCACGAGGTATCTATGACGTCACTAGTAACTATAAATAAACTTTGAAACACCATTTTGGAATCTATTTTAAGCAAATTTGTACTACCCTATTCTGCCAAACCGCAAAAAACATCACACGGGTTTGTTTATATGTACCAGTGACATCAGCCTAATCGCCATGTTTCTGATCACGTGACGTACCGATGAAAAAAAAAAGCCATTTTAAAATGATTTTTATGAATTATTTAAGGATTTATTTTGCAAAAAAATAGATATATGCTAATTTTGAGTTCAAACTATAATTAATTTAATATTATAAGGTATTTTAGCAATACAGTCAAGTAACGTATTCAACATAACCTTTATTTATAACAATATATGCCACTAATTAAGGCCTATGTTTCAAATTTAGAAGGGATAATACCTTTCAGCACAAAATGCAGATTCAGTATCAATATAAATGACATGCGATTCCAGTCCACCCATGGAGGCCGGTAGAGCTGTTAATATGCTCAGCATAAAACTAAATTGGGTTTTTCCAACACCAGGAGGCCCAGTAATCTAAAAAATATATAAATAGATTTTAAAAAAGAAATAACAGCAAAAAATAAAGCGATGAGTAAATGCAGACCTGCCTACTTCGTTGATTTATCCAAGCAGTATCGGATTTTTAACTAGCGTTTGAATTACCGCGTCAAATGTACCAATTGTCAGATTTTGAACGCTGAAGTATTCTCTTGGCATAGAGAAAATGGTTATTACAAAGTTAAATCCAGAGAATTGGCAGATTGGTTGTTTGATCAAGGAGTGCTATTTTTAATGCACAAATTGTGTCATCTATTTTGAAAGTTTTCAACGTTAAACAATTTAAGTCTAAATTATTTTATAACAAACCCTCAGATAACTGAACTAGAAATTTATCATATAATTTAGGGTTTGCAACATTACATTTTGAAAAAATAATTAACTTTTTACACAGTTGTAATAGATTAAAAAGTGTTATTCTAGAACTAAATAACAATATAATACATAATTTTATTTAGTAACAAAAGTACAAAAGTAAATTATTATTTTTGAAGCGGAAAAAAAGGGGGATCGTGGCCCACGGATAACCAGGAGTTTACTGTATAATAACACCCATTTACATTACCTCTGTTACATTTCGAAAAGGCAGGCCTCCTTGCAGCAAAAGATCTAATGCATGTAATGACGTTGGCAAAAATCCATTGCTTATTGAAGATTGCTGAGTTTTGTACATGTTATATGCCTGTAGATAAGAAAAAACATAGACAAACAAATGCTAGCATAATGCATAAAATTTGGGTTAAGACAAATTTAGTTAACCCTTCCAGAAATAAATTAGTAATTTAAGAGAACGTTTGAGGTTGATCATATAAAATTTTTACACAGAAACAACACGTTTCTAAAAAGAATACTGGGTTCAAGTATTTTTCCAGTTTGGTAAGCTTGAACCACTTGAGGAATATGGTGTTTAAACCTGTCAAAGCATGGCCTGCCTTTTTCATCAACCAATAATAAAGAAAATGAATGGTAAAAGAAGATAATGAATGGTAAAAGATGAGATCTCAAGTATTTAAAAAAAATGAATCCCACAAATTTACAGTAAACTATTTTCAATCATAAGTAAATAAATTGTCAGACAAAATTTTAAATAAGGATGTCTAGAATACATTTCAGGAGTCAAAAGGACCATAGACAAAAAATATGAAATTTGGGTGTTTTTCAGGTGGAATGTTTTGTTCAAACCTTTAAAATATTTTTAATTAAAAATTTATTCATTGTTTAATTTCATTAAATTTAAAAATGTAAAGTTTTTATATATTTACATCACATAAATAAAATATAAAAATAATAAACATGTAATTTTTTTTTATTTAAATGAATGTAATGGATTGAGAACAAGTTAACACTTTGACCAAAAAGCTCATCCCTCAATGAGTTAAAACTACTATAAACATTTACAACTTTATGAATAAAATTCATAATAAACTTTAAAGTTATATATACATGTTTTGCAGGGCATCCTGTATTAATTTAATAATAATTCAAAAATTTAATAAAGATACTATTTTCTTTTTATACTTGAAAAATACATACATCTCTTAAGATTTTGCCTGAACAATTCAGTTTAATACTCTCTCTGAAAAATAATAGTTTTGATAACTAAAGTATTAAAAAAAATTAGTTAATGTTTGAGATTAAATCATTGAGATAGAAGAAAAGTGGAGTGATGTGTGTGATTCACTGAACAGGACAGCAAACGAGCGGGTTCAACTAGAAACGCGGATGAATACACGGCATTGCAGCAGAAACGTACGGAGCAGAAAACTTAGAAATTTTCCTATTTCGCTATTGGTACATCTTTGCTGGTTCTTAGTTAGTGATCCACATGGTTATATCTTAAAAAAGTAGGAATTTAAAGTTAAAGAAAGTTAATTTCTTTCAAACTAAAAATGTTTTTAAAAAATTTTAGAAGCTAAGTCAATACGATAGAGGGGTCACATACAAGCATTGTACACAAGTGTAGGGAAAATAGTCCTTTTCTGCCCTGTTCACTCAAAAGGGTGCAAGTTGGTTTTCGGCTTGCTGGCACTTCACTCCAGTTTCCCTTCTAGTAATAATGGATTAAATATATTACTGTTTGAGGTGTGGAGACACATTTTCGGCACACTTCCAACCACAAGCTGTCAATTTTGGAGCGGTTCATACCAAGCAGGCTTTGCAATTCCAGTTTAGAGTGAGAGAGGACGTCCTACAAAGAACAAACAAAAATATAAGGTACTAACACAGAATGGTTACAAAATCTTAGAAAAACAGTTTCCTGATATTTCTATGATTTCCCTGATACTGTCACAAAAATTTCCCTGATTTTACGATTACCTAGAAAACATGCAATACACACAAATTAATGTCCACATTTCCGAAAATGTGAATAAGTTTAGAGGAATCATGTGATCAAAAAAATCATTTTATAACATGATTCGTGAGAGAGATTGATCCTTCTTCTAAGATTGGCCCTTCAGGCAAATGGGATCACCCAGATTTTTTTATTTTTTTGTGATCAAGTATCCGTTAGTAGTGATCACAAAAACCTACTGTTTAAGTAATCAAAAATGAGAAAAATTCCCTGATATTTTCCAAAATTCCATGAGAATGCCTTGACATTTTCGGAATTAAAAAGTTGCCTGAGAATTCCCTGATTTTCAGGATCTGTTACCACCCTGAATGAATAACCTTCCCACATCTATGAGCCCATTCTTGATGTTAGTGGATTAATTTCCAATTTAAACTGGTTGAGTACGGTCAGAAGTAACTGTTTCACCAGGTTTAAGCAGCTCATAACACACACACAAAAAAAAAAAAACCTTATAGTAAGTTCCACCACACACAGAGCATTGTATTCTTTACAAATCGATTTCTCTTTGGAGATGGTATCGAGCGTTGGCCTGGATCAACCCATGATTTAAATATACAAACATTATGCAAGAGCAGAGATAGTAAAAAATAAAAAAGTTCTTTTTAGAAACTTTAAACTCTTAGTGTAATTCTCTCCAAGTAAAAGTGATCTGAAAAAGAATGATTAAAACCGAGTGAATAACAGTCAATAATTTCATTGGCAAATTAAATTTCAGGAATTAAAAAATTCAATTATTATTATGATGGGTAAATGAAACACTTACTTTACATGAATTTAAATGCTGTTTTTCTAGCATTTCAATTGCAAGTTGGGGAAGGTTTAAACGTCTGATTTTGTATGAACTCATGTTGCGTTTCCAATAAAACCGTAATAAACTATTAAGACATATAACTACTTTATCAATATTGTTTTAAATTTAAACAGCAAATTGTTTAAATCCAAAACTACGAATTTGCCACCAACCACGAATTCGAATATAAATAAATACTTTTAGTTTCCGAAATACGCATTACACTAAAAGCTTTAACGCAGTTAGCTAACGTTTCGTAATTTTACTATCGGTTACGGTTTATACTCTTTCCATAGAGTAAATACTCTTTCATTTATTACGGAATTACGTCTTTCCAGAATAATATGTGCTAGACATTGATGAAACTTTAAGGAATAACGCAAAACAAAAGGCATAATAGTCGTTTTTAAAATAGTATCGAAATGAGAAGGACAACACCTGAGTATACGCCGCGTCGGACTTCGGTTAATGGGTATGTTTTAAGTTTTAAGTGGGCAGGAATTCTGAAAGAAAATAATTTCTTTCTCATTCTCATTTGGTAAAACGATATCACGTGGGAGCAGGATTGGAATTGGAAGGAACTGTACGTCCTTCCAATATTTAAGTGTGATTAGCTCGTCCCCACGGCCAGGGCCGGACTGGTTCCCTGACAAGGGAGCAGTTTTACCGGCCCTTCCCGGCTTCATATGGCGCAACCCCCCCCCCTTTTCCAGCATATTCTTAACCAAACTTAATTTAATCTCGGCTCATATACAAAGTGTTTATTATTGTTCAAAAGTAAGTGCAATTTATGCCTACTTTAGGAAACGTTTATACGACTAAAACAAGAAGATTTATTAACTATAACTAGCCTTGGCAGTTGTTACTTTTAAGACTCACAAAATTTTGGATGGACAAAAAGTACAAAGATATGTCTGGTATCTGGATTTTAAATGACAAAAAACTGACATAGCTTGTTTATTCATAGCAAAAAAAAAAATGTCTTTTTAGAGTTCAAAACCACATATTCAATTACATTGAAGCGACCCTGATCAAATATTAAACTCTATTAAATGGGCAAAAAGTACAAAGATATGTCTCTGATATCGTATCTTTCAAACAAAAAAATAAATTTGACATTACCAAACAAATCAAAATTATTTTATAAGGTTTGCAGATATAGTTTTACTTAAAAAAATTTATTAAAACTACTAGTTTTCCAAATTCAAGTGCCTCAAGGTTAATCCAATAAAAATAACTATTTTCTCTGCCACATTTCGCCGGCTATATTGAATATTTTTAAGGTTTTTTTTTTTAATAATAAATGTAGATAACTTAACCTACAGCAGGTGTCTATAATCCCACTTTTTAAAATTGCTTCGAATACTTTTTGTATAACTATTTATTGAAAGTTTTAAAAAAATATTCGAAGCAATTTCAAAAGTTTGATTGTCGGGATATATAAGTCATCTACATTTATCACATAAAAATCCGTTTGTAAAAAATACTCAATACAGCCGAAGATATGCGGCCGAGAAAAGATTTTTTTCCTCCATTGGATTAACATTGATGCACTTTGTACAAAATTCGATACCAGCTGCAAAATATGGCGGGAATATCTCATGGATATGATTGACAAACGAAATGCGAACGTCAACTTTTCATCGAAATGTTTTATAAACGCGTGAGGTTTATGAGTCTACCGTAATTGTTTAGACTTTATCAGAGCGTAGGATTAGGATAGGAGATATCACCATAGGACATAATTTAACTACTTTTTTTCTTAGTGTCGTTCTGGAATTCGGTTACCCATTCATATTCTTCGTAGTCAAAACAATATACAAAAATTGAAGCCACTTGTGATTTTCTTTTTCAATTGTTCCCGTCTTATTTTAAACCAAATAAAAATTCTCTGGAAGATGGGGTTCTGCTGGGTATAGGGGCTGTGGAGTCGGCTAGGCACTCGCCAATCATGCAAAAGGTCCCAGGTTCGGTTCCGGCATCACCAAAATAACTGCCGACCTATTAACGGCCCGTGCAACCAAGAATGTCTGACGAACAATATCCCGTGTAAGGCAGTGCTGGTTAAATATAAAATATCCCTCTAAGTCCTAACGCGGCGTGTGATGTCGCCCTTAACGGTTGAGTTGGGTGCCTATTCAGGTGTCGGCACGTCACTTGACTGTGGTTCTAATATACGACGCCCGTTGTCAATAGCCCTCGAGTAGCTCTAGTGTGACGATAGTTAAAACCTAACGAAACCTCCTGGGTATGCACCCCCCCACCACCACCACCTTTGGTTACCAGGAGAGGTGATAAATCTGATAAAGAATTAGTTTTTGTTTAGTTTGTTTAGTCGAAATAGGCATTTAGTTTGTTTAGTCGAAATAGGCAATTTATTAATAAAAATCCCCCTCCCCCAAAACTTCAACGATGCAGTCTGCGTCGTTGCCCCCCCCCCCTCTTGTAAGCAAAGCACCCCTGCTTTAAGATCATACAGTATCCTTTCTCTGATTTCCCAACCTTCTGAAGGATATAGACGTATAAACCCGTCACCTGATTGGTTTTCCAGCAACACACATAATTTTTTAATTTTTATAAATTTAATAATTTCATTCCAAAATTTAAAGCACGGAAGAGTCATTTATAACCATTAACCACCTACTGCAAAAAATATGTTTATTTAATTAAGAAATTAAATTTTCAGATAAGTTTTAGTTAAAATCTCAAGAAGTGAAAACAAGTTTACACTTCAGGTCAGGCAATTTGCTTTTTCAGAGGGTAAACAAGTTTAAAATATTCAAATTATATAATTACAAAAATCTTACCGAAATCACTGTCATGACACTTCAAGATAAGCATTCGCTTCTTTCTGTTCTCTTTTATTATTTCAAGTCAAACCAAAGGACACTTGAACTTTTGGACTTTTGAACTCCTTTCTCACCATCATTAGACGATGCAGCTGGTGTTTGGATTATCAAGTTTAGGGCTGGACTTCGATTTATTATGTCTTTTAAAAATTCTTTGGTATCATACGTCCAAATAAAAAGTTTCGTTTGCTAAACAAAAAGGCATATTTCGGATCTGGGGGCTTCTTGTTTGGCGACTCCATTTACGGCATGAAATATTCCCTCAAATGTGCGAATCAAAATTTTCAAAAATATTAATTTTGAACGTGATATCGTTTGATGTCACGTTGTCGAACGTTTTATGTCATATGATATTACATGGAAGGGGGCGAGGAGTCGGCCCAAATATCACGAAATATCACCAGGGGAGAGGGGTTTCAAACAAAAAAGTCAAAAACTGTGCCTTGGGATATCGTAGACGCGGCATTGCTCCTTGGCGCATAGTTCTTATAGGTGTGAATAAAACGATTAAAATTATTTTCAGCCATCATAGGCTTTCAAGAATAATAAACAAGACACATGTCGAAAAAGTATTTAAAGAAATTGTCATTTTCCACTAATATTTGGTTTTGTTGAAGAATATTGCACTAAAACTACACTAGAGGGATTGGCGATGAGTCTCGCAATTTTAGTAACGCTGTCAAGTGACGAGGCTGACACCCTACATGGCACCCAACGCAACCTTAGAGCAACATTGCCCACAGTAGCGTCAGGACTGTTGATCACTACATCTTAAGCGTGCACCAGTTCCATACACAGGGCGCTATTTTGCTCAGTAAATTTAGAAATGTATACAAGGAAGTCAAAAAGCGGTAGGGGTAAGTGGTGTACCTTGGACGTATGTGTACCTCGAACCTATGCTGATTCTAGCTCGATTAGCTTAGATATTGAAACAACACCACATGCAGTTAAAGTATTAGCTACCAGGGATCTCAGTGAAGTTCTATCTGTTTGTTTAAAAGGTCAATTTATTAAAGAGGTTTCGAAAAACTAAATTTACAGTTCAAAAGTAAATTTTTGTCAGATTCTTTAGTGTAATTTTATACTCAAACATGTAGTATTTATTCAGAAACGATGGTTATGCAATATAAAGCAAAGTTTTAGCTATAAAACAGTGTGTTTGAAATTAAGTTAAGTCTAACCTTAACTTGGTGATTAACTATTTTGTTTTTAATATCCAAGTGGTGTACCTCGAACCTAATACAAGTGGTGTACCTTGGACTGGTCCAAGGTACACTACTATAGGTCTTATGTGCTTCAGATTGTTGAAAACCTTTTTTAAAATTCAAGTAAATTCTTTCCTTTGAAAAATTAAGTATTGTAAGCTATTAATATGCAACCCTGATTTGTAAAATCTAGAAAAATGGAAATTTGTAAGAAATTTTGATATGATGTGATAAAGAATTTTTTTTGTAGTTAATTATTTAGATTTATGGAAGCCTATAAAATTTTTATCATATTGATATAACATAGAAAATAATTATTGCATGCTCATCTAAAAAGATATTTTTTATAATAAATATGTAAGCAGAACATCCTTTTAACGTTTAGGCCTAGTTGAATAAACATAGGGGGAAATATTTGAGGTTTTTTTTTTCAAATTTAAGACAGAAAGATAGCCAAATGTTTTTCTATGGCATGAAATAACAGTTTAATTTTATGCTGCATTTTAACGAATACACCCTACAAAGATTGCATTGCAGCTGAAAAAGCCAAAAGGGCACTAAAAAAACTAAGGCAATAAAACCCCTTACTGAGCCAATTGACCTAACATAACCAATTACTACAATCTTGGCTAGAAATAAGGGTAGGTTGTAAAATGTATTTTTGAATTTTATGTGGCTAATAAATATTGGTTTTCGGACTGTAAATCGGGTCTCTATACCTATGAATAATTGGTCCAAGGTACACTACCGGTTGGACCAAGGTACACCGCCAGTGGTGTACCTTGGTCTTAATAACAATTTTCTGTATTTATTTTTTTAATTGTTGAAATCATTTAAATAACATGTTAAAATAAATATATGTTGTATATAACAACATAAAGTATTCAGTAAAAATATTTTTATTCACTTTTTGCAAGCAATTAAGAAAATAAAAATTGAAAAGTCAAAATAGGTCCGAGGTAACCCACCTTCCCCTATTCTTAATTAAAGGCGCCCTAATACTCCTTGACAGGCACAGTGGCTTAATGGTAGTGCTTCGCATTGCCGCCCCACAGGTCCGGGGATCTAATCCCGGATTGGGCGAGGTTGACCAATCCTTTCATCCCCTGGATCACTCATTTGAAACCAAATGACTGAAACTGCTAAATTATATTTTGGCACCCGGTATCGAATAATATTTGAATTGTTTCATTGGAGCGCCTATACGATATCACATAAAGCGTTGTTGGACTTTCTTGTTTATAATTATTTGAAGGTGCATGAAGCCATATGGCGCTTTTATGAAAAGAAAGACGCCTTATTAAGATCCGTTTTTAATATTTGAAAAAAATGTCCTATTTGTGAAAGTGCGAACAACCTACGAGAAGGCGCATCTGGGGTGCAAAAAATAGTCATATTTTTTTTATTTTTTTTATTTTGGAAAAGGGCGCACCGGCCCACCGGCCGATGGGCCGGCGGGCCAGTCCGGGCCTGCCCACGGCCCTCCTCCAAAACAATGGGCTTGTTTCGCGTGGGATTTGGCAACATCTCTGCGATCTTGTTTTCATTTTTCTCAAATTACTTTTGTTGATATTCGAAATTGAGTTTTCTGAAGGATAAGTTATTTGAGCTGTTATTTTTTTTTAATTACAACTTCTTGTTGTGCTGCTGGTTTTTATTTTTTTTTTCATTTGTCAAGGAAAACTGTTGCATTGAAAGAAGTTGGAATCTTAAAAAAACCCAGTAAAATATTCTCAGAAAACTCAATTTGGAATACCGAGGCAAAAGTAATTCGAGAAAAATGAAGACAAGACCTCGGAGTTGTTGTCAGATCCCTCTAGAAACAAGCCCAATTGCTAGTTATATGCTGACAACTTATAAAAAATAAATTCGTAAATTTTCAAGGAAGAATATAAAATTTTATTATTTAGGATTGTTAGAATAAGTAAATTCTTATAATATAGTAGTAACTGTCTCACAAGGAATAATAACTTAAACTAAAAATCAGGACTAAAATATTACTGTTGTTTTACGGAATTTAAAATCAAAGAACATTTTTTTTTTTTGGGGGGGGGGGACCCAAAATATTTGTATCCATTGCCAGAGAGCATCAAGCCCGACGCCGGAAACGGCAAAGGTCATTTTGATCTTCCGTCCAGAATAAGACTCTCCTAAGAAGAGAGGAAACTCAAAGAGTTAAAGTGTTCGTGTTCTGATATTCAAGAAAAAATAAAGAAAGGAAGAGCGAGCCTCTTGAAAAGAGACCTCATATAAAAATAAAGATGAGTTTAATTCCTTTTCCAGTCTTTTGTAAAGGCATGGGTATGAAAAAATATAATTCCTTCTGATGTCCTCACCAATGGAATACATTGGAAGTGCAACTTTTATTGGGCAGACAACTCTATAAATACAATGCCCGAAAAGGAAGAATTAAGAAATAAAAAATGGCTTTTTTTGAAGATGTATCTAAGCTGTTTGGTGTCGTACCTAAAAAGTTAATTAATTAGGAGAACTGTCGAAAATTGGAACCTATAGAAAAATTAAATTTAAATTGTGAAAAGTACATTAAGAAATATTATTTTGGCTACGAAGAAAAGGGGGGAAAATGCCGCAGAAATGGGCTGATCCCAAAAGAAACATTTGGATGCGTGAAAGAAACAAATCACCGTACCGACCTCCAGAACATTGAGCAACACATAGAAAAGTTCGTCCAAAAGCGTCCTCTGACATCTGACAGGAAAAAAAGGTATTTCCAGAAAAGATAGCAAAAGTCAAGAAGGAACCACAGAGATCATCTGGATCTTCTGCTTAAAAAATAACTCTCCTAATAAGACAGAAAACTTAAAGAGTTGAAATGTTCTGATACCTAAATATTGAATACTGCTGGAGAAATGTGGTTTAGAATTCTGTTGTTTTTTTTTGCCATTGGATTAAAACAAAACTGAGGGACTTTGATTTGGAGACCCGCTGTAGATCGGGCCCATTCACCCTGAAGTATTTAGTTTAAAGGTTTCAACAAAAGCTACGAATTCTTTAAATCAATTTGTGATTCAAGGCGGTCCAATATTTCTTTTAAGACACTTATTCATTAAGATGGCATGAGCTACAAGGAAAAAAAATCGGATTTCCATATAAAACCAACTATTAGTACGTAATACATTGTAATTTTCATCAGCACCATTTCCTGCGATGACGTGACTGAAGGACGATATATTATATACTTCAATGGAATCAATTGTTTTGCGTTCCTCGAATGTCACAACACTTCCCGCGTTTTTAACGGAAATTAAAAACGTTTGAACATCACTTTGTGTCGTACAGGCAAAAAAAGTCAGTTTTGTGTTTACGATTATCAATTCAAGTTGGTGCCAATTGAGTGTAGCATCACGTTTCATATTTTTCTTGGTTCATTAATTCGAAGACTAAGAGCAATTTGTTACGATGTTCGACGTTTTAAAGTATTTTTAGAAGTTTTGAAATATACTCTTGAAGAAAAAAATTGCTTTTCATAAATTCTAAACAAATTTATGCTATTCATTCTAAATTGCGATTAGTTTATGTGGCCGTTTCTTTGAAATTGTTCTCAGAAGAATTCTTGTTTGTGTTCCGGACCAAGTCTGTTGTTATCCGAAACCTTCTGAAGCTTACGTTTTCAGAAACTGTCTGAAGCTTACAATATCAGAAAACTGTATGAAGATTAGAATTTCAAAAACTGTCTGAAGCTGACAATTTCAGAAACTGTCTGAAGCTTTCAATTTCAGGAACTGTCTGAAGCTCTCAATTTTAAAAACTACGATAGTTATTTTAGTACCAATTACAAAATTTGAGGACATCATAGGTACAATGGGATTTGAAATTTTATTCAGACTATTACTCTAACTACTAGCACCGAAAGATATATTTTAACAACTGAAATTTTAGAAAACTTTTTCAAATATATTTAATTTTGTAACAAAATTTTGAAAACATGAGCAGGACAAACTACGCGTTTCGATTCCTCCTCATCGCCTGTATTTTTTCAATGGTGCGGTTGGAAAAATGGCTTCATTGTACCACATTGGACAGCGCTGGAAAGTACCACGTGTGCTGGAGACTTCTTGGTGAAAAGGCAGACAGAGAAATTGAGTTCAGAGTTGAAGTTGAGACTCATGGATATGTCGGATTCGGATTATCACCGAATGGAGGAATGGCTGGCAGCGACATAGTGACTGGATGGGTCAAAGAAGGCAAAGTTTACTTTCAGGTAATCTTGTTCTACCTTGGTATAGCAAAGTTAAAGTATTTTGAAAATTTGCTATTTGTATTTATTAGGTGTTATAATATGGACATTTTTAAATATAAACAGTACGGAGAAATTTGGAGACATAAATGCTTTTACATTAAATTGTTTAAAGATATTTTTTGAACCATGCAAATACGGATATAATCTTAGGCGTAACCATAAACTTTTTTCTGAGGGGAGAAGAGGGGGGGGGGGGGTCAACATTAATTATTATAAGGGAATTGAATCAATAAATGATATCAGAAAAAACTTTTCACCATAAATGCAACTTCAATGTCCCAGAGGCATGAAAATATTAATGGATCATTTTTTAACCCTTATACTGTAAATCTAGCTTTATATGTTTCTTTTTAACATTCCTTTTCCCACGTTTATGGGGAACTGATGGATAATTCAAAAATATTTTTCGTGCTTATCTTAATGTAAGTAAAATGTGGAAAAATTTACAGTTCTGTTTAGATACGCAGTTTTTTTTCCCTGTACTAAAAGGATGGATCACATAATTTTCCTTGTCCATAGTACTACGTATGAAAAACTCCTTCATAAAGGTTTTTTTGAAGCGGCATTCTTTTTACTAGTTTGGAAACTCTTAAAAAGCATTTGCAACAAAATTTGAGGTTGATTTTTTAAGTTTGGAAGTTACTTGTTCAAGTCTCAATTGTTTATACCACATACGGAATATTCTACGAAACTGACAATAAAAAAGCTGACGTGCAAGCGTCTTAACCCTTTATATTGACGGTACTTATTTATAAGTACCACTTAAAAATTCACTGTTTCACTTTTCATTGTTCAATTTGCAGAAAATAGGAAAAGTAGAAGCTTTTTGATTGATAAGTTCGGTTTTAGCACATTAATGAAGGTAAAGTTAATTCTTTTAAAATCTTTTACTTTGGTTATTCTGAGCAAACTTGTGATTCACTAACTATAGTCTATACTCTATAATAATAAAAGAAAGAGTCTGTCTGTGTGTGTGTATGTCTGTGGATCGCAAAAGACTACTTAGACTGCTCTAAAAAATTCTAAATTTTTAATATAGATTCCTTTTAATACCTACGTGTGCACCTGAGGCTTAGTTTTTTCATATTTGATTGTGATTTTTAATAAATATAATTAGTTAAAAAAAACGTTATCAACGTGGGATTGCGGGACCATAACAGGGCTTGAAAATACAGGGACCGGGCCGAAACGGGGCTTGACGCCATCCTCTATTAGTTAGATTGATTGAGTTTGGTTGAGATATGCGCTCGCCCTAAGGCTGCTTCATCCTCTATTAGTGTTTGCTTTTTAAGTGCGCATGCGCCAACACGAATTTAATTTTGTTTTTGATTTTGAGTGTATTTTCACAAGTAGGCATGCCTCTAAAAGGAAGTAATGCGAAGTTAACGGGTTCCCAGAAAGGCGGGACCATACTGCTAGTACATAATATTTTTTCGAGCCTTTGTTATTTTAAGTGGTACTTAAGTACCACTTAAAAGGCCGTTGTTTTATTTTTCAATGTTCGCTTGAAGGGGAAAGATGGTAGATGGGATTTTATTAATGGGGTATGCGATTTTAAAACATTATAGACTTTAAAAAAAGGTAAAACATTCGTTCAACAAAATGTCATTGTTAATCTCTGTAATTCAGTAATTATGAATAGAAAGGTGGAAAAACGAAAATAAATTTGGAACATATAGTGCATTTTTTTTTTGTTTTTACTATTTTTTACCACTTTATATCCTTATTAATTGCAATAGTAACTAAAATTAAAACTTAATTGGTACAGCTGTGGAAATAAAAAAGTACCCACTTGAGGTTATTTCCTCCGTTATTCATCCTAAAGAATCGGACCTTTTTGACATTTTGAACAATTAACATTCTGAGTTAATTGCATGACACAAAATTTGCATAAGGGGCCATCTTCATATTAAAAATGTTACTAACTTTAAAATTTCCAATAGCAACACCCCTTTTTGAATCCATATTTCAAATCTCTGACCTATGTAATACGAAATGCCAAATTTTGTTAGTTTTTAAGCATTATTAGAGGAGTTAGAGACGTGCAAAGTTTAGGTCCCATAATGTTAAAAGAGTTGCACATAAAAAACTATCCCAATCTATAAATAATTAAGATAATGAAACGATTTTTTTACTGAAAAGAAATTATAATAACCCAAACAAAATGCATTCAATGTTGGGGTATTTAAAACAATTTATATATTTTTTAATAATTATTATGTTATTTTTAAAAAAAATATGAATAGAAACCCCTTAATATTTTTACAGAAATAAATTCAATACAGGAAGTTTAAGCGAAATCCCAATTTTTTTAAAAAATTATTCATAAATAGCTGAGTAAATCACAAAATATTTTTTAATTACCCTCTAGGGGACTTTGTATAAGATAACATGTGTAATTGATAAATAAACACGGCTTTGCATGCATGCTTGCTTGTCATTTTAGAGTTGGTCCCCAAAAGGTCCACAAGTGATTCGATTGAATAACTCGTCAATTATTCATCCAAATGTAACAAAAACTTAGATTTAAGGGTTTTCAAGAGTGCCTAACATTTATAAGTTATTAAAATTGGGTGTTGCTATTGGAAATTTCAAAGATCGTAAAATTTTTAATATGAAGACGGCCCCTTATGCAAATTTTGCATCGTGCAATTAACTCAGAATGTTAATTGTACACAATCTCAAAAAGGTCCGATTCTATAGGGTGACTAACGGATGAAATAACCTCAAGTGGGTACTTTTTTATTTCCACAGCTGTACATAAAGGGTTTATTAGAATAAACATTATTTTGAAGAATATCAAAATTAAGCTGTCTTAATGTTGATGCTGTACAAAAGCGACGCACACCTTATTTCTTCAGCATTTATACAGCTTGATTTTGAAGAATATCTAAATTAAGCTGTCGAAATGTTGATGTTGTACAGAAGAGATGCATAAGTATGCAACGATTTTGCGATGCAACTTTTTTCCAGGATCGCCATGGTAAAGGCACTATCATGCCAGACATCGACGAACACAAAAACTGGGACTTGGTATCTGGCAGCGAGAACGACACGCACACTTGTCTAGAGTTCCGCCGGAAGTTGGAGACTTGCGACAAAGACGATATGAACATAGACGTAAGTTTCCTTTATTGGTTACTTCCTATTTGGTTGGTAAATGATACAATTACTTATGCAAGAAGAATGGGGTTGGGTAACCAAAATCTTTTTTAAACATATGAAGTCGAATTACGTCATTGTTTGAATAATTTATTTATTTACTAACTATTATCTATTAATTTCTTTTTGTATACTTTTTGATGGTTTCGCTGTTTTATCTGTATTTTATAAATGACCCTACTGACTCTTTGTATTTTAATACTACTTTTATTCTTTTTTTCTCTCTCTCTTTTGGTGTTTCCTTTTAATATTTTTGGGTTTGTGATCTGTTTCGACGTAGTTCTCAACCGATAAACGAATATGTTCTGTGGATAAGACATATGAAAAGCTTCATTTTTTAAACTAAGCATAAGACACAAAAAATCAGCTTCAAATTGAACATCATTATTTTTTTAAAAAAAAATTATACTCAATCATATTTTAATAACGTTACACTAAGTTATAAATAGGCTACTGGCGTCGGGTCTTCGTTATTTAGAACCACGGTAAAGTAACGAGACGACAATTGAACAGGAACATATCATACACAGAACAGTACATTACAACATAATTACACTTCACAAAAACGGATTTAACATACGCATGAACAGAAACATTTTCGACATTTTCACCAACTTCATATTCACAGAAAAAAAAAGATTAGTTTATAGGGTTTTTTTTAAATTTGGTTTATAGTTAAAATTTTAGTTTATAGCTTAATTTTGAAGAATATCAAAATCAAGCTGTCTAAAAGTTGATGTTGTACAGAAGCGATGTAGCTTTAGTAAAAAAAAAATAGTTTATAGTTTTTTTATTTATCTAAATCTAAATTGTAATTTTTAATATGGAATTTATCTTGTTTGAAACATTTTATTGTTCACCTTTATCTCGAATTTCGGTAGAGAATAATAAAGAGCGGAAGTTTTCTGTAGAACTGGTTTTACGGTACTGGCAGTAACAGTGCAGAGAAACTTGCATTCAGTCGAGGAGTGAAAACTGGTTTAACATGGCTTTAGAGAGGAGCAATATGTATTTTTACAATCAATTTTTGATGATTATAAAAAATATGGTTGCATAAAAGACGTTGTATATAAGAAGTGAACATTTAAATTTCTGGAAAATCATTAAAAATTGATAAAGCGTTGATTTTTCTGGTGGTAAACTACGAATTAATTGCTAAATATCGTCACCTAACTCTAAATCTAAATTTTAATATGGAATTTTATAGGTTTGAAGTATTTTATTATTCACCTTTACCTCGATTTTCGGAAGAAAAAGATGCAGAGCGAAAGTTTTCTGTAGAACTGGTTTTACGGTATTGGCAGTAACAGTGCAGGAAAACTTGCATTCAGTCGAGGAGTGAAAACTGGTTTAACATGGCTTTAGAGAAGAGCAATATGTATTTTTACAATCAATTTTTGATGATTATAAAAAATATGGTTGCATAAAAGACGTTGTATATAAGAAGTGAACATTTAAATTTCTGGAAAATCATCAAAAATTGATAAAGCGTTGATTTTTCTGGTGGTAAACTACGAATTAATTGCTAAATATCGTCACCTAACTCTAAATCTAAATTTTAATATGGAATTTTATAGGTTTGAAGTATTTTATTATTCACCTTTACCTCGATTTTAGGAAGAAAAAGATGCAGAGCGAAAGTTTTCTGTAGAACTGGTTTTACGGTATTGGCAGTAACAGTGCAGGAAAACTTGCATTCAGTCGAGGAGTGAAAACTGGTTTAACATGGCTTTAGAGAAGAGCAATATGTATTTTTACAATCAATTTTTGATGATTATAAAAAATATGGTTGCATAAAAGACGTTGTATATAAGAAGTGAACATTTAAATTTCTGGAAAATCATTAAAAATTGATAAAGCGTTGATTTTTCTGGTGGTAAACTACGAATTAATTGCTAAATATCGTCACCTAACTCTAAATCAAAATTTTAATATGGAATTTTGTTGGTTTGAAGTATTTTATTATTCACCTTTACCTCGATTTTCGGAAGAAAAAGATGCAGAGCGAAAGTTTTCTGTAGAACTGGTTTTACGGTATTGGCAGTAACAGTGCAGGAAAACTTGCATTCAGTCGAGGAGTGAAAACTGGTTTAACATGGCTTTAGAGAAGAGCAATATGTATTTTTACAATCAATTTTTGATGATTATAAAAAATATGGTTGCATAAAAGACGTTGTATATAAGAAGTGAACATTTAAATTTCTGGAAAATCATTAAAAATTGATAAAGCGTTGATTTTTCTGGTGGTAAACTACGAATTAATTGCTAAATATCGTCACCTAACTCTAAATCTAAATTTTAATATGGAATTTTATTGGTTTGAAGTATTTTATTATTCACCTTTACCTCGATTTTCGGAAGAAAAAGATGCAGAGCGAAAGTTTTCTGTAGAACTGGTTTTACGGTATTGGCAGTAACAGTGCAGGAAAACTTGCATTCAGTCGAGGAGTGAAAACTGGTTTAACATGGCTTTAGAGAAGAGCAATATGTATTTTTACAATCAATTTTTGATGATTATAAAAAATATGGTTGCATAAAAGACGTTGTATATAAGAAGTGAACATTTAAATTTCTGGAAAATCATTAACAATTGATAAAGCGTTGATTTTTCTGGTAGTAAACTACGAATTAATTGCTAAATATCGTCACCTAACTCTAAATCTAAATTTTAATATGGAATTTTATTGTGTTTGAAGTATTTTATTATTCACCTTTACCTCGATTTTCGGAAGAAAAAGATGCAGAGCGAAAGTTTTCTGTAGAACTGGTTTTACGGTATTGGCAGTAACAGTGCAGGGAAACTTGCATTCAGTCGAGGAGTGAAAACTGGTTTAACATGGCTTTAGAGAAGAGCAATATGTATTTTTACAATGATGATTATGATGTCGCCATTAACGGTTGCGTTGGGTGCCTATTCAGGTGTGGCTCGTCACCTGACTGTGGTTCTAAAATACGACGCCCGTCGCCAATAGCCCTCGTGTAGCTCTGGTGCGACGATAATTCAAACCAAAACAATGATGATTATAAAAAATATGGTTGCATAAAAGACGTTGTATATAAGAAGGGAACATTTAAGTTTCTGAAAAATCATTAAAAAATGATAAAGCGACCTAAATCGTCACCTAACTCTAAATTACTCAATTTATATAAAAAATGAATTTTTAAGTAACTCATTTACTTAAAATTAATATATTTTAAACGGATATTATATTAAATAGACTGAATATGTTTAAATAAGTCAATTGTGGAATGAAACTCGTAATTAGAACGATATACTATATTTGTAGAGATATATTTTTAAATCTTAAGTATGTAATACGGATGGACAAGACAGATAAACATTCGACCAAAGATTACCACTCTTCCTCCAAGGCGTTACCGAAAGCATTTTTTCTCGTCAGTGATTGGTACTGTGTGCGCACGTGACATCTAAGCTCCACCCATAATCACGCGTTTGCATGTCACGTGGGCACAAAAAAAAATCACTTGAGAGTAAAAAATGATTTCAGTAACACCTGGCAAAAATTTACATGTTCTGCCTCTCCATCAATGTCGATAGCTTTACGTAGAAGTTAATTTAACCGTATCCGGCTGTCTAGTTATAGCCTCCTTTAAGAGATTTAACACAGCCGATACGCTTCGTAATTTAAAACCCCAGATAAGTGACGAGATCGACACCTGAGAGAAGCATCCAACGGAACTTCGAGTGAAAACGTAGAAATAGCTCTAAGTGACATATTTTTATGGTTAAACTAAAGAATCGTGGCCGGATATTTCAAGCCAAATCTGGGAACCCCGACTAATCAATATTACGGCAACCTTTGGCGAAAATTAGCTATCTATGGAAAAGTTTCTTATCATGTCACGTTCTCCATACTGCGGTCATTTATTGATTGCCTCGGCCAGCGCCGGGATTTATTGTCACTCAACCTGGCGATATTTTTGAAAAGACGCCAAATCCGGCCACGATTTGTTAGTTTAACCCTTTTTTTTCATCCAACAGGATAGCACCATGCGTCTGATATACGCCTATTCGGATGAAGACCCAGCGAGTGAGCACGATCTTGCGTACCATTTCAAAACGAGGCGGGGCGCCAAAAGCGCTCTTTTGCTCCAACTCCCCAGCACAGACAGAAAGAAAGTGGACAAATCTTCACTGAAGCGATGGGACATCTTGTCGCCAAATGTGAGAACTTCAAAGTAGAATAAATTCTAGATTTTTAACCCTTTCAGTCCCAGTGATGCCATTTAGCAATTTGGCATCATCATGTTTCTGATCATATTACTAGAATACGAGGGTACCTAACCTTATTACGATACCCTCGTAATAGGGCTGACTTTTATTAGGATTAATAAAAAATATTTTCCAATGCAAAAAAAAAGTTTGAAGAATTGAATGATAAGTTTTTCATGAATAGCTCTAGACGATCAGAATTTTTTTCTTCTGAAATTATGTTGCCAAATTGTGATTGGGACTGAAAGGGTTACGAGTAAAGAGGATAGTTTGTCTATATAGACCTAAAGCACTATTTTTGAAATCACAATGACCATTAAATTTCTTTAAATTTTAGGCATTTTAAATTACAAATATTGTGATTTTAAAAAACAGATAACGCACCAATTTAACCCAGTAAGTAATGCTTTGTGACCATCCTATCTTCAGGGTTAAAGTTAAATGGGGAAAAAAAGAATATTAAGAAAAATATAACTTCTAACTTGTTTAAAACATTAGTTGTTCCATCTTATACGGAGACTCCCGATCTTAGATAAATAACAATCAGCATTGGGCAATGGACGATTGAAACATTGTACAAACTTATTCGTGACTAGGACGTTGACTTGAAAAATCATTTTTGCACAATGGAATTTTAAAGAAAGCTCACCACTCGTTTAAATAAAATCAGAATAAAAAAAGCCTAAAATGTTTAATATATTTGTAAAAGTAATTACATGAAAGGAAGACTTATCTTAGAATGATATAGTTATTATAATAAACCAAATACAACTACACTGTTGAAAATATGGTCCGATGCTTCACCAAATATTGGTGTTTTGTTTTTTATATGCAATCAGCATTTGGTACCATATTTCATCATTTTACTATTACCACGGACACAGACTTTATTACATTTTTTTCCAGTTTGAATTGAAGTCAAGTTTTTCTACTATGTACTGGTGTAAAATTTACAAAGCCCCTGAAGTGTTTGAGAAGAATCACATCATTGTGGTAAGTTAGATTGCTTTACCTATAGGGTAAAAAAATTATAAAAAAAAACTTCGCTAAGTTCGAAACAGGACAGGATATAAACCAGAAAGAGAAATAACACCGACAGGGACGAATATCCAATAAGATCAAAATCCCGACAAATAAAAAAATTAATGCCGTTTTGCTTAATTAAGAGCAATTTAATAATTTTTGTTTTAATACCTTTGATTTTTTTGCTGTCTATTTTTTAGCATCCATAATACCCTCACAACAGAAAACATGATGCACATTATTCGTTATATTAAAAAAAATCCTTAACAGTAAACGATCTTAGCGTTTAACTCATGCAACAAAATTTTTAATCTTTTAATAAGTTTCATTGTATCCGAAATATAAAATCGACCTTTCGTGTTGGTTTAGATAGCGTGTCTATCCTAATTGGAAAAACCCATTATATAACATATTAATTGAATAAGGTAAGTAATAACTCCGAAAATGCCGAAATTCTTTTTTTTCCCCTAAAATTACTTTTAAAATCTTTAAATGTATACTCATATTGTGTGATAGAAAAAATTAGCAAAAGCGGGCCACTTAAGGGTTTAATTAACGTTGAGAACAGTAACTACATTGAATAAGGTAATAACTCTAAGAGTAATTATCAAATTCAAACAAACCGATTCAATGGGAATGTTTCAAATGACGTAAAACTCTTGTTTTTATTTTTTCGTGTCCTGCAATTTCATTGGTTGCATCGGTTTCACTCTCATTTCGCGGTTTTTGTCGTCTGATTGTTCCCTTTTCAAAGTTCCATGCAACTTGTTCTTATTCTTGCTATTTGTTAAACTTCATCGGTATTAATTCGATTAAGATTCAAGAATGCAAAACATTACCAAAATGCCGATGATGTTGGAAAACTTTTGGCAATTTAACGTAGTAACAAAGAAAAGCTTTAGTTCTACTAAATGAGAAGTTTGTGTACAACATTAGTTTCATTAAGGTAAAAAAAGTAATTTTCATGATCAGAATTTTTTTAAAAATTAGTGAGTAAAATATTCTTAGAAAACTTACTTTCGCAATGGGGTTGTTTCACGGAGGATCTGGCAAGGGTCTCCGAGGTCTTATTTTCATTTTTCTTGAATTACTTTTGTTGTGGTTGATATACTCAGGTTTGTGTCCTGACCAAGCACACGAACCTGAACATATGTCTACCAACTAACCAACCAATCAAAACAAAAGTAATTCGAGAAAAATGAAAACAAGACTGCGAAGCTGTTGCCAGATCCTCCGTGAAACATCCCCATTACCAAAACAAAATTAATTCCAGAAAAATGAAAACAAAGCCGCGGAGCTGTTGCCATCCACGACGCGAAACAAAACTACATTGTTCTTCTCTATTTCGCAGGCCGAGCCACTGATCCAGAAGGGTCACGAGCAGTTCGTGCATCACATCCTTCTGTACGAGTGCGTCGGGGGAACGAGCGACGAGTACGAGCCGCATCTGGAGGTGAAGGGGCACCAGTGCCACCGGCCCAATATGCCCGACGCCATGAAAAAGTGCGAGGGGGTGGCGCTGGCGTGGGGGGTAGGGGGAGAGGTGGGTCTTATTACTACACTGTAAAAATTTGGTGAATTAATTACAGCTGCAACCAAAGTTTTGTGCTTACTTTTACCATTTATTGGTGCTACTACGGGCTCTGAATTTTGGTTTTACGTCGAACCAAAACATGGTGCTGCGAAATAGTTAAACTTGGTTCATCTTTGAAAAAAATTGGTGCAAGCGGTAGCACCAATAAATGGAAAAAGTAAGCACCAAAGCATGGTAAATTTTCTTGCCAACCGTCGTTAACGAGTTAATTTCTAGAGTGAACCTCCAATACGCCCGTGTAGCTCTAGTGTGATTATTTTTAACTCAAATGCACAACACCCGAGTAAGAGTTTATAGACAATAGGGTGGCGCTGGCATGGGGGTTAGGGGAAGATTTGGGTCTTATTACAACACTGTAAAAATTTGGTTCAAACTTATATAAAAATTTGGTGAATTCCAGCTGCAACTAAAGTTTGGTGATTTACCATTTATTGGTGCTACCACGGGCACCAAATTTTGGTAGAACGTCGAACCAAAACATGGTGCTCCGAAATAGCGAAATTTGGTTCAACGTTGAACCAAAATTTGTTGCCCGTGGAAGCACCAATAAATAGTAAAAGTATACACCAAACTATGGCTGACACCTAAGCAGTCACCTAACACAACCTTATATCGACATCGATCGCAAGCGTCGTGAAATACCAAATATAAAATATTTCATATTAATAAATTTATAAATATATAAATTTCTTATAAATTTTTGTTTCTAATGCCTTTTTTAAGGATTTAGTTTTACCACCGAATGTTGGTTTGCCATTGAATCCTGGACCTTCGAAGTACTACATGATGGAAATACATTATGATAATCCTTCCAGAATCGGAGGTATAAATACTTTTTATAACCGTTATTATATAAAAAATATTTTAGTACAGGATCAAGCAGCAGGGAATTTTATAAACATTTATACTTTTTTGTAATGCATAGCATAAAGTTCGTTAATTTATCATCAATCAATTTGTCTTCCCAGACAGATTTAAATTGCATTTGTTTGTTTTTTTTAATTAATTGCTATAAAAAGTTCATCAAATATTCAATTAATGCAGTCATAATCCAAGTTACTGTTTTTAAAAAAAATATGCTATTTTAATTTTAAATTGCTTTTTATGTGTTAAATCACTAAATATAATGTTTTGAAACATTTCAAGCGTACTTTAATTTAAATAAAATTATGATTAACCTATTTAAGACGGGTGGCGAAAAAATTTTACACGCGAAAATGAAATTTCGGTTTAAGTTTATTGAAAGAAACAAAAGATCATAGCCCTGAGGAATTTATGAAGAACAACTTAAGTTATACCAGAAATACGAATTTTGAAGACTTAACGTTAAAGTTTTCATTCGGAAATGAAGACGTTAATGTTATTCACAAATTCTTCGTTCATGGGTTAATCATCATAATCTTTTTTTATTACACTAGGGGGCAAAGCCCCCTGCTCGTTAAAGCTCGCCAACTGCCGGGAATGGCTAAGCAATTCATATTTGTTTGCTCCACAAACAAACATGTTATACTAATATGAGGATACTGCAAATGCAGGAATGCTCATCTAGACAATATGGCTAGTGTCCGTGGGACTGCTCCAGGGCATCACGTAGCTCTAGCGCTAAGCAACAATCTCTACCAAAGCCACGGGACACAGACATAACCTGAAGCAGCCCCGGCACAAAACAAGCACACCGCCACACTTACTTTCAGCGTTTCTGATTGGCTGAAGCCGCGTAAGTCACGTGGCTTTCAAGCGTCCGACAATTACAATTTTATAGTATATAGAGATCACATGATAAACCATTAAACTTCTCTGAACAGGTATAGTGGACAGTTCTGGGTTCCGCTTGTACTACACCCAACAGGTTCGGAAATACGACGCTGGGACCCTTATGCTGGGTTCGACAGTCAGCACGAGGATGTTCATCCCTCCCAGAGTGCCGGAGTACACCGTGGCCGGACACAGCAATCCGGCATGCTTGGATCCGGTAAGACACGTTTGTGAAAAAAATGTCTAAATTACACAGATTTGCCTAGTAAAGGCGGTGCAGAATTTCAGCAACTTTCAGTTTTTAGATTTTGTGTTGTCCAAAGTTTCAGTTTACCAAAATTACAACGAGGTTGTTTCACGGAGGATCTGGCAATAGCTATACGGTCTTGTTTTCCTTACTCTCTAACAACTCTCTAAATGTCTTTGCTCTCTATTTATTTTTGTATTGGTTAGTTGGTTGGTAAAGATAATCAGGTTTGTGTGCTGACCAAACACACTAACCTGAAGATAGGTCTACCAACCAACCAACAAAAGTAATAAGAGAGTAGGGAAAACAACATCGTGTAGCTATTGCCAAATCCTACGTGAAACAACCCCATAGCGAGCGAAATTACGAAAAAGAAAATATTTACCAAGTTTTAAAGAAAACAAAAACGTAACAAACGGTTTCTACGTCACTGCTTTTGTCCCATCGCTCCACTTGTCTACGCTGTATTCCTTTCTATTCTATAGTACTATCAAACAAAACAGCTAAAAGCATTACAAATAGAATAGTTATAAATAACTTAGTACTCGGCGAAGTGTATCGTTTAAAACTTACTTTTTATTTATTTTTAGCATATTCCGGAGTCAGATCGCAGACTGAGTCGCTGTAAGTAAAAGTTGGGCGGAATGAAATTAAATATTTTGGATTCAGGAATTTCTTAACATTCTGATTCGATTAAAAAAATAATTCAAAAAATGCTGAAATTTTGTTTAAAAAAAACATGCAAATAACAAACACACAGTAAAGCTGTATTTCACTTCGGAATTAATATATAGTTAGTATTTTCTCTCTCATACCAGTTTAATAAGTTCGTTCTTTATTACAGGACATGCCTCAAGATGGTATCAATGTGTTGGGAGCCTTTTTACATGCTCATTTGTTGGGTAAGATATCTGAACTTAACTAAGATAAGTAGACTATGGTTCATCAAAACAGATTGAAGCAAGGCAAATCGACGAAATAACGATAACTAAACTTAAAACTGTCTTTTTTTTATATTTCTCTAACGAGAAAATAGTTTAAAAGACAATTCTAACAGCTTCCCAGTAAAGAAAACTCGCACTTAACTAAAAAAAAAAATACTGCATTACGTAATAAAAATCTAAGGGCGTGAAAGACTACATGACTTTGAATTACAACTCAAGAAATCAATATATTTAAAGGTAATTTCAATGACCTTAAGGGGGAATGGGCGCGCTGGACCGGGGGTCTCCAAACTCAAGTGCCTCAGTGTTAATCCAATGGGAAAAAATAAACATTTTCTTTGTCACATTTCTCCGGCTGTATATAATATTTTTACAAACCTTTTTTCTGTCTAAATGTAGATAACTTACACGTCTCTATAATTGCACTTTTTAAAATTGCTTCGAATACTTTTTGTAAAATTATTTATTCAAAATTAAAAAATATATATATTCGAACCAATTTCAAAAAGTGGGATTATAGAGACCTGTAAGTTATCTACATTTATTATTTAAGAAAAAAAAACGCTTGTAAAAATATTGAATACAGCCGGAAAAAAGTGACAAAGACAATGTCCCCCCCCCCCCCCCCATTGGATTAACACTGAGGCACCTTGCTTTGGAGACCCGCGATCCAGCGCGCCCATTCCCCCTTAATAATCAATAATAGTTATAATTTTATAACAACAACTTAATAACAAATAAATCATAATAAAAATAGCTAAGTTTTACTTTTATGAGGAAACTTGCACAATAAAGTATTTATTATTGCTTAATATAAATTAGAAATAGTTTTGTGAAATTTCTTGCTTAGGTCGTCGCTTGAAAGCGAGGCATTTCCGCAATGGAATCGAACTTCCGCCTTTAGGAGAAGACAACAACTACGACTTCAATTATCAGGTACAACTTTAACTATTAATTAATTGAAGAGCTTAGTGGAAGAACGTGGTAAGTGACAAAAAGGCGAAAACGAGAAAATGAGCTTAAAAGTTTTTAGTTTGCACTTAGATACGTTAAAAATAGAATTTTTAAAGGGTAAAAAATACACTTAACTTGAAGTGTATGTAAAAGAGGAATCTTGTTATCTTTAAAGGAGGGAAAATCATGTTCATTGACAAAAAAAAAACCCTCGTTTTTTTAAAAAATGTCACTTAGCACGTTCTTCCACTAAGGTCTTCAAATTGAAGAGTACACGGGAAAACCGAAAGATTTTGTAGAGAAGTTTACTTAGCAGGCCACTTTGGCGATTATAGCGAGTGATTGCCTAAACTTGTGTAAGGAAACCAGGTCCTACCACAGAGATCATAGTTAAAGTAATAGAGTGGCAGATCACGTGACCTCCAATGATAACGACGGGACGCGCAAGGAGCTCCCAGAAGAGCCCCAATGAAGCCAGCGTTGTAGGTCACTTGATATTCCACTCTAATACTTTAACTACTATCTCTGTGGTTCCTAGCTACCAAGATTCAGGCGGTTGGCGATCCCGGCACTTGGACCAAGCGAAGAAGAAAGAGAGAAACTGGTTTTCTGCCGCCAATGTCCGCCAAGTACACAATTGCGGACGTCTGCCTAATAAATCAATCGGTTCTTCCCGTGTACTCTTCAATTATTAATGAGTTATTGATAGACATTTTCAACTTTTTAATCGTTTTAATTGTGTCAGACGTGTATTTTTAAATAAAAATGCATTCTTTTTACAGGAATATAGGTATTTTCCAAAAGAAGTTAAATTTCTACCGGTAACTATTCATTCTTAAAATTATTTTTTGGCTTACTTATGCATTTTAGCAAGTTTATGCTTTTGAAAGTTATTAAAAAATATTTTTTTTTAATTCGTAAAATTAGCGAAATTTGAATTAAATCCAAATAATCTTTTACGTTATCTATTAATATATTTTTCTTATAAAGGGGGACCAAGTAACAGTGGAATGCGTTTATGATACTTCTGAACGGAATGTGACTACTTTGGTGAGTAAAAATTAATATATAGTCCATTAAATGAATGTACGATTTGGCTTGTTAAATCTCGAATGTTTGTAACATTTTCGAATTACAACTAATCGGCAGAAAGGACAGCAATCGCAAAAGTTAGGACCTTTTGGCCCACAGTTGAAATAAAAATAATTTTGAACGATAATTCACGAAATTCTTTCAGACAACTAAATAATTACCTAAATAATATATAATATTATATTTAATTAATTGCAATTATTAAATTTTTGATAATATAAAAAACACAAAAAAAAGTAATTTCTATAAATTAAAATAATTAAATTTGCTATTTTTATTTATAAGTTATATGACTATCAAAAAACGTACTTGATTTCAGGGTGGGGAAAGCACACAGGAAGAAATGTGCTTAGTATTTTTACTTTACTATCCCCGAATAGAAAGATTTGCATCTGTGAGTGTCCCAACAGCTGAAGTCATACACAATGCAATAGAGAAAGAGTAAGTGAAATTTCTTTTTCTCAGAAAGTAACTGTTGCTTTCAGCGGTAACGAACAATTTAGTTACTTTCCCATTACTTCTTATGTCGCTCTTCACGGATTTTTCGGCGCAGTAAAGCGCTCGGCTTAATGAAATTTAACAACGCCGAATTTTCGTCCTTAACTTTTTTCGATTGTCCGTATTTCTTTAGCTTTGGTTATCTTTGAAAAAAGGTAAGACAGCTAAATTTCAATTTTTCTTATTACTTCAAATTTTTAAAAGTAACTTATTAGTTACTTATTGCAGTAAGTAACCGTAACAAAGCTACTCTTCCTTTATAAGTTATTATTAACAAAACTTTAATAAAATAAATTAACACCCATCTAATGAAAATATAGGATGGCGTTCAAGAAGCCTTTAGAACAGTCAATTGGGTAAAAACCAAGAAATTTAAAGTACTTTAAAATAGCAAATTAAAATATCTATTCTGAATAAAAAATGAAAACGTTTTTGAAAGATGACAAATTTAACTTTAAAGCTGTCAATTCACAAATACTATGGAATCAGCTAAAACCTTACGACCCATCCAACACAGAGAAATCTGAAATGACTTCTTTTAATCATTCTTTAGTTTTGCACAATCCTACTACGAATTTTACAATGATTTGTTGACCATGAACTGGACTGAAGTGGACATTACAGAAGTGCAACAACAAATGCAATACGGCCCTCACGACACACACTGCTATTTGGGAAATGGCGAGAAAAACTCAGTAAGTTGAAACATTGATATGAAAAATTCACTTAGAAAATAGTGTGTTGACTTTTAATACAAAAAATTGTGTTTTTCGCAGTCATTACAAGTTGTTTGGAACCGATACGAAAATTGGGTTGTGAGTAAATAATAAGGTATGGTTAGCACAAAAATTTTGTTGAAGGCGTAGCATGTATGTATTATTTTTAAAGGTAGTTCAGCATATGCTCTTTAATGCTTCGGATAAATAGCTACACTCCTTGCCAACCTAAGTTGGGTAAATTGAAATATGCTATGGAGAAGATCCTTCCGCGGACGTAAAGAGTTCCATAAATTATTTGTGAATCTATCTGGAAAACATGTTTAAAACATTGTTTTCATTTAAGGTTTAACAGATTTGAATATTATTTGAGAAAATTTGGCAATTTTATCGGAATGAAAAGTGTATATTTGTTAAATTGTATTAAGATTTAAAAAAAAATTGTATGTAAATATTACCTTTCAAGAGTTTCCTACTAACGGACCAACCACGCTGCTCCCATTGCCTTTTTACTCTTTGTTTTAACCCAAGTTAGGTTGGCACAGAGTGTATCCCAAAATTCAAAAACTCCATATTACAGTACTTTAAAATGAAGATTATTATTTTTTAATATATATTTTAGAAAACCTTTGCGCACCCACAAGTGTTTTTTTAAGAAAACAATTGAACATGATTGACAAAATTAGTTTTTTGTCCATCGCGTATTGATATAATTATCGTCTCCTCTTATTGTTGTCAGTGTGTTGGAACAAGACAAATATGTGTTTGTATGTCAGTAACTCGATTCTTGTATTGAAACAACACAATATTGTAACGTTGCCATTTTTACATAATGCTCGTGTTCCGCATCTGCATGTGTTATTTTAACAAATTTCTTCTGAGTGTTTTTATGGTTTACTACGAGGCAAATACTTGACCATCTTTTTTAACAATTAAAGAAAAAGAAAAATATCATGATTTTTAACATGGGGCAGTCTGCTGCATTTCTTTTTTAACACACCCGAGGGTTAATTGACGGCTCATAAGCTAAAGTTGGTTGGTAGACATATATTTTCAGGTTCATGTGCTTGGTCAGAGACCCGCTTATAAACCTTCTTCAAGTAAGACAGACACAACATACACACATAAGTGACAGATGCTACCATCTATCGCCACCTCCGCAATTTAGACATTGTCCCTGAAGGAGAGGGAAATAGTCTCCAAGGACCTGTACCCATCGGAAACTACGCCATGACCCCCCACAGGACTTTATGACCCACATATTTAACGAGCACATACTCCACATATACTCAGTGGTTCTTCAATGGTATCAGGACTCGATCGCGGGACCTTCCCATTCTGAGCTCATAAGCTAAAACATACACAGAGGGACATATGAACTTTCGCCAAACAGCACCACACTTCCTCCAAGATATTACCAAAAGCATTTAAAGCATATCCAGATGTCAATGAAATACTTTACATGCGATTATGTTTTCTCTGTCAGCTTCTTTTATGTCATGAATAAGTTATTAACATTTCAAATGTTTTAGGTCAAGGAGACAATATCCTATCCAGAGAATCTGCGTTCGTTTAAGAAAGAATCTGCATGCTATGCGACTGGATTACATCACCATGGAAACAGCATGACTTTGAATAGCAATTTCGGGAATGTTTTTGTAACTTCATTAATTCTTGCAGCATTAATACATTTGTAAAATATTGATTTTGTAAAGCAATACATAATGAATAACTATAGTATTTGCACAGGACAAAATGTGTGACAAATGATTAAAAGTGTGAGTACTGAATTAATGAATAATTACCTACTGAATAATTAAGCTATTTCCACTGGTCAAAATGTGTGACTAATGATTAAACGTGCGAGTAATGAGTTCATGAATATTTACCTAATGAATAAGTAAGCTATTTGCACAGGTCAAAATGTATGACAAACAATTAACAATTAAATGTGTGAATAATGAATTAATGACTAATTACCTAATGAATAATTAAACTATTTCCACAGGTCAAAGTGTGTGACAAATGATTAAATGGGCGAGTGATGAATTGACGATTAATTATTAAGAAATGTAGGAGTTATTTGAAATTTAGCTACTTTAATCTGGATTTTTTTAAAAAGCTTTTTTGCTTAAGTTCTGGGAATAATATCGAATGTTAATTTCTTTGTTTAAAGGCCATAAACTTATGTTTATTTTTGTTGCTAATGTTTCAAAATGTAATTAATGCAACAGAATTGAAATTAGAATTTTATATTTACTTAATTTTTTTATGCATCAAAATCATCTGGCAAATAATTAATATGTCTTCTTGCAAAATAAAGGTCTTATTATTATTAAGTTATTATTAAAAATTTTTTGGAACAGATTGTTTGAATAATTTTTTTTCTCTTAATGTAAGATAATATTTAAACTTAAAAATCAAATAATAAAAATGTGATTTTGTTTTGTAAATGACTGTGTATATTTTCACATGTTTATTAATTATTATATTTAACAAGAGTGTTTTAATGGATGTTTCTCCTACAACTAATTGAAGACTTGTCATTTAAAGGGTCTGTTTAGCAAAATCAACTCACATTTTCCAATGTATAACTAAGATATAGGTTTTGTCATCTTCATTGGTGACTTCTTCCAATTGAATTTACAATCATCAAAAGTCGCCAATGAACAGGCCAGAACCAATAACTTTGACATTACAAAATTTGAGTTTTGCAACTAGAACCATCATTTAATAGAATCATAAATTATGACCCTTTGGTTATATATGGTGCAATACAATCTTCTAGATCTCAAGACAGATTAACCCTGGATTAATTAATTATCTAGAAAATGGTCATAAAAGTGCTTATTTTTTTATCCCTGAAAATTATATAAAAATATGCGTCTAAAAAATACACATGAATTTGTTGTTTGTTTTTTGTGTGAAGGTTAAAATAGTTAGATAATCTTATTGACATGATAGTTGGTGGATATAACTCTTTCAGTCCCAATGACAATTTGGTATCTTCATTTTAGATTTTTTTTTCTGATCGTCTATAGCCATTTATGATGTCAAAAAGCACATTATATGATTCTTCAAACTTTTTTCCCATGAGAAAATATTTTTGTATTAATCCCAATAGATGTCAGCCCTATTATTATTATTTTAAAATTATGATCAGAAACATGATAATGCCCAAATGGAATCAATGGGACTGAAAGGGTTAAGTTTGTTTTAACCTTATTGGTGGTGAGTTACTTTACTATTGAACACTCAAGCCCAGAAATATTGCAGGCAGGAGTAAGAAATAAAGATGGAAGGCACACCCCGTCATTTACACAGCAGCAGGAACAAAGGGATTAATGTATATGTTTTTACTATTAGTAAACAAAAAATAAAAATAAGTAATAAAAATATATACTTAAAATTTATTCTATTTTCTGTATACATAGCCAATTGTTCAGTTCTTCATAAGGTTCAAGAGCCACACCATCATCGAAAGGAATATGCCATCCTTGTTCCATGCTACCTTGGACATTGATACTGTATTGCAGAGGTTTCTGAAACCAAATAATATAAATTAATTAAAAAATAAACACAAGTTAATGTTCTTAACTATTTAAGCCACTTATTTTGTTTTTAATAATTTTTGCTTGAACTGTTTGCTTTTTACGTTTACTTTTAATCAACGCACCAATTTAACAAGCAGCGAAAAGTAGGATTAGTTGACATATTAACGAAGATCATATATTTTTTTTAAAATGTCAACAGTTTAAAAAGAAGTATATTTATCAAGTTTGTTAGTGTAAGTTTTGTATGAATAATATTAAGCAACTGTTCAATACAAAAAAAGTTATAATAACTGCTGAATGGTATCTTTAAAGTGGTTCAGAAGTAGTTCTGTTGACTTTGAGAATAGAAACTTAGAAAAAGACGCTTTATTCTGGAAAATAAACATTTCGTTTGCACTAGCAAACCCTCTTAAGAAAATGGTAAAGTGGATTTGCAGTAACTATTATTTATAATAGCTGTTACACTAAGTTTTACTGTCTCAAAACAAAAATTCACCAAGAACAGATTTTCATTCTTATCTGTACTACAATAGGTCGAATTCACACATTCACAAAATTAATTATAAGTAAATTGTAACACTTGATAACTTCATTGGTTATGAAAAAGGATACTTAAACTTATAGGATTGCAATACATAGTACATTTCATAAAAAACTAACAAAACCAACTAACGAATTAAGTTGTTAAATGGGAAAATCAAAATTATGAAAAAAAATACATTGGTGGAAAAACAAACTGTATTATATATGCAGAGATTGGAAAGTTACTTTTAAAAAGTAACTCTGTTACAGTTACTTGGGTAAAAAAGTTACTCGGTTACAGTTACTTGGGTAAAAAAGTTACTCAGTTACAGTTACTTGGGTAAAAAAGTTACTCAGTTACAGTTACTAAAAATGAACGAAAAGTAACGAATCAGTTACTTTTTGAAATTTCAAGTTATAAGAAAAATTGAAATTTAGCCATTTCTTACGATTTTTCAAAGCTTTACTTTTCACTCCCAAGAAAGGATTGTATTTCGGGAATGCGAAATGTTCCCATCTTAGACGGAATTTCAAAATTGGTGTCAGACAGCCTTCAGAAAGTAACGGAAAACTAACAAAATTTTTCGGAACTTCATTACAGCTAAAAGTAACTAAGTTACAGTTACTTTCTATAAAATCTAACGGCGTTACTCATCGTTATCTAAAATAACTCTAATCCCTGAATATATGAAAGATCCTCACCACTAATTCTGGTTCATTGTTGTCTCCCACCGCAAAATAAATTTGGTGGGTCTGCTGCCATTTCTTGAAGTTCCGGATGAGAAGAGGGTCATTCAGTCGTGACATGTGGTCTCTCATGAGGTCGGACGAAACTATATTTGAGTAGGGACCACTCAACAGAGCAGCATACACCATGAATGTATCATCTTGAGATCTGCAATTGATAACAAGTGTATGGATTCAAAACAGGGTTGGGATTTTACACGTAAAAACTAGTTTTTACCAAGACATGGTAAAAACTAGGTATTTACTGGTAAAAACCAGGTATTTACCGGAAAAAACATTATATTTCGTGTGCTTAAAAACAAATATTTCACAATCTATACAAAATTTATGCTTTTATTTGTATACACATACCTATGTGTAAATGGACATTTTCCTAGAAAATAAAAATGATATCTACATTTATTTCTTTAAAAGTTTTAAAACCTTAATTTAGGGTAAATTTTCAAATATTTTCATTCAAGTCATTCAAATAAATAGATAAGAACACATGCAGAATGTAAAAATTGGGCATTTGTTGTTCTTGATGTTTATAGTTTTTTCTTCTTATTAATACCGGTAAAAACCCTAAATGGTAAATACCATGCCAACTCCGATTCAAAATCTCTTGATGATTGTTAAAATGAGTTTGTAAAGAATATTAAATCATATTGAGATCATCATCATTGGAACATCTTGAGATCTGCTATTGATAATGAGTGCATGGATTTAAAGTATCTCGGGGATTATTAAAATGAGTTTGTAAAGAATAATAAATCATATTGAGATCATCATCATTGGATCATCTTGAGATCTGCTATTGATAATGAGTGCATGGATTTAAAGTATCTCGGGGATTATTAAAATGAGTTTGTAAAGAATATTAAATCATATTGAGATCATCATCATTGGATCATCTTGAGATCTGCTATTGATAATGAGTGCATGGATTCGAAGTATCTCAATGATTTTTTTAAAATCTATTTTTATATTTTTTTATGGAAAACATACCAGTAGTTAAATAATATAGATTTTATGTTTGATTGCTATTGTAATACTAATACATGAACAATTACTCCAGATGTTTAGTACCTTTAAAATAATTGCAAAAGAAATATATGATATTCTTTACTAACAAAATAAGTCAATTGAGAGAAATCTCATTTTTTAAATACAATTATAATTTTAAAAGAGTTACCAATCTTTAGTAATTCTCTGACGATTTAAAAACAAAAGTTGAAACCTATTTTCTGAATATCAGTTACTTTCACCAATTTTATGGGCTTTTAGATAGAATGGCAACCCAACATAAATTTTTTAGTTACTTTACAAAATACATGTATAAATGTACTTCTTACATGTCACTTGTGAGAAACAGCCTAGCTTTTTGAGTAATTTTCTTCATGATGGAAATAGGCCACGATTTCATGTGGTACTTTCCAAGGACAAGTAGTCTCACTGAGGGTCCGGCTAAAGCGTCCACAACTTTCAAAAGCTAAAAACAAATAAACATTGTATTATTCAATATTTTAACTCTTTATACTTAGACTTGTTTAGTAAATCAGCAGGGTTCCCACTCTTACTTCAAAATAAAAATCAAGGAGTTTCTAAGGACTTTTTAAGGACTCCCCCAAGAAATTTCAAGGACCCTTAATTATGATGCGTTGATTACTGTGCCTATTAAATCGACTAAACATTAAAATAAAAAAAGAGTTTGAAATACTGCCGACGCCAAGGAGATGGCAACTATATCAGAGGAAAACACATAAGTATTTGGCAAAAATGCAAGTGTTTATGTATAAGCAACGTTTTGTAACAAATGCCAAAGTGATATGTACTTCATTTAGAGCCAACTTTAGGAAACTTCTTCTTTTAGGAGGAGTAGTCTTTTAGGAAGAACTTCTCTTAGGAACTTCATCTTTTAAGAAATGACTTTTTGAAATTTGAAGGTAGCGAACTAAGAAAATTAAGGACTTTACAACGATTGTTTGTCAAAATCAAGGAGTTCTAAAGGGTACTTTTTATCAAGAATTAAAATCAAGGACTTTTCAACAATTTTTTGTAAAAATAAAGGAGTATTAAAGGGTCCTCTTGAAGTTGAAAATAAAAATCAAGGACTTTTAAGGACCCGTGGGGACCCTGATCAGGTACTTTTTTAACAAAAATAAATTATAAGATTAAAAAAAATAGATAAAAAGTAAGAAAAAACATTAATATATTTTGTTTCATTTGAAAATTGAAAATCTAAAACAGCTTGAGAATTTATATGACTTTCTAAAATGTTCAACATTTTAAAATTGATAAATAAAAAAATGTCTTAGTTTACAGAAAAAAAGTACTTTAATAAATAGATTAACCAAAACTGTATTTTTTTAAGGAAGATATTCACCAAGCAAAAACCTTTACAAAATGGGCTTTGCTTAGATGCTAAAAATTCAAAAAAGTTTAAACAAACTTGATTGAAACACAATAGTTGAACTTTACATGATAAGTTTTCCCCCTTGTTAGCCCCCTCTCCTTTTCAGAGATTTAAATAACATTTAGGGTTTTTTCAAAAAGCCCTTAAATCCCTTTTAAAATATACAACGAAGCCCAGTGGTAGTGCCTCGCACTGCAACGCCACAGGTCCGGGGATCGAATCCCGGATTGGGCGAGGTTGACCCATCCTTTTCATCTCTTAAGTGTGTCGATAAAATGGGTACCAAGCATTGGGAACTAAACACTGGGGGTTCTGCGAGAGGCTGACCACTTTACCGGAACATATGCCTAGCACCACAAAGCCCTAGGTCACGTAAACTGAAATGGGCATGGCAGGCCATGGCCCTTTAATGGGCTGTTGCGCCAAGGAGTTTAGTTAAAATATACAATTTTTCAAGGTTCATTGGAATCCATGACTACTTACTTGTGAAGCAAGTATGCGAGGGTTTTTTTTACCCTGAAAAGTATGTGCAGCATTCAGTCCATCAAGTACAATATCAAAAGGCTTGTGGTTGTTGACAAATTTGATGTAAGCATCAAACTCTCTCTCAGTGGTGTTGATGAAAAGGTCAGATTTCTTTAACGATTTTTCCAAAAATGAATTTCTTAGGGAAACGAAATCTTCCGCAGAAAAGCCAACGATACTTAAAGTTTTCGAACATGATTCACAAGTTCCATCTCTGAAAGAAAACATAAAAATGTAAAAACTAGTTTCATTCATTTTAAGTGGGATATTTGGATATATGATATAATTATCACAAATATTCTTGCTAGATTCATTGAACACGGGTGAGTTAAGATTTTACAGTTTAAGTTTTTTTTAAGTTTTATACAATAATACCAATTAAAAAAAAAAATGTTGAGAAAAATATTCAATACAAGGAAAAACCTCAAAGGAGCCATGTTATTAATTTAAATATTCACAAATACATTGAATTCTAATTTCTGCACCATAGTTGCAGAAGTATGCTAACACAAATCCATAAACACAAAATACTTTTTAATGACACATACCTACTAACTTTTGCATAGGAAATTTTCCATTTATTTGAGTTGCTGAAAATAGAAAAAAAAATTAGGTGCTTTTTAGTTTTTATTAAAATAATTTAATTAAACAAATATTGATGCAGATTAAAAACACATAATATAATAAAAATGCAACTAAATACACAATTGTTTTTTTGTACATTAAAAATTCTAAACTATTCACTATTGTGATTCGAATACAATATGTAGTGATGGCTTAAATGTTTGGATAGAAAGTACAAAAAACTACTACTAGCATAACTAGCTTGCTACTTGTCAGAGCTCCTACTTACCTTTAAAGAATAGATGTAATTATATATTTAATAGGTATTAATTAACTTTAGTAGTAAGGAAACTAAATGCAGCAGATTTAACTGTGTTTGCTATTTAACACAGTTAAATCTGCTGCATATAGTTTCCTTACTACCAAAGTTAATTAATACCTATTAAACATATAATTACATCTATTCTTTAAAGGTAAGTAGGAGCTCGGACAAGTAACAAGCTAGTTATGCTAGTGTACCACAACAGCCTAAATTACTGATACAACATTGTTATAATATTAAAATTATACATAAAATTATATCGCAATTAATTTTGAAAAAAAATTAACTTATTTTCTTTTCATATTATAATGCAGTTGAAATATATTTTGACGTGCACTGAAAAGTGCATATACCCAAAAAATTACACGCCCCTCTAGCAAAAGAAGTGTTAAAAGTTTTGTGTTTCCATTGAATTTCATTTAAAAAATATATAAATCAGTTTATTGTAACCTACATATTGTGCTGATCTATTCAAGAACTATATTAATCAATAGTTCATTAAAATTTGAGCCTTTAAGTCGACTTAATTTGATACATCACTATTCTGTCACTTTGTTATGTAGGCTTACCATTCAAATACTTCTTTAATTACTTTAGCGACATCTTCCCCAACAACAATCTCTCTCTGACGCATGTAGTCAAGAACTTTCTTGAGAAACTCTTCCGACTTCCTCCCATTCTTGACCCCCAACCTCACCGCATACAAGAAAAGCTCCCGAAAAACACGATCGCACGGCTTATCCTCAGGCCTATTCAATCTGTTCAGAAAATCCCACGCGAGTTTCTCATCCGAGTTCCTGATTGCAGCACACACGATGCTGTTCTTGATTGACATGTTGGGGTGATTCGGAACCATCTTTAGGTAAGCAAGAGCCAGCTTCCACTTATCGGTAGAGCACAGCCCCACTATCAGATGCTCTGCTGTCTTCATGTCCATAACAGGTGTGGCATCGATGAAGGGTTTGACCTTCTTGAATGACCTTAAAATGACCTCTTGACTGCAGAGGTCAACATTCTTTGCACAGAGATCCATGTATTTCAGATGGGCGAGGAAATTTATCTCGATGTGCGCATCTGTGAGGTACGTCATCAAGGCATGGGCTTCGTCGACCTTGTTCAAGGTCAAGAGACAGTTCATGAGTATGCTGGAGAAGTTGGTTTCGGTGAGAATGGTAAGTTCTAACATTAAATTGTTTTTAACTTCCGCCCATTCGTCATTGGTGAGGAGCCGGTGCGATAAAAGCGATTCCTTGATTCGTTCCTCCGCGACTTCAATTTTTGAAGGGGCGCAAAAGCGACTACCGTAAGAGCCTTCTTTTATGTCGGGAAGAGATTTCTGTTTGAAATTTCCATGTACCTTGAACGGCTTTAATTGTTTGTGATACTTGCGATTGATTGGTTGGACGTCTGAGGTTTTTCGCAAGAGCTGCGGAATACTGAGAAATGTAAATGATCGGGATGAATTTGAAAGTTCCAAGTGACTTTGAAGAATGCGATTTGTTAGGTGGTAACCATGTTGTTTCCGTAGTGCAGCTAGCATTTTGAAAGAAAATCTGGTTAAAATCCAAATTTTTTTTGTAACCTAAAAAGAGAGGAATATAGACGTTGAATTAAATTATTGCATATAATTAACTTGATGTCAAACAAAGATGTTTATATCATCCGATATTAATTGTTAAAAGGCAAACATATTACAAACAGGATAAGGTTTCTTTTTATATATTCTACAACTGCTGTGGTGATCCAAGAAACTCAATAAGGTTATTTAGACACATATGCATTGTCACATAGTGGCAAATAAATATAACTTTGATGAATGGGACAATTTTGAGTTTAAATTATCTCTCCCCTCCTTACAATTGCATTTCCAATAACATAAAAATAAAGCTCATTGACATAAATTCTAAGTAAAATGGTCATAAATTAAATTTTATCCGTTAAAAAAGCATTGACAAACATAATAGAATTACAAATGACAATTTATTAATGAGGAAAAAGTTGAAAGACAGAATCCTCTTTTAGGGTCAGAAGCAAAGTAAAACTTACTAAGTAGAAATGATAAAAAAAACAATAACCTGGCGTTTCTATAAACAGTACACACGGCGTATTATACAGTGCACAGTATTAGAGCGAAAAAATATAAAGTTCTACTCATATTTATGCGATTTAATTATAAGATTGTTACTTGTTTACATTTTAAAAAGAAAGGCACAAGTGGAAAAACTTAATGCTGCCAGTTTTTAGCTGCTTATCCCTAGACAAGATTTTAACACAGCTAGATGTTTCGTAACTTAAAATTATACTATACACCTGAGACAGTACGTACACGAGCTGCGAATAGAAACGCACACTTATTAGTCTATAAACCATCGATAATAAAGGAGTCTAGAAATAGACTGCTACAAACGATTAAATTACCAAACTATAATGTCATACTAGATGGACAATTTAATATTTAGAAAACGCGTAGTGCAGCCGTAGTGTACCGATGCCAGATATCCGGAGATACAAATATTTAGCTTCTCAAATTTTAGCCCTTCTCTTTATGTGGTTTTTCAACTATTCATCAGCATTCCTTTCCTATGCCATTATTAAGCAATAAAGTTCTAAAGGTGTCAAGGGAAACTGGAGTGAATTGTCATTGAGCCGAAAATCCACTCACACTCATTTGAGCGAACAGGTCAGAAAAGAACTATTTTCCCTACACTTGTATGCCGTATGAGACCCTTCTATCATATTGACTTGGACTCCTAAATGTATTTTAACATTTTTAGTTCGAAAGAAATTAACTTTGTTTAACTTAAAATTACAACTTTTTTAAGAAATAACCATGTTGATCATTAAGAACCAGTGAAGACGAACTCAATAGCGAAATAGGCAAGTTTCTAGGTTTTCTGCCCCGTTCGTTTCTGCTGCAGTGTCGCGTATTCTTTCTCGTTCCGTTATAGAACAGGTTAGTTTGCTGCCCTCATCAGTGAATCACACACCTCACGACTCCACTTTTCTTCTTTGTAGCTCAATGATGGCTAGCATGCGCTCCGCTTCTGCTCATCACCCCCAGACCCGGTCCTCCTGGTAAGTCTATGGGGGGGAAATGGTTTTTGTTCCAAAAAAAAGCAAAGAAATTATAGGAATATTTTGATGCGGTTTTTTTTAAATTCATAAAAATCCAATAAAGTAGTGCTGTATAAGGTTATTTTTTTAAAAAAGTTATTTCTTTTTTTTAATCTAAATTTTTTTCTATTAAAAAAAGGCAAGTAACGTTTTAAAAAAAATAACCTTATACAGCACTACTTTATTGGATTTTTATGAATTTAAAAAAAAACGCATCAAAATATTCCTATAATTTCTTTGCTTTTTTTTGGAACAAAAACCATTTTCCCCCCATAGACTTACCATTAGCAAGCCCGGTCGAAGGAGGACCGGGTCTGGGGGTGATGAGCAGCCTTAAGCCCCTGCTTTAGCACTGGGAGTCAATCTAGTATATATTATAGACTGTTAGTAGGGTAGGGGTATTTTACATATATATTCCGACTTGTGTGTTTGCTCAGTGAGCCGCTTATAGAGACTGTTAGTTAAGTAATGGTAATGTAATCGTTTCCGGCTGCCTATTTCTAACCTCCTTTAGGAGCTTTTACACAGCCAATAACCCCTCGTAGTTTAGAACACTGGTCAAGTGACGAGGTCGACACCTGAGCGGGCACAAAACGGAACTTCAAGCAACATCGTACGCTGACGCCATTGGGACTTTGGACTTTAAAGATTTAACGAGCACGTCTGTCCCGGTGTACTCACATACGTCACGAGTTGGATTTTTCTACTCTTTCCCAGTACAGATATCCGATTTGTAGGATGACTGGCAGTAGGTGGGATTCGAACCCCCGCATTCCTGAGAAGGCTGAATCCTGAGGCGGATGCCAACCATGCACTCGGCCACGGACGGGCCGACTGTTAGTTTTTAAACTTTGCATTTTTTTTTCTTGTTTGGAAAATATGGTTTGAACGGAAGTTGAATGGGGTGTGGTCAGTCCGAAGGACGTGGACATCTCCTCCGTACCAATATCCTACGTATTAGTTATTTCAAAAATAATTTTTTAAATTTTTTTTTAAAAATAGAGAAAAGTTGTTGCAGCCCTTCGAATTAGCTATAGATGTTGGTTTGTTGAAAATCTTACTGGGACTTATATAATTTATGTGTGACGGGAAGATAACCTTTTTTTTGTTGAAGTATTAATCTCACGTGTTAGACAAGGGCCATTTTCAAATAAAGACGTCAATTCTTAAAATAGCATCTAACACCACCTTCGAGCAACATCGAAATAACTTCATTACTTTGTAACCACGGACTCAAACCAGATTTAAGGTGCACCAGCCCAATCGAAGCGGATCATAGAGCCGCTTATAAACCTTCGTCAAGTAAGACAGCAGGCACAAACAGAATTTTTACTAACACGGGGAGTTCCGGTAAAGTGCACCCGGCGCGAAGGCCTCTTTAACGATGGGTTCCTATTCAGGTGTCGGCTCGTCACTTGACTGTGGTTCTAAAATACGACGCCCGTCGCCAATAGCCCTCGTGTTAGCTCTAGAGCGACGCATAATTCAAAACCTAACCTAACAAAAGTAGAAGGAGCTGAGAGATAGGATCCGGAGTGAACTGGACACATATCTTAGTTATACTTTGGAGAATATGAGAGTTTCACAACTAGACCCTTCTCACATTTTCCAATTGATGAAAGCAAACAATTTAGAAGATTATATTTTTTAACATGAAAGTCTTGTAATCTAAAAAAAATATGATGTAATTTAATCAGGGGTGCAAAGTTTGTTTAGGGGTGCTGTCAAAAGAATTATCTTGACAAAAGGAGAAAGTTCCGGATTTACTAATGTAAAAGAAAACAACCGCAGATAAGTTATATAATGATATTGTGGCACGCTGTTGTAAGCAAAAATATAGAGACCATTAAAGAAAATAATAAATGACCATTAAAAGTTTCTATGGGGCCCGGTTGGCCTAGTAGTTTGGATTGCAGACCATTACGCTAACAGGTCTGCGCGCTGTAACGGGTGCGGGTTCGATTCACGCCTTTGCCCTGCGTGTAATTTCTCTCTCTGTGTGTCAGCAAAAAATACTGTTTTACTTGACGAAGGTTTATAAGGGGGTCTCTAATCAAACTCACAAACTGGGAATATATATGTAATAGCCAACACCAACCTCTTTTGGCAAAACGGCTTCATCATTTTGCCCCTCCCCCTCCTCGTTATTCGTTACATTAAATATAAAGCACTACAAAGTACTTAATTGATTTTGACTCTACTATAGTCTATTTACTAGGCGAGCCTCGAAAAGACTTTCTTCCCCCATCCCTTCGCTTGGTTTTCTAGGAAACGAGGGGAGCATCGCTTTTCTAAACTTAACGCGTTTGATGTTCTGTTGTGAGGTCAACCATTCGAACAGTTCAAGCCCAAGTACTAGTACACTCTTAAAACAAACGAGCGATTTTAACTCAGTCTTAGTTACTTTTCACTCCTCCAGTGTCTAAAATGCACTTCTCCGATAGGAATGGATCCTTTGTGGGCAGGATCACTCCAAACGAGTGATTTTAACTCAGTCTGAGTTAATATTCACTCCTTTCCAGTGTCGAAAATGCACTTCTCCTACTGGAGTGGATTTTACTCTTTTGTTTTAAGAGTGTAGGGTGGCGATAAAACAAGCTCACGCTGTTTCGAAGAAAACCACATGTGGGGATGGGGCAGGAAAATGATTTCGAGGCTCGCATTCTTGATAGACAAGGTATAGTGCAGACAGAGTCATGACAACATTGAGACACGTCAACCCGCATTTACAAAGCTCATTATTCTGGTGAATGTACGACAAATAGTTCCTGGCCAAAGCCTGGGTTTCCTAAAAGCGTAATCGTAGCGTCAGCCATGATAGACACCATGCTTTGAAAAAATTGCTAGCATTACATTAATATTTCTGTGACATAATTTGAGTGACACAGTCGGTAACGATCGTTACCTTGGGAAACCTAAGCTTTAAATAGGGAACTAAATTGAGTTGAATAATAATTTAGAACCGTAGTCAAGTGACGAGACGATACCTGATGAAGGCAACTGAATTGGTACTTATGATTTCCTCGAGTAGTGAAAGTAAGATTTCGTTGAATCATCAATAGTGTTGAAGGCTAGAAATAAACAGCCGGAATCGTTCAATCTAACTTAACCAAAACTGTCCGTATTTGTAAGGGTCGATGTAAGGCGCGTTTACATGAGCCATCGAATCCATGCAATGGCAAACCCTCCATTAGGGGTGGTCGAAAAAGTGGTCGAGCAGGATTTCTATCCATCCATGGAATGAAACATCAAACCCTCCTTCATAAGAGGGTTTACAAAACCCCCTAATGAACACTACAATTCTGGTTCTGCCAGGGCAAAATTCCCCAAGAGGAAAAAATTGCGGAGATTTCTCTTCATTCCATGAATTCGATGGCTCATGTAAACGCGCCTATAGAGTTGTTCTAGAGAGCGGGAAATTTTGAGCGTACAAAAAATAACGTTTTTACTAGAGCTACATATGAACTGTTGAAAACTATCCTGGTTCATTTAAACCGCGGTCCAATACATTTGGCAAATGTGTACTTTTAAGTTTTCGATAGCTTCTTGTACAGGTACGTTGGTTTTTATTGCTGAAGTAATAGGCTTGTTTACGAAAATTTAAATATTATATATCCAAAGACAATCAACAATAGGGCTTCAGCGTAATAAATATCCCGCAAAGTTTTACAAACGCACTTATTCTAATTAACCTCCCAGTACTTTTTTTCTTCCTTATTTGCACAACTATCGATAGATTTTCTCGTGGATTTGACAAATAGAGATATAAACTCACGCGCTGCAGAAATACGCACGGGTTTTTCTGCGCTAATCTGACCCCTTATACAGATAGCAAAAGCTTGGACTACGCAAAATACTACACGCTATCTAAAAACTGCGCTGTGTATATAAACACTGGCGAAACACAACACCAAAACATTTCATCAGAGGATATATACCAGTGTTTAAATTCGGACTACTTATAAAAGGTAAGAATACTTGTTAACTTTATTTATGTGAATTAGTCAAATTCCTAAATTTAACTCTATGCAGCCGTTCTCGCATAGCCTAGAAATAGAGCCCCGCTCTTGGGGATGTACAATAGCCCCTCTCCACAAGTGCATTAAGACGGGACACATTACGCTAAAGATAAACAAACTCTGTACTTTCCTTTGATTTGAAATTAACGGTTTTAATTAATTTTGAAAAAACAATATCTGATAAAGTAGTGCTTTAAAATTGCTGCATTTCTTCATCAGCTATAAGATCAGTAATAACAAAAATTTTAAGGAAAAAAAATCAGCTGGTTATTTAATTTTCAAATAATTTTTTTAGACTAGTTTTTATATATATGTCAGAATATTTTTGACTTGGGTTATTATTAATAATTAAATAACAATATGATCTTTCCATTTCAAATATGTTTTGTTTGTTGCTTTTACTATTTTCATAACTGGCGGAAACAATATTTATAATTTGGCATAAATTTTAAAGCAATACTCTGACGCATATTGTGATGTAAAAAAATAATACACTAGGCCTATGGGATAGACGATCGCACTTTAACAAAAAATGTGATTCAAACTTATCTGCAAAAGTAATGTTAAACAAAGAAAAAATAGCTCCGGCAAAAATGACGGGGTCAGGTCGTTGGCATTTCCTAAATTTTTTTTTTTAAATTTCAAATTCAAGCTAAAAATGAATGAAAAATGAATAAATATATCACATGCATATTTTTCTACTTCGTATTTTCTAATTATATTTTTCTAATTTCGCTACTTCGGAGTAAAAAGGCACTTTTATGACTTTTCTTGATTGACAATTTTATGTTTCAGATTCCATCATGAAATCCATAATTCTACTTGTACTAGTCACATTAGCTGCATGCAATTCCAATCCTTTCGATCCGGAACTCGATGAATATTGGCAAAATTTCAAGGTATACAATTAATATTTTAAAGTTAATAAAAATACTTAAATTTTACTGAAAATGGATAATTCTTGCAGTTTTAAAAAATTATTTAATATTATATATATGTAATCGTACACTCTTAAAACAAAAGAGTGAAATCCACTCCAGTAGAAGTGCATTTTCGACACTGAAAAGGAGTGAATATTAACTCAGACTGAGTTAAAATCACTCTTTTGGAGTGATCCTGTCGGAGGTTTAACACACAAATGATCCACTCCTTTCGGAGAAGCGCATTTTCAAGACTGGAGGAGTGAAAATTAACTCAGACTGAGTTAAAATCGCTCGTTTGTTTTAGAGTGTATGATGCAAACTCTTTTTTTTTTCAGTCCGTTTTCGGCAAAGCCTATGACAGTCGGGAAGAGTCGGCCAGGCGCCTCATCTGGGAACAGCGCGTAGCCGAGATTGTGAGGCACAACCTCAAGGCAGATATGGGAATCGTTTCCTATAAGAAAGGCCTCAACAAGTACTCTGATCTGGTGAGGTTTTTTTTATTTAAATCTTTTAAATAAATATAAAGAGAAGTTGCAGTTTTCTTGGCAACGAATAGACTTGTCCACAACGCGACAGAAGCTCATAAAAATTTGCTTAAATATAAGTTTATGTTTCGAAATACCACAGAAAAGAGTTTAGAATTTTTCAATTCCTTAAATTAAAAATAATTTAGAAACACATTGTTCTTCAAAGTACTTAACTCTCTTCGCCAACAGTCATTTAAATTTATTCATGTTCTTGGATTTCTATTGGCTGTTAAAACAAGGGCACCGTTTTAAAATTATGAGAGAATTGAATAATTTTTTAAATTGTTATTTTTAAAAATTTGTTTTGGTAAAATATACAAATAGAATGTTAGGTTCCGAAATGGGCAACTATTGCCAAATTTTGAGAGTATTAGTTTGTGTTAATGAAATTATGGACTTTTTGAGGGTGTGTGACTCCTGGACTTGATTTAGATCACGGAGAACAAGTAACAACACAATTAAAATTTAACATAGGAATGGACTGCGAAATTCTTTTGGTTAAATAATATTGATATCCGCTGATGCCCGTTCGTAAAAAAACCTTAATAAATTCGGTCAAAATAAGAGTTCCTTTACATTTTGACTCAGATTATACCTCACCACAGTTTAAGTATGCAGTATAGAAATATTCTACGGGAAAAAGGGTAAATAATTCCCATTTTCGAGTGTGAGAATTGAATAAAAAAGGTATTTCACACTCAATAAACCACTTTATTCGTTATTTCAAGACATTTCTGTTAGTTTTTTTAGTTAGAGTGTTATTTTAATTATTTTTCTTTGAATTTTGACGTAACAAGGCGGACGAATATCAGAGTATCTCAAAGGGACAGCCAATCAGAGCAGGCGAAATTTCGTCGCTTGCTCTGATTGGATAGTGAAGTTTATTTATTCGCTACGTTTCCTCCGCGGCTGCGCGCGCAAATGCAAACTTAATCTGTGGTGGACTGTAGTTCTTTTTTTTTTGCCGTGTAATATACTTCTACATTTATATAAAAAAAAACTTGCAAGATTCTAGTTAAGCGCTTAATAAAATTGAAACCAATTTATTTTTCAGACTGCAGAAGAATTCTCTAAACACATGAGAGGTTTCAAGGGATCCAGCAACTTCGTGAGCGGAGGTAGCACATTCCTGCCACCGATGAACATCGAACTGCCAGAAAAAGTGGACTGGCGGGAAAAGGGATACGTCACAGAAGTCAAAGACCAGGTAAGTGCTGATTAAAAGTTATGGTTAAGGTTTGTTTGAATTATCGTCGCACTAGAGCTACACGAGGGCTATTAGTGACGGGTGTCGTATTTTAGAACCACAGTCAAGTGACGAGCCAACACCTGAATAGGCATCCAACGCAACCGTTAAGGGCGACATCGACATCGTACGCAGCGTTAGGACTTTGGAGCATATTTAACGTGCACTCCCCTACACGGGGATTAAAAGTTATTAATTAATAATAAAAATGTAGAAAAGAGGCTATACCATCTGTTTATGGAAATAAAAATTACTTAGAAATAGTAAAATTTACACCCCCCCCATAACAAAAAATCCCCGCCTTCAATAAACAACTAAAATGAACTATTATTAATCACCAAAAAGAGCCAGCTTATTCATAGCACACTCAAAAATTGTATTTTAAACTCTCCAAAAAAATAATAAAATTCCACTAAACTGACGTGATCCTCTGCAAATATCAAACGCTATTTTTTTCAAAATTACTTGCAAAACACATTTCTGAATATATAATATTTTGAAAATTATGCTTATAATAAAGACTATTATAACCTCTTAAGACCCAAGCAAAATCTTACACGTATATTCTTATAATCTAAACATACTTTTTATACAAATATATGCTAAAAAGAACTTTTTGCTGAACAAAAAGAACCTTTTAAAAAATTGAAAAAAAATTTACAATATTTTTTTAAGAACTTTAATATCGTATTGACCCTCGTACAAATTCATTTTTTAATTGAAATAAATGACTGATACCTATGTAATCAAAGGCTGAAAACTGATACATATTTGGATCTTCTATCGGACCATGTCAATTCGGAACGAATTAACGTGTTAATTGTTAATGGGGATGTTTTAAAAAATGTGCCCAAATGGGGACGCTAGGTCGCAAGAGGATAAAGAACATATGCGTATGGTTTGAATTAGTAGTGAAGACGTTACTATCTAATTCCTACCTAAAAACAATGGTTTTACTTTTTAGCAACAATGTGGTTCGTGTTGGGCATTTTCTGCAACCGGGTCTTTGGAGGGACAGCATTTCAAGCAGAGCGGGAAACTGGTATCTCTCAGCGAACAGAACCTTATAGACTGCTCGCAGGCGGAAGGTAATAAAAGTTGCATACTAACTTTTAACTGCTATATTAAAGCATAGACCAATAGTCATCAGGAACTTATCGACTTATGTTTAATTTTTAATCCGAATTTCATCGGTTAAGTTGATTGACCAAATTTTAGTGTGATGGCTATAAAGATTCAACAAGATATTGACCGATGAAAAATAGCAGTTAAAAGCTAAAGATACACTAGAAAGCCAACTGTTCTATTCTGCTGCATCAGTGCACAGACCAATAGTCATCAGGAAGTTATCATCTATTTTTGGAATTTTAATTGAAGTTTCATCTTAAGTTAATTGACCAAATTCCAGTGCGTTTTTTTTTGCTCATCTCCTTGGTTTTGCAGTGTTAGTTGATGTTAGTCACTCGCAAAAAGTCCAGGATCATGAATGGATTTTCATAAAGATCGAGTCTGGAAAGAAATGTGATTAATTAAAATGTGTTAAATTCCAGTGTGAATTCAGCAACATATTGGCAGATAAAAAATAGCAGATATAATAGCAGTTACATTTAAAAAGCCGCTTGTTCTATGATATTCTGTTTGAACTGTGCTTATTCAACATACTAAAAATATTTTTTTCGTTAGAAATGACATTAAATATTACCTTTTTTACTTTTTCCACTGTCCTCTGCCAATCCTTACAATACGAATTTCAATGAGTATTATTAAAATAATATTGAAGTTAAGCTACTCTAGTTAATTTCTTCAAACCTTTTTGTACTTTAAATTATCTTGTAATTTACCATAGAAGTAGGAAAGAGAATAGAGGCCCTTGTATATGCGCAGTAGTTCACAATTGTAGCTGGCTAGAGAGGTGCATCTTGGGATACCTCGGTGTCAGTTTCGGTTACTATTTTATGCGCAGTAGCACAAAAAAACAACAAAAAAACGCTAGAGCGGTGCATCTTGGAATACCTCGGTATCAGTATGTTATGCACATTAGCTCGAAAAACCGGACACACCTGCTTCAAATCATCTGAATTCATAGAACCCTCTACCACTCCCTTTCCTAACTCTATGTAATTTACCTAATATTTTAATGATTGAAATGTGTGTGTCATGTCTCAGGAAACTCAGGCTGTGGTGGTGGCTGGATGGATCAAGCTTTTGAGTATGTGAAGAAAAACCACGGCATCGACACCGAGAAATCCTATCCTTACAATGCTGATGTAAGTAACTGTAGTAGAACCACGATTGTCTGATCTATAGTCTGTCTATTTACTATGCGAGCCTCGAAAAGACTTTCTTCCCCCATCCCTTTGCTTGGAATTCTAGGAAACGGGGGGAGCATCGCTTTTCTAAACCTAACGCGTTTGAGGTTCCGTTGTGAGGTTAACAATCCGAACAGTTGAAACCCAAGTATAGGGCGGGGAAAAACACGCTCACGCTGTTTTGAAGCTCACATTCTAGATAGACAAAAGGTTAGGTTAGGTTTGAACTATCGTCGCACTAGAGCTACACGAGGGCTATTGGCGACGGTCGTCGTATTTTAGAACCACAGTCAAGTGACGAGCCAACACCTGAATCGGCACCCAACGCAACCGTTAAGGGCGACATCGTACGCAGCGTTAGGATTTTGAAGAATATTTAACGTGCACTCCCTTGCACGGGGTATTATTCGTCGGACATTTTTGGGGCCGTTTATAGGTCGGCAGTTATTTCGGCGATGCCCGGACCCGGACCTGGGACCTTTCGCATGCTAGGCAAGTGCCTAACTGACTGGGCTCCCCCAGCTCCATATAGACAAAAGGTATAATTGGGACCGGAGGTATGTTGGAAAATCGAAAATTCTGGATAATAGAGAATTTCCATTAAATATTAAAACTTGTATTACAGAAGACCGCCGAAAGTCCAAGGATATCAAATCTTTTGCTTCACTAGATATCAAGTGTAGTCTCACGATTTTAGAAGATTGCGGGATTTTTTTCAAATTTAGGATTGCTATACATTCACGTACTGTTACCTTTTTTGACTGAAAATATCCACAGCTTTCCGATTTCATCAACACCATAATCCATTAAAGAATCTCCGAAGAATTTCAGATTTAAGAATCGCTGGAGGTGGAGATTCCCGATTTTTGAATCGTCGAAGTTTGCTGATTTCAGTATCGCTAAAGATTACTCACTTACCGTAGATTTCAGAGACAGCTTATATTTGTGAACAATGGGAGAATGACTCTTATTTTTTTTTGTGTTGGCTTAGAGACGGTCGGTTAACAGAGATTTCCGGATAAAAGAGGGACGGATAATCGAGGTTCCGCTGTAGTTTTATTTTCAATATTTCAACTACCCAAGTAGCACAGCAGTATTGGCCAATCTCGGCTCATACCCATATCGCCTAATGCATAATGGACTACGTTTTACCGACGCTGGGCAATATCGGGGTGCAATGAATTTGAATATTATTTGAAGAAAAAAAATTACAATTCGAAATTCTTGATTGAAAAATATTGCGAAACATATTTGATTGTTACACTTACAAAAAAACTATAAGATTGCAGTAAAATTAAGTATTGTACTTTTCGTAATTTCCTGTATGAAGCCTTAAAGAACGGGGAAATCTGGTTAAAATCGGTAGGAAATGATCGATTTCATCCAATATTGTTTGGCCGATATTCATGCGATATTGGCCAAAATTGTTGTTACCTAGGTATGCGCCAATCTATGTTTAATTTGTAAAGTTGCTAACTAGTTCATATATTTTATCAACTACAGGAGGAGAAATGCCACTTCAAGAAGTCAAAAATTGGCGCCAATTGCACAGGCTATGTTGATATTCCGCAGAATGACGAGAAGGCACTCCAGAAGGCCGTAGCTACCATCGGACCAATTTCTGTGGCCATCAATGCAGGAGGTGATTTCGATAGTTACGAGTAAGTTATTCAGTTACTGTTTTTTTGTTTAGATATTTACATGAAGTTAGTGCTTCCATCTGTAGTTTATGAATAATTACTAGAATTTTGTTTTAATTGTAACAATTAATGCCGTCAAAATTATACTTAACTATTTTAATGACAAAATAATTTTCTTCTGCATTTTTTGGTAAGTTTTTGTGAGTACAATTGTATTTTTGTTTAACCCTTTCGGTCCCAAAAATTTACTAGACTACAGAAACATCTGATATTCACAAAATAAGCTTATTTTAGGTCAACTATACGAATTCCATTAGAAAAAAAATTCATTAAAATTTTTTATATGGCTTTTGAAACAATGCCAAAATTTTTTAACTGTGGAAAACAAGAAAATAAAAATATATATATTACCTAAAAAACTCTTCGAGTTACATATTTTAAGGTATCTGACCATATTATTAAAAAAATTTAGTAATTATCTTAAACGAAATAGTTTAAATTGTGTTTTAAATATGTGGAACTGAAGTGAACTTATCAAAAATCAGGAGAAACGCTTGTTGACTATTTTCGAAATTTAAAAATTAGTAGTTCTGACCTCTATTGAGATTAATGTAAAATATTGTCTGACAGAACACAGTGTGAAGAATCGAATGATGTGTGTTTGGATGTCATAGCGGGACATAAACATTTTGAAAAAAATATTGAAAGTGATGATGCCAAATGGCATCACTGGGACTGAAAGGGTTAAAAACAAGGTCAAAGTTTTCCCATTGGAATTGTATAGAGATCAGTTACCATACAAGACATGAAGTTAACTGGATCACTATTATAAAAATGGTCTATTAGCTTCAAAGAGAAAATCATTTCAGTATTATTATTTAAAAATCATTTTAATAATCATTACGTCATTTAAAACACTTAATGTGTTAATTTGAATGTGGAATTTTCAGAAGTGGCGTTTATGATCCTGAAAAGTGTCCAGGGGAGATGGACTATTTGAGCCATGGAGTTCTTGTCGTCGGATATGGTACGGATAATGGCAAGGATTACTGGATAGTCAAGAACAGGTATGAAAGAAACTCATTTCTACATTTAACTATTCCTTTACTAAAACCAAACACAATTGAAGAGCTTAGTGGAAGAACATGCTAGGTGACAAAAAAGGTGAAAATGAGCTTTAAAGTTTTTAGTTTGCACTTAAATCCGTTAAAAACGGTACTTTCAATTGTAAAAATTATACTTAACAAGTTTTTAATTCTTCATAAACTTAGTTGTCTTTAAACTAAACTCCTTGGCCCAACAGCATATTACTAGGCCAAGGGATGCCGTGCCCATTTCGGCTTTCTTGGCCTAGGTCTCTGGAGTGCTAGGTATATGTACCGGTAAGGTGGTCAGCCTCACACGGAAATCCTAGTGTTTAGTTCCCAAGCACCCTTGGTACCCATTTTATCGACCAACTCAATGGATGAAAGTATAGGTAAACCTCGCCCAATCTGGGATTCAATTCCTACACCTGTGGCGTGGCAATGCAAAGCACTACCACTAAGCCACTGAAGTTATCTTTAAACGATGGAATATTATGCTCATTGGCACAGAAATCTCAATTAAAAAAAAATTACTTAGCACGTTCTTCCCCTAAGCTCTTCAATTATTCTATTTTAAATAAGGTAATTAGCAATTCAGTCAAGTTTAAGGCTATAGTCAATTGGGGCAACTTTGTTCTTTATGGTTATGGTAACTTAAGTCTAAGTTTTTCTCTTTATGATAACTCTTTATTAAAGAATCTCAGCACAATAACCTTAAATTTTCAAAAGGCCTTTTTAATTGCTGGTAACTCTGCCTTGACTTGTTTTACAAATTTGTTGACTTGAGTTGAACATTTTACTAGAGATACACAATGGTAATTGTCAACATGTATCATAATTTAGCATGGCCAAGTGTCGAGCCGACATCTGAATAAGAACCCAACACAACTTTTAAGTGAGACAGTGTTTGAAGTATTTGAACTTAGCGAAATATTTAATGTTCACTCTCTCTACATGGGGTATTTTCTGGCTGCACTGATTGTTCATAGGTCAGCAGTTATTTTGGCGATGCCCGAATCTGGAACCTTTTGGCATGCAAGGCAAGGGCTTTAACAACCAAAAATTTTTTTAATAGAAAATTGACAATACGGTTTTATGTTTGGACAAAAGTTACTAGCAAGGAACAAAGTTGCTCCTAATGACGGTAATGTGAAGGAAAATAAAAAACTGTAAAAATGTGAAGGATCCTAAACTAGATAAAAACTAAGTAGGAAACTAAGACATTAAAACTTTTAGACTAGACTTCATTATGGTAAGGTGCTATTGTCTATCCAGAAAGCAAGCTTTGAAAGCATTTTCCTCCCCCCATCCCTCTTGTGGTTTTCCTCGAAACGGCGTTAGCGTATTTCCCCCCCACCCTACTTGGGTTTAAACTGTTAACCTCACAACAGATTACCTCAAACGCGTTAGGTTTAGAGAAGCAATGCTTCCCTCGTTTCCCAGAAAACCAAGCGGAAAAAACGGGGGAAGGAAGTGTTTTCGAAGCTTGCATAGTAAATATACAATGTATAGCAGTCTCCGCAATAGTGAAGTATAAGCCAGTTAATCTATTGCATTTATAGGCATATACTGAAAAATAAGTTTTTAAAAATAAAATATAATTTTTGTTTTGTTTTCACAGTTGGGGTGAGTCTTTTGGTGAGAAAGGTTACATTAGAATGATAAGAAATAAGAACAATGCTTGTGGTATTGCAACAAAAGCAAGTTATCCTCTTGTTTGAAGACATTTTTTGACTTTTCCTACAAAACCTGTGATAACATACTTAGACAAAATATTTCATTTTAATTTTCATAATTGATCAATAAACTTATTTGTGAATATTTAATTTGTATATTTTTATGATTTGTATTAATTATGTATATATTAGAGTAATTTTTTTGAACAATAAAAATGTTTTATAGAGAATTTTGTACATTTTTATTACTGCAATAGTTATAACAATTTGTTTTCATTAACGTTGGATTTACATAGCATAGAAATTTAAGATAATGGACTGCTGAACATCTCAATTAACATTAAAAATGGAAATTTGATCATACCAGTTGTTTAGTAAAGCACTATAGAAAGTTGTATGCTGAGTTACCAAAGTATTTCAGGTGTTCAAAATTTAAGATTAAAAGTATATTTTTTAAGTGATCGATTCCAACAAAATGTATTAGGATGACTTTCAAATAAAAAGCCTTTTTTTTCAAATCTGAATAATAAATTTAAAAAAAAAACTTAACTTTCCAAAGCAGTGACTTACATCTAGCGAAATAGACTAATCATATTGTGAAAAATTCAAAATATTTTCAATGCTAAAATTGAAGACGTCTAGAAACAGTACAGGCAAATAAAAAAAACTTAAAAGAATGAAGACACTTAAAATACAATATTTTATTTTAATTAGTTTTACAGGTTAAAAACCTCAGTATAAGATGTTAGAAGTTTAAACACTTCATGAAATATTTACTTAACCTAACTTTGGCCACAACGTATGATACAAATGCCTTGACTAAACAATAAAAAAAATCCATATAAAAAGCTTAAGTTGATTTAAGAAAGCGAAAAAGGTTAGATAAAAAAAATAAAACTTTGTCAATGCTAAGTTATATACCCAAACCTTGTACAAACTATTATAGAAGTAAGCAACATAATAGGCTGTTGAAGATTTAACTTTAAGATAAATTTATTATGTCCAAGATAAAAAAAAATACTAATCTTATTATCCCTAGTTTCCATTCCCAGATCAAAACATGACACTTTTATAAAGTACAGAAATTTAGTACTAAACTATAAATATAATACCCAAATTTAGTAATGAGATGTAACTATAGTGTATGCACAAATATTTTTACCAAAATATAAACGTTAAACACAAGTTTAGTACTAAAAGTAAAACAAATACCTTACAAAACTTTAGTACTGTAACATAAATATAGCACACACATCTTAGAATCGAATATAAATATTGTGCCAAAATTTTATACAAATATAGTACACAAATATATTAAAACCTGAAATACATAAAACCTAATTTCAGGGTTTAAATAAAAATTTTACTACTTATCTTGTTAGCCTGAGTTTTCAATTCCCAAAACTAAGCATGACGGAGACTTAAATAGTTCACAAATTTAGCACTAAATAGTTAATAAATATAGCACTAAAATATAAACATAGTGCAAAACTTTAGTACCAAATTTGTGTGCTATATATTACAGTTATAAAGTATAAATACTGTATAGTCCGGATGTCACTTCTTAGCATCCCAAATATGTTTTGATTGTGGAAGGCTCCACTTTGGAAACAGGTAGAGAACCTAAAACAGGCAGGGTTGCCAATCTCTTTCCCATGGGATTTCGCAAACACAAGGGATTATTGGGTCAGTTTGGTTGGAAATAATGTGTCACACTAAAACTACACATGGGTTATTTGTGAAAGGAGGAGTCTAAACCAAAACACACCTTAAGTTTGCAGCATTAAAATGTTCTACGCGGAGGAAACACGCTTAAACAAACAGAATTTTGCTTCTCTGGTTGGTCGCTCTTACGCGATACGTCCAACCTTATATTCGTTCGCCCTGAAACTTCAAAATCGAAGGAAAAATAATTGATATTACAATGAAGCAAAAACAAATAAAAACAATAAAAATATGTCTTGAAATAACGAATAAAGTGATTTATTTAGGGTACCTTCAATACACTGTGTGCTGTTCAGGGTAACGACAAGGAGCTTAGCAGGTGAGCCATGCTAAAATCGTTATCGCTCAGCCAAACTCGCCAATAAAACAAAACTAGTTATTTTTCCAGTTTTACACATATAAACATTATGTTGTTGCTTAGTTTGGAAGAATAAAGAATGTTTTCAATCTTCAAGTAAGCAATGACTTTGATTTGCGGTTTGTTTACGTTACCCCGCCAACTATTGTTCCGCCAACGCATGCCAAAGACATGCCAAATACCGTCTGCTAGCTTCGACATTAAAAAAGGCATTTTCTGGTAGTATAATGATAAAAAATACTATTTTTAGAAATGTAATAGTCCACATGATGTTTAATTTACAATACAAAGATTAAAAAGTAAAGATTTATACACTTTTTCCGAGTTTAAACAACTTTTGTATTCCATAGCAGTGACACACGCCGGTATTAAAACATGGATTACAGCTTTACCGTTAAGAAATTTAATCCAAAAAAGAATAAATATTGAAGAATATAGATCATTAAAAACAAAATCAATAACAAATAGTGGTTACGTTCCTTTGATTATATCGTTTAGATGCGATTTATTAGAGCTTCTCTGAGTCACCGTGTATTGTCTACGGAGAAAAAATAACAGCGCCGTATCTCTGAAGCATGGCTATGCTCCAGCCAATCAGGCGAGAGCATCATGACGCAACCCTCATACACAGATATTCCAGTAACCCTAGATTTATTGAATGCGAAAAACCTTTTTTAATTCGATTCTCGCACTTGGAAATTAGAACTATCAACCCTTTTTCTCGTAAACATTTGTATACTGCATACTTAAACTGTGGCGAGGTATAGTTAACTGCTGCTGGTCGTCATCGATTTCACATGTATTTTTTCGCTTATCTTGACTTAATGGTCAATAGATTTGCAACATCGATAATATGTATTATTTAACACATTCAGTATCACCTTAGGGAAAGCCACAAGTCCAAATATAGCTATGCAATAATATTGAACCCGATGTAAGTTCGAACTTCACTTCACTTGAGAAACCGTTTCTATACTTAAAAGAAATATGCGCCTGCAAAAGCAATGCATCGCCAAATATAGCAACTCTTCCCTCACCAGAATCATCTTTACCTTTTTTCAAATTTCGACATTCAAAATATTTGCGATGCTAAGAAGTGACAGGGGGACTATACTCAAATTTTAAAAATATATAGTACACAAAGATATTAAAAACCTGAAATACATAAAACCAAATTTTATGGTTTGCAGTATTCATGGAATGCTTCTAGGTTTCTTAGATCCCTCCAGGTAGGGGGCATGTTGTCACGGAGACGATTGCCACACTTGCAGCACTGTGCAGTGAAGAGGGAGCTGTAACTGCGAAGCCATGTCTGGAAAAATTTAATACGATAAATTATATTTAACCCATTCAGTCCCGATGACAATTTGGAATCACCATTTTAGAAAAATTATCTGAATGTCTTTTAGCCATTTATGATATCAAAAAGCACATCATTCAATTCTTCAAACTTTTTCTATTAGAAAATATTTTTTATTAATCCCAATAGATGCCAGCCCTATTATTATTTTTTTTTAAAAAATTATGATCAGAAACATGATGATGGCAAATGGCATCACTGGTAGTGAAAGGGTTAAAATAATCTTATTTACTGCAATGGATTTATTATACTTAACTTTTTTTAAATTTCAAGAACATATTTTCTCAGGAAGAAAAAAAAATCAATGAGGTATTCTGAAAGGTTTTTTGAAGAGGAAAAATCTGTTATTCTACATTTTTCTAAATAACTAATGTTTATCAAAAAATTGTTTTTGATTTAAATGTTTGAAACTCTTGTACATGTTATTGTTATATAAGTAGTATTTCATGCTTACCAAAAAAGATCTAATTGCAATTTCTGGAAGAGTTGGAGAATAAAAATGAAGCATTGCAGCATTTGCATGTTCAGTTATCTGAAAAATATATATCCCTCCTCAAAAACCTGCACATGCACAATATTACATACATATTCTAAAATTCAACTATACACTTATAAAGTCATATTATAAACATTGAACTAGAAGGGAAACTGGAGTGAAGTGTCAGTGAGTCGAAAACCCACTTGCACCCTTTTGAGCGAACAGGGCAAAAAAAATTTCTATTTCCCCTACACTTGTATGCAATGCTTGTATGAGACCTCTCTATCATATTGACTTGGGCTCCTAAATGTATTTTAACATTTTTAGTATGAAAGATTTTAACTTTAAATTCCAACTTTTTTAAGAAATAACCATGTGGATCACTAATTAAGAACCAGCAAAGACGAACCCAATAGCAAAATAGGCAAGTTTCTAGGTTTTCTGCCTCGTTTGTTTCTGATACAGGCTGTGAATTATTCCTTGTTTGGTTATTGAACCAGCTCATTTGTTAATGTGGGCTTAACAGTATATCCACTTTTCCATGCCTGTGTACTTTGCATATTCGTGGTTTTGTCATTTGACCGACGATAAATTAAAGTAGAAAGAAAGAAACTTTTTATTCCAAGGACAGAAATATATTGGTTGCCAAGGGGCCCTTCCAGACAACACATAAAATTAAACAATCAAAATCATTAAGGAAAAGTAAAAATAACATTTCAAATTACACTCAAACATAGGGGGAACAAAATATTAATAGCTTGAATATCTCATTAGAGGTTATTTTATTTTGTAGACAAATAAATGATGATAAAATATTACATAATATGAAGCATAAAATATTTCATAATTTTAAACATATTTGATGTAGAAACTAAAACTAGCAAGAATAAGTAAAAGTATAAGATAATAATGTAATTATGTATATCTCATGTTAAAACAAATATTTTAAAGAGTTATACTTTGCAACATATAGAATAATGGCGAACAGTAACTAGTTTACTTACCTTTTGAAATACTAGGAAGCGTGATCCTGACCACATATCAAGCTGTAAAAAATAATATGTTATTTTATTAAATATACCTATGAAAGCCAAAAAACAATACACTCAATCCAAAGTTTTTTTTTTAAATAAATAGAAGAACCTACACAACATAAATAGGTCATGAAAGAACAAGCAGTGTAGTATAGACTACAATAACTACAAGCTAAACAGTATACTAATGCAGTGTTTGCTTTAGCTATTGGTACTTTTTTGCTAATGTTGACAAGGGAAGTTTATACAAGTACTTAATATTTTTTTTTAATTAAAAATAATATTGTTACAGAGTTTTTGCTATTACGAGCTATTAATTTGAAAATTTGCTATAAATTTTTTTTCTGATAGTTGTATTTCGTTTTGCACTTAGCTTTTTTTATATGTAATTTTAAGTTATGAAAGAAGCTTCTAGGTCAATAGTTACAACACCTTGTTGCCTTGGGACATATAAACATAAAATTTAATTTCAAAATGAGCCCATTTAATAGTTTTTGGCTAATGTATCAAAAGAAAGCATACTAATATTCAGGAAGGAAATCATACAATATTCAACTACATCAGTTAACAAATGTACAAACAAGAAGTTTATTTAACAGAAAAAATAAACATCCAAAGGCTGTCATTTCATTTCCATCTACATCTTTAGTATAAAGTTCTTAAAAATTATTCCAAATACTTCATCACATCTCTATAGTCCTTACGATTACAATTCAAGCCTGCTACCCTCGTTTGGTTTTCTAGAAAAATGCACAAGGGGAACTCTTTTCATTTTTTTAACCACCCTACTGTGGTTTGGAGAGCAGTTGGGATTAACAGCATAGCAGAGCCTCAAATAAGGTAGGTTAAGAACACAACACTGACATTTGTTTCTTGGAAAATCACACAAGGTTTGGGGGAAGCCAAGCTTGCATTGTAATCGTACAGACTACAGGCATAACAGACTACACATACCTCATTATTTTCCATACTAAATTTTTCTTCGAAGCCTTTAACTACAACCCAGTCAATTACCAAACCTCTCAGCATTATCAACGCCTTCAGAGTTCTTGCAACTGTAACCTAGAAAAAAAAAATATTTTGATACACCCTAAAAAAAATAACAGAAATTGGAAAGTTACTTATGAAAAGTAACTCTGTAACAGTTACAGCTAATAAACACAAAAAGTAATTCTTTACAGTTACTTTTAGTAATTTCAAGTATAATAAAACAATTGAAATTTAGCCTTTGTATCATTTTTAAAAGAGAATGAAGGCTAAAAAATTGAGACAATCAGGAAAAAGTTAAGAACAAAATTTCAGCATTGTTAAAAGCTAATTTCCAAATAATTAAATTTGAGCCAAAATAACCTTGAAGAGGGGTGTTTGAAGTAACAAAATAGTTCGTTACTTTGTGATTGTTAAAAGTAACTAGGTAACAGTTACTTTATAAAAAAAATCTAATGGCCTTATTTGGCATTACATGAAAAAAATAACTGTTACAAGTAACAGCAACACATTACTCCGATTCCTGAAAATTAAGATTAGAAAATGAATGATTGTCTGTTACTATCATGACTGTAGATGCTCCAAACGGCTTTGTAATTTGTAATTGAAGGTCTGGAAATATCCTCATCAACTGGGAAGTTGTATTATCAATCATTCTGAAATAAAAAATAAACTAGATATTTTTTTGTGTTTGGCACAATTTGTTTATAAAATGACTATGCTATTTATGCATATATATCTTAAAGTTATTTAACGTATAAGTGGAAAATGGTTAATACAAAAATGAAATATTAAAAACAAATATTTTGACCCTATTGCTTTGTCATGGGTACAGAACAGTTAGTTTAGTTTGAATTATCGTCACACTAGAGCTACATGAGAGCTATTGGCCACAGGCCTCATATTTTAGAACCACATTCAAGTGAGGAGCCAACACCTGAGTAGGCACCCAAAGCAACCGTTAAGGACACACAGTGGTAGAACTTTGAAGGATGTTTAATGTGCACTTCCTCCACCATAGGCAAATTCCTAACCAACTGGGCTCCCCAGGCCCCGAACATGAAAAGGTGGTAGTGTTTCAATGTGTAGTTCATGCTTTGCTCCCCCCCTGACAAAGTAGCATGAACCGAGGGGTTGTTTTGATTGCTTCATTTTTGGATTTTTATGTATTTCATATGATTTGCAGCCTCATCACAACCATTGAATTATATTTCGTTTCCTATATATGCTTTGCCAATTCAATTTTTTTCCCATTTGAGGTAGTAGAAAAGAGAGAATTTAGACCAAAGCTCCCAACCTGTGGAGCTATCCCCCCCCCCCCACCAAGTGGGCGATTTGTGTTATCAAAGGATGAAACGGAACATGAAAAGGTGGTAGTGTTGCAATGAGTAGTTCATGCTTTGTCCCCTGACAAAGTAGCATGAACCGAGGGGTTGCTTTGATTGCGTAATTTTTGGATGTTTATGTATTTCATATGATTTGCAGCCTCATTGCAACCATTGAATTATATTTTGTTTCTCATATTTGCTTTGCCAATTCATTTTTTTTCCACTTGAGGTAGTAGAAAATGGAGAATTTAGACCAGAGGTTCCCAACCTGTGGAGCGATCCCCCTTAAGTGGGCGATTTGTGTTATCAAGGGGGCAAAAAATACTTGAGATACTATCAGGGGGCAATGAGTATTCAAAGGGGGAAAATTAATGTAATGTTGTACCTTTGCACAGAAAAACCATTCTCCAACCATAACCAAACCAGCCAATTTTTACTTTTTTAGTAATTATTTTAACCAAAATAGTTTAAACTGTTTTAAATATATGGAACTGAAGTGATTTTTCAAAAATCAGGTAAAACGCTTGTTAGCTATTTTCTAAATAAAAAAAATAGTAGTTCTGACTTTTATTGAGCTTAATGTAAAATATTGTCTAAAAGAAAAAAGTCTGAAGAATCGAATGGTATGTGTTTGGATGTCATAAGGTACAAAAAAAATTTGAAAAAAAAAAAAAAATATTGAAAGGGATGATTCCAAATGGCATCACTGGGACTTAAAGGGTTAAAAGTGACCGGATGGAGCTTCTTTGGTTGTTTTTATAAACGGTAGTAAGTGTTATAAAACTGTTTTATGGTTACACTTTACCTCAAATTATTATTGGACATAACATGAAAAATAAAAGGGGGCTATGGATGTCAATCAACTTAAAGAAACAGGCGATGGTCCAGAAAAAGTTGGGAACCACTGATTTAGACAATCTGAAACTTTAAATCAGTTTTCAGAATAAAGCTTTATATGGCGCCTTGAAATGCACAAATAGAATTATTAATAGTTAAAAAATAAATTAATAGTTGTGACTATTACTACAACTTAGTAAAAACTCACTGTTGAGAAATATTAACTCCATTAGGCCTTTTTTGCGTAGGTTCCGAAGGTGTTAGTGAGCTGAAATGGGTTCGCTTCAATGAGTTTTGGGTGCATAAACTGTTTGCTTGACTACTTATTTCAGCTACCTGGAACACATAATATTCGCATTGAAAAATCTAGTACGAAATATCAGTAAACAGTCGACAGGGTTGCCACACTTTTTGGTAAAATAAAATCAAGGACTATTTAAGTACGTTTCAAGGATGCATTTCTACATTTTCAAGGACTGTATATTCGAACATGCAACACCTAAATTTCACGATAGTTTTTAAAAATTCATTTGGAAAACAACTTAGAGGTCTCTAACTTTCAAATGAACTTAAATATGGGTTACAAATAACCATTTAGTTATTAAAATATTAACCTAAAATCACTTGCTCTGCCTTCTTGGATTATACAAACAATAAATCAAAAAATAAAACAGGAACTGATTCACATTGAAAAAGTGTTTTTAATGAAGCCAAAATTAACATTTGCAACACTTCAAGATAAATTCATCAGCCTAAAAAATTAAGGACTTTTCAAGGCAGATAATGTTTCTAAAGCACTTTCAAGACCTTGAAAATCAAAGTCTTGTTTTCAAGCACTTTTCAAGGACCCTGGCAACCCTGGTCTAGAATTATAGAAATACATTAACAGTACTTACGTTATTAAACCATCGATGTGACTTTATTAAGTCAGAATACAACAGAGTTTTCTCGTAAGCAGGATCTAGACTCAACAAACCAGAACTTCCTAAGTTAGGTGGATAGGGTGAGCTCAGCAACATGCATGCAGCCTCCAGTTCTCTGAAAATATGTTTTAATTTCTCAAGAAATTTGTTTTATCTTTTTTTAGTTATGAAAACTTGGATCAGATTTACTGTACGGTAACCATTGGCGTGGTTTTCGGATTTAGCGATAAATAATCTTTTGTGGCAACCTGTCTGATTTCGACAGATGATTCGACTTTGCAACAATGTCGTATTCCAGCAACCCTATCTGACCGTTATTTTGCTTATTTCGGTTGGGTTTCTGTTTAGAACATCGCCAGAATACAGACTTTTGGCGTGATTTCGGAAAGTTCGCCAATGGTTACCGTACAGTAAATTTCTATCGGAAACTTTACATACCACGTCTTGAGACCCCAGCAAAATCTTACACAGATATTTTTGTAAAAAAGATTTTCCCACTTTGTTAAAAGTACTAATTTAAGGCAACAGCTAGAGTATTATGGCTGGAATGCTATTTGGCGACTTTGGATTTCGTGAAAAAGTAAACACAGGGTTGCTATAGCAACAAGATTGATGCAAACATATATTGAGTTGAACTGGAATGTTTACCAATTTAAGTACGTTTTCGCTACTTAGCTACAAAAGGGACGTCGCCAAATCGAGACCGGCCATAATACGCTAACAGTACCATATTTTTCTTCTGGTTTTCTGGTTAGAATTTACCTTATGCGATCTGTTACACTAGCAAGACGATTTTGCGATTCTTTGATGAATTTATCTCGTTCTTCTTCTCCATAAGTTGCAGTTGGTCCGTCACCTAAAAATTTGAAAACTTCACATACTGTACTTCTTAGCGCATTTATTGTTTTAAGTGAGGAATTTAAAGCTTCTAAATTTATCATCGAACTTTCCATACTTTAGTTTGATTCGAGTTTAAAGGTTACTATATTTTCAATGTTTAAAGAATTAAATAGCAATTTATAAAAATAAAAGTTTTATTGTAACGCTTTCGGCCGATTCCAAATATTTATTTTAAATTTTTATTCAAGGCCCTAGTTTCTCTTGCACACTAGAGTGTAGTATAACTTGACCAAGTGACGTTTCGTAATTGAGAGAAAACTACGAGAACTCAATGTAAAATTCCTTAACTTTAAACTTATACTTATAAAATACTTAAGAAGCAGATCTTATAATGCAAAATTTAATTTTAAAAACTATTTTAAGATAATGAAATGAAAATCATGTCAATTTTAAGAACCAGAAGTCATCAACTTTTGCTTACGGTTTTCCGGGAAAGAAATCCCCTTTGAAATGAGCCGTAAAGCGCCTAGTGGTCAAAGTCTTGATCTACGGATCGGAAGGTCCAGCAATCGAGTCCTAGTCGCTGAAAACCTACCGAGTATATGCGGAGTACGTGCTCGTTAAATCTGTTGGGTCCGAAAGTCCTGTGGGCGTTCATTGCGCAGTTTTCTACGGGTACAGGTTCCTGGAGATAATTTCCCTCCTATTTAGGGACATGTCCGAATGGTGAAGGTAGCTTGCAATAGATGGCAGCATCTGTCACGTATGTGTGTGTGTCTGCGTATGAGTGTGTTGTGTCTTACTTGACGAAGGTTTATAATCGGGTCTCTGACCAAGCACACAAGCATGAAAATATATGTATACCAACGAACCATTTCTTTTGAAATTAAGGCCAAATTAAATTATATAACTGTTTTATAGATTTGTTTACAGAGTGCAAATTTTTTTTAGGTTTTTTTTACTAACTAGATACTATTGTAGTTCTTTCGTATTATTAAATTGTTTTTAAAATATTCGAGATTTAATTAAGTGTACTTATTTTAAGTTAATAAATTTTTGAATGAGTTTTGTTAGAATTTTTGCTTTAATGATTGTCTTAATATTTTGAATTTCGGTTTCTAGTTGATATTTTTTTTATTGCCTTATGATTAAGTGTTAAATAATTTTATATTAACATTATTCGTGTGTAAGTTTTTGCTTTTCTTTGAAGTATTTCTGTTTTATTTCCTTGTGTTTTCCAATTGTTGACCTAGTTTTTTTGTTATTTATTTAGATCGACAACAATTAAGGGAGTTAACAAAACTTGTATGGACAGTTACAATGGAAGTATTGGAGTGTTATGAACTCTTCATGAAAGTAATACTGGAAGAACTTGCAAAATTCAACCTGAACATAGATAGATACTCCACTCGTATGGCTAAATTAACAGCTGAACTCAATGTAAACTTTGCTAGCCCATACAATAGGTGTGCATTCATGTATCGCTATGGCACAGTTCTTACATACTTGTTCAATGATTGCATCAATGCCTTCTTTTTAAGCAATTCTCATATAAAAGACCTTTTCCCATTGTGGAAACGTTATTCTGCAGTAAAAATCTTATCTCTGAGCACAGGCCCTGGTTTAGACTTTATAGGATTTATGTTAGCTGTATTAGAGTACGATTCATCCCCACCAGTTTTTGAAGTTAAAGTTTTAGCCAAAATCAAATCGTGGCGACATACTAGGAATTTAATTTTAGAAGTGCTTAGTGATCAATTTTCTGGATCTGTGTTTTCAAAGAAACCTTTGCAATATCAGAATTTAATTGCTGATCGATCATATTTTTTAAAGAACTATCCATTTGGTGATGTGAAAGCTGCTAGTGAAGCGGATGTTATTTTTATGATGAAGACTCTAAATTTGTTGGCTTCTGGTGAACCCCAAGAAGAACGTTTAGTTCAGATGTTTAAGGTAATTTCTAAGATCTAGTGAATTATGTAATAATTAATGGTGAAGATTTATATCTACATCATTTTAACTTCAACGTCTTCTAATCCATGGAAAGATACTGTGACGAATAACTTTAATATTCAGTAGTCTCTGATGGTAGCGTTATAATTTATTTAATAGTTTTAACATATTATTTACAAGAGCGTTTAAAACATCAACCTTCCATTTTCTATCTTCTTTTTTAACAACGTTGCCACACATCAAATTAAAACATTTTCATAGTCACGTTCTTTAAAGTTGTTTCACGAGTTTTTTTTTGGTTTATTTGAATCTTTATAGACCCCTCCCCACCAAGGGAAGACTTTTGATAGAAGAGAAAAAGTCTTAAAAGTTCTGAGTCTTTAAATATGAAAAGTCTTAAAGAGTCCTAAAGTCTTTCTATAAGTCCCTAGCAGTTTTTGGATCAGTGCAACTATTTAACATGTGCCTAATTTTTCAAAGTTCCAGTAGGGTTATAAATTACAGTTAAAATGCTTAACAATCTTAAGGTAAGACTAACAACTTCAGAGGTACACAGTATACGCATGCAACAACTAAATTACTATTCATGGAAATCTACTCAGGGTATCGGCATTTTGATGGAGACATCCCTTTCTGTGAACAACCTCATAATTGAATGGTTGTAATGTGAGGGCCCACCTCAAAAGTCGCGGATTAGTCCCTGTATTTTTCTCTAGCCAGACCAGAGGATTGTGATCAGTCTGTATGGTGAATTTTTGTTGCCCGTCAAGATAGCATTTTAATTTCTGAATGGCATAAACAATGGCAGCACATTCTCTCTCTGTAGTACTGTACTTTTGTTCTACAGGGGTGAATTTCCTACTGAGGTACATTATTGGGTGCTCTTCATTATCCTGATTTATCTGGGACAACACCACGCCAATTCCAACGTTTGAAGCATCGCACTGAATGATGAATGGAGCAGTGAAGTCAGGGCTGTATAGTACTGGCCTTTCTGAAAGTCTTTTCTTCAGTTCTTCAAAGGCGTCTTCACAAGTAGAAGTCCAATTTACTGATGACTTTAAGTCCTTTCCTTTCAAAAGATCTGTTAATGGAGCCGCAATTACAGAAAAATCTGGTATATACCGTCGGTAATAACCAGCAAGTCCTAAAAAGGATCTAATCTGGGTTTTGTTCTGAGGCCTAGGAAATTCTTTAACCACTTGAATTTTAAGTTCACCAGGTTTTCTTTGGCCTTGTCCAACTATATGTCCCAAATACTTGACATGCTCACGAGCAAACTGACACTTCGAAGGTTTTAGGTGAAGCTTGGCAGTTTTCATTTTTACAAATATTTCTTCTAAATGTTTCACATGATCTTCCCAAGTATTAGAAAAGATGGCTACATCATCCAAATAAGGTACCGCAAATTCCTCACAGTCTCGAAGCAAACTAGCCATTAGTCTACTGAAATCATATGGAGCATTTTTCAGCCCGAATGGTAACCTTAATGGCCTAAAGGTACCAAAACTGGTTACAAAGGCAGCATATCTCTGGGCTTGTTTACTTAAGGGTATTTGCCAATATCCTCGGGTTAAATCAAGAACCGATATGTACCTTGCTGATGATACTTTCTCAATGAGTTCTTCGATATTTGGTATAGGAAAATACTGAGTTCTTGTCACTTTATTCAAACGGCGATAGTCTATACAGGGCCTTGGGTCTTTCCCTGGTACTTCAACAAGTATTAAAGGAGAAGTAAAATCCGAGTCTCCTCGTTCTATTACATTCAGCTCTAGCATTTTATTTACTTCAGCTTTCAAAATTTCAGTCTGACGTGGAGACATCCTATATGGCTTTGCTATGATAGGTTTGTCTTCTTCTAACTCAATATCATGTTTGGCCAGATCCGTACAACCAGGTTCATTTGAGAAAAGTTCAGAATGATGGTTTAAAAGTTTTTCGAGTTGATTCAGCTGTGATTCCGAAAGATTAGATTTCAATCTGGTTTCCTCTAAAAGTTCACACAGTTTTGACCCATTTGACTTATCAACACATTCAAGAACTGGTATTTCTTCTTCATCTTCAGTTTCTCCTAAAGCCAAAAGATTTACATGTTCCACTCTTTTGAAATAGGGTTTTAACATATTAATGTGGTAAACGTGATCCTTATTCTTTTCAGGAAATCTGACCACATAGTTTGTGTCTGACAATTGTCTAACTACTTCACCAGGTCCTATCCAATGTACTGACAATTTGTTTGGTTTTGAAGAAGCTACAACCAATACGAGATCACCAGGTTTGAAATCTCGTTCGACTGTTTTCTTATCATACCATAGTTTTTGTTTTTCCTTGGCATGTTCCATATTCCGTATTGCTAACTCCTGACATTTTTCCATACGGTTCATCAATTCGAACACATAGTTTACTACACAGTCCTCTTCTTGGTCTTCTTCAGTTAACTTGTCATAGAGTAACATGACAGGAGTCTTCAGGTTTCTCCCGTGAACTAACTCAGCAGGTGTGAAGCCGGTGCTGTCGTGAGTTACAGTTCTTAAAGCAAATAGGGCTTGAGGTAAAATCTTTTCCCAGTCTGGACCAGATTCAAGACACAGGACACGAAGTATTCTCTTCAAAGTTCTATGCATCCTCTCTACGGGATTACTCTGAGGATGGTACACCGAACTTCTAACAACCTTGATCCCAAATCTTTCTAAAAATTCTGTAGTTAGTGCGCTCGTAAATGGCGTTCCCTGGTCCGTTTGCAGTTCCCTTGGAAAACCCATTCGGCTGAAAACTTGTAGAAAGGCGTCAGTTATGGAAGTAGATTTGAGATTTTCCACAGGAATAGCATCTGGATACTTTGAAGACATACACACTGCCGTGATAAGATACTTATTTCCCGAGGGTGTTACAGGCAACGGTCCAACAGCATCAACGTTTATTTTTGAAAATATTTCTGTAATGACTGGAACAAGCTTGAGGGGTGCTTTCTTTTTATCTTGTGGTTTTCCTACCCTTTGACATAGGTCACATGACTTAACGAAAGCTTCTACCTCTCTATAGCAGTTGGGCCAATAAAACGTCTTGAACAAAGCATCTTTAGTCTTCGCTATTCCGAGATGGGATGCAGCTCTTTCATGACAGTAAGTCATCATTTGGTTCCGGTACTTCTCTGGAACCACAAGCAAATGCCGCTCTGTTCCTCTCTTATCTTTCTTCACGAAAAATAATTTCTGGTTTTTTATCAGATACATATTCTTCTTCTTGTGTGTGGTTTCTTTTGCTTCGATAAAAAGGGGTTCCAATTCCTTACTTTGCAATTGAGCGTCCAAAAATTCGTTTGGGGACATTCTCATAAGCTTCAATTCCGAAAATGAAAGTTCTGCCACTGGCAAAATGTTATCAACAACGGTTCCACTTTCAACATTTTCAACTTCTTCGGAATCGCTTGTATCTGCCTCTGTATTTGGCAACTCTGATTCTACTACCTTCGTTTTGGATCGAGTTTGTATGGCATTGATTGTATGCATTTCAAAATGTATATTCTGCTTTGCTTCGGTTAAGAGCTCCGCTGTTCGATTTCCTAAAATATATCTTCCTTGATCTAAAGAATCTCGGATGACTGCTGCTTTTGTAACAATGTGTCCATAAGTACAGTCTATTTCCACTTCAGCTAAAGGCAAACAGATAGGGCTTTCTTCCAATGGGGTTCGGATCCATACACTTTCCGTGGTTAACATTGAAGGTTTTATATACTTTCTGCAAATCAGGTCGATTGATGCACCTGAATCACGAAGTATAGGCATTTGTATGCCATTTATTTTTCCTTGACTGATATATGGAGCAAGGACGTCATGACAATTTCCTTCCCGAATCATATTAGCAGCTACTGTTTCAACCTTTTCTTTAAGTTTATCGCATTGAAATCTTAAGTGAGAAGATGACCCGCACTCATACCATCGTTTCAGTTTATCGCATTGCGGTTTTAGGTGAGAGGTCGAGCCACACTCAAAGCACCTAAGTTGCTTTCTTCTTTCAAACCTTTTATCCCTTTCTCCTTCATCCAGTAAATCCTCTTTCCCAGGAGTGCTCTTCTTGCTATTAAATTTATCTTTGCTTGGAACATATTTGTCTTTCTCGTTGATTTTGTCTCCCTCTTGAAATCTAAAATTATTTCTGGTTGGCCTTTCTTTTCTTTTAAAACTATCTCGTACACTTTCATAGTCATCTAGTTTTTTCGCCAGATCTTCAGGATCTTTGATATTCATCCAATTGTCCAAAAAATGTTCTCTAACTTCTGGTGGTACACGAAATTTTATTTGTTCTGCTACTATTAGGTCCTTCAGTTGCTCAAAAGTTTCTACTTTCATCTCTTCTATCCATTCTGTAAAATAACTCCGTAACTCATGGTAATAATTCCTCCAATTTTTATCTGGAGTTTTCTGGTGTCTATAGAAACATTGCTTTAACTTTTCGCTGTTCATCTTATACCGTTTCAGAAGAAGAATTTTCACAAAATCATAGTCATTTGCATTATCTGGTGATTCTCTTGCCAACATATTCGAAACTTCTGCAGGAAGCACGCTCAGCAGGTAGGCAGTCCAATCTCTTTTGGGAACATGAGCCATTTCTGCTTTCCGTTCAAAGTTAATTAGGTAAAGACCCATTTCATCTCTCTTTTCCTCAAATTTCGGCATTATCTGGGTCAATTGAATTTTATGAGCACTATTCTCTGATACATGGTTGGTTCTGGTCTGTGGTTGAGTTTGTGAGACTTCCAATCTTTTTAATTCCAACTCATGTTGTCTTAATGCCTCTTCTCTTTCTAACTCATGCTGTCTTAATGCCTCTTCTCTTTCTAACTCAAGCTTCTTAAAAGATTCCTCTCTATCTAACTCAAGTTTCTTAAAAGATTCCTCTCTTTCTAACTCAAGTTTTCTTAATGATGCTTCCTTTTCTAACTCAAGTTTCCTTTTTTCACGAGCCTCTTGCTTCGCATTTTCTTCGTTCCTAAGTCTTTCTTCGATAATTCTATCAAGCATCACCTTAACCTCTATCTCGTCGTAGCTTTCACTTCCTACAATTACCTTTTTAATTTCCGGGACCTTACTTAAAGGATCTACTTCTTCTCCTAACTCCTCACAGACCACAAGCAAATCTTGCTTCTTGCCCTTTCCAAGAAAACTCATTTTATCGCCAAAAAAAAAAAACCTCAATCAAAATGCCGATCGTTAATTTTCTTTTTTTATTTTTCAAAAGAAAACCAACGTAACTCAAACTTCGACTTCTTAAATACTAATTAATATTATAAACAAAATCAAATAATATTAATTACGAACATCAACATCAAATATAAACGGTAGTATTTTAACTGAAAATATCGAATACGAACAATTTTATCAAATCATTCAAATGCAGTATTCCAACAAAATAATTAAAATATTAGTTTATTCACTAACATAAGTAAATCTAACTTCTCAAAATATTATTAAACCTTTAAATAATATTCTAAAACTCGCTTTAAATCTTATTTAAATCTACCGACAACAGCAACACCAAATAAACAATTTCAGCTTAATATTCTATATTAGCTATTTTCACAGAACAACTTCAAATAAATCAATTTAATCTTCAAATAATCAACTATTTCTAGAAGAATACTACAATAAAATTACTACTTAGAATTCTGAATCTTACTTAACAATTCAGCACTGATCCAAAAATAAAATGCAAACTTACGTTCTTACGTAAATTACAATGGCTATTCTAAGCCTATTTTCAACTTCGAGCCACTCTTGGTGAATCTAATTCCACACTAGTTCCGTCGACATCCCTCCGCTTGCCGCCAAATTTTTGTTCTGTGACGAATAACTTTAATATTCAGTAGTCTCTGATGGTAGCGTTATAATTTATTTAATAGTTTTAACATATTATTTACAAGAGCGTTTAAAACATCAACCTTCCATTTTCTATCTTCTTTTTTAACAACGTTGCCACACATCAAATTAAAACATTTTCATAGTCACGTTCTTTAAAGTTGTTTCACGAGTTTTTTTTGGTTTATTTGAATCTTTATAATACTGTGACTATTAAACTGCACTCTAGTAGAAAAGGGACACATCAGACAAATGAATTTTCAAATAAAAAATGCTAGGATATTATTCTAAATTTTAATTTCTAGTAGCTAAGCAATTCTTAAATCATAATCTCACAATAGTTGGGATACAGCTGGATCTCTTTATTTTCTTATAATGAAAGAAATGCAATAGAAAAATAAAATTCAGGCCATTTTTGAAAAACTGGTTTTATGTCAATATGAATTTCAGTGGCATCTTCACCCCATAAAGGAAGTTTTAGTACATATGTTCAAGGTAATTTTTAATATATGCAAGAATAAATTAATGATGTATTAATTAATAGTAAAGATTTTAGTATATCTTGGGTAGCACAACAATTTTGCCAATGTCGCAATGAGTATCTGCCAAACCTGGATGAAATCAATCGTTTTCTACCTATTTTAACCAGATTTCCCCTTTCTTTGAGGTTTCATACATTAAATTAGAAGGTATGTGAGGTTTCATACAGGAAGTGCAATACTTAATTTATTATTTTACAAGTGTAAATAAATGCAATATTGTGTTTCACAATATTTTCAATATTGTAAATTAAAAAAATAATAATAAGATTTAATTTCACGGGGGAGGGCCTTTTTATTTTAGCTCCTTGACATGCATACCTGCCAACATTCCTCAGAGCTCTGGCCGTAGTCTCTTTGAGGGGAGGGGAGGGAAATTTTGGCCATCATTAGGAATTGTTTAACACATTCTCTGCCACTACATCATCGATAGAGGCTGATAAAGTAGAAGAACATCCTATTTTTAAACCTGTTCATTACAATGAAAATGAACTAACTATACTTTATTTTCAAGCAAGTACAAATCTCAGTTCGAGGTCGTAAAATCGCATGGTTAGGTTGAATTAACGTCGCTAACTAAAGCTACACGATAACTAGTTGTAAAAATACGAGGAAATGTTCCTGGCCTTTTCCAACCGGATAACTCATCATATGTCACTAATTAATGAATTGAAAGCCAATTCCAGATATGCTTCAGTGATTAACTTTTTGACTATAAAATCATCATTAAAATTTCATAATTCATATTTCTTTAGGTAGTTTTTTTGTAAAAAATAAAAGACTATTTGCAATATTTTTATAGCTAGATTGTTGAATAACAAACTGAACCACAAAGCAGAGTAAGCAAGACAACTGCAAAGTGCACTAAGTAAAGCACAAAGTAACTAAGTAAAGTAAGACAACTGCAAAGTGCAGTATGTCTGGTTGCCCTATACTTGAGACAAAAGATTTAATTTCCTCGTAATTTGAAATAGAATGCCCTCGTTCAAATCATCAAGTATTATTCCAAGCATAGCAGGATTGGTAGCAAAAGTTAAACGAACTTGAACTCGTAAGAACTGTTGGCAAAATGGTACTATGCATTTCATTAGAATGTGCTGTTATAGTTGAATTGTAACCATGCAACTCGCTAGCGAGTCAGTGGCATCCAACGTTTTAACAATCCCTCTAAAATAATCTATTGACAGTCATTTTTCTTTTCCATCGGCCGATTGACGATGGGAAAAAATCAATTACCAAAGTTTGGTCATTTCTTAAGAATTATTTTTGAAACACATTAAAAAAAAATTACAATTTCACTGCAAACCTAAATTGTCTTTAGTTTTAATTTAAAAAAAATAAAATTCACTCAGCAACAAAAAAATCCTAAGTAGCAGGTCTTGGAGTCACAGATCGTAATCTTTAAAAGTAACAAAGTACCTGAAATTTGGTTGACTGATTTGTCCTGAACTAAAACTAAGAAAGAACCCTGATCATACGAAGATTAAGAGGCTAACTAGTAAATATTGCAAGGAGTTGTGGTTTAGTTGATAATTTTTTTCAGAAAAGAAACAAAAATAAAAAACAAGACCCCAGCGTGATTAAAACCTCTAACAAGCAAATATTACTAGGCGCTAAGGCCGGTTGGCAAATCTGGTCTGATCATAGCTAGAACTATTAAAAGAGTACTAACCTACTGCGATTACACCTCCAACTAGCAAACATTACTAGGCGCTGAGGCTGGTTGACACATCTGATCAAATTATAACTATAAGTATAACAAGAACACTGACTAACTGTGATTAGGCGGATACTTGGAAAATGTTAGTCGTCATGGGTGGGTCAAGTAAGTCCGTCGTGGCATGTTCTGCACAATTATATATATATAAAACCATTTGGAAGCTTTTATTTCCGTAAATGAAATGTGATGATGTTTTTATCATCAGCATTGTCTTTCAAGGTCGACGAAAACCGATTTTTTTATGAAGTGCTATAGCTTCTTAATAGCAAGGCAAAAAAAATCTCCAAAATAAATTTTTATGAAAATATCGAAGCCTATCCGCAGTTTTGACTATTTATCCGTAACTGCTCAGTTTGATACCCTCATCCATAAAAACTACGGACAATCCATAGTACACTGCTCAAAACAATTAGGGGAGCACTTTGCGTACTTTTGTTGGCCCTTTCAGTTTCAGCGTTTTGTTTTTCATTCTAAAATTTGTGAAATAGATTCATTATGCATCCAGAATGAAAAGGTAAAAAACAACCGGAAAAAATATTTATTTTTTAAACTAAAATTTATTGGGGGGGGGGGGGGGGGGGATGGAATAAAAAATTAAGAATTCAAAATAGCAATAATTTTTTCAAATTTTTATTTGCAAAAAAGAGTTAAAATCAATTTTTAAACATCTGAGAATGCAAGCGTGAAGAATTTAGGGTCAATTTATTTCAGAATTTTTTTTAAGAGTGAATTTTATTTTATCATGTTTTCATTTGATTAAAACAAACATTATTTACATCCTCAAAAGACATGATTCTTCCAACTAACGATAAATTAGTGCAAGCTCAACTTAGAGGAGAAAAAAATCGCAAGCTCATGATTCCAAATGGAAACATCGGGGTTCAAAGAGTTTAAACCATGCGCTCCCCTAATTGTTGTGAGCAGTGTAGTTGGCAGGTATGGACGTGCGTCTACAGTCCTTGCAAATTGTGTTTAATGTTGTGTTTTGTCAAAATTTTATTCAATTCAAATGTGCATTGCCTAACTATTTTAGTAAGTAAAGACAATATGTTTTAAGTAACCTAAATATACAAATATACATCGATCCTTGGTTTTAAAATGAGTTTCAAAGATTTTTGTTGTATTTTTATGGTAACGCTTAAGAAAACACCTTTTTATCTGCCTGCCTAAAACACTTAGTCTAACAATAATTATCCCAAGTTTCACTTCCCCAAAGCTCTAATTTTTTCTGTGAGTTAAGTTGATATATCATGTGAAAAATTACAAGCAAGAATAAAATTTGTCTCTACAGTATAATACTTCCAGAACTATTTCGCCTAAAAATTATTTTTCATAATTGTAAGTGACGATAAATAAAACAAGTGTTCTACCTATATATGTTTTGTGTTTCTTATATTTTATTAATAATAATTGTTTTTAATAAATGAAACGTTGAACTATGAAATTTGCTACTTGTGAAAATGTTTTATGGGTTTTATTAAGTTTATATTTTTTCCCCAGGAATTTGTTGCATCATTGAAACCAGAAACTATAATTTTTTGTCTCGACACCCAACCCAGTATAGATGTCCTAACTCTAGCGATTAGGAATTTGCCTGGAAAATTCCTGTATGGGCCTAGTCTTCATACAGCTCAGCTCCATACAACATTTCCTGAATTTAATGGTCATAGTCCTGAAACAAGTGCCAGAGGAGTGTTTTTTGTATGGCAAAAATCACCTGACACGTTGTCTTCCCAGGTCTCTGCAATAAGTGCCTCCATTGATACAAAGAGCAATGTGATAAGAGTTGATAATTCTTTAAATGAATCTAATGCTTCTTCTGCAGAAAATGTGTCAAATACAGATGTCAAAAATACTGAGAACTTAAACCGTCCTTGGATGGAATCGAAGCCGTTTTGGTAACGTCATCACCTCAAATCAAAGAGGTTTTAAAAACATTGATGCTTACTGATTAAGAAAGTCTGGAACATATAAATGACATTTTGTCCCCAAAACCTGATACAAGTGACAAAATTTCCTTACAAACATTTCAGGAGTTGAAGATATTAAGACATTAAAGAGAGAAAGCTGGTTAAAAGACTACTAAAGCTGTAAAGTCAGAAGATACTCAAGCAAACGCAGGACTTTCCCAAAGTAAATTGCAGAATGATTTAAGTATGAATAATCGGGGAAATACATACAATAACTAACTATGATATGGATTCTTATACTAATAGGAGTCCTTCATCACATGACAGCAGTTTTACCTGTGAGAATAGGCGATTTGAAGAATTTTTAAGTAAGAATACCCATACCGACAAATTTTCCCCAGTAGATTTCGGCAATTATCCCTGCGTAAAGGGATATCAGGAATTATCTGAAAAAAAGTAAAAGGAAATTTTGATACCTAAGGAAAATCTTAAACCCTCTTTATCTTTTCAAAATAAATCAATACAAACTGATGAGCTTCTTGATAGCACTACCGCCCCATCTTCCAATGACAGCATTGACTGATAGAATAAGGCAGTTTACGATTCCTCTCGAGAGTGCGTCCCAACAAAATGTTTCTTCAAATGGGGACTTTTTTTCATTTCACTCAACAAAATTGGGGATGCCACAACCATAGCGATGGTAAACCTTCATGCGAAGAAAATCTTTTAGCTAATGTTACCTCACCAAATATTGTAATACCTTTACACAATATCAGTGATAATGCATTATTGCACATAGTTTCAATTCTTAAATCTGAATCCAATACTTAAATGTTTTAATTAAAAAGAGTTTTTGATTGTGTATAAATGGACGAGTAAAGAAATAAAACATATATTTTTTTTATTGTGGCTCATTATGTTAATTCCTTAATTGGCACTTAAAAAAACAAGAACTCTCTCTTTCTTTACCCAGTAAATACAACATTTCTCATCCCCCCCCCAAACTTACAATGTAGGGTTGTTTTAGCTAACTAATGCAACAGAGTAGACATATTTCATTTTTTAAGTCTTAATTGGCACTTAAAACAAGAACTTGACCCTGTAAATTGATTAACCCTATCTACCAATAAAAATGTAAGATCATATTATTATTGTTAATCTAAGCAAACAAATAAGGTGTTAATAGTTTGTTTCAGACACTTTTTTGTCTGACTTACACGTGGGGTAAAATGGTCCACCAATACATGGGGCACAATGGACCGATTCCCAAAAGGGAAGTCGCCAAATCGAGACCGGCCACAATACACCAGCAGTACCATATATTTTTTCTGGTTAGAATGTACTTAATGCAATCAGTTATACCAACAAAACTATTTTGCGATTCTTTGATGAATTTATCTCGTTCTTCTTCTCCATAAGCTGCATTGGGTCCGTCACCTAAAAATTTGAAAACTTTTAATGCTGTACTTCTTAGCGCATTTATTGTTTTAAGTGAGGAATTTAAAGCTTCTAAATTTATCATTGAACTTTCCATACTTCAGTTTGATTCGAGTTTAAAGGTTACTGTGTTTTCAATGCTTAAATAATTAAATAGCAATTTATCAAAAAAAAAGTTTTATTTGAACGCTTCCGGCTGATTCTAAATATTTATTTTAATTTTTATTCAAGGCCCTAGTTTCTTTTGCAGACTAGAGTGGTGTAGTATAACTTGACCAAGTGACGTTTCGTAATTGAGAGAAAACTACGAGAACTCAATATAAAATTCCTAAACTTTACACTTATACTTATAAAATACTTAAGAAGCAGATCTTATAATGCAAAATTTAATTTTAAGAACTATTTTAAGATAATGAAATGAAAATCATGTCGATTTTAAGAACCAGAAGTCATATACTTTTGTTTACGGTTTTCCGGGAAAGAAATCCCTTTTGAAATGAGCCGTAAAGCGCCTTGTGGTCAGAGTCTCGATCTACGGATCGGAAGGATCCGAGATCGAGTCATGGTCGATGAAAACCTACCGAGTATATGCGGAGTACGTGCTCGTTAAATCTGTTGGGTCCGAAAGTCCTGTTGGCGGTCATTGCGCAGTTTCCTACGAGTACAAGTTCCTGGAGATAATTTCCCTCCTGTTTAGGGACAGGTCCGAATGGTGAAGGTAGCTCGCGATAGATGGCAGCATCTGTTACGTATGTGTGTGTCTGCGTGTGAGTGTGTTGTGTCTTACTTGACGAAGGTTTATAATCGGGTCTCTGACCAAGCACACAAGCCTGAAAATATATGTATACCAACGAACCAAACCTTTTGAAATTAGTTCCAAAATCTGCCATTTATTTACCAATTTTAAAATTTGTCATTCAGGTATGATAATTTTTTTCCCGATAGATTTAGTTCTTAATGAAAAATTCATTTTTGTCTAATTGCCTAAAACCAAATTATATAACTGTTTTATTGATTTGTTTACAGAGTGCAAATTTTTGTTAGGTTTTTTTTACTTACTAGATAGTATTGTAGTTCTTTCGTATGATTAAATTGTTTTTAAAATATTCGAGATTTAATTAAGTGTACTTATTTTAAGTTAATAAATTTTTGAATGAGTTATGTTAGAATTTTTGCTTTAATGATTGTCTTAATGTTTTGAATTTAGGTTTCTAGTTGATATTGTTTTAATGCTTTATGATAAAGTGTTAAATAATTTTATATTTACGTTATCCGTAAGTAAATTTTTGCTTTTCTTTGAAGTATATTTCTGTTTTATTTCCTTGTGTTTTCCAATTGTTAACCAAGTTTTTTTGTTATTTATTTAGATTGACAAGAATTAAGGGAGTTAACAAAAACTTGTATGGACAGTTACAATGGAAGTATTGGAGTGTTATGAACTCTTCATGAAAGTAATACTGAAAGAAATTGCAAAATTCAACATGAACATAGATACATACTCCAAACGTATGGCGAAATTAACAGCTGCACTCAATGTAAACTTTGCTAGCGCATACAATAGGTGTGCATTTATGTATCGCTATGGCACAGTTCTTACATACTTGTTCAATGATTGCATCAATGTCTTCTTTTTAAGCTATTCTCAGATAAAAGACCTTTTTCCATTGTGGAAACCTTATTCTGCCGTGAAAATCTTATCTTTGAGCATAGGCCCTGGTTTAGACTTTATAGGATTTATGTTAGCTGTATTAGAGTATGATTCATCCCCACCAGTTTTTGAAGTTAAAGTTTTAGCTAGAAACAAAGCGTGGCGAAATACTAGGAATTTAATTTTAGAAGTGCTTAGTGATCAATTGTCTGGATCTGAGTTTTCAAAGAAACCTTTGCAATATCAGAATTTAATTGCTGATCGATCATATTTTTTAAAGAACTATCCATTTGGTGATTTGACAGCTGCTAGTGAAGCCGATGTTATTTTTATGATGAAGACTCTAAATTTGTTGGCTCCTTCACCCAATAAAGGAAGTTTATTGCATATGTTCAAGGTAATTTTTGATATATATGAGAATAAATTAATGATGTATTAATTAAGAGTAAAAATTTTAGTATATCTTAGGTAGCACAACAATTTTGCCAATGTCGCATGAGTATCGGCCAAACTTGGAGAATATTGGATGAAATCGATCGTTTTCTACCGATTTTAACCAGATTTCCCCTTTCTTTGAGGTTTTATACAGGAAATTACGAGGTATGAGGTTTCATACAGGAAGTGCAATACTTAATTTTACTGCAATCTTTTAGTATTTTGCAAGTGTAAATAAATGCAATATTATGTTTCACAATATTTTCAATATTGTAATTTTTTTTAAAAAATTAAATAATAAGATTTGATATCGTGGGGGAGGGCATTTTTTAGCTCCTTGACTTGCATACCTGCCAACATTCCTCAGAGCTCTGGCCGTAGTCTCTTTGGGGGGAGGGAAATTTTGGCCATCATTGGGACTTGTTTAACACATTCGCTGCCACTACATCATCGATAGAGGCTGATAAAGTAGAAGAACATCCTTTTTTTAAAAAACCTGTTCGTTACAATACTTCATGAACTAACTATACTTCATTTTCGAGCAAGTACAAATCTTAGTTCAAGGTCGTAAAATCGCAAGGTTAGGTTGAATTAACGTCGCTAACTAAAGCTACATGACAACTAGTCGTAAAAATACGAGGAAATGTTCCTGGCCTTATCCAACCGGATAACTCATCATAATATGTCACTAATTATTGAACTGCGCAGTTTGATACCCTCATCCATAGAAACTACGGACAATCCATAGTAGTTGGCAGGTGTGGACGTGCGTCTACAGTTCTTGCAAATCAGTGTTTAATTTAAATTTTGTGTTTTGCCAAAATTTTATTCAATTCAAATGTGCATTGCCTAACTATTTTAGTAAGTAAAGACAACATGTTTTAAGTATCCTAAATATACATATATACATGGATCCTTGGTTTTAAAATGAGTTTCAAATATTTTTGTTGTATTTTTATTGTAACGCTTAAGAAAACACCTTTTTATCTGCCTGCCTAAAACACTTAGTCTAACAATAATTATCCCAAGTTTCACTTCCCCAAAGCACTAATTTTTTCTGCGAGTTAAGTTGATATATCATGTGAAAAATTACAAAATTACAAGCAAGAATAAAATTTGACTCTACAGTATAATGCTTCCAGAACTATTTCGCCTAAAAATTATTTTTCATAATTGTAAGTGACGATAAACAAAACAAGTGTTCTACCTATACATGTTTTGTGTTTCTTATATTTTATTAATAATAATTGTTTTTAATAAATGAAACTTTAAACTATGAAATTTGCTACTTGTGAAAATGTTTTATGGGTTTTATTAAGTTTATATTTTTTTCCCAGGAGTTTGTTGCATCATTGAAACCAGAAACTATAATTTTTTGTCTCGACACCCAACCCAGTATAGATGTCCTAACTCAAGGGATTAGGAATTTTCCTGGAAAATTCTTGTATGGGCCCAGTCTTCATACAGCTCAGCTCCATACGACATTTCCTGAATTTAATGGTCATAGTCCTAAAACAAGTGCCAGAGGAGTGTTTTTTGTATGGCAAAAATCACCTGACGCGCTGTCTTCGGTAGAAAATGTGTCAAACACAGATGATTCGATTCCATCCAAGAACTTAAACCGTCCTTGGATGGAATCGAAGCCGTTATGGTAACCTTCACTTAATAGTCCCACCATTGCCATCAATACATCCTTTGCCATGTGATGTGGCTGAGATGTACCAGACTGTTGAAAGCTTACTATGTCATTGAAAATACTGTGTATTTTTCTTTAAAATATTGATTTGAAATGTCCTAAATTTTTGTAATGACCAAATTGCTGATCATAATGAGATGTGATGATATGTGTCCTTTGCAGAGGAAGTATTCTGCCAAAGCACTGACTAAATTTTATCTTGCTTAAGTGGGTTCGGTATGTTGTATATCGGTAATGTTAAATTGGAAAATTGCAATGTACCTTTTCACAATAACTACTGATCAGATCATCTTAAAATTTTCTGTGTGTGTTATACCAACCTTATATATTAATCTGATGTTAAAAGTTTCTTTGAAATAACTGTTAGATTTTTTTAAATAAAAACTTGAAATAACTGTTAGATTTTTTTTAAATAAAATAAGTTTTAAAGTACCCCCAAAATCATGAAATTTTTCACTTTTTTGCTCCATAAAATTTTTTTCACTTTAGTTTTATTAAAATTTATAACCTCAGATTAATCTAGTATTACATCATATAAAAAAAAGTTTACGAGAAAACATAGCATAGTTTTTGAGAAAAGGTACATCAAAGTTAAAAAAATCAAGTTCTGAGAAAAACGCGTTTAAAGTTTTTATTGGTAACCCATTTCCTTACGAAGCCATGACATTAAAATGGCTTTAAATGTAAAAAATATTTTTCCAATCGTCTTGATACTTTGTGACATTATTAATAAAGGTTGTAATAGTATTTTAAGTCAATAATTTTTGTTTTGATTTTTTCACCGATTTTGGGGTACTGAACCCCCTTAATATAGGAATAGTTCTTGCTGATTTCAGTTTGTATCGGAAGTTTCCAGGTTTGGCAAATTTTGCTTTAAATTAGGGAAACTATAGGTTGCATACATTTCACATGGCACAAGAAGTTTAGAAGCTGTTTCCTTAATAAAGTTAAAACATCATTTGAAATTGCCTCTTTTGTTTCAAACTACAGCTTCCACTTCTCATTATTTAACTTATTAAAGATGGCAACAGCATTTCTTTACAACCCAACTCAATAAAGTGCTTTATTTAATGCTTTAAGAATAAATGTGTTACACATGTGATAGTGACCACGAAAAGATTAATTTTGTGGATTATGGCAATGAAAAACTTATTGTGACAGACATGACGAACGTGACAGACATGACAAATGTGACAGCCATGACAAAGTTTGATGTTCATGATTTCACTCAAATTAAAAAAAAAAATGTCTAATTTTTTTATGAACTGTTTATTTTGATGTATAAAAAGAGAAAATAAAGTGTCAATATTCTTTACCAAGCAGATTTTGTTTAATATAAAATAATCCATGTTTGTCCAATATCTTGGCGCAGCCAAAGACAAGCCATTGTTGCTACTTCAACAACCGAGGCTGAAGTTATTGCAGCATCAGAAGCAGCCAAAGAAGTAATTTGGCTACATAGACTGCTTCAAGGCATAGTGAACCTAAAGGAAGTACCTATACTTCAAGTGGATAACAGAGCAGCTGTTAAGCTCTCACACAATCCTGAATACCATCGAAGAACTAAGCATATTGAAATAAGACATTTCTTTGTTCGTGAAAAGGTTTTGGAAGGGAAGCTGAATGTTGAGCATATATCAACTGAAAGCCAGATTTCTGACATTCTAACCAAACCTCTGATGAAGTCAAGACTAATGACATTTTGTGATCTAATGGGACTATGTGACTTTTCTAAAACAAAACCAGGCTAACAAGGGAAAGTGTTAAAGAAATAATTGTAACGTAACTGTTGTGTTAACTGTTTTTGTTTCTTTGTTCCGCCGCTAGATGGCGTAGTACTTGTTTACTTCTTACTTGCCAAATAAGAGTTCCTTCACTTTTGTAAATAAAACGTTCGAGCTAGCATCAAGAATGTTGTCTTGTTGTCTGTTTACCTCTGCTAATAGTATTTAGTTGAAACTGCAATATTAGTGACAGACATATGACATGGAGACTAAAACTAAGTTAGGGGGGAATAGCAAAATAATTAAAAGGTTTTCAATAATTTTTTTTGTGTTATTATGTATAGATTGATCTATTCTTTAAAAAAAATATTTTTGTTTTCAAAAATATATTAGTATTTAAAAATTTCAAGGACTTTAAACTAAAGGTAATAATAACAGATTTCAGTTTCAAAGTTAGTCTCACAATTATTAACTGTAAATAATTATTTATGCATTTACTAGCTGTTATACCCGACGTCGCGAGGGTAGAGGTGAAAAAATAATTGTATAGTCAATTTAACTATTTTTTCTTTCATTTGATTTACATAAGATATGAAGATTACCCAGTAATTTTTTCCATTTAATTACCCATCTTGGGTATAGTAATAATTAATAATAATTTCAAAAATACCTTTGATAAGAAGCTCAAATTAAAGATAATACATATTTAAGTAAAAAAATAATCAGTAAGAATTAAAATAAGCTACTCCAGCAAACAGCAAACGATTTGCATTTTTTTATAAGTTTATTTGCTTTGTAATAAGCTTATGTTGCTGATACCGTTCGTTATTAAAGTACAAAATCCCGCTACTTATATTACATTAAAAATTCAAAAAATGCTATAAAAAAACAGATAATGTTGTAGTAATTTTCCGAATAAAAACATTTTAGCTCATTTGGCGTATTTGAAACTTTGGCGAGGAAAATATATAGCTACCATTACACCCATTCAGCTCTAGCGCAAAGACCATCGCACAACCAACCAGCTATTTAAAATGCTCTTTTGCACGTTCTTTGTTATAACTTGGCGAGTTTGGCAAAGTAATTGGTGAAAGAAGGAAGACATGAAACCCTAATATGCATCTGTAGTGCAACGGTCTTCAAAAATTAACATAATTCAGTAAAAGCTTAACTATGCTTTTAAAAAATTCATAATTAAAATCATATATACACAATTAAATAATGGAATGGAGACTGGTAGGATTACGTAACTTGAAACATACCCAACTATTTTTTCAAATTATTAATTTTGTTTCTGAAGGCAATGAACAGATATTAAATAAGTTAAACATTTTCAATTTCAATTGTTTTCTAAAAAGTTTTATTTAAACTTTTCTGCCTGATGGCATCACGAAAGAGAAAAAATGATCGGATTTGAGCGAAAGTGGTGTATTTTTCCCTTTAAAAAGTTCGAAAACGATAGAAGGAATGGTCCGATTCAAAAAAATTTTAGCCTATGTTTGTTCTGGAGATGAGATGAATTTTTGTGCCAAATTTCGTGACGATCTGTTGCGTGGTTCTTAAGTTTTTGCGTCCTATACAGACAAACAAACAGAAGTCGCCATTTATGTATATAGATATTGGTATATCATGTTATTTTCATAAAATTTGACTTACTTTCTATCTTGTGGAACGAAAAAATAATAATTTAGTTGAAATTTAAAAATTGATGTCCATGGCGCATTTTCGTGGAATCAACCATATGTATTTTTTTATGGTAAGAATTTACCTTATGCGATCCGTTACACTAGCAAGACGATTTTGAGATTCTTTGATGAATTAATCTCGTTCTTTTTTCCCCATATGTTGCATTTGGACCTCACATACTGTACTTCTTAGCGCATTTATTGTTTTAAGTGAGGAATTTAAAGCTTCTAAATTTATCATCGAACTTTCCATACTTCAGTTTGATTCGTGTCTAAAGCCTACTGTATTTTCAGATGTTTAGAGAATTAAAATGGCAATTTATCCCCCAAAAATTGAGTTTTACTCGAAGAATTCCGGTCAATTCCAAATCCAAATATTTACTTATAATTTTATTCAAGGCCCTAGTTTCTCTTGCACGCTAGAGTGTGGTATAACTTGACTAAGTGACGTTTCGTAATTGAGAGAAAACTACCAGAACTCAATGTAAAATACATACAATTTAAAATAGTAATCATAAAATACTTATTAAACAGATCTTAAAATGCAAAATTTAATTTCAAAATTATTTTCCAAAAATGAAATGGAAATGTATATTTATTAAAAACCAGAAGTTGTCAAAGGTTGTTTACGGTTTTCGGGGAAATCCCTTTTGAAATTAGTTTCGAAATCTGAAATTTGCTCGTCAATTTCAAAATTTGTCGCTTTGAATGGTTGTCAATTCGTCATTCAGGTATGCTAATTTTTTCTGATATATTTTTTTTAGTGTATCCTTAACCTATTATTGTCAAATTAATTGCCCCAAATCGAATTAATAACTGTTTACCGATCGCGATTTTTGTTAGTTTTTATTTACTATATACTATAATAGTCTGTTGTATTAATTATTTTTATAATACTTGAGATTTAATTAAGTGTAGTTATTTTAAGTTAATAAATGTTGTACTAAGATTACGTTTTCTTTAAACAATAGGTTGCAAAAAAATGAAACCAACCGAAAGACGATCATGAAAACGTTAAAAAAGTTTTAACACATTAAATACAGAAAACATGTATAAAAATATCACAGTAATGTTAGTTTTACAATCTCAGAGACATCATAAAAATCCCAGTACAACTAGAAAATCCCAACCTCCCAAAAGGGGCAGAGTGAATTGTTAATGATTTATGTTATTAGAATTTTTGCTTTTATGATTGTCTTATTGTTTCTAAATTTCGTTTTTTAGTTAATTTTTTTATAATGCCTTACGATAAAGAGTTTCAAAATTTGATATTTATGTTATCGATAAGCTTTTGCTTTTCTTTGAAGTATTTCTGTTTTATTTCCTTATTTTTTCCAATTATTTATGTATATTTTTTATTTATTTAGATAGGCAACAATTAAGGAAGTTAACAAAACTTGTTTGGACAGCTACAATGGAAGTATTGGAGTATTATGCTTTTTTCATGAAAGTAATACTCAAGGAAGTTGCAAAATTCAACCTGAACATAAATTCATACTCCACTCATATAGCTGAATTAACAGCCAAACTCAACGTAAACTTTGATAGCTCATACAATAGGTGTGCATACATATATCGTTATGGCACAGTTCTTACATACTTGTTCAATGACTGCATCAACGGCTTCTTTTTTAGCTATTCTCATATGAAAGACCTCTTTTCATTGTGGAAATCTTATTCTGCAGTAAAAATCTTATCTCTAAGCACAGGCCCTGGTTTAGATTTTATAGGATTTATGTTAGCTGTATTAGAATATGATTCATCACCACCAAATTTTGAAGTGAAAGTTTTAGCTAAAACCAGAGCGTTTCGAAATACCAGGAACTTAATTGTAGAAGTGCTTAGTGATCCATTTTCGGGATCTGAGTTTTCAAAAAAACCTTTGCAATATCAGAATTTAATATTTGAGCGATCAGATTTTTTAAAGAGCTATTCATTTGGTAATGTGACAGCTGTTAGTGAGGCAAATATTATTTTTATGATGAAGACCCTAAACTTGTTGGCTCATGGTGCACCCCAAGAAGGACTTTTAGTGCAGATGTTTAAGGTACCTAATTTCTAAGATCTAGTGAATTATGTAATAGTAATTTATACTGAAGACTTTAGTATATATTTACATTTTAATAACTTTAATTTCAAGTTTTTTATACCCTGGAAAGATTATGAAACTATATTTTAGCACTACGTGTAGAAAAAGAACATATTGGACAAATGATTTTTCAAATAAAAAATGCTATATTTTTCAAAATTTTAATATCTAGTGATCAAATCTGATATAAATTGGCATAATAGTTAGGATATAATAGAAGATCTTTCTATTTTTTTTAGAATGAAATGCAATGGAAAAAATAAACTTCAGATTATATATATTTTAAAATACTAGCTTTATGTCTAGCTACGAAGCTCAGTGCATAGTGCGATAAGATTGGGATAAAATATAATAAGGAATAACTTATGCTTTAGTACGTGCCAAGGGAAAAAAGAAAATATTATTATATGTTGACATGAATACTTCTTGAGATGTAGTTGCTTTTGTATATAAAAAAAATATATTTTCTGAGGTTTCTTACCAAAATTTTAAATTTGCAATACCTAGTGAAGGAAACAATATAGTTATTGGCACAAACAGTTTATCTGGTGAAAATTGTACATGTTTCGGCAAGATCCAGGTTCACCATCTTCAGAAATATACACAAACTGTTCGTTTATGTATAATTCTGAAGATGGCGAGCATGGATCTTGCCGAAACATAAACAACTTTCACCAGATAAACTGTTTGCGCCAATAACTACATAGTTTTTTTCACTCTCATGTTTCTTGCCCAAAGTTGTAGATATTTTGGAATATTGCATTACCTAACTAGTTTAGTAAATAAAGACTTGTTTTTAGCATCCCAACTGCACATTACTTTTTTTTAACACTTTAACACTTGCCTGCCCTAAATGTTTAGTCTAACTCCAATTATCCCAGGTCCAATTACCCCCATCTCCAAAGCACTAATTTTTCTGTGAGTTAAGTTGAATTATTTTCACTTTAAAGTTAGTAAACATATATTTTCTTCGAAAAAATACTAGCAAGAATAAAATTTGAATCGACAGTATTATAATTTTAGAACTATTTTACCTACTAATTATTTTCCATTAATGCAAGTGCCTATAAACAAAACAAGTTTATATCTATCTATTTTTATATCTATATATATTATATTTTTATATCTATTTATATCAAGTTTCTATATCTTTATATCTATAAATGTTTTGAGTTTCTTATATTTTATTTAAACAAAATATTTTTTCCATGTGAAACACTTTAAATTGATAATTTTTAAAGTGTTTTAATGGATTTTATTAAGTTTATAATTTTTTTCTAGGAATTTGTTGCATCTTTGAAACCAGAAGCTATAATTTTTTGTCTCGATACTAAACCCAGCATAGCTGTCCTAATTCAAGCAATTGGGCACTTTCCTGGAAAATTCTTGTATGGGCCCAGTATTCATACAGCTCAGTTCCATGCAACATTCCCTGAATTTAATGGACATAGTCCTACATCAAGTGCCAGAGGAGTGTTTTTTGTATGGCAAAAATCACCCGACACCTTGTCTTCCAATGCATCGATTGGTAGAAAGAGTAAAGACAATATGATAAGAGTTGATAATTCTTTTAATAAATATAATGCTTCTTCTGTAGAAAATTTGTCAAATATAGATGTCATAGATAGGGATAACTTATCACTATTCCTTCCTTGGTGGGAATTTCAGCCACTTTGGGAATGTTTTATTAATAAAAACAAAGATTTATCAAAATCATCGATGCTTACCAATGAAGAAAGTCTTGAACATATAAATGATTTGATGCCCCAAAAATCTGATACAAGTGACAGTAATTCCTTTAAAAAATTTCAAAACTCAGGAGTTGAGGATATTAAAACATCAAAGAAAGAAGTTGGTTTAAATACTGCTGAAGCTGTAAAGTCAGAAGATACTCAAGCAAATGCAGGACCTTCCCAAAGTGAATTGCATGAGGATTTGAGTATGAATAAGCTGGAAAATATGTATAACGACTTTGATATGCATTATTATAGTGATAGGAGTCCTTCATCATGTGATAGTTTTACATTTGAGACTAGGCAATTTGAAGAATTGTTAAGTAAGAATACCCCCTTCGACAAATTTTCCCCAGTAGATTTAGACAATCGGCCCTGTGGAAGTGGATATCAGGAATTATCTGAAAAAGAGTCTACAGAAATTTTTACGCCTAAGAAAAATCTTAAACCATCTTCATCTTTTCAAAATAAATCAATCCAAACTGATGGGCTTCTTGATAGCACTACCGCCTCATCTTCTATAACAGCATTGTCCGATAGAATAAGGCAGCTTACAATTTCTCTTGAGAGTGCGTCCCAACAAAATGTTACTTCAAACAGAGGATGTCACAACCTTAGTGATTGCGATGATAAACCTTCATGTTCGAAACAATCGCTCAATATCGGTTTCAAAGACAGAGATAGCTTTCAATCATGTCATTGGAACACTCCTTGCCGAAACATGGAGAGCTATTACAGTTGCCACTGCTCTCATAATAATAGGTGTATGAATTGCTGCTTTAAACCTTGCTGTACTCCCCCTATTCCAAGGTGCAGTTTCTCATGCCATCATCAGAGTGAAGAGCATCATTTGGCTAATGTTACCACACCAAATATTGTAATACCTTTACATAATATCAGCAATAATGCATTATTGGAGATAATTTCAATTCTTAAATCTGAATCCAAGACTTAAATGTTCTGAGTTAAAAAGAGTTTTGATTGTGTTTAAATGGATGATTAAAGAAATAAAATGTATTTTTAAAATTACCCCTCTTTATGTTATTGTTAATTTCTTAATTGGCACTTAAAAATAAGAACTTTACCCAGTAAATGCAACTTTTCCTACCCCCCCCCCCTTGTAATGTAGGATTGTTTTAGCTGACTAATGCAACAAAGTAGACATATTTCATTTTTTAACAGTCTTAATTGGCATTTAAAAACAAGAACATGAGTGTATGAAATACCATAGAAAATCTAAGGATTTTTTCTGTATGTAAAACAAAGAAAAAAATAACAAAACATACTCAAAAGAAAAGAGGCCACATTGGAAAAGTTAAACTTTTAATAGTTAGAGGATCTTGTCAATGCATTGATAAAATGTATATAAATTTAACATTTTGCTTAAGAATAACAAATTTTTCTCATTTTAATGCCATTAGAGACAAGCTACTTTTCAAAGCATTATTTAATAGTCCAATTTGGATCAATAGTATAATGTCATTTCTTGTTACAAAATAAGACACCATAAATAAATCAGCTTAAAAAAATATGAGTTATATACGTTATTAACATATACACAAAAATTACCGATTAATTTACAAAAATAGTTTTTTGTTCTAAACTTGGGTCATAGGTATATACATTTTTATATTTAATGCGATTGTGATTCCATTAAGTAAGATTCAGACAGTTGTTTGAATGTACTAAACTCTGTTTTTGTATTTTAGTTAGTTTCAGAAAAGTTAATTTATTCACATAAGAAAAGAATTTTTCTTGAATAATATTGGTACTGAAACATTAATGCTTTGTAGCATTTATAAGTTTTCCTTTTTGTATTTAGAATACAAACTCTAGACAAGGACAAAGAAATTCAAATATAAAAATGCTTAACTGCACTTATTGAAGAATTATAAGCATTTAAAATTCCTTAAAATAATAATAAGAATGCAGTATATATTGAGCAATTCAATTGCTGGATAACTTTTTGTTTTAAAAATAAAACGTTATATGTATTTGAACAATTTAGCTTGACAAATATTTACAAACTGTATTGTATAATGAAAACTGTATTGTATAATGATCAAATATGAAGAGTTATATTCTCTACAGCAATAATTACAAAGAAGTTTCATTATCTGCAATTATGTTTGGTTGACATACAATGTTCACAACAATTTGAAGTAATTGAGCAATTATTAGCCTGTTTTCTTATACAACAGTGATTATGATGATGACAGGTATTACATTGGTGTCTTGAACAACAACTTCTTTCAACCTGCATACGTTTGCAGCAAGGACATTCAAAACCACAATGATGATTTGGGGAATTTCTGGTATTGATGGTATTATGAGACCTAACCATTCCTTCTAAATTGGTAACTAACCCTTCTAAAGTCTTAACTAAGGACTCAAAGGAACTTTTTGAATCTGAGACAGTGCTGTTGGAAGATTCACTTTTCAGACCACCTACTAGCGAATCCAGTTTTCTTGAATTGCTGGATAACTTTTTGTTTTAAAAATAAAACGTTATATGTATTTGAACAATTTAGCTTGACAAATATTTACAAACTGTATTGTATAATGAAAACTGTATTGTATAATGATCAAATATGAAGAGTTATATTCTCTACAGCAATAATTACAAAGAAGTTTCATTATCTGCAATTATGTTTGGTTGACATACAATGTTCACAACAATTTGAAGTAATTGAGCAATTATTAGCCTGTTTTCTTATACAACAGTGATTATGATGATGACAGGTATTACATTGGTGTCTTGAACAACAACTTCTTTCAACCTGCATACGTTTGCAGCAAGGACATTCAAAACCACAATGATGATTTGGGGAATTTCTGGTATTGATGGTATTATGAGACCTAACCATTCCTTCTAAATTGGTAACTAACCCTTCTAAAGTCTTAACTAAGGACTCAAAGGAACTTTTTGAATCTGAGACAGTGCTGTTGGAAGATTCACTTTTCAGACCACCTACTAGCGAATCCAGTTTTCTTGAATCTTTTATTTCGGAATTATTTTGAGTGGCAGCACTTTTATTTATGTTGGCACCAGTTGCAGGTTTTTGTGATTCAACAGTAGGTATTGAGGTTGGAAGCTTTGCAGGAGAAGATGTCTTTTGTGGAATAACGGACTCCTTTTTCTGCCATGCACCAAATAAAGCACTACCTGTATTAACAGGATAGGCTTGTAGCTTTGAAGGTATTTTTTCAGCCATCAAGTTAATTTCAGTTGGTCCATATAAGAAGTTGCCGTTTGCATTAAGCTCGTTGAATTTGCTCGAATAATCCCCATTGAAGATGAGAAATACTAAACTTCCTGGTTTCAGAAATTGAAGTATATTCTGAAAAAGAATCGGTGGATTAATTTCATATATATGTAATATCATGCTCTAATTACAATATAATGTCTTAATATTCAGTTCTTTCTTAATAGCTCTCAGTGAATGTGTTTTCAATCCATCAAACAGTTCCCACGTTAGAATGGGGGTCAATAAATTCTTTCCCAGAGAAATTGCAGAACACATCCAAATTAGCTTTGACTCCACTCTTATCACAACATAACCTTAAAAAATTGATTCGCTTTCTAACCTCGAAACCTCTCAACTTCTTCCTAGACCTCTCAACATGTGAGGTTGTGTGCTTTTCAGAGGAAACGAAATAATAAAAATATTGGACATCCAATCTCCCTTCATTTCTGGAGAAGAATAACAATTTCTAAAGAATAAGTAGGCTTTTCTGTGAAAGAAAAATGCCTAACATATATATACTAGGTATATATAGATTTAAGTGATATACGAGCAAGAGGTAATTGTAACTAGAGGAGTTATACACAAAAAAAATTAACTAACAAGTATATCAAAAGAGAACAAGTTTAGTCAAGAATGGTTTTTCATTTGATTAGTCAGTTTTTTTTTTAAATTTTAGTTAGGACAAAAGTGAAAGAGATTTGTTTAATAAGGTCTACTTCAACTTTTGGAGCAGCTATTAATGACTAGTAGATGACTATTCTAGATTTGGCGATTTGTATTGCGTTGCCAACAATGAAAATGCACAAATGAGGCAAAAATTAAACTTCATATTTCATACAATTCGATACGAATACCACACATTAATTTTTTGAAGCTAATGAATCGATCAGCTGTTATACAATACCATAGCTGTACCCAACGTTTAAAATTATAAAATTAGTTAGATAAAAAGAGATCTATATTTTCAATAAGAAATGCTATTAAATTCTGCTACTAAAGTTAATTCATGGAAACTATCAGGAGTTAAGATCAACAGAAATATAATAGTTAAAAATGCTTGTAGAATCATAAAAACTTTTTAAGTAGGATGATTGCAATGCAATTACCAATCAATCAGAAATTAATTGAGAATAGTAAAACGTTAAAAATTATTTTTTTCTCTTTCTAATGGGGCTGCAACATTGGCGGTCAAGCCTTTTGCAGACTCGGCATATTCCCCACTCCCCAGAACAGAGAGCCATTTCTTTGTGGTACCATATAGGCGACTCTCACTACCAGTTTTGACGCCCAGATCACAGTGAATCTGAGCTCTCTGTGGATGTTAAAGTATGCCGAGATTTAATTTTGCCAAGAGAACCCGAAGCCAAATAAATGGGCCCTCGAGGGATCTTTAGAATGCCACATAATCATACGACATGCATGCCCAAGATTTTCCCATCCAGAAAATACGACAACTCATCTGGGGCTCTAACCCACGATCTTGGGCTTACGAGGCGGGCACGTTTAACTTCTCAGCCACTGATCAGCTAGAATAATTGTAAGTAGGGTCAAGTGGAGTAAGTGTGATTGGGGGTAAGTGTGATAAACAGCTCTTGTAACTTAGGAAATCATTCTAAAATCTGAAAGTTTGCAATATATAACATTAGACCACTTATAATTAAACTAAAAAGAAATATTGACCTTATTTTTTGTTTAAAGAGAGTTTTGAGCTTTTGAATTTAAGTGCAACTGTCTTCTTTTTATGTGGGTTTTCCTATGAGGGGTAAGTGTGATAAAACAGCAATGGATTTTGAAATGCAAATTTTGTAACTTAAAATTGGAATTCAAACATATAATTTTTTTTCTACATATGTATCTTATAATAATTCACTACCAATTTTAGGATTTGGAATTTACTTGAAGCAGGGAACGAATTTTCTTAATGAAAAATGCAGAAACCCTATCACACTTACTCCACTTGACCCTACATATACTTATATTCAACAGTTAACATACCTTTAAAACTTGCTCATTTTTATTGGGTATGGTTGAGGTAAATGCATGACAAAGAAACAACACGTCGACCATCTTGATACAGGTTTGAGCTTTAGCATGAATTTCAGTAGCTATATCACATTGAATTAACTTAAAACTTGAAGGGACCTTCAATTCTGCTGAGTCTATCATAAATTTAACAGTTTTGCGCCAAGTACCATGTTTGTTAACAAAATTAAAACTCACAGGACCTTTTAAAGATTCACCTAAATCATTAAGTGAAGATAAAAACCCAAGTAAATGAGTTCCAGGTCCATTACTTAAGGAACATATATTAAGATTTGGAATTGAGCACATTTCTCTGATTATTTTCAAAGAATTAGGAGCTCTACTAAATTTTCTAAAACAATGTCTGAAAAACGTTAGATTGAAATTGCCGTATTTGTATAAGTACGAGATTCTCTTAATGGGTCTGTCATCTTCTTCGTAATCAATCGCTACATCAGCACAATAATTTTTATCATTCAAGGAAATATTGGTTTGTAAGAACTCAAATTCTACAACTCGTCCGCCGAAGTCGTACGAAGTCATGGTGGTAGGAAAAAAACAAACAGAAACTAATGTTAAAAATAAATTTAAATAAAAGTGTAAAACAATAAATAGCTACTGGACCAGTCAAGGCACTTTAATATTTTCTTAGAATTGCACTTTTACCACCCTATTTCAGCAAACATTAGGAGCTTTAACACGGCTAACATACGAAGAGTTTGAGTAAAGAAATTCTATGAATAGAAAAATTACTTTGAATACTTAGAATAGTTTGTATAAGTATAAAGTTTTAGTTTTGTAGTTCATTATACATTTTTAAATTACTAAAAATAATGTATTCAGTTAATATTTGGAATATTAAATTTAGCTATAATATGGCAACTTGTTATTTGTAAACAAAAAAAGTTTTGATTTTAAAAATCCGACACGCGCTGACGACTACATTTTTTATTATTTTAAATCGAACGGAATGATATATTAACGCCTATTTATTTTAAATAAAAATGGTGAAAAACATAATCTACAAAGATGTCAAAGTCTTACTTGAGAATGCTACTGTTTGTCAAAGGTGTATCTTGCGATTTTTAGGAGAAAAAGAATACACCAGTTATGTTTCTAAAGTAAATACTAATAAGGTAATTGCTTCAGAAATTTGCTTTCAGATATTTATAATGCATAATTATTAACTTGTTGTCTCTATGCTGGTGATCGCTGTCGAATGAAATATTTTCTTATGTGTTCTCGTATAAGCATACTAAAAAACTTCAAATTAGAAATTTACTGCTTAATTGTTTAGGTTGTTATTCATAAAATAAAAAGCTTTTTTTTTATACAAGTCAGGACTATTTATTAACGTTTGTAGTCGGACATAGATTTTTTAAAATAATCTTTGTAACTCTAATCTTTTAGTCCATTTCATTGTTACCTCGGAACACCTAGCGTATTCGGGCCGTAATGCTATTTGGCGACTTTTGGCGTTCGTGAATTAAGTACGTTTTCGCTGCTTGGCTGCAAAAATTCAGTCCTTAAATAGTATTCCGGCGCTAGCAGTACCGTTATGATCTCTCAAAATGTGCACAACATTGTCTTAAAATTCCTTTCTTTTCTCGAATTTTTTTATCTAATTGTAACCAAGTATTTCATAGTTTTAAATTTCTTGTTGTTTTACATCAAAACTTATATTTACAGGCAATTATTAACTTAGTAAATGGAAGTGAAGAGACATTGATTTCAGATGGAAATGAAAAGTGCGAATTAATATGCGATGAAAATGATCCAGCCTCTAAACGTTTCCTGCCCACACCATGCGCTGCTTGTCTTGGGATTTTGCAGGATAAATGTGATGAAATCATTCCAAAAGTGAGTTTTTAAGTTTTTATATGCCTTTTAAGGCTGCACTAAATAATTTAATGAGTGCATATATGCATTGACTGTACGGTAGCTATCTTGCACTTTTACTGTACAGTAGCTATCGGCACGATTTTTCAGATTTGGCGATAGTTTTTTTGCAACCTGTCTGACTTTGACTGATGATTCGAATTCTTTGGCTTTGCAGCTATTTTCCGGCAACCCTATCTTACCGAGCATGACGTCAAAAGTCGCCAGAATACGGACTTTTGGCGGAAAGTTCGCCAATAGTTACCGTACCATAAATTTTTACCCATCGAATCTATGGTGTCAATCTTGCCCCTGTATCACACATTTTGTTGCATTCTGCTTTTTGCTTGCCTCTGGGAAGCACAATTTAATGAAAGGTTGCTTTGCAAGTTTCCAGTTGTCTATATTTTCCCTCTATGACAAGGTGTTTAACACCGCCAAGTACACTTTGTAATTTAGAACGGTGTTCAAATGACTAGCCTGACACATAATGCGGGAAGCTGGGAGGCCCACTCCATAAAAAATCCTTGAATGTACAGGTTCAAAGTACGGATCCGGGCTTTGGTAAAATAACTGCCATCACATGTGCAGCCCTAAAACCCTGTGAAAATGGAGTGCACATTAAATATGCTCCAAAGTCCAGACCCAGTGTAGTTGCACTTACAGATACTCAGGTTTCGGCTCATCATTTGGCTGTGGTTCCAAATTACAGCCTCCGTCGCTAATGGCTCCGGTGCAGCTCTAATGATCATCTTTTAATTGTTAGAAAACTAGAATATCAGGGTAGCTAACTGATTATAAAACTAGTATACTTTTATATTATGATTGACTTGTAGTTAACTATTTTTTCTTAATTATATTTGACAATGTTCATGATTTATTTAGTAATAATATCAGGTCTCCACAATGAATAAAATCTAATGTTATCTAATTTTTTTTTTTTTTTAAATATAAATAAACAAGTACAGATAATTAATTCTACTTTCAAAACAAAAATGACTATTATTTTTCTTTTTACATGCAATTGGAATTTATCTTCCATTATTTTAAAAACTGATGTAAAGAGGGCTAACATTTTTAATTGTTTTTATAGATAGAGGAAGCAGTGGCAGCTAGTCAACATGAATTTAAAGAGTTTGTTCTACACATAGCCCTTCCTGTTATCTTTGATTTAAGAGATGTAATGAATTTTTATTTTTGAATAGCATACAGTTATTCCTTATTAATATAAACTCATTAACAAATTCATTATCATAAACTCTTTAACATAACTTTATCAACATAAACTCACAAACATGAGAACCGAAATACTTCATGTCATCAGGAGAGTTTTGATTTGTTTACGTTTAAAATTTTCCAGCAATGAAACTGATTAAAACAATTTGTAACGTTTACTTTGTAGAACACATTGGCTAAATTTGCTAATGAAAAAAAGATCCAAGTAATTAGTTTTTTCAAAGATTATTTCCTAATTTTAATAAAAAAATTTATAACATAATTTATCTAAGAGAAAATTGGATAGTATACTTTATTTCATTCTTTTTTTCTCTAATGGGGCTGCAACTTTGGCGGTCAAGCCTTTGCAGACTTGGCATATTCCCCATAACCGAGGGCCATTTTTTTGTGGCACCATCTAGGCGACTCGTTATCAATTTTGACGCCCAGATTACAAAGAATCTGAGCTCTCTGTGGGTACAAAAAGATCTACTTTATGCATTTTATTTTTGGCAATACCTTATTTAAAGCTTAACATGCCAGGATTAAATAACAAGAAATAATAAATTATTAATTAAATATTGTAAATCAAGAAATAATACATACTGAAATAATAATTAATCTGCTTTTGGATTTCTCTAAAATGTAACAAATTTCTTAATAAGTACATTTACATAAATGAGATTCAACAGTTATTTAAATTAAGCTAGATTAACCCATATTGATTTATTCTTTTTAATATAAGTTATTCACTAAACTACTATTTACTAAAATTATAGTTTAATTGCTAAACTTGCAGATTCCTTCTCTCTTCACTATTGTTTGCATTCAGGAAACTTACTGAATCTTTTGATTCAGTAAGTTTTGTGATTTGCATGCAAATAATAAAATATTTTAGTAGTATATGATTTCAATATGGATCAATTATTTTCTACTAATGCTTTCAATTGATATCAAAATTTTAAACTAAGGAACTAAGAAAAATGACATCTTTTATTTAGACCTAAGATGTTTTTTTCTTTAAATAAATAATGCACTAAAAATGACTTATTTTTTGTAGCGACTATTTATGCTTTACTTGAAAGATAAAGTTGGGTAAGTAAATGCTAGTCTGTTTATTATTATTTCCTTTCAATCTTGAAAACTTAAGAGGGACTGTAAGTCTCATAGAGCTAATGCATTAGTTTTGAAATCACAATTTTTTGTAAAAGAATTTGTTTGCCATGTTATCCCATTTTCACCAGGGATGGAAATCATGGCATCAATTTGAAACAAAATTGAAACGAAAACAACATCCGGTTAATTAATTGTAAATTGATAAATTTTTTTAAATAGTGCCGCCATCTGCTGGGCATTTGGTTTATTTAAAAGCTTCAAAGATATATAATTAACTAACTAAATAAAATTTTCGTTTAAAATTGGTTTCATTTCGATGTTATGTTGTTTCCAATACCTGAGAGGAAAAGGGCTACCATGGCAAAATAATACTTCTGAGGAAGTTGTGATTCCAAAACTTATGCATTAGCTCTATGGGACTGACAGGCCCTCTTAAATGTATGAAACATTTTCCATCAGGATTAAATTTCTAAATATGTATATTATGTAAAATTCACCTCTTTAATAACTTTATTAAGAGTAGTTATTACATTTATGAATGTAAAGTCTGCTTCCCTCCAGGCTTGTTTCTAGCCTATCAAGAAAATAAGAACAACAAAAATTGACATATTTAAATTTTTTTCTAGAGAATCATATGACTTCAAAGAGTCAGACATTCCATCCGTAAAAGACATTTGCAAGTGGGTCATCGGATCAAAATATGGTGAACTCACATCGACCAAATTCACACCTGATAGTGATTTCCAGATATACATTTCGTCATTGTATCCGGAAACTGTAAAGGAGTGTCTTGTATTGTAAGATTTTGTTTCTATCTTTGTTCTTATGGTTATGTTTTTTCGATAATTCTGTAAACTTAGTTGTCAGGCAGTCAATGAAGGGTCTGCTGTGTCGTTTTAGCTTATGTGATTAGAGGTAATGGGATGCATTAGAGAAAACGTTAGTCAGATTGAGGTGATACCTCACTGTTAAGTTCCCGAGCTATATTGGTCCCTATTTTATCAACCCACTACTGAGAGAATAAAAGGCAATAACATTTTCAATACTTTTAAAATAAAAGGAAAGTTAAAGGAGCTACTTTTTGCAAACGCTGATTTTCTAAAAAACTTTATTATGACTACCGACAGGTACTATAGTAGGTATATCCAGAATGCGATCCTCAAAAGCATTTTCCTCCCCCATTCCCGCTTGTGGTTTCCTTCGAAACGGCGCAAGTGTGTTTCCCCCGTCCCTACTTGGGTTTGAACTGTTCATATTGTTAACCTCACAACAGAACCTGGAACGCGTTAGGTTTTGAAAAGCGATGTTCCCCTTGTTTCCTAGAAGACCAAGCAAAGGGATGGGGGCTGAAAGTCTTTTCGAGTCTTGCATAGTAAATAGACCAAATTTGAGGTATGTAGCTCTTTTAGTTAGCTGTAGAGTGGGAATACAGAACTTCGTTAGCTAGTACATACTATTCTACAGGGTGAGGCAAACAAAACTGGCCCCGAGGTGGAGATAAGAATACGACAGAAATGTTGCCAAGTCTAAAACTAATACAAAAACATTTTTGCTTACTGAAGCTATTGATCGCTTCAATAGTAAGCCCAAACAAACGCTTGGCGACTTATTTGCCGGCAACTACGCTACCCTTTTAGAAGCTAGTTGAAATGGAATGTAAACAAGGTTAGTAGAGCTGATCAAGATTTAGTGATTATTTGATTATTTCGGTCGTTATTTATCCTAGAGAATCAGACCTTTTTGTTTTTGGTAATACAAAGCATTCTAAATTGATTGCAAGACACAAAATTTTCATTATGGGATGTCTTCATACAATACGAACTAAGATCTGAACTCGCTACTAGTCTATGAGTAGGCTCTAATGTGAAGGTAATCAGATCCAACCAATGCAAAAACAGGTTTCAGGCGGCTTCAAATGTTTTCTCGCCAAGCATTTCAACGTATTCCCATCTCTAGATCGGGGCGGGTTTTGTTTGCCTCACCCTGTACAAGCTATTGAGGGCACAGTCTCTTTTTTTCCCTGATCCATTTGGCCTGCAGCCCCTTTATTAGTGATAGCCTTTACTAATAAACACATACATCCAATTCTACATTAAACAGAACTTATCTATACTTGTTTTTTTATTAAAAATTGTTTCATTGTCACAATATTTTTATATTAATATTACAAATTATTTGTTTTACACATGAAAATAATCTTTAACATGTGATAGTAATATTTTTCATTTTATTTAACTACACTGCTCAAAACAATTAGGGGAGCACATTTTAATTCCAACTTTAACTTCACTCCCAAATTTTTAATTTTTATCCTATAAATCTAAAATTTGTTAAATAGGTTCACTATGCATTCGAAATGAAATAGTAAAAAACAGGAGAAAAAATCTTAGGATTTTAATACTTAAATTTAAAGGGGGGAAATGGAATAATAACTTTTTAATTATAACAATGATTTTTCCAAAACTTTTTTTGTTAAAAATAGTTGAAATATATTTTTAAACATCTAAAAAATGCAAGCATGAAAAATTTATTGTCAATTTATTTTCTTAAAACTGTTTTAAAGTGAAATTTATTTTACCATATTTTTCATATTTTCATTAATATTAAAAAAAATATTAAAATCTTTAAAATACGTTATTCTTCCATGTAATGATGTATCTAACGATACATAAGTTGCGAATTTAACTTAGTCAGAAAAAAAAATCACAAGCTGATGATTCCCAATGGAATCATTGCGAGCGAAAGGGTTTAAAACATGTGCTCCCCTAATTGTTTTGAGCAGTGTAGTTTAGTCAATAATTTTTTTAAAAATCTTTTTCAGGTTTAAAAAATGTCCAGAAGCATTTCCAAATGGTAGGAAACGAACAGTGAGTTTTTAAATGATTTTTAATTTTTTTTTACTATTCATATTTTCACAATTAACTTTTGAATGATTTTTATGTATTCTTTTAAATTATAGGCTACAGAAGATGATATTTACACAAAGAAATCTGTATTAAAAGCAATGGAAGCCCTTTCATCTGAAATTGAAAAGTAAATTTTCATTGTATTATGTATTCTTTTAAAAAGCTTTTGCGACTATGCATAGTTTTTGAAAATATCTATCATAAACTAGTAGACTATTTACTATTCCAAAGGTGTTTAGCATCCAAATATAAACTTAGTAGCTTGTAATATTAAAACACTTCATTTGTAAATCAGATAATTATTGTTAATTAATTACCTTTGGGTCTTGTATGCACGCTTATGCCTCTGTCCTGACAATTATATGACCAAGTATACATTTATAGAAGGATAATGTATCTGTAATTAATGAATGAAGTAATTTAGCAAACTACAAGTTATGATTATTGACTGTTCCATAAAAAATAATTTGTGAAATAATTGACTTTTAAAAGTTAAATCCAGAACTAAATGCTGTATCTATCACTTTTTTTAGACACATACATTTTATGTGAAATCAATTCAATATGATAGTTTCCATTACAAACCTACTTATTTTATCATAACTACTTGACACCTCTGTATTTAATATCTCAATTCCTTTTAGGCTATACGATCTTCCCCCATCCCCACCCGAGAAAAGCTGTTCCTTCTCTGAAATCAAATGCACCCACTCCCCACTGTACCTTGGCGGTCGGTACAACAAGTATTCTCGAGAATTGAGCCAAACGCCTTGGGTTGTAGACGGAGAGCGAAGAATGGAGTCTTCAGTTAGCGAGCTTATTACCGATGTTGTACAGAAACATATTTTGGCAGACAGTAATTAAGTTTATTGTTTTTATTCTTTCCATTAATGCTCTGAAAAAAGTTTTTTTAATAGAAAAAAACGCATAAAACCGTTTGGTTTAGACTACATTTTTTGATTTTCATCTTAAATTAATGTATTTTTTTTTAAAAAAAATTCCACACTATAATTAACATGCAGATGTAAAATTAAAAAAAAAAATCCACCTAAACCTGATTTACAATGCATCCATTATTTGCCAACCTAACTTGGGTAAAAAGAAATAGTAAAAAGGCAGGGGGAAAAGTGCGATTGGTCCGTTTGTATGAAACTCTTGTAAGGTAATATTTACAAACAAAATGATCTTAATACAATTTAACCAAAATGCACTTTTCAATCTGATAAAATTGCAAATAATTTATGGAACTCTTTACATTCGTGGAAGGATCTTCTCCATAGCATATTTCTATTTACCCAACTAAGGTTGGCAAGGAGTATAGCATGCTCTTTCACTAAGCTCTTCAACTGTATTAATTTGTTAGAATTTCTTCTATTTTATTCATTTCTGTTTGAAATTTTATTGATTCCTTAAAGGGAAAGACAATACTAGAAATAATTTCTTAACCCTTTATAAGGCTGTATGAAGTATACTTCCCAGCAACTTCATCAAGTTTGATTATTGCTGCCATCTCCTGATAACTTCAGAAAACATAAAAAAAAATTCTAATGCAGGATTCCTATGGACGATACGTTTGAATAGCTCCCAGCTGGCGATTGGAAACATACTTCCCACCGAAATAAAATGGTCTTAATAATCAAAATTAATTTTAGATAATGCGCTAAATGAATTTCTTTTTAAAAATCAATCTCAATCCCAGAAATACTTTAACGTAACATTACTAGAAAAAAAATGGCCTTATAAAGGGTTAAATTGATAAAATGCAGGATATTAGTTTTATGATAGTTCATGAAAATTTTTTTTGTTTTGTTTTAGAAATTGTGTTTTCTTCATCTGGAAGAGAAGATGTGGATGTGAAGATGCTTGGAAATGGTAAGCAATCCTAATTTAAGTTTCAATTGTGGGTCTGTTTTTAAATTAGATTTGTTGCCTTATAACATGTTATAATTGGAACAGATTAAAAATAATATGATCTATTCATTTCAGGTCGTCCTTTTGTATTGGAATTATTGAATCCCAGGCGATTAGAATGGTCAATGGAAGAAATGGAGGCAATAGAAAATGTACATTTAGTTTTTCATAAGTTCTAAGTTTAAACTTGACAACAAATTTATTCAGTTTTGTTGCATTTGAAGATTTTAATTTTTTATTAAAAGTTAGACCTAGTTTATTTTTGAATTGATAATTTAAAAGCTTAGAGTATTAGTGTTTAAGCATGATCAGATTTTCAATACTATATTTATAATGTATTTTATGAATAAAATTTTTATTGTAATACAATAAATGTATTTTTATTTCAGGAAATTAACAAGAGTACAACAGACATAGCTGTTAGACATTTACAAGTTATTACTAAGTAAGTTGCATTTTAATTCTATGTGTGCATGCAATGTTATAAGCTTTTCTTTTATTAAAATTCTATCTTAACTGTAATATTTAAATTATTATTGTATCTAAATTGTAATATTTAAAATAGACAATGGAGTTATACAACATAACTTTTTCATATTCAAATAAATAAAATACAAAATTGGTTTTTGAGGATTAGTTTGATTAATTACTCTTAAAAACATAATTCATTTATAAATTATAATCTTACAAGGTAAAAATATAAATATTTATACTACACATTAAACTATTGTAATTATTATAATTTAAGTTATAATATTAATGTTAAAACTGCAAAATTTCCTATTTTTCTATAAATGTTAAAATTACTATTTTCCCTTTTACTAAAACTATACAATTACTTATCAGTAATATCTCTATAATATTTAGATTAGATACAGCACTGCTCAAAGAAGGGGAGGAACAAAAACGAAAGACTTATTCTGCCCTTTGTTTTGTAGAAAAAATCCTAACCGAAGAGGATATAACAAAGCTAAATAGTATCAAAGACTTAATACTTTATCAAAAAACACCTATACGTGTTTTGCATAGGTTAGTATCATATTAACGGTTTGTAAGGTTAGTTTTATAAACGAAACTTCAATCTCTGAGATAGCCGAAAATGATGTTGACAAAAATGTGGCTTGTTTGATTTGTCACTTTACTTCAACAAAATATTATTGTTCAGTAATATACCCTATTTAAGAAGCAGGATAGTGATTAATGCAGTAAATGCTTTCAAATCAGTGAAACTTATCTTTACTTTTAACCCTATTAACAGGGTTGGAAAAAAACATGTTTTTTTAAAAAACAACAAAAAAAACCCATGTTTTATTTAGTTTTAAACATGTTTTTTTTGTTTAGAACGTTTTTTTAAAAAAACAATTACATTTTGGTTATTGAACAAGTTGTATGGGTTTAAAAAAAACATGGTTCTTTTTCTGTCTTGGTCTTCTATATTTACTCCCATCCCCAATAATTTTAGGCATATGCCTTACATCTTTCTTAATCAAAGAATCATCGAATACAAGAAATCCTTTGATTATCTGGCGATTCGGTGTCTTCATTTGATTAAATCAGATGAGCTAATGGAATTTATAAGCTATTAATGTAATAGATTATGTTTGATATTATTTTAATTAACTTAAATTATGTACCCCAATGATAATTAGCATAAATCTCACAAATAGGGGCTATAATAAATAGCAATAAACGTCAATAGTGTCAGGATGTAAAGTATCACACGTGATACAAGGTTTATCCTTCCATCAGGGTCTACTATTTATCACAATCTTAATCTTTAAGGTAATACAGCATGGTCATATATCCTAAAATAAAACCCATATAATTTATTTTAGATTTCTTTTTCCACTAAGTAATTTCCCATCCATCATATTTTCCTTCTCCTTGCAGTAAAAAAAAGTTGTTTTAAAGATGGTTTTTATTACTATGTTTTAAACATAACAACCCTGCCTATTAATATAATCATATTTGTAGGATCACACTAAAGTATTGGAAATGAATATAATTATGTAAAAATATTAAAAATTAAATTTTCGATTAAAATGTCTACTTAGGAGGACTTTATCAACACGAGAGAAACTACTTCACAGTGTTCAAGCAAAAATGGTTGATGATCATCAGTTATTGTTGAAGATTGAAACTCAAGCTGGAACGTATCCTTGCACTATCTGATTTTCTCTAAATTTTTATATAACTTCGCTAATAGAAATATATTTTTAAAATCTGTTAATCCAGGAATGTATTTACTTTAATTTTTTATGTCGCATTCTGAGCAGTATATATGGTAACTCAATGTTATATTGTGCTTCAAAGGAATGCAATTTAACGAAGGACTTGAAAAACTAATTAGTTTTGATGCATGTATGCCTTTTGCAAAGGTTTTGAGTTTAATCACAGAATAAGACAGTATATTTAGTGGAATTATGGTTAAAGGAAAAAAAAAAAAATCAAGAAGAATTATATTTACTGTAACAAAAAATACTTTATTGGACTATGGTATATCCAAATGCACGTTATGACGAAGAGGTACTGTACTGAAGAATTATACGTAAATTGTTAGATTTTAAATTGCTGTCGATGCCTTCTAAGCAAAAATATTTATTATAACCATGGAAGTCATCTTAAAGTTCTCCATCTGGAACTTGAAGCATTATGTATCTTGGTGTATGATAAAAAGGACATACCAATGCAATATTCTTTACTTTGGCAAGTTTTTTTCAATGTTATATATTTACCTGTTATAAATTTTAACTAAGGAAAGATATGTGAAAGAGTTTGCCCATAGTGATTTTGGAAGAACAGTTCCTAATCTAGGAACATTGCTCAATACTACAGCTGACATTTTAGAACTGGATGTAGAGGTAACAAATCTTTTCTCAACATAATCAATTACATTTTACTAGGTCTTGACTTATAGCTTACAACTTAAAAAAAGGAATAATGTCCTAAATTTTTAGTTATTTAAAAACTACTCTCCACATTTCTAAAATAAATTTAAACATTTACTATTTAAGACTATATAATAATACAAAAAGGAAAATGTGCTATACAAAAGGCTGATTATCTCAATATTTTTTCCAGTGTTTTTACCTGTGTGCGAGAAATTTTAAACTAACGAGTACGAAATGTTGAACAGAATGCAATTACATTTTAAGTTGACAATTCCCCATTCTTGAGTAAAGGTTATAACATGTTTTATGTTACGAGTATGCTTCAAAATATAAATTTTTTAAAAAAATTATGTCCATTAAAAATGTATTAATCACTAAAACGTTTTCTTTTCAGAGCATTGAACTAGAATGGCCACCAAAATGTATATCTTGACAATAAAGGTTTATTTAGTTTATTTGTTGTGTACTGTTTTCCTTTACACTTTTTGCCCCAAATTAAGATTTAATTTAAATTATTTGTCTTTAAATATTTTAATGAAAGCTTGCAAATAACTAGGATATAAAAAAGTAGTTGGGACACAAAATACACCATATGCCAATTTATTTTCTTTTTTCCTCCTATTTAATTATGATTACTAAATTACACTAATTGACAATAAAATTTTGTAAAATTAATTTATTTTACCTGTTCAGTCTTTAATGATTTGATGTGTTGAAACGGCATACTGCATTTAATAACAGCATATCATCCATTTTCTCTCAAATGAACAATGAAAAGTAAAACAGTGGCTTTTCAAGAGGTACTTATGTACTTACTTAGTACAAAGTAAAAGTCCAATAAAAACACTTTAGGTTTTATTTTACATGTGAAATTTTATTCACAGTCAGAAGTCGATTACAGACGTTATATTTTTTTCAACAGTAAAGTTTTAGCTGCCGAATCCGGCAGACATTTGACACTGGTTATAGCCAGTTTGACATAATTTTCTTTCAAAGATTTGTCATGACATGCAACAGAAATAGTGTTCTTGATGCTAATAAGAAACGAAGACAGCAAGTCCAAAGTGTCCATTTCACAAATAGAAACAATGTGACAAGCATCTAGGAAAACATTCAACAACAACTGGGGATGACTTTTTTGGCCAACAATATCCTACAAAGTTGAAAGAAAAAAGTATGATTAGAAGTAATATACATGTTTTGAACGAATGTATTTCTTTTAATAAAAACCTATGATAAATCAAGTAAATTTGTAAATAACTGTCCATGTGTTTGACAATAATTTCATAGTGAGAAAAAGCTTTAAAAGTCATACTTTGTAAATATGAAGTTAGCCTAAAGTATGAGTATGGAAACATTAACGAAAGTTAATTTCCACCAGACTAAAAGGTGCTTACACTAGACTACAATTTAAGAGTTCTTTACTTCCCATCTAATGACTGGGTCTTCTTCCGTAATTTGCATTATAAATTTTTAATGTTAAATAGGATTTTTTTATAAAAAAATTTCTATAATGCACGAGGAACATTTCACATAAAAAATAGCTTTGGCTTAGTATTGTATTCAATTGCTATTCACAAGTGGACTGTTACAGGGATTTTTTTGTTTTGATGAGGATTTATACAATTAAGCATTCCGAGTCCAGAACTTGCAAAATTGTTATAAATCTATGCATATTCGTGTAATAAATAATTAACCAAGATACAAGTTTAAAGACTTTCAAAAATGCTAAAATAATATCTATTACTAGGTGATTTACAGAATGTACAGTTTATAATAAATAAATTGCTACTAACATTACTAAATGTCCAACAGGAAATATTAGCGAAAAATTAGGTTTGGGTCAAGACAATTTCAATAAAAATATTACATGCCAACCTCTAAATTAAATATTAGTATGAAACAGTATTAATTCTTGTAACGAAGTAATAAAACTAGGAATTTATAATATCGCTTATAATGCATATTCAAGTTACATTAGAGTAGCAATAATAAAAACAATTAAAAATAATAGTTCTTACTATTATAGTGTTCGTGAAACAGCTTGTCATATATTGTTTATCACAAGCAGATTTCTTTATCAGGTATATGTAGCAATCCATCAAGGTGCGCACAACAGCATACAATTGAGGATCGGCTGAAATTTAAATGTTCATAAAATTAAAAGATTTCTAAGCAAGAAATAAAAAATATTTAGAATTACAAGAAATGTCTAAAAAAAGGAGAACTGTCCCTTTTTTGCTACTGTCTACCAACCTCAAGCTTATACTATGGAGTTATGTGGACATATGGCAAACAAACCTTTGACTCAACATAATGCCAGCCACAATGTAGCGATTGTTTGCTTTGTACAATCTCAATTAGAATCACTAATTATAGTCTTGTACTCATAGAAGAGTCACAACAACCTAGAAGTTATGAAGAGTTAGTTAATTCTTTCTTTCACCATCCTAGGCAATCATGTACAGCCATGTTGACTACTCGAGGAATTGCGTAGAATAAAACAGTACTAAAATTGCACTTTTTTAGAAGCTTTTATATCAGTCTATTAGTAAGCTTTTTGAATTTTTAGACATTGATTATACTTTTGTGATTCATATACAGGGATAACTTTTTTGGTCGAAGTCAAACCAATTTTTTTTTTCAGTCAACTTACAAAGAGCTATTAATTTAATATTCATAGATAAAATATTAAAAAATTAAATTAACATACCATTAAATGTTAAAAAGGTCTTTTTAATTAAAAAGTACAACTTTACTGTATTTGTATTTTTCTACAGTAATCAATTAAAAAAACCTCATAATTAAAATGTAACCATTTAGAACAAAATTTGAATACATCTTTTCAAAAAAATATTTCTATAAAACAATGATAGAGTTGAGTTACAGACTATTTATAAGTGTTCATTGAGAAAAATTAAGTCATTTTATGAATCACAAAAGTACGATTACAAGATGGTGACAAAAATATAAAAAGCGTGTAATACTTTTGGGAAGTAGTGATGGTATGCTGCTACAAAGTCTATCTGCTGAGTAATATTCGTAATACACTTTTAGAAAATCAGCTGATATAACCCATTCTTTTTTGGTAAAATGGGACAGCAACTACAAGGAAAAAATTATTTAATTCAATAAAGCATTTAAAATATAGTGTAAACTAAAAAATTTAATTGACCTATTTGGGCAGTTCTACCACCATTTTTAATTTCAGGTATAAAAAACTTGTGAAATTTATTTTTTCAAAATTACTTTAAATGTTGGTAAAAAAGGTTTATAAGGGTTCTAGAATTAAGAAATAAAGTTCAGCAAAGCTCATTTGTAAAAAACAAAAAATAATAATGAGGGATGGCAGTTTTTGAAAATCACCAATACTAAAGAAACCGGTCTAAACCCGCCTTACGAAAATAACTATTTTTCATTGAAACCAAAATAACAGAAAAAAAACCCCGGTTTGTCTTAAAACTGGTTTCGGTTTTCCATCCCTAGATCTGACGGTAAGGACAGTAAGGTATGGATTGGAAGGTAAGGACATTTATGATGTTTTCCGGTATTTTTTGTGTTGAAACTTACTCCAATTTAGTAAAAATTAATTTTTTTACTCCTTACTCCACTTAAACATATTTATAGAACTTTTAATTATCAAGCATAAATTGGCCTTAAATCTGTGAAACTGTAAGGAAAGCAATAAAGGCTTGCAGGTAATTTTACCGAGCCTACAAATTTTGGGCCTATTGGTAAATGTTAGCAAAAATATGTTTCTACTAACTGAAATGGGAGTTTTCTGCAATACAGTTTTCATGGTTGAAGAATCACTGTAGCTCCATCCAGTGTCTCTTCACCACTTTAGGAATGAGGTCAGTAAAATAATGTACCAAAACCCAGGGACAAAGTTAGGAGACGAAAAAAACACATTATAAATATCAAAAGCCAAAGTTTTATGGAAGGAATTTGTTAAGCTACAGTATTAGTTCAATTTAAAATCCAAATGAACGTAATTTTTAACTCAAAAATGTGTTAGCTAGAGCCCTAAACTAAAAATTTGACATTCAAGACACACGATGGTAAGCATTGAAGTGTATTAAAATTGAAGAAAAGCATTGTTTAGTGTTCCAAAATTTTTTTGGAGCCTCATTGCTTTAAAATTCTGATTTGCAATTACATAAGCACCAGTCTTTAAGTATAATAAGAAAAAATGGAAAATTAATATTTATATTTTTAAAAGTTATGCTTAAGGGACACAAGATTAAAAATTATGGTAGAATTGCCCTTCCACTCCTTTAATTCATCAACATTCGAATTTGACACATTAAAAATGGATGCTCCAATCACTAACTAATATTAACTTACTGGAAATAAAGTTTTCAGCAGTGAATTATATTTATGAAAACTTCTCAAGGAAGAAAGCCGCTCTTTGAATTCTTGTTTTGGGTTCTCACTGAGGCAACAATAAATCCATGAAGTTTCAGACAGGCCATATGTATTTACAGTATCTGAAAAGTAACCTACTATTAACTATAAATTTAAATGAAAAAGGTAATGACGATTTATATCAAACAGTTAGATCTCCTTTTATATTAACTATTGTAGCTATGCACAGAATATTTGGTTAATATGTGGGTTCATGTTAAAAACATTTTGCAGAATATAAAATATTTGATTATGATCTTGGCTTCAAATTTGTTATCAAAATATTCAGCCAAATTAGGCATTCTTTCCCTTTCTAAACAAATCAGTTAGAACATTATTTATGTCAAATAAAGACGTCTTTAGTAGTATTAAATATTAAAATAATAGTTCTATATTATATTTCTACAAAGTGCAATTGGAATGGAATGCAAATGCGCCCTCTAGAAGGGAAGGGCGTAGGCTATGTAGCCCATTACCCCCCTCCCCAGAAGGGACAGTCACAGGAGGCACACAAAGAAAGGACGACACAAACACATAGACAAATAACAACATTTATTGACAAGTACAAATATCCATGCCTGACCGGGATTCGAACCCGACCTCAGCAGCTCCAAAGGCCAGTACACTAACCATTCAGCCACCGAGGCGGCTACAAAGTGCAATTAGAATACAACAAACTATTTTCCCATTTTCACCACCACAACATTATTTCGCACTGTTGCGACACAGTTTCATAATATCTTCAGTTACGCTTTTGGTTTACTATTATATTCCATATAATATATACAGGGTAAGGCTAAGAAAAGTGGCCCTGGTCTAGAGATAGGAATACGTTGAAAAGCTTGGCGAGAAAAACTCTTGAAGCCGCCTGAAACCTGTTTTTGCATTGGTTGGATTGCATTAGCTTAGCATTAGAGCTACTCATAGACTAGTGGAGAGTTCAGATTAAGTTCGTATCGTATGAAGACGTCCCATAATGCAAATTTTGTGTCTTGCCATCAATTTAGAATGTTTTGTATTAACAAAAACAAAATGGTCTGATTATCTAGGACAAATAACAACCGAAATAATCACTAGTGGGAACTTTTCTTGATCAGCTCTATAAACCTTGTTTACATTTCATTTCAACTGGCTTCTCAAACCATAGCGTAGTTGCCGGTAAATAAGTCGCCAAGCATTTGTTTGGCTTAATATTGAAGCAATCAATAGCTTCAGTAAGTAAACCTGTTTTGTATTGGTTTTTGACTTTGCAACGTTTCTGTTGTATTCTTATCTCCACGTTGGGGCCACTCTTACTTGCCTCACCCTGTACTATCTATAATTACTCACCTTGGTAGATTTCTGTATCATAGAAAGGTTTCAAATACACTTTGACAGCCGGATCTAATGTTGAAAGACGTCGAACAAAACGTAGTGGTTCATCTAAATAAATTACAAAAGAATAAATTTTATAAATTTTTAACTAAAAGTTATGGTAAATAAGGATTTGTTAAGAAAATAAATAATTTTATAATAAAGCAAAAGCAGACTATGGAAGTCTCAATGAACAAAATTTGTATATATTGAAAATTTTAAAATGTCAAATTTTTACTTTTAAAATTATTGTTACTTTTTTATAAGTAAATTTTGTATATTGATTAGACTATCCCCAAGCCTATGGTAAATAATTTTGGAATTTCACATCTTGCCAAATTGTGACAGTAAGTCAAAAAGAGTGTCTGTCAAAAAGTATTTTTAATTGAATCATTCACAGACAGCTCATCATCACATTCAAGTCAAACTTACTATCTAACCCTTTTTCTGTATAGACTAACAGTACTTCATGCATGAATCATGAAACAATCCTTAGTCAAAAATTCACACTCATTGAGTTCTAAAATTGAAAAAACACTTACCATTGAATTTTCCATGCAGCATCTCACTTTCGGCCAAAAGAGAAAGTGTAAGGAGAAGCAATTCCTTCCTTTTTCCATTCCCGGATTCGATGCATTCTTGAATGGAACAAGTAACACATTCCATCAGCGTGAAAAAAGATGAATAACTTAATTTGAGTGCTGATCCAGTGGTAAGTACCCTTAGAGAAACCTGAGTAAAACAAAGATGGACTTAAAGTGAGAACTGAACATTTATAATACAGTGAAACCTCTAAGAGCGACCAACCCCCCGTTCTTTCATAAATCGGTCCTAAATGGAGGTTGGTCGCTCCTAAAGTACAAAAAGGCAATTAGCTAAAAAGTTTAAATATCATTTTACAACACATTATTAACCATTACAAAATTATAAAAATACATTTATCGTAACATTTATTTATTAATTCACAAATAAATATACACAAAATTATGCTAACTTACTTTTGAATAAATTGTAATATGTAACTACATTAATTAATTTTAACAAACTAGTATTTATTAATGAAAACTTTTTTAAAGTAAAAAGAAATTTCTGACTGTTTAATTTTTTCGATTTTTCGCAAACAACCTCTTTTTTAATTTTTTTTAATCGGAATTTTTAATGTCCATTTATCTTGTTATCTTTTGTGCTATTGTGCAAATTGACATAACATTTTTTTTATGAAATGGGATTTGAAACTGGTCGTTTGGGGAATGAGATCTGGTCTCTCCCAGAGTGGATTTTAACATTGAACACATAGGGAGAAAATCGGTGACTTGAAAAATTGGTCGTAAGTCGAGGTGGTCGTTTAATAGAGGTGGTCAGTCGCAGAGTTTTCACTGTATCTGTTATTTTTAAAATACAAGTAGACATCCTCCTAATCAGCTGAATGGGATTGAGGCCAAGCCAGTTAATCAAAACTCTGTTTAGTTTAGCTGGAATTATCGCCATTCTAGAGATACACGAGGGCTATTGACGACAGGCGTCGTAAATAAAAATCAATACATTGAATTAAAATTGATACATTAAAAATCTAAATTGAAGCTCGCTTACTTCTTTGCACAGATACTACACAGGTTATATACAAATATAATTCAAAAATATATATTTATGATAAAAAAAATACATTAATCCATATTATTCAAATTTATTATTATTTATTATTAAGAAGAACAAACCTATTGAAGTTTGCAAGTTAAATCAAAGTAATTTAACACAAAATTGAAGCGACTTACATTAAGGCATTCCACCATTAGATCAATTCTTATGTTCTTATAAAAACTTGGCAAAATGCAATCTTCTACAAACTTATCAAACAAGATTATTTTCTTTTCTGTTTGAACCTTAAAAGCAAAAAAACTAAATGTTAAAAATTTAAATCCAATGTAATACTGGATAAAAGATTAGGTTTTTTTTTCATTTAAAAACTCTTACCTTCATTATAGCTTCTACGAGACTCACGATATTCTTTTCTTCAAAGGTTAGCAAGTTTTCTTTGAGGAAGTAGTGAGAGAGCTCGTTTATAAGTGGAAAATAGCCTTCATGGAAACACACACTTGGGATAAGCTTCAAGACCTATATTAGAACAGTATAAGGTTTAGGTTAGGTTAGAATTATAGTCACACAGAGCTACATGAGGGCTATTTGCGAAGGGCGTCATATTTAAGAACCACAGTCAAAAAACCAGTCAACACCTGAATGGGCACCCAACACAACCGTTAAGGTCGAAATCGTACGCAGCGTTAGGACTTTGTAGGATATTTAACGTGCAATCCCTTACACGAGATATTATTTGTCGGACATTTTTGGCTGGGCGGTCCGTTTATAGGCAGGCAGTTATTTTAATGATGCCCGGACCTGGGACTTTCTGCATGCTACATGAATGCCGAACCGACTGGGCTCCCCAGCCCTGTATAAGGCTTAGGAGTTTATTTTTGTATTGGTCATTCAACAGCTTCAAGCCGCACATCAAACAAGACATCTACACGAATGGACTATACAAATACAATTTATTCCCCAAAATCTAATAACATTACAATCATATTGTGGCAAAGGAAACACAGGTAATCATACATCTGAAGATGCAGTGCTTAAGTTTAACATCACACTGCATCTACAGGCATAAAAATAACTTAAAACATGCGAAGTGCGAACATTAAATATATATTTTTTCAAAAAATTAAAGCCAAACCCTGTATGCACTGCAAACCCCCCTCATATTAGCATTACATTTAATTCAATCGTTGCGTTCAGCTTTAGAAAATGGCATTTCAAGACTCTTATTTATATTTAAAGACACAATTAAAAAATTAAGGACTTTTTAAGGTTGATAGTGTTTTTCAAGCACTTTTCAAGGACATGGCAACCCTGTTTTTAAAATTTAAATGAATTCAATTTTTAGTTAAAAATTCAAATTTCTAAAATTCCTTCACAATTTTGCTTATACCTCAGAGGATTAAATACACCCATCTTGTACAAAATAATGAGTCCTTAAAGAATACTTTGTATTATAATATTTCTACAGGAATGAAGATATTTACTGGTATTATAGCAATGCCTTCAGCACCTCGTACTAAAGCTTGCTCAATTACTGCTTTCAAAACAGTGAGAGGGTCTTGAATAAACAAAGGAAGGAGAAATTTTTCTGCCTGAAAATTAAAAAATACAAATTATTTAAAATGGATATTTAAAAACCACACTATTGGTAACTGAATGTTAAGGCTAATTTCCTTACATGTAATTATCAAACCAAGTTTATACAAAGAAATGCTTCAAAACTACGCTGCTCAAAAGGGGAGCACTTTGCAAACTTTTGTTAACCTTTTCAGTTCCGACTTTTTATTTTTTAATTCTAAATATCTAAAATTTGTGAAATAGATTCATTATGCATCCAGAATGAAACGGTAAAAGACAGGGGACAATTTAAGGGGAAAAATTGGATTGTAACTTTTGAATAAATTATAAGCATAATTTTTTCAAAACGCCAATTGTTAAAAAAAATAAATTAAACATCTAAGAATGCAAGTATGAAGAATTTGGGGTAAACTTATTTCATTAAATTGTTTCAGAGGACATTTTATGTTACCATGTTTTTCGATTCATTTTCATTTAATTAAAACAAACTTTATTTAATTCTTCAATCAAACGATAAACAAATGCAAGCTTAACTTGGTGAGAAAAAAAATCACAAGCTGATGATTCCAAATGGAATCATTGGGGTAAAAGCGATTAAACCATGCACTCCCCTAATTGTTTTGAGCAGCCTATAATGCAAAATAATCGATAATTGTACTTGAAACAATGAAAAGTAAATTTGGGAGAAACATTCCTGGTACAAGACAATTAGTTTAAAATTATATATATTTTAAGACAGTATATGCATATAAAAATAAATAAATTAAAACTACAACAAACAACAGTCTAAGAACTATATTACAGAAATTAAAATTGGATTAAGTAATTTTAAGTCAAATTCATTCCAGCAGCAAAAAAATATTACAAACCTCATCTAAAAGCATAGTTTTTCTAGTAAACTTAGTTAAATAGAAATCTGTATCTGATAACTTAAAATTTTCATTGATTCCATAGCAATGAAGTATATAATTCAAGGCTTCATTGTAGATACTGTTTGGCGCATTGGAAAGTAGTTTGAAAAACAGCTGAAAAATAATAAATAAAATAAATAAACATTTCACATCAAGAAAATTATAAGGTTATAAAAGTAATGTATTAGGTTGAATAAACATACATCATTAAAAGAAGCTCGGTTTTCTGGTTCGGTTTCCATGACGACATCAGCCAAAATTGGATAAATTTCAAAAGGTAGAAGCTTTGATAAATTTTCGTTTAACATATTAATAATCCTATAAATAAACAGCAGCATGACTTGTAAACAGGAAAAAAATATTATCTTATGATACTTAAGAAAGAATTATTTTATTTCAAATCATAGAAACATACAAATATTTGTACATAAATGTAACGTAGATGTGGGCATCAAAACATTAAAATTTGATACAAACTGAGTATTTAGAGGTTTAAGTTAATGATTATAATGGATACTTAAAAGAAATCTAGAAAGCCACTTTATTGTAAATACGTTCCTTAACCAATATAATGGCATTTGATACTTACTCAGTATTCTTTCGTATCTCTGAATGTTTCAAAATGATTCCAGCTGCTCCTGGTAAAAATTAAAAAAAACATTCGATTAAAATTGAATACAAATTGAGTTCTACACTCCTTGCAAACCTAGGTAGGGTAATTAGAAATATGCTGTGGAGAAGATCCTTCCCCGCATGTAAAGAGTTTCATAAACTATTTGTGAATCCATCCAGAAAACATGTTTAAAACATTATTTTCGTTTAAGGTCTAACAGATTTGAAGATTATTTGGGAAAATTTGAAAATTTTAACAGAATGAAAAGCATTTAGGCTAAATTGTATTCAGATAATTTGGCACGTAAATATTACCTTACAAGAGTTTCCAACTAACGAACCAATCACGTTTTTACTCTTTGTTTTTACCCAAGTTAGGGTGGCACAGAGTGTAGAAGGATACGATGGTCAATAAAACAAGTTCAAAGCCAAGAAAACCAAACTCAATTACTTGAGCCTAAGTTACAATGAATTTTTTTTTAGCTTGAAAAGTGCGTTTTATTAGTTTGCCAAATAAGTTTGCATGTATTGCTTTTATTATTATATATAGTAATTGAATTTAATATAGTATATACAAAGTATGTACTATATTAAAAATATTTTTTGAACATACAAACAATTTTTGTAATGCAATAACACAATGTATTTGTACAAAAAAACAAACTCTAAAACACACAGTTAAAATTAGCAATTAAAGCACTTACTCGAAGCAAAAGGATAGTCATAACGTATCATTGCCTTTAACAGCTCAAGGTCAGGATCCGCATTTTCGTCAAAACTTTCTTTAAAAACTGGACACAATTCCGATTTCAACTCATAATCTACATGACACATGATTGATGATATACAACCCAAATATCCATGAAATCCATCTTCAGCTTCTTTCCAGTAATTCAAGAGCAGAAACAAGAGACAAGTCGTACTGATCTCCCAAGACATGCTGACGTAGCTATGATCGATGAAACATTTACCACGAGATTCAAGCGAAGATGCAATGGTGTCGAGGAAAACCACTTTCGTGAAACATGCCTCTAAGAGACTATTCATTCTGAAGAGCTCTTTAATACAGTCCCCATTACATGCATTAAAGTCCTTGATGAGTTTAAGGGTTGTCTTGTAGAAATGCAGGACCACTTTCACGAAATGGAAACTTGTGCTTGACGATTGCAGCATGTGGTTCAGGATGGTTACGTACTCGAAGAGGAGTTTGCTGCGCTCCGGGTTTTCGTGTACGACCATTTCTGGATCGGTTTGTTGCGGTGTTTGGGGATCGGTAAAGGGGAATTTGAAATTATGGTTTCCAGTAGTTTGTGGAATGTCGGGGTTGTCGAACATGAAGAACTTGTGGATGATGGTTTGGAGAGCGAGGTGCCAGGTGTAGCATTTGAGGTCGTCCTCTTGGAAACATGGCAAAAGTCCTTTGATGACTGAGGCCAGAATATCTGGCTCAAGTTGCACGGCACACTGAAAATATAGAATTTGGGATTTTGTAATGCTAAAAACAAAACAAAAGCACATAAAGTTTGATAGCCTTACCTAAATTCCTTCTGATCACAGCAAAAGCTTTGAAAATACTTTCTTCCCCAACCCCCTTGTGTTGGTTTACAGGTTTTGGTTTAGTTTGAATAATCGTCGCACTTGAGCTACATAAAGGGCTATTGGCACTTGAGTGACATCGTACGCAGCGTTGGGTCTTTGAAGGAAATTTAACGTGCACTGCCTCTACACAGGGTATTATGTGTTGGACATTTTGGCTGCACGGGCTGTTTATAGATCGGCAGTTATTTTGCCGATGCCCGGACCTGGGACGTTTCGCATGCTAGGCAGATGCCTAACCGACTGGGCTCCCCAGTTCTGTTGTTTTTCAGGAAACAGTGCGAGTGTTACTGTTTTCGCTCCCCCTACTTGGGTTTGAAAAGGGGTTATGGTTAACTTCACAGCTCAGCCTCATACATGCTAGGTTTAGAAGGTCGATGCGTACGTTTCCCTGAAAACCACATGAGAGGGTAGGGGAAGAAAATGCTTTCGTAGCTTGAGTTGTGATCGGAAGGAGTATATATGGTAAATGCAATATCGTGCAAACACCTCTAAATGAGAAAAGACAGCACAATGATATATATAATAGGTATTGAGTGTATATCCATATATTATGTGCTACTAGGGATTAATATTAATAAACTATAACTAAAAGATAAAAGCAATGATGATTTGGTTGGCGTATTGCCCATAAAAATATTTTGTTCAATCTTCTCAAAATAATACTGGACACACTACACTAAAATAATAAATGCTAGACATGGGTAGCAACAATAATTGGGCTTAAGCAATTAACATTGCAAAAGAAAATATAACTTAATTAAAAAACATACCAAGAAACTCAACTAAATACATTATTTAAACCATGAAAGCCATTTAAAAAACAGTACTCGACAACAAGAAATTTGGTTTTAAAACATGCTAGTTAGTTGCAAATACTTTTATATTATTACAAGATTATTTTAGTGAGTACTTTTGAATAAGTACCTAGTTTAGAAAAAGATAACAAGGAAATGAAAGATAAAATTAAAAAACAAAGCTTTTTGCAAATTCAAATACATATTTTTAAAGATAAAATTATGAAAAAAAAAGGACCAGAAATAATTGATTTTCAAAAAAGAAATTAAACAATGAAAAGCACCTCAATGAAATATTCATTCCAACCACATTGGTAGTTTAACTGCAGATAAAACCGCCAGTCCATCGATGGAAAATTTTGTGGCAGACTTTCATAATACTTGTTTGCTTCTGTGCAAGTAATGCCATTTGATCTTAAAATATAAAAAAAAATACAATACATAAAATTTAAGCGTAAGTACGAGGATTAAAATGCTCATAAAAATTAGTTATATATCATTAAATATATTTAAGGATCACTTTTAAGATCAGTTGATTTACGTATAGATTATAAAAATCTATACGTAAATCAACGTAAAATATAAATACGTCAATATATTACATATAGATTATTATAATCTTATGTGAATATTTTGTAGATAGCAGTAGTGTAATTTTGTAGATAAGTTTAAAAAAATTACACTGCTGGGAACTACCCAGTGACGTTTTAATTTATTTGAAATACAATCGTTACATGTATTTCCGTAAAAAGTTTAGTAATTAAAAATATCTTTAATTGATGCAGAATGTCAAACTGTTAAATCTATCAAAAAGCATATATTATTTAAGCCGAAATTTGAAATTCTAATTCTCAAAGAAAAAAAAATCAAAAACAACAACAAAAACATTACAAAGTCTATTTTGCGTGTTTTTAAAGGATCTTCTAAGACATTAGGAACTCAAAGGTTTACTAAAATCCATACAGCCGTAATAACTGTAGTCATATTAAATCATATTTACCTCAATGCAACAAAAAATACTGCAGAATGTAACCGTCGATGAACATCTTGTTGCATTTCTAGAAATTCTGTTGCATTTTTTGCTTTTGTTGGATCTTTTGTAAGTCTGAGTACAGTTGATGATACAATGTCAGCAATGCCCTTTTTATATCTTAATTGAAAGAGCTTTCTGTGGGCAGAGCTTGAACAGGCAGGACTCTGAAAATAATTATTAAAATTGTTATAAAAAGTGATTTATCCTGTTAGCACATGAATGTGGTATCCATATGGGCCTACTTAGAAAGTGGGGCACTACTGTAATATCCCTACACCTTGTCTATTTACTATGCGAGCCTCGAAAAGACTTTCTTCCAACATCCCTTCGGTTTTCTAGGAAACGGGGAGAGCATCGCTTTTCTAAAACTAACACATTTGAGGTTCTGTTGACAGGTTAACAATTCGAACAGTTCAAACCCAAGTAGGGTGAGGAAAAAACACGCTCTCACCGTTTCGAAGAAAACCACATGTGGGTTTAGGGGAGAATATGCTTTCAATGTAATATTTTGAAGCTCGCATTCTAGATAGACAAGGTATAGTAAGTGGGGCACTACTGTAACATCCCTAGCACTGGAGTTCTTAAGCGGCTAATTCGGAACTACTGTAGATTTCCAGCGGCAGAACAGTAACTGTTTTCAATGTGTTGACAAATAAATATAACTGGAACTGTGCATTGAGATATTTTTCTGGTTATTTGTATCCCACAGAGGTCCATTTTCAGTTATGCCAGTAGCAGAAATTTCTGAATGTGGCTGCCGCATGACTTTTTAAGGAAAAAATTTGGCTGCCAAGTAGAAATTAGTATCTTACCTGATCTTTACTTGATTGCAATTCATTGACAGCTGACATTAAAGCTCCATGCAGCAAAGTGATATCTTGAGAATTCACAAACATTTTCATGCTGATATTATCTAAAATTAAGAAAAGAATAATTTAAAATCCACAGTATATTATCATTACCACAGTATATATCAGTATATATCACAGTATACATCATATACATTATACAAGTAATTATTACATTAATCATAGGTTTTCAATGCCAGGCAACACTCTTTATATCACAGTCAATAAACAACACTATTTTTTCTCATTAATAATGTAGGTACTGCTAGCTTATTACGGCCAGTCTCGATTTAACGACTTTCCTCTTGTAGCCAAGTAGTGAAAACATACTTAAATTGGCAAACATTCCAGTTCAACTCAATAGATGTTTACATCAATCTTGTTGCTAAAGGAACCATGTTTACTTTTTCATGAACGCTAGTCTTCAAATAGCATTCCGGCCATAATACATTGGCTGCTCCATATACAAATTGCTATAACATAGAAATGCATAAATTAATAGGGCCCAGTTTTCACTTAAATGGGACTAAGGTAATTAGGCAAGTCTAAAAAATTTCGAACACAAAATGGAACAATGGTGAAAACAACTCCATCACAGTTAAATTTTGTAATAAAAAGTCATAATATTTGTAAAATATAAATACTTTGTCTTGAAAATAGACAAAGTGTCATTAAGGGCAACAATACCAAAGGCTTGTTAAGGATTTACCAATAATATTTACGCTGTTTAGAGCAGCTTGTATAACCAAACAATAAAACATTTTGCAAAAAAGCACAATATGTATTAGGCATTGCTATAAGAATTTCTAGAAGCAAAACAGTATGTATTGCATTTAAAATGCATTAAAAAATAAAATAAAGCATTTAAAAAGTATTTTACTTATGAAAACCGGTGGAAACTATGCGATTTCTGTTTTAAATCCTACTTCTTTGACAGCTGGGAGCTTTTTGTTTTCAGAAGAGTTACGCGGCTTAAACTATCGTAAATATGCATATAATTTGTTCACAAGATAGTTATAAATCACCTTTAACCATTTTTTAAGTTTAATTTCACCAATAATGTTTAAAAATCTGTTCGTTTTTGATTTCGGAATTCGCCTCAGTTTCAACATGTTGTTATATTTGTTGCCATTGTCAGTTCGAAATATCCGTATTTAAAAGAGAACCTAATAGTCTTCTGGTTTGTAATTTAGTATTCTGCAATAGACAATGTTTTTGTGACGTCTTCTACTGCTCGATATCTTTACTTGTTTTCAGTGCTCGGTTTCCTACTACCTCCCTTATATTTATAATTTCTCGAGTTTTAGGTTTGAATTTATTCCTTTAGAGAGTGATGTTTTTATGTCGCCATTTGCTTGTTTTTCATAAATTGTAAGGCTGTATATGTGTTCAATCATTTAAAGAAACTGTCATGTTGATACATTTTGATTTATAAGACATTTTCAATGCAGAAATCTCTAAGCAGAATATACTTTCGTCTCTAGTCACAAAAGGAAATTTAAGTATTTTCTTTGAAATAAGAGGGAAAGTATGGTATGCACTGCAATAAAATTCATTTTAATTATATTTTATTCAATTTTTTTATTATGAAGAACAACATGCTTGGCCGCCCTAGGCTCCTTTCATACTCAACGGTTTCGTACAATTTCCGTACTTACAGAGCTGGTCATCAGTTTCTAAAGTCAACTGGATCTTTCACAAACTACGGAAGCATTTTAACTGGAGTTTATAAGCATATTAGTGACAATGTTCAACTCTATACTGAAAGCACGGCAGCTAAATTGTTCTGAAGTTCAAATTCACTTAACATTGCCACTACTTTTGATTTGTAACTAAGCCTATCGTTTTCAGCGGGTGTGTAAGCCCCAATTTAATTAACATTGATAATACGATCATCCGGCACCGCAATGTTCCAAAGTTCCAAGTTTTCAACTCAACACTTTCACTAAAACTAGAGGGCTTTTTATGGAGTCTATTGAAGGCAACTTAAAAGGCTTTTAGAACCATTTATACAGGCCTAATTTCTAAAAATTCTGGGATAGTTCACGAATTTCCCATAGTTATAGATTTTCCAAAGTTCAACCAGATACCGAAAATATGGTGAAACCTTTCACCACACAATCCTTGGAGTTACAAAGAGACATATTTTTGGTGAAACCAAGCGCCAAATTTTGTATTAGTGTAAATACTTCAACTCTAAGTTTTATAAGCGGTTCTCTGACTAAGCACACAAACTGGAATATATATGACATATCCTGACTTAAAAGCCCTCAAAAACTTATATTTTTAATCTCAATTAAACTTAATATCTTAAATTAACTCTTCCCATATCCTTAATATCACTTAGTACTTTAACATCCCAACAACAGCGTCATCTAATCGCCCACGTACCGTTCCCACAGAAACTGCTTAGTACCACCTTTGGACTTCCAATATTTCTTTATTTCTAGATCAACTAAATAAGAATTATACTCTCAAGTGTAATAGATGTTATTCTATTACATATGAAGAGTACACGGGAAAAACCGATCGATTTTGCAGAGAAGTTTCCTTAGCAGGCCACTTTGGCGATGATAGCGAGTGATCGCCTAAACTTGTGTGAGGAAACCAGTTCCTACCACATATATCATAGTTAAAGAAATAGAGTGGAAGATCACGTGACCTCCAATGCTAACGACGGGACGCGCAAGGAGCTTCCAGAAGAGCCCCAATGAAGTCAGTGTTGTAGGTCACTTGATATGCCACGCTAATACTTTAGCTACTATCCCTGTGGCTCCTAGCTACCAAGATTCAGGCGATTGGCGATCCCAACGATTGGACCAAGCGAAGAAGAAAGAGAGAAACCGGTTTTCTGCCGCGAAGCAGAAAATTGCGGGCGTCCGCCTCCTGATAAATCAGTCGGTTATTCCCGTGTACTCTTCATATATGTCTACCAACCAACAAATAATGAGCTTGAACTTGAAACCTTCAAGGCCTTTTTTAAAAAGTCCTTATTTTTAGGAATTTAAGTGCGTGGGCACCCTTCCTACCTTGTTTCTACGCAACACTAAAACACACAAAACTACTAAAACTATGACATGAATTCTTTCAGTCCACCCCAATAACAAGCAATTAAGAAGGGAACTCAAGGCACCTGATACCATAGATGACATTGATGTGCATCGTTTGCTAAAAATAGCAATTTTTAGTTTATTATGGGCTTGGGTGTTAAAATTAAACAAAAGGAAGTCTGTAGTAAGTAAAATGCTTTATAATTTACAGCAAATTTTTTTTGAAAGCTGCATTGTTTTCAATGATATTTAAACCCATCGTTTTAAATCTATGGAAAATTTAGTTTATTAAAAGTTTTTTTTATAAGCGTTTTTTTAAAAATTATATAGCAGTTTTTTTAAAGAAATATTTTAAATAATTTTAATTTGACAACTATTCGACTCTAGTCCATTATGTAGCAAAAATACATTAAAACTACAAGAGGAAGTGTATTATGAAAACCTTGCTTGTTTCACTCTTTATTATGGTAGGTAGGTTTGAAATATCACACGTGGGCTATTGGCGACGGGAGTCGTATGTTAGAACCACAGTCAATTGACAATCCGACACCTGAGTAGTAGGCACCCAACGCAACCGTTAAGGGTGACATCGTGCGCATCTTTAGGACTTTGAAGGATATTTAACGGCCACTCCCTCTACAAGGGGACATTCCTCTATTCGTCGGACATGTTTGGCTGACACGGGCCGTTTATAGGTCGGCAGTTATTTTGCCGATGCCCGGACCCGACTGGGTTCTCCAGCCAATCACTGTAGTTGGTAAAATGCTTTATAATTTATCGCAAAAATGTTTTTTTAAAGCTGCATTCCTTTCAGTTTTATTTAAACCGCATCGCTTTAAATCTATGGAAAATTTAGTTATTAACAGATTTTTTGTAAGAGGTTTTTTTTATTATATTAGTTTTGAAAAGAAATATTTTAAATAAGTTTAATTCGACAACTTTTCGACTCTAGTCCATTATGTAACAACAATTCATTAACTCCGGAATCAATTTTTTTTTGAAAACCTTGCTCGTTTCACTCTCTATTGTTGGGTCCGAAAGTCCTGTGGGCGGTCATTGCACAGTTTCCCACGGGTACAGGTTCCTGGAGACTATTTCCATCCCCTTCAGGGACATGTCTAAATTGGGGAGGTGGCGCGCGATAGATGGAAGCATCTGTCACGTATGTGTCTCTCTGCGTGTGAGTGTGTGTGTTGTGTCTGTCTTACTTGACGAAGGTTTATAAGCGGGTCTCTGACGAAGCACACAAGCCTGAAAATATATGTATACCAAACCAACCAACCACGTACTCTCTATTTAATGAAAGAAACTTAAATGGAAAAACTATAAGTCGGAAATGTCCTGTCTTTCTACCGCTTTTAATGAAATAAGTTTAGATGATCTTGCTCTCTAACTATCGCATTAAAGATATGGGGATTTCGAATCCCAGATTGATCATGGTTATTTTCAATTACATTACATGAAATATAAGGTGATGAAAGCATTGCAAGGGGGCCGAAAAAGATTTTTTTTGCTCTCTGCACGTTTCGGAGGTTGTGTATTCTCCGGCAAAAGTTTTTTTTAAAATATTGGTTCGTCGGTCAGAAGTCTGTCTGTCTGAAAAGACTGAACAGGCAAGTCGGTTAGACATTCGCCTAGCATGTGGAAGGTCCCAGGTTCGGGTCCGCTAGCATCGCCAAAGTAACTGCCGACCTATAAGCGGCCCGTGCAGTCAAAAATGTCAGACGAATAACACTCCGGTTAGAGGGAATGCATACGTTAAATACGCTCCAAAGTCCCAACGATGCGTACGATGTCGCACTTAACTGTTGCGTTGGGTTCCAACTCAGGTGTCGGCTCGTCACTTGACTGTAGCTCTAAATTACGACGTCCGTCGGCAATAGCCCTCGTGAAGCTGTAGTGCGACGATAATTCATACCTACCTACAGGAAAAAAAATAGTCAAATTTTCCTTGAAAAAATTCCTTAAATATGACTTAGATGACGCTTTGATGTATACAATCCCACAGTCACATTACGGAAACCCGACACCTATGAGTAGGTAAAGACCAAATTCCGATTAAACGTGAGCCAATTCAACCATTCAATGAGATAAATCGCCACTACACCAATGGTCATTATCTGTAAAATATGTGGTTCTCAACTGTGATGATGTAAAAAACAGGATGACTTATTATTTTCACCAGTTATATTTTTTTATTACGCGAAAGATTTTTTTCGGTTCCCGAAACTCTAAAGTCACTAGATACTGCATATATTGACTTAGATACAGTCGTTACAACTTTAGCTGTACGTCATCTCTCGTTCACTAAGGTTGGCATTAAATTGATATCATTGGCACTGAATTGCCTCTGTCGGTGAAACAAAAAGCTCCACACAACATTTATTCTCAACAGGAAAAAAAGGTGCCAAATACAACATCTAATTCTATACATTCAAACAATAAATTTGATTGGTTTCATTTATATTTCTATAACAATATCAAAACAATATATTACCTTCAAGCCTTAATTAAACAAGAGGATATTTAAACAACCTTTAATAAACAAAAAAGACCTGATCAAAGGAATAAATAGTTTTAAAATACCATTATTCATTCAAAAAGGTTTAAATGTGAATAAAAAATTGCTTTTCCTTTTAAAATAGAACAACAAAATAAAATGCTTTTTGAATATATCTAAACAAATAATCATACTCTGTCAAAGAATCCTATTTATATATTTATTACGATCGTCTCAGCCATAACTGACTTATATCTCAAGCATAAACTTTCCTTTTTTTTAAATATTTTAGTAAATAAATAATGTTTCTCGTACGATGATAATTTTGTACGTAATTTTCTTTTGTGTAGAAAGAATGAATTTTCTTTAATATGAAAAAGTTGGTCTTTTTGATTTTTATACTCCAATCGTAGTTATCGATGCTAATTTTTTCCCTTTAAATGGAAAACTTCATAAAAAATAGCCATTTATTTTCAAAAAGCAATAATTATTTTCTATTATTATTAGGTATCTCCAGAAGAGTAGCTAAAAATAACTCATGACAAATTACTTTGGAAAAATTAGCACATTATAAATCATCGAAATTGAGTAAAATTAGCATTAGCTAACTTTTTAAAAGTCAGTTTTAAGCCGAAAGTAGAAATTGTAAATTGAGTGTTCTACTTTAACAAATTCACGCTGATTGTCAAGAAAATTTGCCACCCGAAAATGCCTAAGTTTGTCTAAATGAACAATGCATAAGACAAATGAAGACCATAGTCCAGAACAAACTATGTAGGTAAATTTAGGTTACGTTTAAACGAATTTAGAAAACGCAATGTTAACGTTTTATTCAGAAATTAAATTGTTAATGGTATTCACAGAGTCGTTCTTAATGGGCTAAACAGCTTGAAACAAAACAAAACAAATGAAGACGATAGTCCAGAACAAATTATGTAGGACAATTTAAGTTGCACGAAAAACCAATTTAGAAACTTAAACTTAACGTTTTATTTAGAAATGAAGTTGTTAGTGGTATTCACAGAGTCGTTGTTAATGGGCTAAACAACTTGAAACAAAACAAAACAAATGAAAACCATAGACCAGAACAAATTATGTAGGACAATTTAAGTTACACGAAAAACCAATTTAGAAAACTTAAAGTTAACGTTTTATTTAGAAATGAAGTTGTTAGTGGTATTCACAGAGTCGTTGTTAATGGGCTAAACAACTTGAAACAAAACAAAACAAATGAAAACCATAGTCCAGAACAAATTATATTGGACAATTTAAGTTACACGAAAAACCAATTTAGAAAACTTAAAGTTAACGTTTTAATTCATAAATGAAGTTGTTAAGGCTATTCACAGAGTCGTTGTTAATGGGAAAAATAACTCAAAACAAAATTTTACCGTATTTGAGTTATTGGTACTGTCAATTGATTTAGTGTTCTCTAAATTGTTTTTAAAACATACTAAATTGGATTAGTCTCATTTATAAGTAAAAACTAGGCTATGTTAATTTGAGAATTTTTATGTTATAGTAATATACATTTTTATTTAATAAAAAAAACTTATTTTGACGGGTATGATGTAAGAGCCACTTGTCTTGTAATTTCCATTAAATTGCCAGATGAAGATGTATGATTTTTGTAATTACCACTTGTTCAACGTCAGTACAGTTGTAGCAACTTACTTAGGGAATTAAGAGTCTCAAAAAATTGTCAATTGAGGTTAAAACCAATAGTGGCAGTAAAAACATGTTCTTGAAAAAGTAACCGTTGTAGTGGCGCAATTGGACCTCCGGGTGTCTCCCTGGTGGCTTCAGGGTTTCAGTAAGGGATGTTGAAATGTTAACATTGATGCTTAAGATAAATACGCAAATCACCTAACTGTAGATATGTAAAATTAATGTAGGTTATCTATAATTTTGTACAGAACTGGGTGTGACATTTTCAAAAACAAATCGATTTATTTACTCATAAATGTAAGTACACAAAAAAACTGTGTTGACTTTGAATATTATATACAATAATGTAGTGTCGTCATATTTACAAAACAAACATGAAAAAACTTCAAACCTTTATTAAAAAATGCTTTCGAAATTTTTTTTAAAATCAATTGGTTCCATGAAGTAACAAATGCTGAAATATTAAAAACATGCAATCAAAAACCAATAGAATATGAAATTGGGAAACGAAAATGGCGATGGATCGGGCATGTGCTACGCAAGCCTGAAAAATTCAAACTAAAGGAAGCTTTAGAATGGAATCCGCAAGGCAAAAGAAAAAGAGGGAAGCCAAAAACAACGTGGCGTAGAACAATCAACGGGGAAGTAAAAGAACTTAACAAGTCATGGGGAGAGATTAAGACCGTTGCTGCCAACAGGGTGAAGTCTATGCTCCATGTTGGTTGGAGTGAAAGAGGTACAAGTTAGTAAGTAAGTCCTATTTACACAATACTTGTTTTACACTTGGGCCGTTTGAACACAAAGTTTTTCTGAGCGTATTATTCTTGAAACAGTTTACCATTTTTTTCCGTAAGCTAAAAGAAGCAGTATCTAAAGTTAAAATAAATGTGCAACTAATAATTGTGCGACTAAGGAATTTTATCCAATACATAATTCAACCAAATGCACGCTCGCAATAAATATAAATAAATCTTTTCATTGCTAGATTTTCTTCATCTTTTATGCATGGAAAAAAATAGAAAGTGTCTTTACTAACACATATTTTATGTCACATCAAAAACTCCACAGTTTTACTTTTAAAGATTAAATATTAGGGGCTTATCTTTTTTGTGTGGCTAAGGCTTCAAAGCCGCTTTTAAACCACTTTGAATGTTGGAAAAGCTCTTCGCTTTCTGAAACGTGATCGTATTGCATATGATAGAGTAAAACAAAGCGTTGTTTATTATTCGTTATTTGACGAATATGTTACATGTACAGATTTTGGACATTGCTGGAAACGGCTTTAAAATTTTAAATGGTGAATAAAAGCAATATTGATATTTTAACTCTTAAATACTTTTAAATAAGACATATCAAATTATTGAATGAATAAGAAGAATTTTAACCCTTTCAGTCCCAATGACAATTTGGCATCATCATTTTAGAATATTTTTTTTTCTGATCGTCTATAGCCATTTATGATATTAAAAAGCACATCATTCGATTTTTCAAACTTTTTCCTATAAGAAAATATTTTTTATTTATCCCAATAAATGTCAGCTCTATTATTATTTTTTTTTAAATATATGATCTGAAATATGATGATGCCAAATGGCATCACTGTTACTGAAAGGGTAAAATTAATAGATTATTGAGAATTTTAGACTTTTCTATCCATATTGTCCTTCATACCATGGCATCCTTTATGGCAATTTATTATACAATTAAGAATGGGGGCATAATAGTATCTATTGTCGTAAATAGTTTCTGAAATTGGAGGCAGATATATCTTTTTAGAAAAACAAGAATAAAACAAGATTGATATTTTTAGACTTTGCTAATCCATTTAATAATAAGATGTGTAAAATTTATATTGTATTTGCTTAATTTAATTTCTTTTCTTTACTTTGAAATAATTAAAGAATAGGGATTTGGGTATCCAATGTAATCATCCAATTTATAAAAAATCAATTTATCATATTGGACGGCTATATTTGATACTTTTTGTCCTTCTGTCCATCTCTCCCCTTTAAGATTACGCTGTGAGCGTAAGATTTTTAAATTTTTATTTTGTTTAAAATGAATAACTCTAAAAATCTGTCTATTGTACTCTATGACCGTCTATTATAAAGCAACAGGAAGTAGGCTATATAAGTAATTTCATAAATTGTATGTATGAAAAGTATGTTTAGATTATAAAAATATACGTGCAGGATTTTGCTCGGGTCTTAAGAGGTCATAGTATCATTATGGCCCTTGTGAATTGTCATGAAAAATAATGAGATATTATACAGAACATAATTACCAACACCTACTGCAGGATTAAAATTTGGTTGAAAGTACAGTTTCAGCGAACAGTGGCAGGCACCTGTAAAACATATTTAAAATAAAAAGATAAGATCTAAAGCAGAGGAAATCTGTTCATAAATAAAAGCCCACACTTTCATTTGGTTTTTGCCTTTGAAACATCCCCTTAAGAATACCCACACTGAATTATTCAAATCACTTTATTTGAATGGATTATAGAACAAAAGGGGTTATTGAAATTTATTCGAAAACATGAATCGTGCGGTTTAGAGTATTACTGCGTTTTGGTTTTTAAAAGAATATTAAATTACTTTTTGCATTTCTGTTATTTAAATAACTTTATATATTTAAAATTTTTTTAGCAAAAATTATCATTGTCTTAAAAACTACCTTTATTTTTTTTATTTACGTAAGCATTTATTTAAGAAAAATGACGTTTTAATACTAATTAATTCTCTTTGGTGAGATATTTCCATTAAAAAAATATTTAAATAGGAATGCTTGATTAATTGGAATGTTTCAAATGAAATCTTTTGTTTTCTTCGTAAAACTGCGACTTCATTGGTTGCTTCGGTGTCACTCTAAAAACAACCGATATAGATGACGAGTAACTTTTCTTTCTATGCAAGCTTCCTTTAAGGTAGGCGAATACCTAAAATTTTAAAATTTTTACTATTACTTTAATCTTTTCCAAATTTGGCATAGTGATTTCAAATATAATTTACAATGCTTTTTTGGCAATTTTTTTTATTTAAATATAATTGATTTATTTTAAACGGTGTTTTTCTACTAAAAAAGGGGGTTTACGCTAACACTTCTAGCATAAAAAGTTTTACACTAATTTACCTGAAATTTTTTACAGATGCTATTTTAATATACATCTGTGCCATGAACCTCTAACATCTGGTGTAAATATAGCAGATTTTGTTTAAAAAAATGTCAAAGTGTAAGTTTATCGAAAAAAAATGTGTTGATTGGTAGTTGCGAGTACGGTAGTTCCTTAAACCCATTGCACTTACGGCACCATCTGCGCATGCTCAGCATCTGCCGGAAATCCAGCTCTCTTACGGAAAACCACTGCGCGTGCGCAGACGGATACTGAAAGGGAAAGATAGTTTGTCACGTTGGCTTATTATCGCCCAAAGTTGATAAGGTTTTGGGAATAAAAATTAACATGTTGATTGAGATGAAATCGATCCTCGTTGCGGAAGAATGGAATAAAAAAAAGATAGAATCCTAAAAAATAATCATTAAAAAATAATCATAAAAAACAAACTCGTCTCTTGACCACACTCTTAAAACAAAAGAGTGAAATCCACTCCAGTTGGAGAAGTGCATTTTCGACACCCTAAAGGCACGCATATTTTCTCAGACTGAGTTAAAATCACTCGTTTGGAGTGATCCTGTCGGAGGTTTAACACACAAAGGATCCACTCCAAAAAGAGAAGTGCATTTTCCAGTCTGGAGGAATGAAATCCACTCAGACTGAGGTAAATTGGGAGTGTTTGTTTTAAGAGTGCAGGGTTCTAAATTACGAGGCCTCGTAATTTAGAACTCTGGTCAAGGGACGAGTGTGTTTTTTTTTTCGAAAAAGATTGAAATCATAAATAAGAAACTCGTCTCTTGACAAAGGTTCTAAATTACGAGGTACAGCCAATTATGGCTAATTACGGCCAACACATCCAATTACGCCTCGTAATTTAGAACCCTGGTCAAGAGACGAGTTGGTTTTTTATGATACCATTCTCCCCCCCCCCCCTTCTTGATTAGTAAGTATCTCAAAGTTTTTTGCATTTGGAATATTCATTACAGCTACAGACCACTCTGAATAGCGATCGTTATTTTATAACCACCTTGTATAATTTAAAATGTATTATGGATCTGGAAGTTGCTTTTTTAACTGATAACCATAATTTCTAAAGCCATGCTAAAAGACTGGTGTAAATCCGTCGTGGTCACTAAGTCCTCCAAGTTACCATACCAAATCAATACATGTGACAAGACTGACAAGTTGACTAGTTGGCCTCTGTCTAAAAATTAGATGGATCCATTTAAGTGTGTGTGTTGTATCTCTCTTGCTTGACGAAGGTTTATAAGCGGGTTTGATTATGTAAAGTCTTGCATCAATTGATCCCAGAATAAAAATAGGCTTAGAATTGGACAGTGTTATAATCCAATAATTCTATTATAATCCATAAACGCACACGTTCGGCGAGGGTAAACGCTTGATATTCAATAACAACCTAAACCTTCACTACAACCCTAACTAACAACTTGGCGATATTTTATTTGGCTGCTCACAAAAACGTTTCGCTCTCAAGTCGAGATATCCGCTTGCGCAGATTTCCGTCACTGCCGTTAGATTAGCCACATTTTGTTTGTTTCAAGTTAATTCATAAAATTTGTCGTAAAACACATTCTTGTGATTTGTTTGTAACTCTAGAGGGTCATTGCACGGATCAGTTCAAAACGAAGAATTTAACACATAATTCATGTTTATCGGAGGAAAATTCAATGTGGTAGGCTTGTTGGCGTGAACCTCTTTTTTTAGTTGAAAAACACCGTTTAAAATAAATGAATTATATTTAAATTTAAAAAACTGCCAAAATAGCATTATTCATTATATTTGAAATCACCATGCCAAATTTGGAAAAGATTAAAGTAATAGTAAAAATTTTAGAATTGGGGGGAATTTTGGGTATTCGCCTACCTTAACAAATGTTTTGAACAGCCAACAGCCTGGTAGGTAGGTTGGTAGACATGTATTTTCAGGCTTGTGTGTCTGGTCAGAGACCCGCTTATAAACCTTAGTCAAGTTAGACAGACACAACACACACGCGCATACGTGACGGATGCTGCCACGTATCACGCGCCACCTACACAATTTAGACATGTCCCTGAAGGGGAGGGAAATAGTCTCCAGGAACCTGTCCCCGTGGGAAACTGCGCAATGACCGCCCACTGGACTCGACAAACAAAAAATGCATTATCGTGATTCGAACCCGGACCCAGAAGCTACAAAGGCTAGCTCCCTAACCATTGCGCCGCCGGGTCGTCCAGAAGCAAGTTGTCACTAAAAAAATTTGAGAAATAAAATATTCTTAGACTACTCATTTTCGAATACCAAAACAAAAGTAATTCCAGACAACAAATGAAAACAAAACTGCTGGATGTTGCCATCCACGACATGAAACAACTCCAATAAATGCTGTGTTTTTTCGATGCATGGATCCTAGATTAATTCCTCGGGATAAAAAGAGATTTTCTGGAAGATAAATCGAAGGAGCTAATCGCGTCGTTAGACCATGGTAAAATAAATTGATGACGTAATTAGTCTGGGATAAAACCGTGGGATTCCGTTGAGAACCGACGACCTTTGGCAAGGATGGACTTAGGGTTGGGAAAGTCTTAAATGGTTAGTAACCAATTTATAGTGGATGTCTCAAGTCACGTGGCATAAAATCGTGAAGATTTTGGGACAAGTAATTATTTAAATAGAGGCGAAGTGTTTTAGTGGTAGTGCTTCGCATTGCCACGCCACAGGTCCGGGGATCGAATGCCGGGTTGGGAGAGGTTGACCCATCATTTCATCCTTTGAGTGGGTTGATAAAAATGGTACCAACATGCTTGGGAACTAAACACTGCGGTTTCCTCGTGAGGCTGACAACCTTACCAGGACATATGCCTAGCACCCCAGTGCTCTAGGTCACGAAAGCAGAAATGGGCACGGCAGGCCTTGGCCCAGTAATTGGTTGTTGCTCCGAGGAGTTTAGTTTAATCATTTAAATAACTTTATATTTGCAAACTATTAGGTTAAAGTTATTTTAATATGCAGTGACTAAAGGATAGTAAATAGTTTAAGTTCCCTGGTATTTATTCATTATATTTTTTGGACAAGTATTTAAATATATTTAAATGTATCGTGTGAACTGTTAAGTTAAGGTTGAAGAAACAGGCCTAGTAATTAAGTTATAGTGGACGACTCAAGTCACTTGGTAAAAAATCGTGACTATTTTGGGACAGGTGTATTGAGTGTCTCTAGTCTGTTCCATAGATTTATTGAACTTGTTTTGAATGAAAAAGTTTTTCTTTAAAATGAAAACTCGTCTACAGTATTAACGTATGAATAACAACTAAAGAAATTTGAATGGAAAATTGTCTTGTTATGCAATTAGTTATTACTAGATGTCATGGTTTACGGTAAATATTGGTACTAGTCTTAAAAAAAATCAAATTCATAACTAAATGGGTTGACCGGGGATTGGACTTCGCACAAGGGGAGGTAGTATTTTATTTTTTTTCTTTACAATTTTCCAACACGGTGGTTTCAATTATTGTAGTTTTGCCAGGGACAATATAGTCATGGATTTTTGACCTTATTCTATTGATTTTCGCAAAAAAACCCTGCGATTTCGTTACTATTGAAAGCGTTAAATTTCATATGATTCTGTCAGGTATTTGATAGCTATTTTAGAGAATGAAATTACCAGATGAGAAACAGTAATATTTTTTTATGAACACAAAAGATCCCACACAGTAAAAAAGTACATAACTTGTATTTTCAGAATTTTTTTTCTGTTAATATAGGTTTTCCCCGTAATATTAAGAGATTCTTTTTATTGTGCCCTCTTCTTTCTTAGCTATCATAGGAAGCAGTCCCATATAATCCAAAGAACGTTTTAAACAATTTCATAAAATAAGCTTTAAAATGCAATTCTAATACGCATTCCACTTAAAATCTCCTTTCCAAATGATTATATTTCCATTAAGCATGTCTAAAAATTCCTCTTCTCGTTTCTTATTAGAGCAAATACTACTTTCCTGCATCTTTATTTTATAAGGGAACTCTATCTACGCTCATAAAAGATTCAAAAGCCAATAAGTTCTATGCTTTTGGAAGATGCTGGGCACTTAAAATGTAATTCCTTGGGAGAAAAAGACATTTTTATGATAGAATATTATTTGTGTGGGTTGGTAAACGGCACTACGTCGTTAGATCTCGATTTTTGCGAAATGATCTTTCAAAGTAACAAGGTTCTCTATTGAAATATACCAATTCCAGGACATAGTCTGACAATATCAAAAATAGGTTAATATACCTAAGTTATACTGGAGGGTATATACTATTCTTAGTTTATATAAAAATACTACTTTTTAAGTTCTATTTTTTAAATCCATATATTGTGTTTTGGCACAATTAGAAAACACTTGTCTTGAATTTCAGTACACCCCCCCACACCAGTGTTGTTCAAATTTTAATTGCAAGATCAACTAAAGATTAACGATTAATTAATTGGTAAATTAATTAATCGTTAAATTAACCACAAAAACTAACAATTCATCGATTGTAATTGCGGAAAATTCCCCCAATTACAATTGATAACCCCCCCATCTTTTCGTGCGGTTAAATAAATATGTTGGCAACAAATAAAAGACCAATTCAAATAATCATCAATATTTCTCATTAAACATGATTAGAGAGACAATAACAATTTAAAATGTCTTGTAATAATTTAAATTACTCTTAAATACCACTCTCTTCTCGAACATGCTGTCTGGCAGTTTGTGACTCTTAGGCAGATTTTTCAGTGTAACAGCTTAATTTTCCTAAATCTTTACTCATTTCGTTTCAATACCAAAAGTTAATTGTTAGTTTTAACTGTTTCATAAAACAACTAAAAAAAGTTCATTGCAATTATTTTAATTTTGAGTTACAATTGACATACGTTAATCAAATTAATTTAATTGCAAGGGGCAATTAAAAGTTCAATTGCGTTTAGTTTAATTGTCATTAATTTAATTGCAATTACTTTTTTAGTCAACTAATAAGATAATTGACAATTTAATTGATTAATGCCCAACACTGCCCCCCCCCACTTGTTATACAATTGTTGTTGATAAATACAAAAAAGTGTTGCAATTAATTAAATAATGCATGTTTAGCACAAAAATTGTGTTGAAGACGCAGCACGCTTGCATTCATCCGAAATGTAGTTCAGCATCTGCTCTTTAGTGTTACGATTAACCCTTTCAGTCCCAGTGATGCCATTTGGCATCATCACTTTCTACATTTTTTCCCAAATGTTTACGCAACGTATGACATCCAAACACACATCATTCGAATCTTCACACTTTGCTCTATCCTACAATATTTTTCATTAATCTCAATAGAAGTCAGAACTACTATTTTTTTATTTAGAAAATAGCTAACAAGCGTTTCACCTGATTTTTGACAAGTTCACTTCAGTTCCACTGATTTAAAACCCAATTTAAACTATTTCGGTTAAAATAATTACTAATTTTTTTTAATAATGTGGTCAGATACCTCAAAATATATAACTCGAAATGTTTTTAGGTAATATATATATATTTTATTTTGTTGTTTTCCACAATTTAACAATTTTGACATTATTTAAAAAACCATTAAAAAAATAAAATTAATTTTTTTTCTTATGGAACTCTTATTTTTGACCTAAAATAAGCATATTTTGTGAATATCAGATGTTTCTGTAGTGTAGTAAATTTTTGGGACTCTGAAAGGGTTAATATATCTGTAAAGATTACAGTGGTTTAAAACGAATATTATAACTTTTGTGTGCTCATTTTAGAAAACAATATAGTTTACAACTTTTAGTCCATCGCGCATGGATGTACAATCCTTCCCTTTTCCGATTGTCAGTTGTTTTGGAACAACACAAATTTGTGTTCGTATGTCATCAACATAAATCTTGTATTGAAAAAACATATTATTGTAATATTTCTATTTTTAACCCTGAATTCTACTTGTGTTGTTTTGAGACCAGTTTTTTTTCTGAGTGTATACTTAGACTATGTTTAAGAAATATTTGTAAAATTTTCTATAAATTATGATTTTGTTTTGAAACATTTATTCTCCTACTTTCGTGTTTTATCTCTTATTGGAAGTTTTTTAATATTCAATTAAACAAAATTTCAGTCATTTTTTAATAACCACATTTTGATAGAGTAGCCGTAGTCTAATTTTTAATAAGGTTCGCAAACGTTAAAATCACTGTAATGATCGTTATTTTCACTGAACATTGTACGGTGATTTAATTAATTTTTATGCTTGTCGGATTAATTAGTAAAATCGTACTGTATTTAGTACTAGCATTACTATTTAAAATTTAATCAATACTATTTTTTGAGCATCACAATTTACTTTTAGCATTACTATTTTTCAAGCATTACATTTTTTTCATGCTTCTGGTCTTGAATGGCAATAGAAGAGTGAATGGAAATAAATTCTTTCTTGTGCATCGATTGGCAATTCAATGTCACGTGAAAACAGATCACCAACCGGTTCATTGATCGATGGAAAAACAGGAATGAAAGTTATGATCGAAGGAAAAGTAGGAATGAAAGTAAATGAAATACGTCATCTCAAACAAACCAATTATTACATCAGCTTAAAGAAGATATTGTCGACATATAATATATTTCAATTCTTCTACTAACTAATAAAACTTCCAAATGATTTTAATACATTAATTGCATTTGGGTAAAAATTTTCCACTTGTTATAGTGATTTCTACTTTGAGCTGTGAAATTACCATTATAAATAAATTGTTGTAATGGCCATAACTTCCATTTTCAAACGGACAAATTTAACGTTCTACCATGCTCGCGGAACTATTCAAATGTCAAACGTTTTTCATTGATTCGGTTATAACATCGTGTCTAGTGTGGTCAACAGACGCTATCCTATTTCTATTTACGTTGACAAATTTTTTAGTTGAATTGCATTGCGAATTGCATAACATCTGAGCATGTACTTTCGGAATTATTTACTTTGTATTAGTAATGGCTAGACGAATAGATTTATAGAATGTACCTTTCATATTTTATTATTTTGAGTTTATTCCTCAAATATGTTAAAGTGAGTGGAATTTATTTATTATGTTATTTTTAATTCATTTCGTAAAATCTTAATTTGGTTTTTAATTTGTCTTATAACTATATTAAGGAGTATAACTTATTAATACAATTGATATTGACTGTTTTATTTGGAATGTTGTGTTCTGAAAATAAATATTGTGTTTTTTAAAATATGTTTAATCAAAAAGTAGTAATTAAATGCTGCTAACCCTGAAAACAGAATTGCATTAAAGCGAAATTAATCTGATAATCATATTTTATTTATTTAAATTAATTTCGAAGTAATTAATAACTTACTTTTTTAATTATAAATATATTGAATATAAACAAAACTTAAAAATATTTTTCTTACCTTTTATAAACAAAGATAATTCAATGATTTAAGCGCTTACTCTAAATGCAATAAACAATAACTCTAAATTTTGCTAAATGTTAGTTAATCTAAGCGTTACACTAAGCAAATGTGTAACACGGTTAATGTAATGTGCAATATTAATTATTTTCTTAAGAACTGAACTAGCCTATACATCCCTGTTTTTAAATAAATACTCAATGAAATTCTTATCGAGAAGCCCGTACATTTGTAGTAGAATCTGTCACATAGAACAGAACCGTTTCCACATAAGATTTACACCTTAGTTAAAAATCGTTAACCCTCTAATGCATGAATTTTTATTTTCATGCCCAAAAAATATATATGTATCTTTAATACTCGTACATTATGGGAAAAATACTGAAAAAAAAATTAACTGCAATAGAATTTAAATAATTTCAATTTTTAAAAATTTTTCCATGTGACAAAAACCAACTACAAAATTCCAATTTTGATAATATTGATTAGAAAACTACTAAATATAGTTCAAAATAACCCTTTTTAACTATAACTAATTTTTCAAAACAATTTATTTGTATTTAGTACTAATACTATTATACTTTGAATGCTGCCAAAAACGTAATTTTTACAACAGTTAGAAACTTCACTTTTTAATTTTGAATACACTTTTACTGCTGTCAATTATGAGGGTTATTATTAACTAAAACTTCAAAATGGAATGTAATAGATGAAAACAAACAAATTTGTCGAGAGGGAGGTCTACTTTAATAGAATAAAGTGGATTATGTAACTGGTTACCGAACGGTAACAGTATGCATTAGAGGGTTAAACATAGCAATTAATCATAATTCAAACTTGTTTTAATTTTTTATATAGCCTAATTCCATGTAACTGTAGTGTAAGTCACGATTTAAGAGGAGATTAAAATATTTTTAAATTAAAAAAAATTATCATATTAAATAAAGTACATTCTCATTATTTGGTTATAATAAGTGTATATCAACTATTACACAAACTTGTTCATTAAAAAGTTAAAAATTGTAGTAATAATCACTTTTTACAAACGTGACTTACACTACAGACAGGATAATTTTGCATTATAGTGCAATAAAAGCAAAAATACTTTCTACTTGTAACAAGCTAAAATTTTAGGTTAAGAATCTATCCTAAAAATGTTGTTTTTAATTTAATATACTTTTTTCTAGACAGGTCAAAGCGCCATTGCGTATGAGAGACCAGGTAAGCCTACTTTTTTTTTACGACGGATTATTTTGTTTAAATTAAAATGTAATAAACTGGAGTTCCAATAATTTAATTATTTATTACATATTCTATTTTAATTTAAGTTTTAGTACTCTAACTTAAATGATACTTAGAAACAAAATGAAGCAATCAACGTTTTGAAGCAAAGTTAAGTATTTGGTACTATTGGTAGCAAGTGTCAGATAAGACCCGAAACTTCCTGCCTCAATGCAGCTAAAATTCATTATTTTTTTTGTTTCAAAATATAAAATATAAATATTTATGACCTACTTTTGACGGTTATTTGTTGTGAATTTCAAACTCTGCATAGTTTTTTTCAAGAGTCCTTCCTTTTTTACGTCCGAATTTCTTCGCAAATTTTTAATATTATACCCACAGTCACGTATGCTAATTTTTTTTTTCTCAACCTACTTATCAGAGCATTTGATTTTTTTTTATGACGTCATAAATATTTTATGGCGTCACATAAGTGACGTTACCATAAACGAGCCTCGTTCATTTTTTCGATTAACAAAAGGTTTACAATCTAAGTTTATGAATAAAAATTATCAAATAAGAGCTCTTGGTGGCAGACATAATATCACGTATAATGATATATTTTGTTAACTTATTTAAGTTTAGAAATGAAACCTAAAATAAGAATTACCTTATAATGCACTTAAGGAGGTATTGGCACTAATGTTGGCAAAATTATTTCATGACGTAATGAAAGTGAAGTAATGGGTTAAAATTCACATATTTACCCTTTGAGAGATAAAATTGAGCCTATCAAGCTTCAGCGAATCAATTTTTTTACATGCAAACTTGTTTTCCTTGCATGAAATTTAAATATAAATTTTTAAATGAAAACTTAATTTTTTTACGAAATTATCCTTCTGTAGCGGATGATTACAACCTCCATACCTCCAAATTTAAAATTTAGGGAATGTTATAAATATTTTACATTTTTATAAATAATGTGTATTGCTGGAAATCCAGACTGTCAGCTGACGTCTGTATCTTCTCTAAGGGGTAAATAAATTAAAAATAATTTTAGATTTACTTATTTTGTTTACTCAGGTTACGTGACGGAAAGCGAAACACTAGCCGAAAATGGCTACTTCGAGTACAACGTGACAGAAGATGAGGAAAATGATGTCCACACTCTGAATATTCGAATTATTACAACACTAGAGGTTGGTAGGCACTTTTGCTTTGCTTTTGAAGCATTATTTACACTAGAGGTTTGAACCATAACGTAGGGGCCCGGATGGCCGAGTGGTTTTGACCATTACGATATCAGTCTGTACGCTGTAGCGGGTGCGGGTTTGACACAAAATTATCCATATTTTTCAATTCTCCTCCCAATTTTGAGAAATGCTCATTTCAGCAAGCAAAACACTCTGAAACAATTATCCTGTAAAAATTTTAGGTTTATACATGAAATAGCTTTCAAGAAAAAGGTGACTAAACTTGGAAAAACACAATTGTGAGAAAAATAAGATTTAAAGTTGAAAACATACATTATGAAAATACTGCTGATCTATACCCGAATTAAATTTTAACTAGGTTAACGTTGACTGAATGTCATACAAAGGGCATCGTTGGAAACCTCTTAAAACTTATTTTACACAAATACTAAAATAATTTTTTATTGAAAATTACATGGTTCTGACGTGCCTTAATAAAATTTTTAGAGTACTACCAGTGAGTATTCTTGACGAGATTGTCTAATTGTGTGTTCAGCGAGTTGTGACTTCTGAAACTAACAATTTGGATTTTTCAATTTCTTTCAGTATCGAATATCCATAAAGGATCGAAGAAGAGTATGGCTTGATGGAATTGTACCGTACGTTTTATCGAAAAAATATGGTAAAATATTATGTATATATATGTATAAAATTTTATAAAAATGATTTTTATCGCATCTATGGTAATATTTAAATTTTAGTTTTACTAAAAGAAAGTTTATTTTTACGAAAAGGGCTGACCAACTTGCCAAGGAAGGACGAAATCGCAATAATGAAAATATCTCCAACATAATCATTTTTTAATAATGAGTAAAGACCATTTAATTGAAATATATCATAAACCAAATAATTGAAATATATCATACCGTAAACCAAAAAGGCATTTTAGCCTTTTATTTGAGACATTGTGAGTTTGTGCAATTAATAATAATATTCAAGAAACTTAATACGTAAAACTATTTTGAAATGAAACTGTTCTGAAGTTGGTTTTTTTGCTAAAGTAATTAATCGTAAGGTATATTTGAGAAAATAACAAATTTAAGATGTCCGCACATATTTTTTTATTTGTATTCATGAATAATTTAGTAATTTGCTGCTGCCTTTTAACTATATTCAGATATGAACAGTTAAATTAATACTCTGCTTACAAGTACAATGATATTTTAGTAAAGCTAATCAAAGTTGAAATACCGCTCTAAGTTGTTAAGAAATAATTTGAGTATGTTTTACAATTTAATTAAATTCTAATTATTAAGTGTGTTTATTTTTTAAGAAGTATGCGGAGTGTATATTTGACAATGTTGAATTTATATATATAAATTCATAAATAAACAAATTAATTTTATAATGAATTGCAAATATATTTTGAGTTAGCACACATATTGGCCCAAAAAGAAAACTTTTTTTTTTGTAGAAAAATGTAATTAGTTACTATTAATAAAGATCATAAGCGAAACTTTCAAAATTTTATTTGTTTTTCATTAAAAATTGTAAATCAAAAATAAAAATTAATCCTATTTCAAGTAATTAATGCATACTTTTTATAATTAATGAATCTCAAATAAAAAAAATACTCTTACTGGTTGGTTTTTAAGAGCCACTTCTTAATACCAACATGCTCTTTCTGAAACATTACCTTTAATGCAATCGGATTAAATATTTAGAATCTTATGTAATGATTTTTGATTTATTCCTAGAAACGGACGAAATAAATGCAATATTGACGGGAATGGAAGCTTTTAAGAATGAAACATGTATACGTTTTATTCCAAGGACGAAAGAAGTAGTCTATTTGTTGATAGAGCCCAAAAGAGGGTAAGATATATAGTATAATATAATATAATATAATATAATATAATATAATATAATAATAAAAGAAAGCGCCTGTCTGTGTGTATGTCTGTGGATCGCAAAGACCTAATTAGACTGCTCTAAAAAAATTATACATATTACATATTCAATACCAATTACTTTTAATACCTACGTGTGCACCTGAGGCTTAGTTTTTTCATATTTAATTGTGATTTTTAATTAATATAATTAGTTTCAAAAAACGTCATCCACGTGGGAGTGCGGGACCATATCAGGGCTTGAAAATACATGGACCGGGCCGAAACGGGGCTTGACGCAATCCTCTATTAGTGTTTGCTTTTTAAGTGCTCATGCGCCAACACGAATTTAATTTTGTTTTGATTTTGAGTGTATTATAATAAGTAGGCAGACCATAACAGGGCTTCAAAACACAACGACCGGGCCATAACAGGGGCTTGACGCCATTCTCTGTTATTATTTGCTTTTTTCTTGCGCATGCGCCAACACGAATTGAATTTAGTTTAGATATTGAGTGTATTTTCACAAGTAAGCATGCCTCTAAGAGGAAGCAATGCGAAGTTAACGGGTTCCCTGTAAGGCGGGACAATACTGCTAGTAGTATAATATAATACGATACAATGTTGGCTGTTGGCGTTGTTGGGCCTGCAGGGCATAGCCAGGAAGACATGAGAGATCCAATAGCTTCCGTTGGCACAAGGCTTTGAGCAACCCGTTACAGGATGGAAGTCTGACTTCTACTCCCAAAGGGCACCGTACCTCCTCAATTTAGGCACATCGCTGGAGGGAAGGATCTTTTTTATCCAAAGAACCTGAACCATGGTAGCAGCACTATGCACGCCCCATCGGACCCACAGATTTAACGAGCACGTTCTCTGCTTAACACAAATATTCATGCCTTATCCGATATTTGAACCCAGGCCCACCCGATGACAACAGAGGGTAGGGCTAACCACACTGGCATCAGACGACAGCCCAATACAGTACAATACAATACAATACAATACAATGCAGTACAATATAAGTATAGTGTACACTCTTAAAACGAGCGAGCGATTTTAACTCAGTCTGAGTTAATTTCACTCCTCCAGTCTGGAAAATGCACTTACCCGGAAGGAGTGGATTCTTTGTGTGTTAAGTCCCCGACAGGATCACTCCAAACGAGGGATTTTAACTCAGTCTGAGTTAATATTCAATCCTTTCCAGTGTCGAAAATGCACTTCTCCAACTGGAGTGGATTTCACTCTTTTTTAAGAGTGTATAGCATAGAAATTAAGGTAAAGTAGTGCAACATAACGTCACATTAAATTCAATGTATATGGTGTATCTCTCACACATATGTATTTCCAAAGTTTTACCATCTATTCTCGCAGATGCAGTGCAAGCATAGGAAAGTTCAACAAGAACGGCGCTAGTATAAGCAGAGGCTGTTTCCAGAAAGGAATCGTCATACACGAACTGATGCACGTTCTGGGATTCTTCCACGAGCAGAATAGACCGGACAGAGATGACTTCGTCACCATCAATTACGACAACATCCAGGAAAGTGAGTCTTTGATCTTTTTTGTACATTTTGCGCTAAGACCATATTAGCTTACACCTTTAAAAATGTTGGTTTAATATTGTACCGGATTCCAGGAACTTTTTAGATTCTACCACTATTTGGAGCGTTGATTTACCACTTTTGAAATACATCACAGTTATTGCTTTACCACAAAATTGGCAAATTCAAGTTTTAAATAGTGGTGGCAGATAGAAAGTTCCAGGAATCCGGTGTAATCTCGCATTATTCTTTTTAACAGTGTAGTGTCACTGAAATACCAGGCTTCCTTACTGGATAACCATGACCCTGAGTAGCTTAGTAGCTTAAATGGTAGGGCAGAATGTCAAGGTTTACTGCTTTTCCCACAGTAACATATAATCTGAACTTATTATGTGTCTGTCCCTGTTCTATTTGCTTTAAAACAATCATTGACCCGTCCCAGCAACAAAAAGTCGCGCCTCACTAAACATAAAAATTTTCATGAAACATATGGTTGTACCGGATTCCTGGAACTTTCTAGCTTCCAACACTATTTGAAGCGTTGATTTACCCCATTTGCAATGCATCACAGTTATTGCTTGACCACAAAATTGGAAAATCCATGCTTCAAATAATGGTGTCAGCTAGAAAGTTCCAGGAATCCGGTGTAATTTTACATCAAACTTTCTAACAGTGTAGTGTTTTTGAAATACCAAGTTTTTGTTATTGTATGATCGTTACCCTCTTTCGCTTTTACTTTTAATTAATCATAAAGTAAAAGTCATCCTACATATTTATATTGGTAACACTTTAAATGTGCGTACTATTCTAACCACTATTCTAATTCTTCTCACCACTATTCTAATATAGCAAGACCTCCGTCATGTGAAACATGTTAATTTTTTGCACAATAAAACTATATGCGCCAAGAATCAACATTTTTATCTTCATGTATCTTTATACCCAAAGTTTTATTCATTCCTTGGAGACTTACTACCCCATTATTTCCTTTTAATTACACTTTTAAAGCTTACATTATTTGTGTGCAAAACAATCTATATTTCCAGAACACAAAAGAAATTTCGACAAAGCCGTCGAAAGTCAAGTACGAGATGGAAACATCAGTTATGACTACAATTCTGTCATGCACTACGGCCGCTTCACTTTCGCCAAAAACCGGAGCATACCGACTGTAATTCCAAAACAGAAAGAAGTTCAAATAGGACAAAGGGACGGATTCAGTGAGAAGGACATCCAAAGAATTAATGTATTTTATAGATGCAAGCCGGAAGGTATGTATATTATTGCAATTATTGAAGTTATGAATTATTCATTAAGATATGTACTTTTTACATGGCAAATCCTAACACTGAAAAATAGCAGTTAAACAAGGACATGCTAACTTTTGCAACAAAAACAAAAACACTTTTGAAGCGTTATATATTACATCACATGGCCGGGTGGCGCAATTGTTAGAACGCTAGCCTTTAGAGCTGCTGGGGTCGGGTTCGAATCCCGGTCAGGCATGGGTGTTTGTGACCGTCAATAAATGTTGTTATTTGTATATGTGTTATTCCTTTCTTTGTGACTGTTAATATTCCTTTTGTGTCTGTCCCACTTGACGAAAGCTTATAAGCGGTTCTCTGAACAAGCACACAAGCTGGAATATATATGTACCGTACCGTACCATACGTCAGAAGAAGGGTGTAATTACAAAACCTACATTCTCCAAAGTATAACTAAGATATTAGGACCCGCACGTTCCTTGGTTGCTTTAACTTGTTAAATAATGAATTGTTCAATTCGCAAATGAACAAGGCCGGGCCCTATATCTTAGTTGTCTTTGGGGAATATGAGTTTTGAAAATACACCTTTCACGTGATGGAATGTGTGCGTGTGTTGTATTCTAAATGGTCAAATAGGACATCCAATGAATTTTATGAAACGTGAACAAAAATTTAAGTTGTGACTTTTTTTATTTTTGTTTTCAGCAAGAAGAAGAGTAAAGAGATATGCTAGCCATATACCTGTAAGAAGGGTAAGTCAATGCGTTCTGTTAACTGTAGCTAGATATACAAATAATCCAGATACATAGCATTTTTTTTTATCAGATTAAGTTATTAATTTTTGGATTGATATCCATAAGAAATCGTGATTAATTTAAAATGGCAAATGGAAAAATTCAATAATATGTTACACAAAAGCTATGAGTAAATTTTTGGATTAACATCGTTCAAATATTTTAGGTGGACTATGGACACATTCCACCAAGATCAGATTACCACCTACCGAACTACGCACCGCTGCAAAACCCAAGACAATCATACCATCCCGTAGCATACCCCGACCCGGGTTACTCACCACAACATCAAAGCCAGCCATCACATCCAGGATACTACGATTGGCCATCGTACCCAGAGGTAGAGCAACGAAAGATACTATACCAACCTTCAGATCCACACAGGCTTGCTTATCCACCAGCGCAACCGAAGATTGTGTACCCAACACCAGACAGACCACAAGCTTATCCGCCAGTGGAACTACCAAAACTGGCGTATCCACAAGCCTCTCCTTCTAGCTACCAATATTCTCCATCAAACAATAGGCCGCAATATAATCCGGTAGCTCACCATAGAATTGATTACCAGAGGCCAACGTATGCACCTGTCCAGTATCCCAGACCAGATTACGGAAATGAGGGACTTTACCGTCCGCCTTATGCTCCGTACGAGTTTCCTAAACCGGTGTACACAACTGCAGGGTACGAACGACCGTATTATCCTCCATACGAAAAACCGGAGGATTATGATTTAGGTCCATATGGAAATTTACCATGTAAGTTGTAATTTAGTTTTTAAGCTTTTTGCATTTAAAAGTAATTAATAAAACTTATCTGAGCAATGAAAGATCTTTGATATTTTCAATTAAGTAATGCAAGACAGTTTAAAGGTTATAAATAGGGTACTTTTCCATTTCGCTGGGACAAATCTTGCCAAATAGAATCTTAGGCGACAGATGGAATTTTCCGGGGACAAGACACAGTAAACACAGAGTTAAAGGTTACCATTGGAAATATTCCATTTGGCGGCAGCTGTACATTTTCAGCGACTTTATCGCTTGCACACACGAATTGGAAAAGTGCCTCAATAGACGATAGTTGTAGTAAAACTGATAAGGTGTATTTTAAAAAAATGAATTGTCGTATTTTTTTCTGCTTCAAACTTTAATGGTCTATACTTTATTGCAGATCCAAAGCCTTATACTGATCCTTATTATGAAATAACAACTGAAACCACACCTACTACTTTCAATACGAATGATCCAGTCACAGAAACTACAACAGCTATACCAACAACCACGACGGCTATAGCGACTACTACCACTGCTTTACCTACTACTACAACGTCTTTACCGACAACCACTACTGCTGTACCAACAACCACAACAGCTTTACCAACAACTACTACAGCTGCACCGACAACTACCACAGCTTCACCGACTACAACCACTGCTATACCAACAACCACAACGGTGTTACCGACAACTACTACAGCCGCACCGACTACAACTACTGCTGCACCAACAACCACTACGGCTGCGCCGACTACAACTACTGCTGCACCAACAACCACTACGGCTGCGCCGACTACAACAACTGCTATACCAACAACCACGACGGCTGCACCGACTACAACTACTGCGGTACCAACAACCACAACAGTGTTACCGACAACTACCACAGCTGTACCGACGACAACTACAGAGGTACCAACAACAACCACTGAAATACCTACAACTACAACAGAAGTGCCAACTACCACGGAAGTACCGACAACTACAACAGAAGTGCCGACAACTACTGAAACCACTACCGAATCAGGTGGAACTGAAGAGGACAGCACTACTGCTCCCCCTACCAGCACAACTGTTGAGACAACAACAGAAGAAATTATAGATGAGGGATATATGCCTTATTATTATCCATATCAAGACTACTACCCTGCCTCACAATACTCAGGATTTCATTTCAGAAGGAATGGAGACTTTGTTGACGATAAGGCTGTCCTCTCGGACTCTTACCATAATATGAAGATTTTCCCTGGTATACAGGTAAGCAGCACTCTAAAATATGAATGCTCAAAAACGACGAAATTTTCCTTAATTTTGACGATGCCGTTACTGGCAAATGCTCCGAGTTTTCGTTTCCTCAAAGTGAGGAAATTTGAATCGTCATTTTTATGAGGATTTGATTGTCGTCTAATCTAAAGAAATATTTCGTCATTTTTGAGCATGCGAGCACAACAATGAGATTCAGTATCCTCAAAATCAAGAAACAGAATCGTCAAATCACGATCTTAAAAGTGAGGAATCGCGTTTACTCAAAAGTCACGTGATAGTTTGACGAAGCAATTCTCAAAATTAACGAAATGAGGCTTAAGGATTCATGAATCGTCAAAAATGAAAGTGTTATTTCTGAGAGTGAGATTATTAAACAATATGGGTGGGTGGGTAACTATTGTGCAATTGAAAAATTAGGAGTGTGTACCACTACACTGTTTTAAACTGCCACTAAAAATTAATATGTGAAAAGTTAATTACATACCTTATAAGATAATTTCAATAACTTTAAAACCACTCTTGTTCCCGGTTGACGCCTGCAGCTCTTTCAGAACGATCTGTAGAGTGGTTCTAAAGCCTTGGTTTCCTCAGAGTCTGTCGCCAGAAAAATGCGACCGCTATTATACGTGGATGACGTCACTCTGCCGGCCACCGCTTCATCGGAACGTTACGTTGACCCGAAACTGGAAATCTAGCGAACTCACTCAACTAACTCTGTTGTTGTTTTGGTTTTCGTCTTTGCATGTCTAAAATGGAAAATTTAGGTTATTCGTGATTTCTCACAAAATCAATTAGCATTTCTTCCTCTTAAAACAACTCTCGCCTTCCGTCATTTCGTCAAATTTTTAATTTTTGGCAAGCACACCACACAACAGACAACAGCAAAAAACGTTGTCATCAGGATTTCCCCAACTTACTCAACAGCAACTCAATCTGGCGGTCGTCGCAACGCTTCCGAGGAAACCACTCTAGCGTTATCAATGTCAATAGTTTGTATGACGTCACTCACCGCAGTTGTCCGACCGCTTAAATCTGTTGACGGACTCCAAGGAAACCGAATCTTAAAAAGACAGACGGCCCATTTCAGAAGCCACTTTTTAGAATAAGCAACCTTTAAAACGCGTAGAAAACATCAAATCTGATTGTCAAACCCATCGCACTACTCTGCACTCTTAAAACAAAAGAGTGAAATCCACTCCAGTTGGAGAAGTGCATTTTCGACACTGTAAAGGCATGCATATTTACTCAGACTGAGTTAAAATCACTCGCTTGGAGTGATCCTGTCGGAGGTTTAACACACAAAGGATCCACTCCAAAAGGAGAAGTGCATTTCCCAGTCTGGAGGAGTGAAATCCACTCAGACTGAGTTAAATTAGGAGTGTTTGTCTTAAGAGTGTGCGTACCTTAGATTTCACATATAAGGTGAATAACCAATAAAGTAAAAAAATACTCTGATGAATTATTTGTACGCTTTGATTAAAAAAGTATTATTCTCAATATCATCTAAGTCTTAATAACAGTTCTTGTGTAATTTTCTTCTAGTTTTTCAATTTCGTAGGCCACTAATGGTATTGAAACTTATCATGAAAGGTTTAATGTATGTCCTCTGAACAATTTTTGAGATTTAGTTTTCGCATGCAAAGAGATGAAAATTTTTGCACAAACAATTTTATGAGTTTGCATTTCATCTTTTCATCATAAAGCTCGTCCATTTTTAGAGCTAGACTACTTATTCATATGTAATTAAATGAAACTAAATTGTATAGATTTCAGTTACGCATGGGTTTTAGTGAAGTACACTCTTAAAACGAACGATGCCACATAATCATAGGACATGCGTGCCCAAGATTTTCCCATACAGAAAATCTGACGACTCAGCCGGGGCTCGAACCCGCGATATCGGGCTCACGATGCGGACACGTTAAATCTCTCAGCCACTGATCCGCTTTAAAGATAATCTTTTATAATATAACCTTTTCTTAATATTTTTCTAATGTAATTTTTTCACAAAAAATTCGATATTACATAATATAGATCAGTGTATCATAATTAATCAATCAAGAATGTGAAACTTTAAACCCATTAAACTCACTGTTCCAAACATTTCAAAGTTCTTGGATTTTCTACTCACTTTCCACTTTAATTGCTTTATTTGTCTAGTCAAGCATAAACATTGAAGAAAGGTTTTACAAGATGCGTAATTTTCTCTGTTGAAGATTATTGACGTGTTAAAAATTCAAAAGCTCAAAGTTTAGCTCTGGAAGTATACCAAAACTGAAACTTTAACCCTGAAAACATTAAAAAAAAATTATCTTAAAGAATTTAGCTACTCTGCTCACCAACCCCCTGAAACTGTTCGTGCTGTCTGACCACGGTAAGAGTATGTCAGATATTAGCACGATAAATTAATTTTACAGAATACCAAAATCGTTTCATGCATAAGATGAAGTTGTACATATTTTGATACTTCGGATAAACTTGGGGGAATGTGATGGGTTTTGAAAATTAAAATTTCATTATCACAAAATGCTGTAACTCTAAAGTGGGCTGTGGGGCGCCTTGTGGTCAGAGTCTCGATCACCGGATCGGAAGGCCCCCGCTATCGAGTCCTGGTCGCTGAAAACCCATCGAGTATATGCGGAGTCGTGCTCGTTAAATATGTTGGGCCCGAAAGTCCTGTGGGCGGTCATTGCGCAGTTTACCAGAGTACAGGTTCCTGGAGACTATTTCCCTCCCCTTCAGGGACATGTCTAAATTGTGGATGTGGCGCGCGATAGATGGCAACATCTGTCACGTATGTGTGTGTGCGTGTGTTGTGTCTGTCTTACTTGACGAAGGTTTATAAGAGGGTCTCTGACCAAGCACACAAGCCTACAAATATATGTATACCAACCAACCAACTTGGGGAAATGTGATGGATTTTGAAAATTAAAATTGCATTATCACAAAATGCTGTAATTCTAAAGTTATACAATAAAAAGAGTCATAACAACTATTCCTATCATAAAATTGTAGGTTAAATTTACTTTATCAAACAAAATAATCTTTTCAGATTGAAACGCAAAATCAGGTCAAAGTTAATATTTTAACTCCTCATGTAAAGTCACAGTTTTTGTATTCCTATTTCTCTCTTTTCGAAATGCTGCCAGAACAGAATATGTTACTTTTGTAGAATGTAAATTATTGGTAAATCACAAAAGTTGACTATTAACTTTGTAAAATCATATTTTTTCGCTGAAAGGTTTTTTTAATGGTACTCTCTACAATTTTTATGGGAAAAAAACATCCTAGAAAAAATTTATCCTTTACATTTGAATAATTCGTTGAATGACGAGTAAATTACTCTTATATTCATATCCTAAGAGCGCTTTGAAAAATTGAATCATGAAAAATATGATAATTCCTGAATACATTTGGGCAATTTCCAAGCTAAAATCTTATGGAAATTTGATACTTTTCCGTTACTCGACGCTCATTTGTTTGGGATGCTTAAGGGGGAATGGGTGCGCAGGACCGGGGGTCTCCAAACTCAAGTGCTTCAATGTTAATCCAATGGGAAAAAACTATTTTCTTTGCCACATTTCTCCGGCTGTATTGAATATTTTTACAAGCGGATTTTTTTATGTGATAAATGTAGCTGACTTACAGGTCCCGACAATCCCACTTTTTGAAATTAGTACGAATATTTTTTTTAATATTCAATAAATTATTTTACACAAAACATTCGAAGCAATTTCAAAAAGTGGGAAGAAAGAGACCTGTAAGTCAGCTACATTTATCACATAAAAAAATCCGCTTGTAAAAATATTCAAAACAGCCGGAGAAATGTGGCAAAGAAAATAATTTTTCCCTATTGGATTAACATTGAGGGACTTGAGTTTGGAGACCCCCGGTCCTGCGCGCCCATTCCCCCTTAAGTTTGATTTTTTGGTTTTAAAGTTGACAATTTTTGCAACGGAAGTAATTCAAGATTGGAATGCATAGCAGAATTCCCTGGTGTAAGATGTCATTGCATTAGAGAATTTCCTCAGTTGAATTTTCTGAATTGATTTTCGCCTCTTTAACATTTATTTTAAAGATATATTGCTTTTTTAGCATAAATATACTGCATAGAATTGCCAAAAAGTTCAGTGTAGTTTTGATTCTAAATGCGTAACATATTTTTTTTTGTCTTAATTGCAATTATCCAATGCAGGGTTTGTAGTATAAGAAACTGATGTACAGCCTAAATGAAGTAACAACTAAGATATACAGTCCGGTCCCTTTATTGGCAACTTCGTATTGTGGCGTGGTGGCATATGTTGTAGATGAATAAATGTTGTAATTGTCAGAAGGTTTTTTTAAAGACATTTAATATAACTAACCTCAGCACAAACTACATACACTCTTAAAAATGAATGCTCAAAAACGACGAAATTTTCCTTAATTTTGACGATTCGTTTACTGGCAAATGCTCCAAGTTTTCTTTTCCTCAAAGTGAGGAAATTTGAATCGTCATTTTTATGAGGATTTTAATGTCGCCTAATCTTAAGAAATATTTCGTCATTTTTGAGCATGTGAGTACAACAACGAGATTCAGTTTCCTCAAAATCAAGATACAGAATCGTCAAATCACGACCGTAAATGTGAGGATTCCCGTTTACTCAAAAGTCACGTGATAGTTTGACGAAACAATCCTCAAAATTAACGAAATGAGGCTTGAGGATTCATGAATCGTCAAAAATGAAAGTGTTATTTCTGAGAGTGTATTAATATCGAATAAAGGAATATCGTGGTTCAGGCCATCACAGGTCCTTTTGGACTGGAGTAAGAGTAAAAGTGATGTCTTGTTCGGTTAGAATCTCACTGGAAATGAATTCGTTTCGCCTTTATGATGGAGGGATTGGTTAAAAGAATATATAAGAATTTATGCTATTGAGTGAGAAATTTGATTGACAGAACTTTAGTTTTAGTTCGTAATTTTGAAGGATTCGGGTGCTAAGAGAAGTACCGTGTGCAAAAGTTTTACTTCCCAAAATGAGGCTCAAAATGGGGTGCCGAAACAAAGAAAGCTAATAGAAATTAAGTTAAAAAAGACTCACCACAGTAAAATTAAATTAACAATCGTCACAAGTCGCCAATTAACGCCTATTTCTTACTTAAACTTTTGCAAATGTGAGCTTTGCAATACAACCTTCAAATAACCTTTTCGTGGAAACTTTAAAATAACTTAAAGTTATAGACCGTGAAAGAAATGACCAAACAACCAGCTAAAATGACAGTGTGCACTAGACCCTCTAATAGGCTTTTAATAAGATTTGTAGTTGGCACACTTTCTGGTACTTGAAATGAATTATTTATTTAAATAACATTAAGTGAATGTTTCCGATTTAAAACTGAAATTACTTATAAGCACGCAATGATATAAAATTATCTTGTATCAAGACAGATTTTCTAATTAAATTTCGTTAAATGTTTTATAAAAAAAGATTTTTAAAGATACATTCAATTGTATTTAAAACTACTCTTAGAAAATTATGCAAAAACAGAAGATAAGTTCCATCGAACTGAAGATTTTTATAGAGTAAGTTACAAGCTTCTTAATTTTAAAAGAAAGTTAAAGATTAACAAAAGATTATTTTCGTGAAAGTAATTAATTATTAATCATTTTCGTGAATGTTATTATTTTCGTGAATATAATTAGTTATTTTTTTATTTCCGTATTAAATGAAACAGAAAATTACAATAATAATACATTGTTTAGCTGTATTAAATGAAGATCAACTATTCCGTTTTTTCTTAATGTTAAAAGTTGTAGTGATAATAACTTTTTAAACACACTGACTTTCACTATAGATATTATAATTCTGCATAAACATTTCAGGGCAGGACTGCATTAAGAGATCCCAGTGCCTTTTGGGCAAGAGGAATAGTTCCATATGTACTCTCGAACAAGTATGGTAAGAAATCTTTTAAGTAGATTCCTGAATCGTAAAAACATATAAAAAAAATAAAGTTCAATAAAATATTTGCAATTTTTTATAAAATAAATATTTTGTAATTATTTTCGTGAATGTAATTAATTAATAAATATTTTCGTGAATTTAATGAATTAGTTATTATTTTCGTGAATTTAATGAATTATTAATTATTTTCGTGAATGTTATTGTAGTAATTTGCATTGTAACTCTCTTTTCGACGAGAATCTTTTATTTTAAGACAACACAAAATACCAGACACTACACGTAGAAATTCAGGAGCTTTCACAAAGTTGTTTCTAGCAGTTAAATTTTTTTAGTTCTCACAAAACGCGTCGCCAAAGCGAACGCCCGAATTATTTTTTACTCTCTTCAGTTCAGTTTTTGCAAAACAAATAAATCATACGAAAATTAATAATAAGAAATATGCACGTCACTACAGTTATTAATTATTAATTATTTTCGTGAATGTTATTAATTATTTTCGTGAATGTAATTAATTATTATTTTTATTTTCGTGAATGTAATTAATGAATTTCCTTAAATGTGAAAATATAATAATATACTTTTCAAAAATGCCAACCGACAAATATTTTTTATTCCACAAACCATTTTTAGAAAACGTTAACAATCAAATGAATTAATGGCGGGCATTGTCAAAGTAAGAGTATTTTAGAGGATGACCTTTTAGGTTTGAATGAATTTATGGCCATTCGAATGAATATTTCATCAATTGAATGATTTTATTATTTCTCCTAAATATAATACCACGGTGTGCACAGTTAAAGTTTACCATTGGAAATATTCCGTTTGGCGGTGACATATTTGGCGACTTTATCGCCTACGAAATGAAAAAGTACCGTGATCTTTTTACAGTCAATCAACATAGACATGTTCTAATACGTAGAGAATTAAGACAGTTAGTAGTTTTGGCAAGTGCTTCCTTTCAAGGCATGAGGCAATATAGTGCCAATTTTGTTCCCTCTTACCCATAGTAATTCGGTGTTCCCTCTTAAGAATAACGATCTTTGTGAATCCCGGTTGCTTGTGCCATGTTGCCCAATGCAGAAGTGTCACTTTTTCAATGCGTTTTTGAAATGTATTTCATCAAGAGATTTTGTTTTTATCAATAGATGATCAGCAAAAAGGATTTATTCTCGAGGCTATGCAAGAGTTTCATAACCAAACTTGTGTGAGATTTGTGCCGAGGAGGAATCAAGCTTCGTATATTTTCGTAGAACCTAATAACAAGTAAAGTATCGTACACTTTTATATTTTTAACTTAAAAAGTTAAGGTGGTTATATTACATACATCTTGTGTTTCTGCTTTTTAGTATCGACTAGTAAAATGTTTTTTATAATTAAAGACCTTAGTTTAAGAACGTGCTATGTGAAATTTTTGAATAATTTAAGATTTTTGTGTCATTGAACACATTACTATCTTCTCCAACGATAACAAGTTTCCTCTTTTTCATGAACTTAAAGTGAACTCCATTTTTTTACCGCTCTCAATTACCGTTTTTAACGGATTCAAATGCAAACTAAACCATTTTAAAGTATTTTTCTCACTTTCACCTTTTTGTCACTTAGCACGTTCTTCCACTAAGGTAAGCTCTTCAATTCTAAATCTTATGATTAATTAGTTTAAAGTTAAAACAGATTTGTAAATAATTAATTAAGTATTTGTTCAAAGTTTTTTTTCGATTCGTATGCAAACTAACATTCGAGTTTATTTTACCAGCAATCAAAATGCAATTAATATTAATACATTTTTATTAATTAAAAACACATTTTTGTGTGTTTCTAAACATTGTTACTCAAAAACTTTTATTGGTTTTTATTTTCGTAAGCAATTTTAATATTAGAAATAATTAAATTTTCGGAAATGTTTATACTCTCGGAAAAAAAATTGTATTCTTTTATATCGGAGCATTACCTCGATGCAAAAGGGATTTAGTGAATTTAAAACTATTTTGAGTGGTATTCAATTCATATTTTAACTATTTTATTTTAATCAATAGAATTTAAACGCGTTGTTTTTGAATATTTTTGATGATACAAAAAGGTTTAGTATTTTTAGACTTATCTTTAAGTATTAAGCAAATTTACATTGATATAAAAATATCTATCTACAAATATATTCAAAAGAATTGGTTAATATTTGTTCATTTAAATGGTGAAATAAGTTTTTTTTTTGTGTTAGAAACATATTTTTTTAGGTCAAATTCTAAAAGTGAGTGAAATTCATAGAAAAATATTTTTTTACACAGATTAAGTTTGAAAGAATTTGAATTTAAAATTTGGAATTTAGTTTTATCTAAGGTTTGGAGGTACTTGATTTTTTCTGAATAATAACTTGGTGTCGCTGAAATAACACTTATTTCAACTTTAGTATTATTACTTTTTTATAAAGTACGCGAGAAACCTGTAGAGGTGGGTACATATATATATTCCGGCTTCTGTGCCTGATCAGAGAACCGCGTACATAAACCTCCGTCAATTAAGACAGACCCAGAACGAATTTTTACTTTCACAGAGAAGGAAAAGTACACTCAGGGCGAAGGCGAGAATCAAACCCGCACCCGTTACAGCGTGCAGACTGCTGGCGTAATAGCCCAAACCACTCGGCCATCCGGGCCTCAAGAATCCTGTAATAAGTTGTTTCTATTTTGCAGGGGGCTGGGGAGCCCAGGCGGTTAAGCACTCGCTTAGCATGCGGAAGGTCCCAGGTTCGGGTCCGGGCATCGCCAAAGTAGCTGCCGATCTATAAACGGCTCGTGCAGCCAAAAATGTCCGATGAATAATACCCCGTGTAAGGGAGTGAACGTTAAATACCCTTCAAAGTCCTAACGCTGCGTACGATGGCGCCCTTAACGGTTGCGTTGGGTGCCTATTCAGGTGTTGGCTCGTCACCTGACTGTGGTTCTAAAATACGACGCCCGTCGCCAATAGCTCTCGTGTAGCTCTAGTGCGACGATAATTCAAACATAACCTAATCTATTTTGCAGATGCAGCGCAACAATAGGCAGGGTTCCCGGCCGAGTCAACAATGTGCGAATTAGCGAGGGCTGCTACCTGGCTGGAACAATTATTCACGAGCTGATGCACACACTTGGATTCGTCCACGAACAGAACAGGCCCGACAGGGATCAGTACGTCATCGTCATGTTCGACAATATAATTCCAGGTACTTTTTAGAGTCACTCAATATCGATTTATTTACAGAAGTGTTACGGCAACTTGTTAGTATTCACTAGTTTTCTACAGCCTTCCACTAACCTAGACAATTTAGCCCCTTCAGTCAAAATTTCGACATCCAGATCTAAAATGTATATCATTTACTATAGGACCTACTACGGGCATAAAGATATAAAAAATTAAAAATTGAACACCTGGAAGAGTTTCGTTAAGATTTTTTACAAAGATTTATTAAAAAATAAATAAAAAAACTTTTAATATGAACTATTACAATTTTGAGATTTAGATACTTTGCAAGATTGCTTATAGATGCAAATAACAAAATTTGAACTGTTAGTTAACGTTATCACAAACAAATTCATTTATACATTTGACAGCTTGGTGTCGCTACTGTTCTAAACCATAGAAACATTGAGATATTTATCTATACTAGCTTGACATATATTAGTTTGTAAAAAAAATTTTGCTTTCCGGAGATGTAAAAAACTTTCTTGAAAATAAATCTTAACGATATAAATAACAATTTCCAAGTAATACTTTTAGTTAAACATTTTATTAGTGAAAAAAGCAAAAAAAAAAAGGTTGTGTCAGGTATACTTGAAGCTATACCAGGAGTTAATTTAGAGTCAAATAGGCCCAGATCAATCGTTATCCATGAGCTCATTGGTTAATAAACGTTATTAGCTGGGTTTGTCATACTGATATAGTATTCCGAGTAGCTATACCGCTATTTAAATCTTCACTAATTCTTCTTCGTTTAGGAAAATCATTAAATTTAGTAAGTGCGTCTTTCGCTCTTGTTACAGTTTGCCGTACACGCTTGGAGGGGATAAAAATAAATGTTTCATTCAAAACGTACCCATAATCAAATTACTTCAAAGTTAAAGGGTTGTTTGAAGCCTTTACCAAATGGATTACGATTATTTAAGCATGTCAAAGAGCCTGACAATTAGGCATATGAAATAAAAGGATGCTTTACATCCTGTTAAATAAGCATCAATTTTAGATAAATGGAATATGTTATCAACATGAAGGTCAAGGTTTTAGCATTCAACCGGATATTATTATTTTTTGGTTTGTTTATTAATATGTGGGCCCTTGATAAAGATTTTCAAATTTAAGCGTTTTTTTTTTGTTGTTCATTTAACTTAGTTCCCATAAATAAATATAAGTAAATTTCAACAATATAAAATTTCTAACTGAAGAATATAAACGAGTATGTCACTAGAAATGACAATATTTAGTTTAAAAAAATCTTAATAATAAAAATAACGATCGGATTTAATAAGGCGGAGTATTTTAAATGAAAAATAATTTATAATAATGTTCCTTTCTTGCGTGATTAAGTATTGTAAAAGATTAATTTTAATAAAGCTATGAATAAATTAACTTTATATTCCATTAAAGTACCGTGGGAAAAACTTTAACCCAAATTTTCTTAAATACCAAATTTTCATTTTAACTTTTAATACTATGATAGTTATTTAATAAGTTATCTTTCTTATTAAGAAAGTGGTATGGTCACAGAAATCTAGCCCTAAGAGAGAAGGACATTTTTATATTATTGATAATCATTGACCATTTCTGTATATATCTCTACAGTATTTTCACTTTCTTTTGACAGATGCCCGCAAGAACTTTCGCAAGTACACTACAGACGAAGTCCAGACTTTGGGCGAGAGTTACGACTACGAATCAGTGATGCATTACAGCAACGTGGAGTTTGCCATTGATCCGGACAGACCCACGCTTGTCCCATTGCAGGCAGGTGTGACGTTGGGACAGAGGGACGGGTTCAGTTCTAAAGATGTCATCAAGATCAACAAGCTGTATAAGTGCCAAGGGTTGCGATTGCAGGGTAAGGATTCAGTTGAGGGTTTTGAAGAGATAGTTTACACTGTAAAAAAATGTTGTTTTTAACAGTTAAAAACTCAACCTTGACGCCAGTTAATGACGGTTTTTTTACAGCTTAAAACTGTAAACAAAATTTTAAAAAGGCTATCTTTCATAATTATTTCTTTAAAGTTCGTTAGATGACGTACATTGGACTATGTTCTCTTATCTCCCGAAAAAAGCACCCTATGCATAGAATATTTATATAAATTTATCAAACAATCATCCATTCAAAAGTATATTTGCAAGCAATTTAAAAAAAACGTAAACAACAGGTTTACATTTGTTGAGAGGCACATACATTTAGTTGAATTTAGAGTTTGAAGCGAAAAGTTACTTACTTATTCCTCTTGTACTCCAACATGGAGCATAGGACCTCCGTCATGGTCCTCCACCTCACCCTGTTGGCAGCAACGGTCTTAATCTCTCCCCATGACTTGTTCTTTTACTTCCTTGTTGATTGTTCTACGCCACGAAGCGAAAAGTTAACTTAGTTAATTTTTTTGGTGGCCTTAGTACTCTTTAGACTTTTTACTGAATACGTTAACCCAACATTTTTCAGCATGATTCACTTATTACCAAACAAAATATAAATAAACTAATAAAAAAGTTTTTATGAATAATAATATCAGCTTAAGTACAGTGAAAATTTGTTTTTCAGCAAAAGAAATCGCGACGACTCCGGCACCCATCGAAGAATTCAGGAAATACTTCCAATCCAACATTCTCAGACTATTCAGAGGTTTACTAAGAATTATTCAGAATTTCAAACCTACGAAACCAAAGTAGGAGATGCAACATAGTTGAGGTAATAAATTATTTTTATGCATGCATTTTACACCAAGAATCATAATTGTAATAAAATAATTGAACTATTTTTATCTTCTTCTTTCTTATCTCTCTGATCTGCAGTGCCGGATTTAAAGACCCAGGACCTCTTGGCACTTGGACATTTGGGGCCCTCGCCATGTCGAAGCTATTTAACCCTTTCAGTCCCAGTAATGCCATTTGGCATCATCACTTTCAATATTTTTTTTCTAAATGTTTACGTCCCGTTATGACATCCAAACACACATCATTCGATTCTTCATACTCTGTTCTATTAGACAATATTTTACATTAATCTCAATAGAAATCAGAACTACTATTTTTTTTATTCAGAAAATAGCTAACAAGCGTTTCACCTGATTTTTGAAAAGTTCACTTCAGTTCCCCATATTTAAAACACACTTTAAACTATTTCGGTTAAAATAATTATAATTTTTTTTTAAATAATATGGTCAGCTACCTTAAAATATGTAACTCGAAGGGCTTTTAGGTAATATATATGTTTTTATTTTGTTGTTTTCCACAGTTAAAAAATGTTGCATTATTTCAAAAACTATATAAAAAATTGAAATGATTTTTTTCAAATGGAAATCTTATTTTTGGCCTAAAATAAGCTTATTTTGTCAATATCAGTTGTTTCTGTAATGTAGTAAATTTTTGGGACTGAAAGGGTTAAGAAATTTCGTAAATTAAATATACTAGTACAGAACATAAAATTTTTAATCAACTTTAATAAACATCAGAAAAATACAGCATATTACTATAGTTATTATATAAAATTTGTAAAATCACACCGGCGACTCGGCGAACCTTCTTCCGTGCAAAAGAACGAAACCCGTCATCATAGTCAATTCACTGCATTATTTCTGACCCTATATACATTAATATGAGTGAGTTAAGCCTGATCTTTCCTACGTTAGATCTTAGGGAATTCGCCACCTGACTGTGGTTCTAAAATACGACGCCCGTCGCCAATAGCCCTCGTGTAGCGCTAGTGCGACGATAATTCAAACCTAATCTAATCTTAGGGAATTCTTTACTCTCGTTAGCGCTGGAAACGACAGTTCTGCTGAGCAGTTTTGCGATTTTAAAATTTTTTAGGCTATTTCTTGACTTGGCCCTAAGGCCCGGGACTTGTAGGCCTAGGCCGAAATCCGGCACTGCTGATCTGAGTTCTATTTTTATCATAATTATTCTTATATTAATTGCGAATTATTCAGAATTTCAAACTTACAAAACCAAAGTAGAGGATAAAGTAGGGGTGAAGATAATTGAGGGATTTTCTTATTTTGATAGATGCGTTTGATAAAAAAACGTTATAATTGTAATACAAATAATGAAGTAATAGTAATACTAATTTAAAAGTTAATTTTTGTAAATTAAAGTATTCCCAAACCTTGTAGTTAAACATGTTAACCCTGAAGCCACAAAAGTATTATGCTGTTTTTAAATGTACATATCATCAGGTAATTTAATTGTTTAAGGCTGTATATTTATAGCTTTTTTGTAGCTTTAGATAGAAATATTCATTTTTAAAATTTATTCTTGTAGTTGTTAAAATTCAGTTTCAAATTTTCATCAATTCTTTTCAAATTGTCTTTTCTCTTAGTGTAAATTTCTTATCGATTAACATTGCAAATATATTTCTCTACGATCAAAGTATGGTTATTTAAATTGGTATGTTCTATTTTAGGAGGAGATACAAAATAATGTAAAATTATTGAAAATTTTATTTATGCCTTTTTTGAAGGATTAGAAAAATGAAAGCTTACAATTGAATATATTTTTGAGTGTATTTTGAGCCACATTCTACTTCATTTGTTTTAAGAAACTGCTGTAATCGAAATTGTTTGATTCACTATTCTTATATCATTGATGTAATCAAGAAATAAAAAATAATTTGTTTTTATATCAGTGTTGTTTCTAAAATATATTTTCTAAATTTCGAAAAATCAATGTTTATTGGATTTTATCAGTATATTTGTTTTCTTAGAAACTATATATTTAACTTTTTGCTAATGAAAAAAGAGCAAAACATCAAAACATCAACAACAAATACTTAACAATAAATCTTTTAAAACAGTAAGTTATATATCAGTGTATCAAGTGTATCAATGGTAACAGTGACAATCCATTTAGTTTTTGATTCTGCCTTTTCCCAACCGTTAATAAACATAAATGTGTTATTATCTTACTTCCGCATAAGTAATGAGAAAATACACTGCTCAAAACAATTAGGGGAGCACTTTGCGTACTTTTTTTTTTACCCGTCCAGTTCCAACTCCTTATTTTTTATTATAAGGATCTAAAATTTGTGAAATAGATTCCTTATGCATCTAGATTGAAATGGTATAAAACAGGGAAACAAATCTTAATTTTTTAACTAAAATTTGAAGGGGCAAAAAATTGGAATCATAACTTTTGAATAAATTATAACAATAGTTTTTTCAAAATTTTAATTATAAAAAAATGTAAAATCATATTTTAGACTTCTAAGAATACAAGCGTGAAGGATTTAGAGTCAATTTGTTTCATAAAAGTTTTTGGGAGTGAATTTTATTTTACCATGTTTTTCATATTTTTATTCAATTCAAACAAACATTATTTAACTCTTCAAAAGACATGATTCTTCCATCTAACGATAAATAAGTACGAGTTCAACTTAGTGAGAAAAAAAAATTGGAAGCTGATGATACCAAATGGAATTATTGGGGACGAAATGGTTTAAACCATGCATTCCATTAATTGTTTTGAGCAGTGTATAAGAAACTACTTCGATGTTGATTGTCATCTTTCATTGACAAATAACAAAGTATTTCGAGGCTCAGTTGCCTATCGGTAATGCATCGCATTTCCATGTTAATCAGGTCCTTCTATCAAGTCCCAGACAGGTTAACTCATTCTTTTATACCTTAAGCGGGTCAATAAAACGAGGGAAAAGTATGTATGGGAACTAAACACTGGGGGTTCCGCGTGAGATTGACCACCTGACCGGGACATTTGAATAGCACCCCTTGTCCTTGGAGTAAGTAATAGAGTCCTTGGGAGTAAGCTGAAAAGGGCACGGCAAGCCGTTAACGGCCTGTTGCACCAAGGAGTTAAATTTATTAAAAAAATAATTCACGTTTTAACTCAATTCCTTCGGTATATATGTACAAGTATAACAAACTACTTTACTGTTGATAATTATCTTTTACTGAATAGTTTTATTCACTTATGTTGCGCCGAAACCTTTTTTTACGTCATCAGTTGAAGTACTATTTTGGAAGCACAATTTTAAATTTCCTTGACATTTGTTTCACCAAACAAAATTTTCCTGATATGTTTAGAATTCATAAATATGTACTTCTTTAAATATTTCTAACGGAAAAATATAGTCCTGTTTGTTAAGTATATAAACTATAAATAACTTAGTACTTTCAAACCTTCTGTAAATATATCCTCGTTAAAAACATTTAAAGTGTACACCTTTAGTATAAATTTATTTGTATGCTTATACAAATATAGTTTAAGCTTAACCATGCAGTTGATTATCCACCAATGACGTACTTACATGTTTATATTAAATTTTTTGCATAACATTTATGTAAAAAAGAATTGAATAGAATGCTTACTTTTAATGTCGGAGTTCTACGCTCTTGATAAATTTAAATCTTCACATAAAACCGAGCACACAAAATACTTTTTAATGAAGATTTCTGAAACAAACAAAACAAAAAAAGATCCTTAAAACAGAGTTAAGACGCGTTTCAGGTTCTCTACGAGTTATATTCCTTATTCTTTTATAAGTTAAGAATACGAACTTGGCAACAGCATGGAATGTTCCCACCAACTCGAGAAAAGTATGTTGGTTCGGAAGTAAAAGTGAAGAAGAGAAATTCCAATAAAAATAAACGAAACTTTCATAATTTCGTTTTTTTGTCGTATAAGAAACGTAATAAAGCCTTCGGAGGTTTGCAGCAACACCCATTTAGATATGAAGTATGTGCTGATGTTTTTCATTTTGTTTGGGACATTTCAAAACTGGGATTTTCTAAATAAAAAGCGTTGTACTTTTTTTTGTTGAGAACGTCCTTTAAAAAACTTCCCTAGAAACAAGACACTGCGTTTTTATTAAGTTTAAAATCTTTTGCTAATATTGGATTTTTTCAATTTATTCTGTTTATAAGAAACGTAGAAGTATCGGAGTTTAGTTCTTTATAAAGTAGACTTGGAAGTCATGTCTTTAAAAATGACAATTATCAGTTTTAGAAGCGGAAATGTAATTCAAACTTGGCTTAAAAACAAATTTTAGTGAGCCAAAGGGTTACTTTTAAATTTCTCGGGCTTTTTATATTAAAGTCGCTAAAACTACGTAAATAAAAAAAATGTACAACCGCTTCCAAACGGAATATATCAAATGGTAGCCTTTAACTGTGTGTACGCCGCCCGGCGCAATCGTTAGGATGCTAACCTTTGGAGCTGCTGGGGTCGGGTTCAAATCCCGGTCAGGCACTGATGCTTGTGACCGTCAATAAATGTTGTTATTTGTCGATGTGTTTGTGTTGTCCTTTCTTTGTGCATCTCTTGTGCTTGTAAAAACTCTTTCTGTGTCTGTCCCACTTGACGAAAGCTTATAAGCGGTTCTCTGAACAAGCACACAAGCTGGAATATATATGTACCTACCATACCATACTAACTGTGTGTTCTGTGGTTCTTCTTAAGTTGTGCACATTGTGTTTTGTTGCCAAAAATCCCGATGGCGAGATTTGCTTTCGTGTAACCGAAAACGAATACCTTTGCCAAACGATATCTTTGGCTATAAATTTATTTTTTTGGCAATAAAACACTATAAACAGTTAAAAGACTACAGTATACACAGTTAAAAGTTAAATCCGATAACCCATTCCGACCGAGCTATCACGATCATGCGGGTATAAAAGAGAATGTTCAAGCTCTTCAAAAACATCGACAATCGAAGCAGCTGACTTGTACCATTCGTTGTTTGTATAAAAAATGACTTTGTTTTTAAGGAGTTGCTGGCACTAACGCCGTTTAAAGCATTTTTTTCGATAGAACTCCAAATTTAGTCTCATAATTTTAAATCAGCGCCATCTGACCGCCGGTCTTAAAGGGATATAAAGACATCCGTTCACTGTCTTTGAAGGTAACATTTTTGATGGTACTACACCCATTATGACTTTATGACTTATGACTTTCTTGGTGGGGGGCAAGATCGCCAAGCACTGCAACTTTAAGTCTGTTGCATTAAGCCCCAGGAATGACACAAGCACAAGAGACACACAAAGAAAGAGACGACACAAACATATAGACAAATAACAACATTTATTGACAGTCACAGACATCCATGCCTGACCGGGATTCGAACCCGATCCCAGCAGCTCCAAAGGCTAGAATCCTGACGAGTGTGCCACCGGGGCGGCACCACACCCATTAAATTTTACATCATATGCAAATTCACAGTGCAGGGTGATGGCAGCACTTTTAAAAAACACACTTTAATAGTAAAATATATGTTTTTTTCTTCAGAAATCAGCGCCTCACATAATATGTAGGAAGTTATGATTATGAAAAATAATTTAGATGCATAAAATAATATGATGACAGAAAAGGAAAATTAAGTTTTAATTTGGCTGTTAGAGCAAAAAAGAAAATGCTGGGCTGTGCTTACAGGAGGAAGGCTCAACGATGTCAATACTCTAATTTACATTAAAAAGTCTCCCCGGTGGCGCAATCGTTAGGACGCTAGCCTTTAGAGCTTCTGGGGTCGGGTTCGAATCCCGGTCAGACATGGATGTTTGTGACCGTCAATAAATGTTGTTATTTGTCTATGTGTTATTCATTTCTTTGTGACTGTTAATATTCTTTCTGTGTCTGTCCCACTTGACGAAAGCTTATAAGCGGTTCTCTGAACAAGCACACAAGCTGGAATATATAGGTGTCATACCCAAGGCCTGCTCTTCCATAAGGCCTGTTAGGCCCGGGCCTAGGGAACCCATATTTTAGAGGCCCCTAAATTTCAGTTTCTATTATGCTAAATGCTGTAAATTCCCAAAATATCAGTAAATTAAAAAAAATTCGGATACTCCACTTTGTTTTTTGCTCAATTTTAAGTGAGTAATTGACCTTACGTTATTGTTTTGATCGATGTTTGTAAGGAAGCCTATAAAATTGTAGCAAAAATTTTATACATGGGTCACATAGCACCATCATTATTGGATATTATACATAAAATTTTCCGTAAAGGGGCCCCCAAAATAGGTTGTGCCTATAGTCTGAGATTTCCTAGAGCAGGCCTTGGTCATACCATACCATTCAAAAAATACATTCAAAAAATGTGAAAAGGAAAACAAGTTAAAGATGCTACAAAAATTATTCAAGGGAATTATCAAATTGTTAAAGACTAACTTTAATGCAATTTAATTAACTAAATTTTATTTTACATTTCATGTCGAAAGTTTTCGTATTATCTTAAAGATTAAAAAAAAAACCATAAAATTTAATTTTTGATAAAAACAACAACAATAACCTGCAATAGCAAGTGAATTATTTCTAAATGAATAATTAGAATATAAATGTTTGACAAAAATTTATTAATACCGATTCATTACAAAATTAAATACTTTAGATTCGAAACAAATTTATCTCGTTTTCATTATTTTCAAATTACGCTTCACGCCAACTTACGTAATTCAATACAGCTTTTTTAATTTTCATCCTTGAAATAGGATTTAATTATAAGCAAATATTTAATTGAAAATATTTACTGAACGAAATTTGATTTTTGTACGCATTCAAAGAGATTCAATGAAAAATTGAATTTATTTGAAGGTTAATAAAATAGCTTAAAAACCTTTTTACAAAATACTATAAAAAGTAAAAAAAAAACAGTAAGTGTAATAATTAAAAAATTGTGTGAATATTTTTATTCAATTTTTTTTATTATTTGCCTTCATTATTTCAATTAAGGAAAAAATAAACCGTAATACTTTTAAACTAAAAATACTTTTAAAAGGTATAAAATTACAGAAAAATATCATTTGCACTAAAAGTTTATATTAAGTAATTAGAATCTTTTTTAGTTGCATAATATTTTTTAAAAATAAAAAGTAAATAAAGCTCATTCTTTGAAAACTAATACAATAAGGATGTAAAAAAAAATACTTTGTTTATTTGCAGTTATTCGGAATTTGTAAATATTTTTTAGCAAACAAATAAAATTCCCGACTTTTTTTAAGCATAAAATAAAATAAAATTTTACTCAAAGTGAAAAAAATTGTTTTGAAATGCATTTAAAAATAAATCATCTTAAAATAAAATAAATGCGTTTATTTCTTTGTTATTTTCGGTAGAATAAACAAACATGTGAAAGTGTAAACATGTTTTCATTGAAGAGATACATATGAATGGCCAATACTAATAAAAATATAGTGTTTTGTACAATATGTTATTTTAAAGGTAGTGACTTTGCTGAATTTATTAAAACAGTTCATTTGTATCTATCTAAAAACATTTAACATTGATTAACTTTTGAAATAAAAATTGTGTAAAAATGCTACATTACAATATTTAGTTGTTTCAATACAGGAATTGTGTTAATGACATACCAACTCCAATATGTGTTGTTCCAACACAAGAAATTATTTTATCCATGCGCAAATGAGAAAAAAAATTGTAAGTATATCGTTTTTCTAAAACGTGTGTAACAAAATTAAAACATTCATTTTAAAGTACCATAACATAGATATATGTCAAGCTTTAGTATTGTCGTTTATCTAAAACATTAGAGAGCACATGAGAAACTTAATCTCAGAATAATGCATGCGTATTGAACCTTCAACGCAATTTTTGTGCTATCTATGCATTATTATTTGATGGCAATCCAATTTTTGCATGGTTTCAACACGGAGCTACATCTTAGAAGCATGCGTATGGATCCTTCAACGCAGTTTTTGTGCAATTTACGCATTATTATTTGATGGCAATGCAATTTTTGTATGGTTTCAACACGGAGTTACATCTCAGAAGAATGCATGCGTACTTATCCTTTAACGCAATTTTTGTGCTATTTACGCATTATTATTTGATGGCAATCCAATTTTCGCATGGTTTCAACACGGAGCTACATCTTAGAAGCATGCGTATGGATCCTTCAACACAGTTTTTGTGCCATTTACGCATTATTATTTGATGGCAATACTATTTTTGTATGGTTTCAACACGGAGTTACATCTCAGAAGAATGCATGCGTACTTATTCTTTAACGCAATTTTTGTGCTATTTACGCATTATTATTTGATGGCAATCCAATTTTTGCATGGTTTCAACACGGAGCTATATCTTAGAAGCATGCGTATGGATCCTTCAACACAGTTTTTGTGCCATTTACGCATTATTATTTGATGGCAATACTATTTTTGTATGGTTTCAACACGGAGTTACATCTCAGAAGAATGCATGCGTACTTATTCTTTAACGCAATTTTTGTGCTATTTACGCATTATTATTTGATGGCAATCCAATTTTTGCATGGTTTCAACACGGAGCTACATCTTAGAAGCATGCGTATGGATCCTTCAACACAGTTTTTGTGCTATTTACGCATTATTATTTGATGGCAATACTATTTTTGTATGGTTTCAACACGGAGTTACATCTCAGAAGAATGCATGCGTACTTACCCTTTAAAGCAATTTTTGTGCTATCTATGCATTATTATTTGATTTCAATAAAATTTTTGAATGGTTTCAACACAACTTGTAATAAGTAAGAAAAACACAATTTTCTGTTTTGAAAGTCAGCTCACGTTTTTTCTGAGTGTATGTTGTCACTACATATCGCGCTAAATTGCCTCTATTGCGGAAAGTATTGTTAATAAAACCGTTAGAACGATATTTTCTTCTGTCGCGTATGAAATAATTGATCTGACATTGAACACGCAAGTCAGGAACTGATCAAGTGGCACGTACAAAATATGGGTGTGCTGCACTATACAACCTTTATTTACCCCTCAATAAATCACTATACATATTTAAGGGTAATTATACAAATTATAAGGGAATTTCAATAACGTTAACACCTAAAAAGTTCTATGGTGACTGCCCCTTGAGCTTCCCAATTTTTCTGAAAGCTTTATCATGACGTCAAGCAGGTACTAGAATCTCATGCACCAAATTAGAAGACTGTAGCTTTCTTCATTTTTCAGCAATACCTTTAAAATCAAGAAAGTTCTTCGGATGCTACTTCTTAAGACGATGGCGATGGCGCAATTTTCTCGAAATCCTTATTATGACTCCTTCATGTACTAAGAACTCTTTAACCACATTTCAAGTACGTAGATTTTTAAAGAGGGTTTGTCAGTCTCATATATGCATTAGCTTTGAAATCACAACTTTTACAAAAGAACTGCTATGCCACGATATCCCATTTTTACCAGGTATTCCAATCATCATAACATCAATTTAAAGCAAAATTGAAGAAAAAATAACATCCGGTTATTTAATTATTGATTGATAAAGTTTTAAAATAGCGTCTCCATGTGGTGGGCAGTTGGGACATTTCACAACTTCAAAATGATGTAATTTAATAACTAGATACCATTTTCGTTTCAACTTTGCTTCATTCCGATGTCATGTTGATTCCCATACCTGGGGAAAAGGGCTAACATGGCCAGAAATACTTCTGCTGAAGTTATGATTCCAAAAAAAAATACATTAGCTCTATGGGACTGACAATCCCACTTAAATTGAACACAGACATGGAACTATGCTCCAAAACCCCCTTTTTTTAGAATCAGCATCATCCTTTATATGTAAAAAACACAAAAGCCAATATTTTCGATTTTTAGACCCTATCGCAATATCACATCCATTACCTTATATTTCATAGTAGGTAAGTAATAAAGTAACCATTGTGAAACGGACATATAAGCTTCTTGTAAACACTTTCCCTTCCCCTATATAATAAATAAAACGACAAAGTTATTACATATTATGAAACGTAGTAACATATTTGGGTTAATTAAATGACATAATTTTAATATACGGGCGTTTCAGCCGAGTTATCATTGTTGGTAATAGCATTTGTGATAATCATACTCGTTAGGAGGCATTTTTGCAGAATGAATCAGCAAGCAGCTCAATTTATTTTAATTTATAATATAATACATGTAATTTACTGCCTAGTGATTCCGACATATTTAAATGGCAGTGATATGGTAAACATCCGGAATTGGAAATTGGTGAGATGTAATTTTATTTCGTATTATATTAGAGTAAATTGAATATTTTTCAAAAAATAATTGTCAGAATATAACTTTATTGTTTTTATTTAATTGCAGTTTATATTATAAAAACTGTGCTAATTGTTTGTAAATTTACTGAGATTCATATTGCAATAATTCATACTTTCAAAAGAATATGCTCTTTGATAATGTGCATTGTAAAAAAAAAGTATGTTTTTTTACAAATAAAAAACTGTCATTTAGCGTGCAAGAAGAATACAGTATAAATAACATAGAAAATCTGTTTTTTTTATACATACAATTTGTGATGCTTGAATTAAAATGCTTGTGCGGTAATGCAATTTCTTACTCAATACATCGGTAAAAACAGACAAATATTTTTTTATTTTAAATACAATATTTTTAAGATCTGTTTAAAAAAAACAGTATTTTTTTTTGCAAATATATGAATTTGTATTGTAAAACTAGCAGATTGTTTTGTACAGTGTATAAAAATAAATAAAACGGATTTGTGTTTTATATAGATGACGAACAATCTTCACGATATCATTGCTTTATCAGGTAAGAATATTAAAAATTAAATTTTGTAAACTACTATGCATGTAATTACGACTGAACTATTAACTTATGGTGTAGTTGCATAACTAACATTCTCCAAATATTACTAAGAATTAGGGTACGGTCTGTTTATTGGCGACTTCTTCCAATTAAATTTACTATTATCAAAAGTCTAACGGACGAACCAAACCCTATATCTTAGTTATACTTGGAGAATGCGAGTTTTTGCAACTACATACTTTAAAAGATTTCATTTATTGTTTAACTAGCAGTATGGTCCCGCCTTACTGGGAACCCGTTAACTTCGCATTGCTTCCTTTTGGAGGCATGCTTACTTGTGAAAATACACTCAAACTCAAAACAAAATTAAATTCGTGTTTGTGCATGCGCACTTAAAAAAGCAAACACTAATAGAGGATGAAGCAGCCTTAGGTCGATCGCATTTCTCAACCAAACTCAATCAATCAAACTAATAGAGGATGGCGTCAAGCCCCCGTTTTGGCCCGGTCCATGTATTTTCAAGCCCTGTTATGGTCCCGCAATTCCACGTAGATGACGTTTTTTTTTTACAACTAATTATATTAATTAAAAATCACAATCAAATATGAAAAAACTAAGCCTCAGGTGCACACGTAAGTATTAAAAGGAATCTATATTAAAAATTTCGAATTTTTTAGAGCAGTCTAAGTAGGTCTTTTGCGATCCACAGACATACACACAGACGGACACACAGACAGACTCTTTCTTTTATTATTATAGATGTAATTTTAAATAAATATTTTATTCAAATCATTTATAAAAAATAAGTCCCTTTTAAGGAAAAAAACCTCACTTATCAATTTTTTTTAAAAAAAAAAAGTTTTTCAGTGAGTTCTTTCAATAAGTAAGGAAAATTGGCAAAACAATAAAAAGCTTTTTCATTCACTTTTCTTAAATGCCACCTATTATGTTTCTAAAAACCATTCAAACTAATAAAGACTCGAAATAATACCCTTCAAATAAACAATCTCCCATGGGTATTTGTTTTCAATGAAACTGAAAGAGTCGAAAATGAAACTTATTTCCTGTTTTATGCTTACTGAATTTAAATATTTGACATGATTTTTTGTATCGGTGTAAATAATGCTATTCTTCAAGTCCGGAGGGTTTTTAACTTCAATTAAGTTGTAAATAGAAGGTATTTAAACACATTTTTAGAAAAGGGACGCATCTTTATGTAAATTGAAAGAGATAAATTTTACGCTTCTGCTTACAGTGCAATTATGTTAATTTGGTTCTGAATTCATTTGTAATGGATTTTTGAAATACTATAAAAATGTTAAATTAAAGTTCACTAGTAATAGATTTCCTATATTGCTTACCTAAAAATATCGAAAAGTATTAAAGGCATTGAGCTAGAAGAAAAGTTTCCCTTCTAGCTTAATGATTAAAGGGTAATAATCATTTTCGAAATTATAAGTCTCTATAAACTTAATAGAAAAGTTTACAACAGAAAAGTTTTTGCAATTATTTCCAAAAAACGAAGTAGAATAAAACAAAAGCATTTGATTATTTTTTACTGGATCCTAATTAAAGCAAAAACTTATTTGACTTTATGTAGAAAGGGAATATGTATATAATAAAAAAATATGGCATCAATATAAAACACTGCTGATCAGATTTTTACAAAACTAAATAATATTTATAATATTCATAAAGAAATTTTTAGATAAACTTTAAAGTATTTTTAAACGTTTAACTTATCCGGGGTACAAGTAGAAAAATGCTTGAGGCCAGAAAAATTTAACCATGATTTTTGTAAACTGCCCTCGGCTATTAAAAGTTTGTATAAAAATGATTACACATATTTATACTGACTTTATAGCTTTATAACTGATCAGTTATAACTATTGAGCAATTCAAAAGAAAAAAACCGCCAAAGTAACTATTTTTAGATCATCCTTAAAAGGGTTAAGTATCCGGTCCGTAAACATTTCTGATTATCTTCACTTAAATACTTACAGTATATCTTTTGAGTTAAAAATAATTGTAATCATGTGCATACAAAACATTTTTTTGATTTTGGTACATAGAAAACTCGGAACAAAATAATTTATGTTCCTCTCACTTAAAGTCAGCGTTCAAAGAGGCTCTTTGACTTATACAACTATATTTCTATAACAAAACATGACCAAAATGTTCGTTAAACCCTTTGTTTTATTATTTCGTCTAACGGTAGAATCGGAACTCTTGCTTGGAAAGATTAGACAAGATGTTTCCGTACTTAGGTGGGATTTTTTTAAAAATCCCCATAAATGTACAACTGAGATGTTTTAGAGTTTAACTTTTAGACAGGTATCCTTAGAACAATAATTTTCTCTATTCGAATTTTTTATATACTTAAGCCAATAAATATGGTGAAATACAATACACGAACATTTTTTTAAAACTTTTTTTCTAGATACAATACCAGCATTGTACTTTAGGGTCATTATCTAAATTTTAACTCTGCAATTGGTAAAAATTAAACATGTAAAAGTGGATTTCTTCAATCATGATAAATTTACTAATTTACAAGCAACGAAATATTGGTGAATTAAAAAAAATTAGCCACGAAAAAAATCGAGGTTCAAATTTTTTTACTTTTGCCTACCAAAACCATTTTTTACTTAACATTTCAAAAGCTTCTCTAAAAGAACATAAAGCAGTTTAAATAAATGTTAGATTTAAAAAATAATTTAGAATAAATAGAGGTTGCATTTATGAGAACAAAATAATGCTTAGAACCAAATACTTTAAAAGATATGGATGGTGAACTATAGATGGTGAAGTACACTCATCTCCCCTAAAGTTTCGCATATCCCCATACCTTTTAAAATTCATTATATATAAAATGACATTTATATCTTAAGATGCACTAAAATATTTTTGCCAATAACTACTTTAATACCTTAAAAAATACCCATATCTGCGTTATAAAAAAACGACGAATCAATATAGAAACTCCAATTCACTGAAAATAATAGAATGTATCTCCGATCAATTATTCGATCCAGCTTTAAAAATGCTATAGAATATCGGAACATGTTTTTTATGAGAAGCAAAATCCCTGAGGATAGGACGTCTATACAATCCAATGGATTTAAGAGATATTTAGAAGCACTATGTCGGATTGGTATATATCATCATATACTGAATAGAGATAAATGCAGAGGTTCAGCATATAATCTATGGAATTTGTTTTCAAAGTTTTTAGAAATATGCAATAAAAACTCCCCTGTTGATGCTCCAGATTTTGAAAAATAAATAATGTAATACTGGAGCATATTTTAGACTTTGAGCCCAACTTCAAATATGTATATGGAAGCTGCAGAAAAATTATAGTTAATTGCTGAAATTGATATCAATGTAATATTTTATAACTTAGAAAAGCGTGGTTTCTGCAAAAATTTTGTTGGAGATACAATTTAAATTTCAAATATTTGTTATAATATTTAAATTTAATTATTTTCCACAGTTTTTCTTCAATTTTTATATTATATATTTTTTTCTGCAATTTTTCTATGATAGTTTAATTCCGTATAAAATTAGATTTTGTAATAAAATTAAATCGCACCCATATAACTAGTAACTACGCTGTCATTTAAAAAAATTACGAAGAAGGATTTTTTAGCATAAAATTTTCTTTTAAGCCTCTCACAAATCTAATTTGTTATTAAAAAAAGCAAAAATTGCATAACATAAAAGTTAAGAATCAGGTACTTAAAAAATTTCGTTAATTTGGAGATTAAAACTATTTAATTATAAAACTGTGACAATTTTGTTACTTGCTTAAATGTTAAACAATATAAAAAGTTAAATAAATACTGATGAAGTGTCACATAAATTATTATTCTTTGCTTCAAGATGAAGACAGCAATTATGTGGATCCAATCGAGGCTTCTGGACAGTTTGAAGGAGACATTGTATTATCAAAAATACAGGTAAGCATATACCAATCTTACTTTATTTATAATACCTTATTTATTATGAAAAAACTTTCAAAAGTTAAGTAAATTATGTAATTACAGTATTGAATATTTAATACAAATTTCGTAATATCAGAGAAGAATAACAAATATTCACATACTAAATGCCATTTAATATTAAGTATTCTTTGTTGATGAAAAAATAACTATGTAGAATAAATTACGGTATAGGTTTGTTAAAACTCTAATAGGGGTTTTGTATTGTAAATATACAAAATGTTATGTAAATTGTTGGTTTAGAATTTTATTTATTGGAAAAAATATTTTAAAATTGAATTTATGAATGAATATCAAACATTTTTAATTCAAATTGTATTATTGAATATAGTATGCAAAAAATGAACAAGTAGCTGGAATAGGTTTTAAGACATATATAAAAATATTATTAAGGAAATTTATGATAGAAATATAAACCAATTATTTTTCTTGTCATATTACGTTTACAGGTATAAGTGATAAGAATAAATTGATATACTTAACCTAAAATATAAATTCTTAATTCTTCTAATATAAAGTTAACAAAAACGTATAAAGATATTACTTGATTTTCAGATTATTAATTCCTGCGTAAATATAATCTAAATTTTTTCTATCCCGTATTATGGGTTGATAAAAGTTTCGTTCGTATGTCACAAAATATAGAAATATTATGCGTTATAATTACTTTTCACATGTATAAATCAATACTACCAGTGAAAGATTATACCATATGACAAAGTCTGAAAAACAAAAACGTTGAAACTCTAAATGACATGAAAAAAGTTATTTATATTTTCATTCATTGCTAAATTAATGAAGCTAGCAGTGGTTATTACTAAAAGTAATGAGATAGTTTGCACCTCTAAATTACAATCTATCGCGATAACTGTAATTCAGATGTAAAAAAATACGACAATTATGCTCATGATTACGAATGCAGTTATACTTTTTATGATTATTTTTTCATTCATTTTATTTGTGTGATAAATTTGATTAATTATTTTGCCTAGCAACGAAATGCAGTTCGAAATGAGGATCTGAAATGGCCCGGAGGCGTTGTGCCATACACTATGCCACTTTTTTTTGGTAAAAGTTTTTCTTTATTTGTACTGTAACAAAATAGAACTTTTTTTCAGAGCATGTTTATGTTATGGCTGTCATGAAACACAATTATAAGATAAGTTATACATCTGTATTAGAATAAAAGCTGTAATACATAGGATTTTAGAGGCGTTACTGTTGCATGTGTGTGTGTGTGTGTAAGCTTAATACGTATTACAATAACTAAATGTTTTTCAGGTAATCATATTTACAAACTATAAATGTTCTAAACTCATTGTAGTTTCTTTTTATTTTTTATTGTTTAGTATTGAGTAACGTTTATTCTTGTTGTAAAAATAATTTTTTAAATAATCCACTGTTCAATACACAGGGTGTCCGTAAAAGAATGTCCGAGTGTTAACGGCACATTACAGGAGTTTATTTTATATTAAATACAAAAAATCAGACATGAAATTTAAGGAAAACAAACCTTGTTTTTCCTATAAGTGTTCAATGTGTGCGCCTTTAGTGATACGGCAAACATCCAAACGAAAATACAATTCGTCCCATTCTGTATGCAGCTTGTCCTCAGTAAAGGAATAGATGACATTGCAGCTGTGAAAACGATGTAGCGGCACAAGCGCATGCGCTTATCTGAAACTGTTGGGTTACTCTTTATTCGTCACCTTCAACCATAACTGTCGAACGATTACAGCTGATACTATTACAATTTGAACCTCGGCTTTTCTTTTATGGACACCCTGTACTTTATATTGCACGACTAATAAGTAAAATTGAGGTTGGTTATAAAAAATAATCAATTTTAAATATGTTTGTATATAAATATTAATATTATTTTGCAGAATGTTTTTTTATGTTTAACCAAAATTAAATTCTTTGGTAACATAACTAAGTAAGAGAATTGAAAATTTAAAAAAAAGTATTTTACTTTTAATTTCGTTCAAATAAAAGTATCTTTAAATAAAAGTATCCCTGACTTTTAGAATACTTATTAAAAAAACTACATCAAAACTGATCAAAACCGAGTACATATTAGAGTTAAAATAAGTAAACGGGAAAATTTCATTTATATTTAAAGAATCATGAAAAATCATATATATTTAAATAATATCATCACTAGTTTAGCCAATTTTGAACTATACAATGAAAAAAATTTCATCATTATAGTTTGAAAAGGTTTGTGGAAATACTGAATGAATTATTGCATACGAATAGTAGAAAAATTATTGAAAAGTTTCTTGAAAAACTAAATTAAATAAAATCGCGTATAAAATCTTCTAAACCAAACAGTTGATTGAAAAGTTTTGAAAGTTGAATGACACTGCTTAAACACATTTGAGTTTTCCGTTTTCCCGGAAAAGTGAAATCAAGTTAAATAAAGCAATGTAAAACTTTCTTACTGAACAGGAAAGAAATACCCGAAGTTCAATGACCCATTTGAGCCTTCCGCATAAAATGTATCCTAGGGCCAAGAATTTAAAATGTTTAAAGGTTGTCTACATAAAGTTCAGAAATGAATAGTAGATAATTTTAAATGTCTTATCAAAGTTGCAAATATTGCCGTGGTTATTAAAAAAAAAATATTTCTTAAATTATCAAGGCCATTTGGATTTTCATGTTTTGTTTTTTCTTTATATGTCGAAAATAAAAGGTTTTTATAGATTTTTAAATATGTCGAAATTAAAAGGTTTTTTGTAGATTTTTAAGTTGATACTTGTTTAAGAATAAGGAAATTATCGCTTCATTTTGGTGACATTTTAAAAAAGTGTCAAATGTCGCCGGAACAGATGTTAGAATTTTGCTGAAGCAGTTTTACATAATTATTTCTTTGAACTGCAAACAAATGTAGCCAACGATAAGAAATATAAATTTATTTGGCAAAGAAAATTACTAAAAATAGCCAATTGTGAATTTTAAAAGCTTTAATTACAATTGAATTCTGTCTTTGGTGTTTTTTAAAAGATGTTTACATCTTGGACCATACGGTTCTAAGTGATAGTTACTGTTGCAACATTACCTGTTTATCTATGAGAACTTCAGTAAGTAATTAAGAAATAAGAAAATTTGATATCTTGTTTAGCTTAAAGCTTCCTTTTAAAATTCTCATTTGGATTTTAGATTTCAGAATACTACAAAGATTTAAATTAAAATCCTTAGTTTAGATTTTGAGCTACATATCAGTTAATGCTTTATACAATATGATGAAATTCAAGAGATCTACTATCCGTACTATGTTTTAAGGTATTAAAGAAAAAATCGATGTGAACATAAAAACGAAGTACGTCCAGATAAGAAGAAAACTTTGAGAAAATTACTTTCAAAATTGGTCTCTGGTGCAATTCTAAGAAAAATAAAAGGGTTATTTCCTCGGTTGTATGCCTTTGGATAAGTTTTTTTTTTCTGTCATAGCTTAACATGTACAAAATCCATTACTGTTCTGTTACGAACTAAATTTTTCTAAAGAAATTAACTTTGATACTTGAAAAGTTTTTCAAAAATCATAGAAATAATTAACATTTTTGAATTTTGTATTTATAGGATTTTCTCTTGTGTATTTTTTTCTTTATTTTAGAGTATTATCAATATTTTTAATAATCTATGTGTAAATTAATTCACACCATTGCCAGTACGGAGTGGCTTAGTGGCTAAGAGGTATTACGTATCCGCTTTATAAGCCCCAGTTTGCGGGTTCGAGCTCCGGTTGAGATGTCTCATTTTCAAGAAGAGAAAAAAGTGAGGAAGTATTTCACACAATTATGTACACAAAAGAAACTAGCAATTGTAACTGAGTCTGAGTTAATTTTCACTCTTTTCCTGTGTCGAAAATGAACTTCTCCTATAGGAGTGAATTTCACTCTTTTGTTTTGTTGAACATCCAACAATCTTCACAACCAACCGGTGATTTTAAGGTGATTATGAGCGATTTAGGGCGATTACGAGTGATTTAGGAATTAGTGTCGAAAATGCACTTCTCCTATAGGAGTTTATTTCACTCTTTTGTTTTAAGAATGTAGCACGTAAAAGATCCATTGAGTACCCATTTGGTTTGGGTTGTATCGACAAATTTTAATCTCGGCATACCTTAACATCAACAGAGAAGTCAGATTTATTGTAATCTGAGCGTCGAAGTTGGTAACTAGAGCTGTCTAGATGATGCCACAAAAATAGACTACCAGTTCTGGGGATTTTATTACGTATGCAAAGACTTAGCTTTCGATAAAGCACGTATTTTACATAATTATGTTGCATGTAAAAGATACATTGTGTGCCCATTTCGATTAGGTTCTATCGATAAACTTAATTCTCTGCATACTTTAACATCCACAGAGAGCTCAGATTTACTTTTACCTGAGTCTCAAAATTGGTAGCGAGAACTGCCTACATGCCACAAAAAATAGACTCCCAGTTCTGTGGAACATACTAAGTAGGCAAAGACTTAGCCTCCCATAAAGCAGCCCTGATCAAAAACGAAAAACTGCCAGTACGGGCCTCGGCTACTTGTGCTATACACTATTATAACTGGTTTCGGAAACCAAAACCTGAAAAATGGTTCAACCGTATTCCAAAAATATGGCGGGGGCTGGGGAGCCCAGTCCGTTAGGCACTCGCCTAGCATGCGAAAGGTCCCAGGTTCGGGTCCAAGCATTGCCAAAAGAACTGCCGACCTGTACCCGTGCAGCCGACGAATAATACCCCGTGTAAGGGAGGGCACGTTAAATATCTTTCACAGTTGCTGCGTATGATGTCGCCTTTAACGGTTGCGTTGGGTGCCTATTCAGGTGTCGGCTTGTCATTTGGTATAGTATGGTATTTTATAGTATGGTAGGTACATATATATATTCCAGCTTGTGTGCTTGTTCAGAGAACCGCTTATAAGCTTTCGTCAAGTGAGACAGACACAGAAAGCATTTTTTACAGTCACAAAGAAAGGAATAACACATAGACAAATAACAACATTTATTGACGGTCACGAACATCCATGCCTGACCGGGACTCATGCCGGCTCGTCACTTGACTGTGGTTCTAAAATACGAAACCCGTCGCCAATAGCCCTCGTGTAGCTCTTGTGCGAAGATAATTCAAACCTAACCAAAAATATGGTGAAACATTTCAAAACACAGCCCTTGGGGCCAGTACGAACCATTTGTTTTTGGCGAATCCTGCAAACATTTTTTGACAGTGTATACTTTGTACTTTAACTATATTTTTTTAAAATTAAAATACAAAATGTTCATTTATCTAAATATAATACTTTTCATTTACCGTAAAAAAATTACTAAATGTGTTATGTTTACAAAAGACATGAACTAAGCAAATCTTTTGTTTGCTGAACAATATTGTCCGTATCTAATGTAAACGTTATTTAAAGAATACACATCTCTTTTAATGTGTTTTAAAAATAGTTTAACTACGTAGGTAACTTTTTAAATCATTAGAGTAAATAAAGTTTAAGGTTTTTAAAAGTAAAAAAAAAATCTGCAGAGTTTCAGTACACATTATATTTTAAAACTTATAATGTATTATTCTTTATTAAAATTATATAATTCTATTACTTGTTTTAAATAGAATTAAATTAAAACGCAATATAATCGAATTATATTACTATAAAGTCTATGTTATAATTTAATTCGATTAAAAACAAGCAATATAATATGTTTTGGACGAAATGATAGATTCTACTCTTTAAAATTGCGATAAAAGTTTAAAAACTATGTTAACAAAATAGTTTCGTTTTGATTTTGGAATTTTAACCCTCTAATGCATACCGTTGCCATATGGCAACAAGTAGCATAATCCACTTTATTCTATTAAAGTAGAGCTCCCTCTAGACAAATCTATGTTTTTAAATATATTACATTCCATTTTGAAGTTTTAGTTACAAATAATCCTCATAGATGACGGTAGTAAAAGTGTATTCAAAATTAAAGAGTGAAGTTATTAACTGTTGTGAAATTGCGCTTTTGGCTGTATTCAAAGCATAATAACATTCGTACTAAATACAAATAAATTGTTTTGAAAAAATAATTATAGTTCAGGAGGGTTATTTTAAAATATATTTAGTAGTTTTCTAATCATTCTTTTCAAAATTGGAAAATTGTTATTTGTCATATATAAAATATTTTAAAAATTAAAGTGATTTAAATTCCAATGCAGATAATTTTTTTTAAAGTATTTTTCCCATAATGTATGAGTATTAAAGATATAAATATATTTTTTCGGGATGAAAAAAAAAAATCATGCATTACAGTGTTAAATAAAGAATATTATTTTTCAGATATCTCTGTTATGTGCCATTAAATTGACTAAAAAAAGTAAACTAATTATGTCATAAAATTATTGGACAAATTTAATACCCTTATCGTTTTTTCTATCATCAAATAAGAAACTTTTTATTGCGTTTTGTTTAAAATAAACATTTAGAAGAGCTTAATTAAGATATTTGAAAGAAATAAACACCTTTGTTTATTTCAAACGATTACATTGACCTTAATGTATTTTTTTTATCAAACATATTCGAGGTATTTTAAATAAAATTTTCATTTGGCTTTTGTGAATACGGCCCAATTTAATTTTGGAAATGTTCTAAAATGAACGAGATAATATATTTGTACGTCTCAAGGGTGTTATTCAAAGGAATTCTTTGCAAAGAAAAAAAAAACTTTTGCTATTCGAAGATAAGCTAATTTCTTTAAGTTTGGGTGTTGACTTTTAGAAGTCGTTATCATTCCAAATTCTGTCAGTTAAAGAAAATTAATGTATTACAGAAAGCATGGGAAAAAAATTTTGTGCAAACTAGACTAAACATTATTTCAGAAAAGTAGTTGTAGCCACTGAAATGCAGTAGACATTATATTAACCAGCTTAAATGGGACCTAGGGTAAACCAATTAAGCCAAAACTTGGTTAAACCGGAGAAATGAAATAACTTTAAGTTTAAATGTAGATTTGATTGGGCACATTTATACATTGATGGTATTTGCCTTATAAATACACTATACGGAAGCAATGCATCATTTTATGCAATGTATTAAACAATTGTGTGTTACATGCATTAAAAACATTTTTTAATTTAAAATTAGAAGTTTAGATTATTTATGCATAGTTCCGCCATTTTTTGTGATAAAAAAGCCTGCATAGTTACCATTAAATAAGCTCTTTTAAAAGGGAGTTGGCGAATGTTAAAAGGCAAAAGAGAGGTTGACTCATTCTTTCATCCCTTGAGTGGGTCGATAAAATGGGTACCAATCATCTTGGGAACTAAACACTGGATGTTTACCGGGACAAATGCCTAGCAGCCAAGAGCCCAGGTCCCGAAACTCTGACGGTCACGGCAGGTCTTGGCCCAGTAATGGGCTGTTGCACCGAGGAGTTCAGTTTAAGAAAAACAAACTCTTTATTAATCCAGAACAAAAACATTACAGAAAAGAATCTTCGTCACAGTGGGGTAAAACAGGAACACGTATATGTGACTAAAATAATTATAAATTATAATTATTAAGACACATATGTTAATAACAAAAAAAAACCCCAACAAAAAATTAAATTTAAATAGATAAAGATACACAAAAGAAAAAACAAAAATGAGGCAATGCTATATGATCAAAACAAATGTCCAAGAATTCTGGTCCAGCGGGTAATATATATACAAAAAATATTTCGCTTTTATAAATTAAAAAATACATTTCGTCTATTGACAATATAAATTTAAATAAAGAATTTTTAAACCTGTTTAAGGAAGGGATACATTGAAATTCAGTAGGTAGTTTGTTGAATACTTTTTGGGCTAAATATGAAAAATGCTTTCGAAAAATTTCTTTTTGTGGAAAAAGGATATGATAAATTTCATTTAAAAGTCTAGCTGATCTATTTACTTTTAAATTACAAAAATAATTATTACGATGATGATTTTAAAAGGGATTGATTAAGGTTAAGAGAACAACGTCATTTCAAAGAAAAACAACAACTGTAGACTGAAAGGCTTTTGAAAACTTCATACACTGTATTTAAAATTTAGCAATTTTCTTTTTTCATGAAACATTGTATAAATGGGTAATTGAATGTATAAAACATAAAACATTAAAATATCGTAACTAAAAATCATTCGAAAACTTTACTGTAATTGAAAACTAAAATGTGCGCATAAATTACATCAAGAAATGTCATGGTTTTGACCAAATGTACCATTGGTATGGTATGGTATGATACATACATATTCCAGCTTGTGTGCTTGTTCGGAGAACCGCTTATAAGCTTTCGTCAAGTGGTACAGACACAGAAAGAAATTTTACAGTCACAAAGAAATGAATAACACATAGACAAATAACAACATTTATTGACGGTCACAAACATCCATGCCTGACCGGGATTCGAACCCGACCTCAGCAGATCCAAAGGCTAGTACACTAACCATTCAGCCACCGAGGCGGCAATGTACCATTATTTTGTATGCATATAGATTTATTGAAATGTCACGTTGAATAACAGAAATTTAAATTGAATAATGTTTTTTTTATTCTTTTAAATGCATATTTTTAAGAAAAAAATACTTTTTTTAAATTTTACTGGTAAGTGTTTGGTGAATAAAGAAAAGATAGCTAAATTTTTAAGAATTTTCATTTCCCCTTTATTCAAATTAATCTACGAAAACAGGTCGTAATTCCCATGTTGTTACAAAGCTATTTTTTTGTGATAAAATTCTTAAGGTAAATTAAAAGAACAAAAAAACCCCACCAATTTTGCGTAAACAATCATTTTTTAATTAGGAACCAAAACCCAATAAAAAACGCCTAACAATGAAAAGGAAGCTTTTTCTTCACATATAAACAAAGCCAACTAATTAAAAAAAGACTTAATTAAGAAACACTGATAACTTTCAATCAAAGTTAAAAAAAACATGTTTTGTCGTTAAATTATGTTTTAAAGAACTTTCAAAGCACCGCATAATTTTTAATAATATTTTTACCACATTGTAATTGTAATGATTAAAAGTAATGATCTCAAGTTTTTGATTTTTTTTACGTTGATCACTGACATAGAGTATACTTTAAGCATCATACGTTGTTTTTTAAGAAATAATTTTTGGCATATCCGGCATTTTAAAATTCAGTTTTTTTACTTTAACCGCAAAATACTTTATTTTCGGTAATTAAATATAATTAAGTCCTTTTCAAACCTCATTTATAAGACGTACTTATTGTAAGTTTAAATAGGTCATTGTTAAATTCGATCATGTTCCGTAGTGATTCTTAACTTTAAAATAAAAGTCTTAGTACATGCTTATTACTAAGCTATACTATAATTTTAAATAATTCATTGTTAAATTCTATTATGTAATGTAATGATTCTTAACAATTAAAATAAAAAATAAAATCATTTTATTTATATTTTCTTCATTAAAATTAAATGAGTTGTTATCCTTTAAACCTCATAAAAAATTTACTAGCATTTTTTCAATGACAAATGCCGATAATTTTTGGTTTCTTTTAATTATGTACTCCTGAGATTTGGCATACGTTTAAATGGCAGTTTTTTTGTTTAAGATAATACAACAGTGGTTTCAAAATTTAAAAGCTGATATCATTGTATAGCAAATTAACTAAATATCACTTTGTATCTTTTGCCATTTAGTATCAATTGTTTAACATAAATTGTTAACATAAATGTTTAATATAAATTGTTGTACACTCAGAAAACACTTAAGTTGACTTTCAATATAAAAAATGTGTTTTCCCAGTTAGTACAAGTAATATTGAAACAATAATTATTTTTATTGCAATCCAATAATTTGTGATTACTTGACTTTTAAAATAACTCTTTCATTTAAGGGCCTTATAATGAAAACTATGGGCCTAGATTTTTTTAATGATTTAAATTGTCCTAACTATGGGCAAAAATGAAAATCCTTTTGAAGAAATGTAACTTCTCTGGTTCGTGATTAATATTAAAATTGCTATCAACTGTAGACTTGCATTAAATTGTAATAATTTAAAAATAAAATTGCGAAATCCGAAATTTTTTGCGACAGTTTAATCATTATCATTCCATAAAATGACATTTTTAAGACATTGTCGATCGACATTAACAATAATTGTTCCATTAAAAAGGACATTTTTAGGACATTGTCGATCGACATTAACAATAATTGTTCCATAAAAAGGACATTTTTAGGACATTGTCGATCGACATTAACAATAATTGTTCCATAAAAAGGACATTTTTAAGAAACTGTCGATCGACATTAACAATAATTGTGCCATAAAAAGGACATTTTTAAGACATTGTCGATCGACATTAACAATAATTGTTCCATAAAAAGGACATTTTTAAGACATTGTCGATCGACATTAACAATAATTGTTCCATAAAACGGACATTTTTAAGACATTGTCGATCGACATTAACAATAATTGTTCCATAAAAAGGAAATTTTTAAGACATTGTCGATCGACATTAACAATAATTGTTCCATAAAAAGGACATTTTTAAGACATTGTCGATCGACATTAACAATAATTGTGCCATAAAAAGGAAATTTTTAGGACATTGTTGATCGACATTAACAATAATTGTTCCATAAAAAGGAAATTTTTAAGACATTGTCAATTGACATTAACAATAATTGTTCCTGTTTTTTATTAATTACAACACACCATTCTTTGAAAGGTAAAAAATATCTTTGGTTACTACTAGTTATATCCAAACCCACTAAGAGAATTTTGCCGATAAAGCATTTATGGTAAGACATTTCTTCTAAGCAGTTACAGAGAAAATAATTGTCGAAACACTTTGGCTACAATGTCTATTTCTGGACTGCAAGGCAGGCACCCCTAATTGTCTTTACACAAGACGACATGTGCAATTAGGTCAATACGTTTCATTATAACTTCCTTATATGGAAGAGTTAGTTTGAAAGTGGCGTAATTCCATATATAAAGACAAAAATGCACTGTGGGAAAAAATCTGAACAAGCACACAGGCTGGAATATATATGTACCATACCATACCATACCATACCATACTGTGGGAAAATCCTAAGTATGACATATGGCTCAAAATCTTTAATCTTGCTGAGAAGGGCAGAAAAAAAGGTCCCTGATAAGTCTCTGATGTCTTATATTATATTATTAAAAAGGAATTTTCAATACAATCTACTGTAGCTGATCCGACCTATGCTGTCCCGCTTATCCGAAAGGTACGGGACCAAAATTGAGCAGCAAAAATGTTTAAAATTACTGCAGATTTTGAGAATTAAATCTTACTTTTGAAAGTACGTATTTATTTTTTGTGTATTTATTCGTATACTTTATTTTAACCGAAAGGCTCGGGATTTTTTTTGTTTGATAAACCGAATTTCGGATAACCGGGTAGACGGGACTCTACTGTATTTGATGCGTGTAAAACTGAGGTGTTTTTCTTTAGGGTAGGGGGATGGACATATTTAGCATGTCCAATCTAACATTATCTTTTTTTATACAACTATTCAGTGGAACAATTTTTTTTTGGAAAATTCATATCATTGCTCTTGCTTCACTTTTCCTTGTAAGGTGATATAAAGACATAAATTGCTAGACAACATTAATTGCAGTGTCTTTTCTCGTTTTCAGATAATGACTATACTTGTTACCGAAAATTCATGTAAAAAATATTGACATATGTTCCTACTTTTAAATCGATAAGTAACAAAATCTCTTTCACTTTGTTGAGTAATTAAGAAATCAAAGAATTCGAAATTTTTTTTATGTAAGGATATTTCTAAAGAAAAAATATTTATTTATTTATAAATTTTAAAGAGTGGTTCTGTTTTTAATTGGTAACGATACAATGAATGAAATTATCCAGAAAGGTTATTGAACTTTAGAAATCTAAGGTTTGTTAAATATTTTGGAATGGTTCTTTTAAATTTGTCCTGCAAATTTCGTAAAATGAACTTAAAGACTAGAATAAAATTAACCAACGAGATAAGTAAATTGTAATAATAATAATATGTAGAGTAATAGTGTAATTGCTTATATAAATGTTTTTTTTGGTCAGTAAATAAGAAATTGTACTATACATTTTTTCACATTTAGTATATTATAGTATTATTTGAGACATATTAATAAGAAATCGTGTAACTATAAATATACGTATGAAGTTGCTTTTCTTGTTTATTTAAAAAAACGTTAACCGTAAAACGTTTTTCTCAGAATTTTAACCCTCTAATGCATAATTTTTTTCAACCCCGAAATATATATATGGATCTTTAATACTTATACACTATGGTAAAAATACTGAAAAAAATTTAACTGCATTAGAATTTAAATTAATAAAGTGGATTATGTTACTTGTTGCCAAACAGCAACAGTATGCATTAGAAGGTTAAAACTGCATGCTTACTACTCTTTAAATTATCTTTTGACTAAGTTTAAAACTGAATGTTGATCCTTTCAAGGAAATAGACAAAACAAATTATTATTTAGCATTCGAAGTAATATTACATTCACTTAATGTTTAAAAACTTAAATAACCATATTTACATTCAATTAAGTAGTTAATGGAGTACACAATATAACTAAAACTAGATTTATATCCAGAAAATAAAACTCTAAAAAAATTAAATAATTTTTGAATATTTTTCTGAATTTTCAAATTTAATCAAATGGTACGAACAATATACTACTATATGAATAATCATACTTAAATTAGTATTAAAAAATCGTCTCAATTCTTATTTATATAGTTGACAAGCATTAACCATTGTCATGCAACAGAACCATTAACGTAATCTTCCTTCGGCTAACCATTTGTTGATTACAGTGATTTCCTTTAGTTGTAAAGGTCACGGAGGTTTGAATAATACGGAGATTCTTGGACCGAAAAAAGTGAAGCTGTTTATGAATCATTACGTCCATGTTTTAATCCCCAAACAAACTGTATTTGGCATATGCACTAGCAAATAGGTTTTCAACGAAATGCTGTGTTTTGTTACTTAAAATGTAGTACTATGAAAGTATGTACTATGAAGTATGTTCTATGAAAAATTTCAATTTGTGCAGCTGTAACTTGTTCGAGGTCCGAATTACTGCAGGTTATGAATTTTTTCTTCAACAAAATATTTTAGTTGTTAATTATTTATGAAATTGAAGTGCCTTTGTTTTCATACTGATTTAAGTGACTTTTCCTTTTTCTCAGAATGCGCGATTTTCCATGAAGATTTATTGAGCAGTTTAGGAAAAAAATATCGTTTTCCACAGTTCTAACTCAATGTCGATTCATTCAAATTACATTGTTTGGCATAAACTAAGCATTTTACATGTAGAAGTTAATTTGTGAAAACTTTAGAAGCAAACTCTTTAATCGATGTTAAACCTTGATAGGCAATAGAAATGCTAAAGGAAAATAAATTATTTCTTGAGCCTCGATTGGTGAGCCAAAGTCACGTGGGAACAGAGCACCAATCGAGCTTTGACCGAAGGAACAATAGATGAGAATAACTACATCACCTGACATAATCTCGTCACTTAAGTCCACACGTGCTATCTCATTGTTGTGCAAGGATCAGATTTACTGTGTTCGGTAACCCTTGGCGCGATTTTTTTCAGATTTGGCGATAAATAAATTTTTGTGGCAACTGTCTGACTTCGACTGATTGGTTGGTATACATATATTTTCAGGCTTGTGTGCTTGCCCAGAGAGCCGCTTATAAACCTTCGTCAAGTAAGATAGTCACAAAACACAAACACTCACATGCACACATATACGTGACAGATGCTGCCATCTATCACGCGCCACCTCTACAATTTAGACATGTCCCTGAAGGGGAGGGAAATATTCTCCAGGAACCTGTACCCGTGGGAAACTGCGCAATGACCGCCCACAGGACTTTCGGACCCAACAGATTTAACGAGCACGTACTCCGCATATACTCGGTGAGTTTTCAGCGACCAGGACTCGATCGCGGGACCTTCCGATCCGTAGATCGAGACACGGACCACAGGGCGCCTCACAGCCCTACTTCGACTGATGATTCGAATTCTTTGACTCGCAACGATGACGTTTTCAGGCAAAAACCTACCTGATTTTTAATTGCTCATTTCGGTCGGGTTTTCGGCCCACTTTTGGCGCGATTTTGGAAAGTTCGCCAAGGGTTACCGTTCAGTCAGTTTCTACAGTTGTGCAAAGTGAGATAGAACATGTGGGAACTTATGTGACGATCTAATAGTATACAATGGCAGCGCCCAACCCTTTGACAAACACTTGTTTGGGTATATTAAAGTGAATCCTTTTTTTAGCCTCTATTAGTGAATCAATGTCATAGGGGAACAGAGCCCCAATAGGGACACCAGACGAATGAAATGCAGGAATGAAAGCTTGAAGGAAATATGTCACTTGAAACAAGCCAATTGTATACAATAAATCGCAAAACACTCGTTTGGTCGTATTCAGAAAGCGATCATGGCTTCACTTGCGAATCCTGGTTTTGCATTGGATTTTTCTCAGTAGCATCTGTTTTATTCCTACCTCTTAACCTTACCGTACTTTATTTGTATTTGTAGGGGTGCAGGGCCGTATAATGGTCGCCCTGGCCGTGAGTGAGTTCTCCAGGAATACTTGCGTGAGGTTCGTGACCAGGACCAACCAGACGGACTACCTATCCCTCTTCAGGGGAGGAGGGTGAGTTTGTTTATGGTTATAAGCACGGAAAAGCGTATCAATATGCGGAAAAATATATTTTATCGGATAACAGTTTGTAGGTTCGTTTTTACATGCTTACGTTTTAGGTAATTTTTTTCGTAACTTACACTCTTAAAACGAACGAGCGAATTTAACTCAGTCTGAGTAAATTTCACTCCTCCAGTCTGGAAAGTGCACTTATCCGGAAGGAGTGGATTCTTTGTGTGTTAAGCCTCCGACAGGATCACTCCAAACGAATGATTTTAATTCAGTCTGAGTTAATATTCACTCCTTTCCAGTGTCGAAAATGCACTTCTCCAATTGGAGTGGATTTCACTCTTTTGTTTTAACCCGTAACTGGTAATATCCGTCTGATAGACGGATAGTTTTCCACGATTGACGCTAGTTCCAATTAGTCTGATAGTCTAGTCTGATACTCTTAGTCTGATAGACGGATGTTACTGGGAGTGTTTGTCAGCGAGATGTTACCAGTTACGGGTTAAGAGTGTACTCGGAGATGGTGCGTTAAGACAGTAAGGGATTTAGACGAGGGAAAACAACTGGAAAATTTACTTACTTCCAGTTTTGTCAAATATTATTCTCTCAATTATTTGAAAACTGAAAAAGAACTTTTTAGTTACAAGTGCGTTAAATTCTGACATCGATTGCAATATGCTAAGGTCTAAATTTTTGCCGATCTAAAGGCGCAATGGTTATGGTGCAAGCTTTTGAGCTGCTGGGTTCGGGATCGAATCCCGGTCATGGCATGGATGTTTGTGTTTGTCAATAAATGTTGTTATTTGTCTATGTGTTTGTGTGATCCTTCTCTGCGCGTCTGTTTTGTGACTGTCTCTTCTGGCGAGCGGGGTAACGGGCTATAAAGCCTACACTCTTCCCTTCTAGAAGGCGCACTCACTGTCATTTGTCATTTTTGCCAAGTTCCAAATTCTCCTTCATTCACGAATCTCATGACGAGGAAGGGGAAAAAAATCCAACGTACTTTTAATGCTGTTGTTACTATTATCATGTCCATGTAAAGCCATAGCGACTAGGAGCGCGTAAAATCTAATTACGGAAAGGTTAAAATAAAAAGAAAAATATTGGTCTTTACATTGCTTAACTTAGCAGAAGTTAGTAGCTGAAAACATTTAACTTATTTTCAACACTTTTAGGAATATAAAAAACCTCAAAAAATCGGCAACAAAAATGAAAATACTTCCTGTTTTGCTCTAACGTGTCACAAATTGATCCAAAAATGATTGTTGTGACAATTAAAGCTTGTTTTTGTTGTTGTTAGATGTTTACCAGCAAATCAATTTCAAGAAACCATACACAGTTTTTATTTCCGTGTTTAGACATACACCCACAACATAAACCTCTTGAATTACTTCAAAATATTTGTACAAAGTGGTTTTAAGGGTATTGAACTACCATTGAAAGAAATAGGAAATTTTAAACTGTACTTCCATCACTCCTAATCTCTGGAAAGCTTTCCTGGAAGACCTGAGCCATCTTCAAGATTAAGGGGGAATTGGTGGGTTGGGGACCGGGGGTCTCCAAAACAAAGTGCATCAGTGTTAATCCAATGGAGAAAAAGTATTTTCTCTGCCACATTTCCCCGGCTGTATTGAATATTTTCACAAACGGATTTTTTTATGTGATAAATGTGGCTGACTTATAGGTCCCGACAATCCCACTTTTTGAAATTAGTTCGAATTTCCTTTTTAAATTTTGAATAAATAATTGTACAAAAAAGTATTCGAAGCAATTTTAAAAAGTGGGATTATAGAGACCTGTAAATTATCTTCATTTATCATTAAAAAAACAGTTTGTAAAAATATTCAATACAGCCGGAGAAATGTGGCAGAGAAAATAGTTTTTCCCCCCCATTGATTGAGGCACTTGAATTTGGAGACCCTGGTTCAGCAGGCCCATTCCCCCTTAAGAGGATTTACAAACATTGACCCTGTTTGACTTTCAGGTTTTACGTTTCATGGCGGCTTTTGTGTGATTTATCACTCTTGTGAAGTTTCTATATTTATTTGGTGTGGGTGGACTCTTGTGACGGAAGGAGAAGTAATTGGCTGTAAACTCCTTCTCACTTTGAAATTCTCGAAAAAATGCTGAAAATCAGTTCTATTTTTCATTTTAAAGTGTTAGTAGTTGCTTTTAAAAATGGGATGTTAACTTTTTGAATGTTATTTCTTTTCCAAATGTAAAGATGTGAAATTAAAGTTTTTAAATAATTTGATCCTAGTTACCTTAACAAAATTTCAATTTTTTTTCTTTGTAAGGTGAAAATGCTTTAGTTGAATTTTAAATGTCTTTATTGAAATTATCTCAAATATTTTAAGAAAAGATAAGTCTGTTGTTTATCTCTTGAAAAATGACTCGTGTGTATGATTAAAAAAAAATTCTGTATTTTTTCGCCAAAAAATTTAATTTTATTTGAATAGAAAAAAAACTATGTATAATTACCTGCTTAGAGATGCTGTATTCAATGAATTGAAATTTGCTGTAAATAAGTAGCTCAAGAATGCTTGATAACTATAAAAAAGAGCTAAATTTTTTTTTATATTTAATTGAAAATAACTTCGACCGATTACAGAATTGCGGGATACCAAGTACAGCAAGTGGGGAAATATGTTGATGGTAATTGTTAAAAGGCTGATACTCTGAACCACTCAGCTAACTGCTCGTTTTCCCTATTAAATAAACTCACAGTTTCGCAACAGGTCTCAAATGCTTTCGAGACATGGCTAATAGAGCCTTTTGCCACACTAATAAACGTCAGACTAATCCATTTCGAATGACAATTGGATAAGGGATAAGTAAATTAGTTTATGGTTCAGTTAATATAATTAAATTTCAGGGTCTTGATTTACCGTTCCACTTTAATGTGGATACATTGTGAGGAATCTATGGTATCGACCACTTGGTAGCTATTTAAGTAACTATTAGTTTTTAGTTTTGATGATTCTATATAAAAGAAATCACTTTATTATTGCTTATATATTTTTTATTGTTAATATATGGGATTCTTGTGTGTATTATCCCATCGTCCATTTTCGCCAAACACTATATATAATTACAAAGTTTAACTATTAATAGTGCACTAATGTAACATGAACATGATATATTTGGATTTTTAAATATTTTTGTTAATTGCAAAATAGTGCAAACATAAAATAATAGCTCAAAAAGATTTCCAGTTTTTTTGACAGATTGACGGAATAATACACATCACTTTTAAATAATTATTCATTCAAGATTTTGAAAGTATCAATTTTATTACAGATGTAGTATTAATTAGTAAACATTTTGTGTTAGCTTTTGCATTGTTCTGTATAACAATGTAACTTTTCATTAATGTAGCCATTATATTACTTGCTCTCAATTGTTATTAGATTAATTTTTAATGTTTTATATTTCTTTGGATAGTGTATGACAGAGTGACGAATGCATTTTCCTCTTATGGCGCCATTCCATCAATTGTAATCAATTGTTATTGAGGGATTTTATGTCTGCCCTAGATTGTGTCCAAAACTCTAATAAAGGAACTTCTCGGTTCCAATCTTCTCAGTCTAGCAGAGATAGGACTAGGTCAATGAGTGCACAAAACCTGATAAAGTCCCAAACTAAAAGCGGGGAATCAGATAGGTCTCGTTTATCAAGTCTCAACCACTCGAGAAAATGTATTGAGAAGAAGCTTATTCAGAGTAGGTCTTGGGGAATAGATCGAAAACTTTGGAAGCATCGGTGTTGGTCAGAGTATAGTGGTGAAAAGGGATAGTGAGTCAACCACTATTGTTCTCTTGAGTGAAAAAGGAAATAGGTCACGGCCAACTTCAATAACAAGGCCAGAGAAGCTCTCCCAAACATGAGCGAAGGCGGAATTTTCGACGTCCCTGTTCCGAGTGCCGAAATGTCTAGAAACAAGTTCGGACGCATACGGAACCCTAAAAATGTGGTCAGCAGTGAACGAGTGGTTCCCAACAAGTTTCGCGACAGGTTGTCTTCATCTTCGGAACAACGTCACTCGGAGCCATGACGTCAACATTTCTGTCCCAGAGCGTCTTTGGGACAGCTTCTTCGGCCTTTGTTGCTGAGTAGGGAGTGAATATTTACAAAAGCTAGACAGGTTTAGAAATTGAAAACGGGTGGATTAGTGATGGAAACCAGAAACGGTTAAACCAAAAAAGTGGGTTTTCGCTTTCGTTTAACATGAAAACACTGGTTTTGGGGCCGAACCAGTTAAACCGTAAACCATTTTTTTTTATAAAAACCAATCATTACTTAAAAGTGGTTGTGTTGCTAAATACAAATTCACATTTGTGGGATATTCGTTTTTGGAAAACTGGTGATGCTAGAGGAATTTAACAGCAACTCCGGTTGTGTGAACACTGAACATGTTTATTTTGATCATGTGCCTTAAAGGATTAAACTGGGCGTTTTCGTTCATGCTCTCTTTTCTGTCACCATTGTACTGGTGTGATTAATCAAAGGATGATGACATTAGTAGATTTGTAGAGTAAGGAAGAAAATATTTTAAACAGGAGTATAGTAAGTATTAGCAACATAGATATTAAAAAACAACAGTTTCCATTATACATCATTCACATCATTTTAGCAACCCAAAAGTATATTAGAGCGCGATATCGTGTGATTATCTCTCTCGATATTGCAATGCCTTAAAAATGGGAAGTTTTGGTGTCGTTTTTCTCTGTCTTTCCCTTCAACGGATAAAAGAAATACGGCTTTTTCTTTCGACGTTTAAACGGGATTGTCAGTCCTGGAGCTAATGCATTAATTTTGGAATCACAACTTCCGTAGAAGTATTGCTTTGCCATGTTAGCCCTTTTACCCCAGGTATGGGAATCACCCATAACATCGAAATGCAACAAATTTGAAAAGAAAATGTTATTTAGTTATTTAATTACATAATTTTTGGATTTTAAAAATGCCAAAAATATACTACAGATGGCGACACTGTTTTACGACTTTTATCAATTAATAATTAAAAAAAACGGATGTTATATCCTTTCAAATTTTGTTTTGAATCGATGGTATAATAATTCCCTTAGCAGGCAGAAATGGGACAACATGACAATATTATTCTTTTGCAAAAAGTTGTTTATTTCAAAACTAATGCATTATCTCTATGGGACTGACTGTCCCTCTTAACAGTGCATTAACTTAGACATAACTGTTTCCTTTTCTTTCAGGTGCTATTCCATGGTGGGTAGGATGGGTGGCAAGCAGGAGCTGAGCCTGGCCACGGACTGCGACCAGATGGGAATAGTCATCCACGAGTTCATGCATGCTCTCGGGTTCTGGCACGAGCAGAGCAGGATCGACAGGGACCAGTACGTCAGAATTAGATGGGAGAACATCTCCCCAGGTGAGGAAGAATCGTAGGATCTACCATACATTGTAACACCGCGTTTACATGCTTCGAGCAGCCATTTCAGCATGGCCTTGATTATCCCAAGGTAAGCGCTTTATACGTAATTATACTAACATCCGCTGAAGCTGGCTTTCAAGGCCACCAACATATCTTTGTTCGGTTTTCTCCCAGAGATCAAAGGAAATGGTTACCATAAGGTAAATGGCAACTATCTTGGCCGTTTCTCTCTTTTTTAATTGATCCTACATCGTGAATTCAATTTGGTCACATCATCAAATCGCCGTGCTATACAATCTCACTCGCCAATTTCTCGCCAACCAAAGGTCGAATCGATGAAGGTCAAAGTGCGTACGCTCATGCTGGAAACAGCGCTCGAAGCATGTAAATCCACTATATCTTCTTAAGTAGGGCATACACAAAGGGACGGGCATGTGGACCTTGCCCTAGAATCCTATCATCTGTTATAGCAAGACTTTGTACAGGCTATATTATAGGAATCACAGCCATCAATCTATCTCCATTCACCTATTAATCTATCACCATTTGTGGCCATTTAAAAATTGATTATTTGTGACTTCTTACGTGGTCTGTAAAAAATGTGTGTTAGAAGTAACGCTTACACGGGCAATGTAATTTTCAAACACATGTTTGATTTTTTCCACTAAGTAGAAGGATATGAACGGTGACTGCGTTGTCACAGCATCTGAGTATGTGCAAGTTAAGAAAGTAAAGCCAAGTTCTTAAAATTGTGTTTACAGCGCCATTTGCAGTTAAATATAGTAGAATGCACTATTGATGTGTGATAAATTTTCTGATTTCTCCGTTTACAATGTGTGTTGTGATAACAAAGCTATTGGTTTTACTTTTAGACTTGGTTTTCAATTAATGGATATTTTGCCGTTTTACTAATGAAATTGCGTAAAAAATGCAAAATTCAGACACAAAGTCTTTCAAAACAATAAAGCATTTAGGCGATTCGTCTCTTTTCATGCGTTATGAAGGTATAAATGTCCAGGAAAAGCAATTTGCATTTAAAACAAAATTTAAATACAAACATATGAATTTCTTAACTTTTTTAGGAACAGAAAACAACTTCCAAAAATACAGCACGTACATCCAACAGACATTGGACGAAGAGTATGATTACTCATCAGTGTTACACTACAGCGGACGAGCATTCAGCAAGAACGGAAGAGCAACTGTGGAACCGAAGCAGTTTATGGGCAACTTCGTGATAGGACAGAGATTGGGCTTCAGCAGAACTGACATCAAAAAGATTAACAAGCTGTACAACTGCACTGCATATCTTTGAGCAACAACCATACAACTGAAGAGTACAGGGGAAGAACCGATTGATTTAGTAGGTGGACGCCCTCAATTGTCTGATTGGCGGACATTGGCGGCAGAAAACCGGTTTCTCTCTTTCCTCCTCGCTTGGTCCAAGCGTCGGGATCGTCAATCGCCTGAAACTTGGTATCTAGGAACCACAGGTATAGTAGTTAAAGTATTAGAGGGGTAGAGCACAGGACCTACAATGCTGGCTTCATTGGGGCTCTTCTGGGAGCTCCTTGCGCGCCCCGTCGTTATCATTGGAGGTCACGTGATCTGACACACTATTACTTTAACTATGATCTCTGTGTTAGGAACTGGCTTCCTATCACAAGTTTAGGCGATCACTCGCTATTATCGCCAAAGTGGCCTGCTAAGGAAACTTCTCTATACAATCAATCGGTTTTTCCCCTGTACTCTTCAACTGCATGGGTTATCTTTGGGCCATGAGCTGTAAAATTGCACGGGGTACCTCTCAGTCAGCTTCAGTTCTCTCAGTCATTTGAGCAACAAGCTTTAAAACTGCACGTGATATACCTTTGGGAAAAATTTTATACAACTGCATGGAGTATACTAGATAAACAAGTCATACGACTACTTTGAATATAATTGAGCAACAATCTGGTACAACTTCACGGGATAGATTTAAGAAAAGAGCTGCACATCTTGGAGAAACAACCCAGGTAGCGCAGCAGTATTGGCCAATCTCGGCTCATACCCATCGCCCAATGCATAACGGAATACGTTTTACCGACGCTGGGCAATATCGGGGTGCAATAGTTGTTTGAATATTATTTTTTGAAAAACTACAATTCAAAATTCTTGATTGAACAATATTGCGAAACATAATATTTGATTTTTACACTTGCAAAATACTATAAGATTGCCGTAAAATTAAGTATTGCACTTTTCGTAAATTCCGGTATGAAACCTCAAAGAACTGGAAAATCTAGTTAAAATCGGTAGAAAATGATCGATTTTTTCCAATGTTCTGCAAGGTTGGCCGATACTCATGCGACATTGACCAAAATTGTTGTGCTACCTGGGAAGCTGTACAGCTCTACGGGATATCTTTGGGTAGCATTCTGAAAAACTTCACGGAATATCTTTGATGAACAAGATACACTATAGCATTGAATACCTTTGAGCAACAATCTGTACAACTGCAAGGGATATCTTTTAGCAACAAGCTGTAAAAATTTACGGGATACATTTGAGCAACAAGCTGTATACTTGTATAAAATACCCTTGATAAACAAGTCACACAATTGTATTGAATACCTTTGAGCAACAAGCTGTACACACAGTTAAATATTTAGTGCTTGGTTTCCCCATAAAAATGGTTTCTTGTTGCTGCAACGGCTGTGTTGTGAAATGTTTCACCATATTTCCAGTATTCGGTTAAGCCATTTTTTAGGTTTTGGAAATGCTATGTCGACACTACGACAATAAAATTTGACAAGGAATGCGCGCGCATGGAAATGTATATACAATTTGTACAGACATGCACGCGCACCTACCTCGAATGGTACGAATTGTATATGCATTTCCATGCGCGCATTTCTTGTCAGTTTTTAATGTCATAATGCGGACATAGCAAAACAAAAACCTAAAAAATTGTTCTATTAAATACCGATGTAATGCTACTGTTTTGAAAAACAAGAGAAACATAGAACTTGATTTCATTCCATACTCTTTATCTAAGGCACGAACGCCGACGATTCGATAAATAAATTTCAGATTAAATTTTGTTTATTTATAAATCTTATTTTCATTAAAAATTTTCTCAATCTGCATTCTATATTTTTTTCAAAAATATCAAAACAGTGCCTTCTTATTACATAAAGTGTAAAAAGATTTAGAGTTTTGCATTTAATAATATGATTTGTTGTTCCAAGGATTCCCTGAGCCTTTAAAATTAGTATAGTACAAAACTCATGAATGTTATAAATATTTAATTCAGTACGGAATTTAAAATGCTAAACAATAGAAATTTGTCCATGCATATGAGATTACCAGACAAGTATAAAATAGTTATATTTTATACTCAATAAAAGTCAATAAAATGTATTTTATTTACAAAACTCGTGTCTTCTTTTCTTTTCTTTGGTATGAAAAACTTGAATACTCTTTCTAGTTAAAAGGGTTATAAGGATTTCCGTATTTAAAATAAGCAATTTAGAAACTTTAAAAACTTGTAAAATAGTTTTATAAATTTGATTTTTTTAAATCTTACTTTTTTTTGCTTTAAGTCATGAAGTGTTATGGAAAATATAATGCAATGCTAATACGTTTTATATTTTGAACTAAACTAAATAATAATCGAAAGAGTATTTCTGTGGTGACTTGGAAAACGATATGAATTACACCGAAGAACCATATGTGATAAAACTTTATCGAATAAAGGAAGTGGAATTTAAAAAAAGTGGAAAAATTCAAATTTTCTAAAAATTTGTGATACACATTATTAGAGTAGAGTAGGTACATATATATATATTTCGGCTTGTGTGCTTGATCAGAGACCCGAGACTTCGTCAAGTAAGGCAGACACAGAAAGAATTTTTACTGCAACAGAGAAAGGAAGGAAGTACACCAAGGGCGAAGGTGAGAATCGAACCCGCACCCGTTACAGCTCGCGGACTTTTAGAGTACACTCTTAAAACAAAAGAGTGAAATTCACTCATATAGGAGAAGTGGATTTTCGATACTGGAAAGGAGTGAAAATTAACTCAGACTGAGTTAAAATCACTCGTTTGGAGGGATTCTGTCGGAAATTTTACTAAACCAACGAGTGAAATCCACTCCAATAGGATAAGTATATTTTCGACATTGAAAAGAGTGAAAATTAACTCAGACTGAGTTAAATTCACTCGTTTGTTTTAAGAGTGTTGGTCTGCTATCCAAACCACTAGGCCATCCGGGCCCCTCCACATTAGTATCTGATATTGTTTTTCCACTAAGTACAGATAATGAGAGAATGAATATATATGGGAACCACTGTTTTCACAGCTTGTGTTTACTACTACAAGATGTGTTTAGCAACCCTAAAATAATATTCGCAAACTTTACATCCAGAATCAAGATAATAAGCCACTCAATGCGCATTTTAGCTATTCTGGATTTATAATGCTACTAAAATTAAAATTGCCCCCATATGCAACGGTTCACATTTCCACATTTCTTAGTATGGTTGGTTAATATTAATGTAATATGAATATCTCAATTCAGAATCATTAATTTTGGTCAGGACCACTTAGATAATGAGGATGTCATCAAAATAACTGTCTTTACGAAATTAATTTCAGCCACAAACGCACACGGAAGTATTTCGTAGTTGCGTATTAATATTGTATTATTGGATTGTATTCCTTTTAAAATATAAATGTTATGTTTATTATAGTTTTTCAACCACAAACGCAGACGGAAGTATTTCGTTGTTGCGTATTAATATTGTATTATTGGATTGTATAAGAGTAGCTTTCTAAATGTTTGTATACTTCAATTTTTTTCTGAAAAACTGTATTTGAACTATATTTCTGTAGTTGATTGTTTAAAATGATTAAGCAATACTCCAGATTTTAAATTAAAAAAACTATAATATTTGAAGTATTTTTTGATTTTGTCAGAAAACTTGACTGATCCTAGATATAGAATATTATATAGAATATAGATATACTAGCAGTATGGTCCCACCTTACAGGGAACCCGTTAACTTCGCATTGCTTAATTTTAGAGACATGCTTACTTGTGAAAATGGGGGACATTCATGGCCATATCCGCCTGAGCTTCAATTCCTAATCGCTGTGGTAAAAAACGCGGTTAGACAGGTAAGAGCAGTAGGAAAACATTAGCACGTGGTTCGAGAGCTGTATAGGATAACATTAGCACGTGTTTCGAGAGGTGTAGTATAACAAACCGCGTTGTTCCCCCTACACTCAATATCTAAACTAAATTCAATTCGTGTTGGCGCATGCGCAAGAAAAAAGCAAATAATAACAGAGAATGTTGTCAAGCCCCTGTTACGGCCCGGTCGTTGTGTTTTGAAGTCCCTGTTATGGTCTGCCTACAAATTAAAATGTACTCAAAATCAAACAAAATTAAATTCGTGTTGGCGCATGAGCACTTAAAAAGCGAACACTAATAGAGGATGGCGTTAACCCCACGTTTCGGCCCGGTCCATGTATTTGCAAGCCCTGTTATGGTCCCGCACTCTCACGTGGAGACGTTTTTTTGAAACTAATTATATTAATTAAAAATCACAATAATATGAAAAAACTAAGCCTCAGGTGCACACGTAGGTATTAAAAGGAATCTATATTAAAAATTTCGAAATTTTTAGAGCTGTCTAAGTAGGTCTTTTGCGATCCACAGACATACACACAGACAGACAGATAGACAGACTCTTTCTTTTATTATTATAGATAATACAGGGTGTCCTTAAAGTTCCCGTACTGACGATTCGGGAATTTTTTACACGAGAACCAACAAACTTAGAAACATTTTTTTTGTTAATGGTATAAAGCACTTTTAACAAAACGTAGAAAAAAATTTGGAACTTGCTTTTAGATTAAATGTTCAAAATGTCAGCCCCTTTCATCGAAGTTAGTTTATTATTACTATTACGAAGTTGGTTATTATTACTTTTTAGTTTATAAACGTAGTGTGGAAGCTACAATGTTTAAAAACATGCAAATTTAAGTCTTCAAGGGGAAAATAATGCAGCCTTCCATCTTTTGCTTCCTTCCTAAATAATGGACCACGCTTCCCTTCTCACGCTTCCTTCCTATACGTAATCCTTTCACGATATCTTTTACAAGATCCAGGAACCTAATTGTTTAAATTCAAAGACATAATTTTAAGATATGTTTCAGTCACATTATTAATGTTATCACAGCATTGGTGTTGATGCAAGAGGCTTGGAAGGTATTATTGCAAAATGATTCTACGCTTAACTTATTTCATTTTATTTTATAATAAAATATGCGTAATTCACTGCTCCGTTCTACCGAAATCTATAGGATCTATTATGGCTCTGCCTTTGGTAAGATATAAGTTTTAAAAGATTTTTTACTAAAACTTAAGTCAATAATTATATTATTATTTAACTATATATTTTAAGTAATAATTTTAGAAATTCGGAGGTTTTATTGTTGTAAGATTAATTAAATGTAAAAAACAGAATTGTTTTTTTTTTAAATTTACGAACTCCTTTTTTTTGTTCTGTATTAAATTAGCATATAATTTTAATATTTGCAATAAATATAACTCAATATCATTTGAAATAATGCATATATTAATACACTGTTAAAAATTTTGGTGCAAAGATTGCACCGGAATCCTGGAACTTTTTAGCTGGCACTATTTGGAGCGTGAATGTACCAATTTCGTAGTCAAAACCATAACTTTGATACATCGCAAAAGTAGAGAAACCAACGCTCCAAATAATGGTGGCAGCTAGAAAGTTCCACAATTCCGGTGCAAACTTGCGCCAAAATTTTTAACTGTGTATAATTTGTAATAATGCATATTTTAAACTGATGTGTTTTATAGATGGAATAAACATAACTCAATAGCATTTGAAATAATGCATATATTAATACACTGTTAAAAATTTTGGTGCAAGATTGCACCGGAATCCTGTAACTTTTTAGCTGGCACCACTATTTGGAGAGTGAATGTACCAATTTCGTGGTCAAAACCATAACTTTGATGCATCGCAAAAGTAGAGAAACCAACGCTCCAAATAATGGTGGCAGATAGAAATTTCCACAATTCCGGTTCAATCTTTAGAATTTTTTTAACTGTGTGTAATTTGTAATAATGCCTAGACTAATATAATTTGTAATACTGTTATATTAATGCATTTTGTAATAATGCATATACCTATATAATTCATAACAAATATACAAATAAATGTTACGATGGAAACTGTTTTCAAATTAATACAACTTTAAACTGATGTGTTTTATAGATGGAAAGCAACAGCAATGAAATAATAGATGCACTGGGCAGTAATGAAATAGTAGGTGAGAGTCTCCTAGATGCTTTCTAAATGACTTAATGTATTGTTACTTAGTTAGGATTTCAAAATTAATGTATTAGCTCTATGGGTCTGAATATGCCGCTTACTAATAAAATAAATTTAATGGGATCATAACCAGTTCAAAGAATATATTTTCATAGAAAAAAGATAATCCCCTAAGATGGAAAATCCTTAAAATCCAATGGCTGTGAAAGGTATTTTGAAACATTATGTCGGTTTGGCATGTTATCATACATTGAATAAGATAAATGCAAGATTCGGTATATAATCTAAGGATTTCGTTCTCAATTTTCTTAAGAACTCTATATTTTAAAAATAAGTAATGTAATACAATATATTTTACTGTAAGACTAACTTCAAATTTCAATATATTTGGATGCCTAAAAATTCGTATTTATCAACAAAAATTGAGATATATAATATTTTTATACCTTAGGGTAGATAGAGTTCAATTTTTTTAAAGAAACATTTAAATTTCATACATTTTCTACAATTTTTATTTTTAACAATTTGCATAAAATATTGTTTTTCTTTATGATTATGAATAGCACATTTCTATTGATTTATGACTAGCACAATTCAGGGATTTGAAAATCGCTGAATTGTGCTATTAAATTAAGAAAGATTGTTTGAACTATAAAAACACTTGCTGTTTAAACATAACTGTTGTTGTTATAATTTTTTTTGCTGGAAAATGAAGACAACAAACAGGCTGACCCTCTCGATACTTCTGGAGAGTTTGAAGGTGACATAATACTTGAAACGGCACAGGTAAGCCCATGCCAACTTATATAGCATTAAAAACAGCTCTAACAGTAAATGATGTAATTACTGTATTGAATATTTTATGACTTACTAATCCCTTTTAGTCCAAATGATAATTTGGCATCATCATTTTACATTTTTTTTATGATCGTCTATAGCCATTTATGTTATCAAAAAGCACATCATTCGATTCTTAAACGTTTTCTATCATAAATTATTTTTTATCAATCCCACTAGATGCTAGTCCTATAATTTTTATTAATTATGATCAGAAACATGATGATGCCAAATGGCATCACTTGGACTGAAAGGATTAAACTCTTCAAGCCTCACTGGAGCATAAGACATACAGCCTACTCCTCCAAGCCTCACGACCTTTAGCTTGACCTTCTTTGCAAATATAAATTTGTTTTACTATAACCACAAAATTTTATGAGAACACTTAATATTACTTCAGCGAAGGAATACCAAATAATCTAGTTTACTGTTTTATTAAACCCAAAATATATTAAATATCTTTTTCAATTTAGAAAAACTATAATGTTTTGCTAAAAAGAAAAACACCTGAAAATTTTCAAACCTAAAATGAATTTTCTATAGCTAAAAAATCCTTAACTATGCATAAAAAACTTTAGCTTAAAATATTGGCACTTTTTAGTTTAATTTTTTTTGTCTCATGAAACAGTTTAAAACTCTTCGTTTAATTAACATTATTTTGCGGACAATTTTTTCGGAGTTATTATGAACCAGATGTTCTCGAAAACAAGAGAATTATTCTCAAATCTCAAAATCCATTTGTAACAATGAATATAATATAAATAAGTGCAATTATGATTACGAAATTAGTAATACTTTTATAATTATATTTCGACTTATTTCTCTGTGTAATCAATTAAATTAATAATTTTCATCTAGGACAAATATGCAGTACGAAATGCGGACTTGAAATGGCCCGGAGGCATTGTTCCATACACTATAGCACATGACATTGGTAAAAGAACCTAATTTTATATAAGAACTGTTACAAATTAGCTTTTTTTAGAGACTTTATGTGCTATGTTAAAACAAATTCTTTAAAGTTTAGTTAAACTCTATTATTATGTAGGACTTACTACTTAATGCGGATGTGCGACACAGATTATGATGATAACTATGAATGTTCTTCATATATGATAAACAATAAATTTTAAGTTATGCAGTTAAAATTCAATGCACTAAACATTATAAAAATAACATAAAATGACTTGAAAAAGAAATTAAAAAATTCATATTGTTTTTAATAAAAAAATAAATTGTAGTCAAATATAAAATTATGATATTAAACCCACTTTTTTGGAAATAGATCTTAATATTTTTCATATTATTTTTAAAATTAATTGTAATTTTATATATCACATGCAATTAAGGTTTTTTGTATGGTAACATATTTCTGTACTATTCCAATGGGGAATTTTTCGACCATGTTTTTAAATAAAGTATACGGACATGTACTCACGAAAACTAACCAAAAATACAAATACAGAAAAAATGCTTTTGCCTTTATAATAATCAATAAGTTAAATTTTAAAGATATTAATTAGTTATACTTAAAACATTTTTTTGTTTGATATTTACATGCAGTTAGTGCTGCTATTTGCAGTTTTTGAATAATTACCAAAATTTTGTTTTAACTATAATTTATAAATATCTTTAAAATTACGCTTATTAATTACTTTAATGGCAAGATAACTTTCTTCTGTTCGTCACCTGACCAGGGCTCTAAATTACGATGCGTTATTGGCTGTGCTAAAGCTCCGAAAGGAAGCTAGAAATAGGCAGCATAAAACAATTATCTTACCTTTCTTTTTTTTGAGTACATGTCGTACTCTTTTTTAAAAAAAAAACAAGGTCAAACGTTTCCCCATTGGTATTGTAGAGAGATCTGTTACCAGACAAGACCTTTGAGCAATCACCGAATGAATGTTTTCTTATGTGCGTAGGTAAGAAGGGTCGCCAGGAGATCAGAAGGGCGGTGAATGAGTTCGCCCGGCACACTTGCGTGAAGTTCGTACCGAGGACTGACCAAAGGAACTATGTGTCAATCGTCAGGGGAGCGGGGTGAGTTAATGTAACGCAATTAGGGAAAGGGACGTCGCTTGAAAGAAAAGTATTTTTCATAAGAAAATCTGACAGTTTTCATTCACATAATAAAAAAAGTCACGTATTTGCTTTTGTAGCCGTTATTTTTGTCCCATTGATATAAGACTTGCAATAACTAAATCATAAGATTTCAAAATTTTAAATATGTTAGTTATGTTTAAAGTTACGTGACGTCAAACGTCAACGACAAAGCTTCCTTTAGCTTGAATGCGCCAAGAGATTCAGTGTTCTAGTTGTAAGACGCTTACCTTGTTACTGTGGGTTCAAATTGCACTATCTCTATTTTAAAAAGAACGAATTATTCAACGGGAAAAAGTATTTATACTTGCGATTAACTGTATTTGGCACACACGGAATGGATAGTTACTCTCCAATTGACAATTTTTCTTCTTCCGGAAACTCCTGTGCCTGTTTGAATTCGTAAATTTGACCGCATGTTTTTTTGCATTGAAAATATGGTTAGGTTAGGTTTGAATTATCATCGCACTAGAGTTACACGAAGGCTATTGGCGAAGGGTGTCTTATTTTAGAGCCACAGTCAGGTGACGAGCCGACACTTGAATAGGCACCCAACGCAACCGCTAAGGGCGACATCGTACGCAGCGTTAGGACTTCGAAGGATATTTTACGTGCACTCCCTCACACTCCCGTGCACTCCCAATTACGTTAATTGCAAGTATAAATATTTTTCCCCTTAAAAATATTCGTACTTTTTTTAAATCGAGAAAAGATTTCGCGTCAAGTGCAATTTGAACCCACAGCCTACAGTCGGACATTTTGGCTGCACGCGTGCGTTTATAGGTCGGCAGTTATTTTGGCGATGCCCGGACCCGAACCTGGGACCTTTCGCATGCTAGGCGAGTGCCTAACCGACTTTGTTCCCCAGCCCATGAAAACATGGAACTTATCTCTTAATGCTGTTTCAATCATGATAATTCTAACAAAAGAACTTTCGTCTCAGATGCTCTTCCCACGTGGGTAGGCGGGGCGGCAAGCAGGAACTGACCCTGGCCGAGGCCTGTGACAGAGTTACCACAGTGATGCACGAGTTTTTGCACGCTCTCGGGTTCTGGCACGAGCAGAGCAGGACCGACAGGGACGACTACGTCTCTATTAGATGGGAGAACATTAAACCAGGTGAGGAATATTTGTATGAATTTTTATTATAGCAACGACTTTTACAAATATTAATTTCCACTACATATGGCATTTATTATTAACATTTATCCATAAATAAATACAGGCAGCTCATGCAATAAAAGTCTTCTTCCTCAGGAGCTCAACAGTTCTTTACAGGCCTAGGCTGCCTCAACTTGTTTGTTCTGAGTCGTCTGGGTAAATGGGAGCTTAAGTAATGGGAGTAACTTGAATTTTTCTTCCGGGGTGGGGTTCTTAGTAACACGCCCAACCCCCAACCTGGAGGACCAGGGTGTTCCTCTTGGTCTGGTGTCTCTCCTCCGACCTGCCCAGGTGTCAATGACAGAAGCTAAGCTACCGAAGGCATAGCTCTCGGGATCAACAATACACGCAAGCCACCGCACCACGACAAAGTGAGAACACCTTCGCGGGGGATCTCATAACATTCCATAATTTCAATCTATAAATAAATACAGGCAGCCTATGTAATAAAACTAAGAAAAAGATAAGTATAACAGAAACACTAACAAGAAAATATCTAAAAAAAAACACGAATGATTTGTAAACAACATCTGAACAGTAACAATAGAAACATGGAGCAATAGAGAAAACAAGTGATGAATACAAAACGAAAGGAGTTCTTTAAAAGGAGTCTTAGTTCATTACGTCCCTTGCGTTCCAGTACAGTTTACACATGGCTCCGCGGTTCTGGGATTCAAAGACAGTCTTCCTTGTCTAGCCAGAATGTGAGCTTCGAAAGCATTTTCAACCCCCATCCCCGCATGCGGTTTTCTTCGAAACGGTGTGATCGTGTTTTCCCCCAACAGCCTCTTCTGGGTTTGAACTGTTCGGATTGTTAACCTTCCAACAGAACTTCAAACGCGTTAGGTTTAGAAGAACGATGCTCCCCCCGTTTCATAGAAAACCAAGCGAAGGGATGGGGGGGGGGGGGGGGGAGAAAGTCTTTTCGAAGTTCGCATTCTAGATAGATAAGGTATAGGAGTAGATTGCCAGCATTTATAGTGCCCTCTTCGCAGTTAAGTATTAATTCATTAAAGGCGATAGGCAAAAAAAAAAAATTATCATGCAAAAATAAGCTTTCTGCTTTACATTACCTATGACTTATGACTTTCTTGGTGGGGGGCAAGATCGCCAAGCACTGCGACTTTAAGTCTATTGTCATAAGTCATGAGCTTTCTGCTTTACATTACCTAACTAAACAAAAATTTAGCTACACGAAAAACGAATTTAAAAATTTAAAGTTAACGTTTTTATTCGGTAAGGAAGGTACACACAAAGGGCAACAAAGTTGGTATTTACAAATGCGTTATTAATGGGTTAAATATTAAAGGCTTTACTTCGCAACACATTTAAAGTTATTAACTGAAAGTCCATTGGCTAATATAATACATGATCGCACTATACTTCATTGGAAATTATTTTTTATGACCCATATTTGGTGAAAAAGAAGGAATTATTTATTGTAAAAAACCAAATTATTCTGACTATGCATTTTCTAAGACCGTATAATATGTGTTTATGGTTCTTGTTTATAAGAATGTAGTTTATTTATATTAATTAATCCGGAAAAATCGTAAAAATAAAAGTAACAATTAAATTTAAATTTCATCATCTGTGGAATTAGAAAATTGATTAAGGTGTAAAGCATTGCATGAAAATTTAAATTTTAAATTAAAAAAAACGATTACTTTGATTTTTAAAAATTCTGTTCTTGTAGAAGATGAATATAAATGACACCTAAACTTTTAAAATTTAATAAAATTGTAAAAAATAATTTGTTAAAATTTTTTTGTGGGTGTAGTGAGAAACCTAACAGTTATATGACGATTTTATACGCTCTTAAGACAAACGAGCGATTTTAACTCAGTCTGAGTTAATTTTCACTCCTTTCCAGTGTCGAAAATGCAATTCCCCTATAGGAGTGGATTTCATCCTTTTGTTTAGTTAAAACTCCGACAGGACCACTCCAAATGAGTGATTTTAACTCAGTCTGAGTTAATTTTCACTCCTTTCCAGTGTCGAAAATGCACTTCTCCTACATGATTGGATTTCACTCTTTTGTTTTAAAAGTGTATATCTCTGCAGAGGGTTAACTCTGTAATGCAAGAATTTTTATCATGCCGAAAAAATACTTTTGTATCTTTGATACTCATACGGGATTGATACTCATACATACTCATACTTTGATACTCATACGGATTTTGTACATTTGATACTCATTGTGGGAAAAAAACTGAAACAAAATTAACTGCATTAGAATTTAAATAATTTCAATTTTTTAAATTCTTGCCATATGGCAAAAACCATCTACAAAATCCCAATTTTGATAAGAATGATTAGAAAACTACTAAATATATTTTAAAATAACCCTCTTGAACTATAACTATTTTTTCAAAACAATTTATTTGTATTTAGTAGTAATATTATTATAGGGTAAGGTGGGGTAAGTGGGCCTACTTTTTGGCATAATTTGACTTTAGACCCTCATATCGGCCTAACAACTTATTTTTTTTGTGGTACATTATCTCATATGTTATTACTGTACCCATGGCAACCTTAACACAAATTGGCAAATAATAAATTTAAACAATATGTTTTTCTTTTTGGTTATCGGAGTGGCCCACTTGCCCCGCAAGGTGGGATAAGTGGGCCACCCCCCCCCTAATATATTTTTACACATTACTGGTAGAGATATGGTGGGGCAAGTGGAATAATCTACATGATTTTTTGAGCCATTGAAAAAAAAAGTAATGATGCATCTTTAATAGTTCCCCCATAGCAACTTTTTCTGGCATGCAAGCTTACTAAAAGAAAAAATACGTTAATTTTCATCTTGTCATTTTTGCATGTAGTGTAAAAAAATGTTAGGGCTACAGATTGTAAACTGGCCTATGTCAATGAATTGGTCTATGAATAGTGAATATGACTAACCCCATGAATCAGTCAATATGACTTTTTTTTAAGTATATTAAAGAGTTGGGGCACTACTTGTTGCCATATGCATTAGAGGGTAAATATTAACTACTTTTCTCCCCTATTTCAGGCGAAGAACACAACTTCCTCAAATACAATTTGGACGTCGTGCAGTTCTTGGGCGAGAGCTACGACTACCTCTCCTTGATGCACTACGGTGACCAATACTTCAGCAGGAACAATAGGCAAACTATTGTACCGAAACGACCTGTGGGCGAATACGGGATAGGACAGAGAATCGGTTTCAGTAGGACCGACATTAGGAAGGTCAACAAGCTGTACAATTGCAATAGACACCTTTAAAATACAAGCCAAAAGATTGCTTTTAAGGTAGGCGAATACCCAAAATTTCCCAAAATTCTTACATTTTTTCTATTGCTTTAATCTTTTCCAAATTTGGCATAGTCATTTCAAATCTAATGAATAATACTATTTAGGCTTTTGTTTTTATTTAAACATAATTTATTTATTTTAAACGGTGTTTTTCTTCTAAAAAAAGAGGTTTACGCCAACAAGTCTACCACATTGAATTTCCATCCTATGAACATTTATTATGTGTTAAATTTTTCGTTTTGAACTGATACATGCAATGACCTTCTAGAGTTACATACAACTTACAAGAAAAAAAAGTTATTAAGAAAAATGTTATAAATTAACCACACAAAAAAAAAGGATTCATTCGATTAACTTACACTTGGACATTTAAAAAAAACTTGTATATTTACAGCAGATGTTAGAAGTTCATGGCACAGATATATATTGAAATAGCATTTGTGAAAAATTTCAGGTAAATTAATGTCAAACTTTTTATGCTAGAAGTGTTGGCGTAAACCCCTTTTTTTAGTTGAAAAACACCGTTTAAAATAAATCAATTATATTTAAATAAAAAAAATTGCCCTAATAGCATTGTTCATTATATTTGAAATCACTATGCCAAATTTGGAAAAGTAATAGTACACATTTTACAATTTTGGGTATTCGCTACTTTAATGCGAAAATAGATGCAATCATTTCAAAATTAAAAAATATATTTATAAATAATTGTCTTGTAAATGTTACTAAAAATAGTGCTGTAATATTACATAATGAATTGTTGCTTTACAAAAGCATTCTATATCTTTGAGCAGCATGTTGAATGACTGCATTTGCCGTGAAAAAAAAATCTATATAATCATTAAAATAATTAAATTAGAGTTCATCGAAAATTTCTAGAATATGTATCTTAAATAGCTTTGTACAATTGTATTATATATTTTTGTTTGTAGTACATATATAAAATATCTCGTATACAATGCAATATTGGCTGGATTTGTTTACGAAAATGCCAAACGGTATCAATTCTAGACAAAACCAATTTGTATTTTTATCACCTTTTTACACAATTTTGTAATTTTCGCCAACAGACTCTTCCTACCAATGTGCATTTTAACCTGAATCTAAAGTTATAAGTTGACAAAAGTACAATTCTTAGAATAGAGCAACATTTATTTGATAACGACATTTAATACATCCAATCCTAATAAAAATCAGTTTAATATCCACATTACTTTTTTGAGAAGCATTTATTTAGGTATAGTTCTAGTATACACTGGCATACACTAATTGAAGTTGTAAAAAATCGAGACTTTTTGCATATATCTTCATCAGCTATTTTTTGCAATCATACTGTCCAAAAGTTGCCATTGTAACATACAAAATCAATCCACTGTACCAAATCGCGTACACTTACGTATCTAAAATTTGTAATGCCATACTAAATTAAAAGCTTTTCAATATCTAATTGTTAAAATTTTAGCAATTCTAATTATAAGTAAGATACAATCCCATTAATGTGATATGAGTATCCGATTCGCATTTCTATTAGCAATTAGAATCACTTAAGCAATAAGGATGTCATCAAAACAACTGCTTTTGGGAAATTAATTTCGTCTCAAATTTTAGCCAATGCAGATGAAAATATTTAAAAGTTATTATTAGCGTCAATCATAAAAATTTATCTCTTCATATCTTCAAAATTTCACAATCTTTTAACTATATTTATAGAATGCTTTGTGTCACTGTTAAAGAAATGTAATAGCTGGTTGATTTTTTTTAATTCATTCTTGTAGTAAAAAAACCACAACTTTCAAAGGGAAATAAAAGTTTTCGTGAAAATTTAAATAAATTAACGAATTAAGTTTTAAGTGCCATAATATTTAAGCATTAACAAGAGTAATAAGTAAAAATAGAGTAAAACCTAGAAATACTATTGTAAATAATGGTTTATGTACGAGAATTTGAGTATTAATAATCAATGAGGTCTCTACTTTCTCCAAAGAGCAAATATTTAAAACTGGCTACGAATAATGGAATTAGTGCACGAAGTAAACTATTTAAGTAAATGCAGATTGTATGGAAGAATTTTAATTACTGTACGCTAATAAATATACATTTTAAATGATGTTTCAGTGAAATTGATTGTTTTATTCTTGACAATAGTGTCAAAGTCAATTCATTATATAACTACTTTTAAACGCATGTTCCTTTCAAATGGGCTTAGACTTAAGCAAGGAGTTCTAGTAGGGTAGAGGAACGACTCGTACTGAGCTGCCATCGGCAGCCATGGCTCACCACGGAGCCCGACCAGAGTGGTAAGAGTGCTAGTTATTTTATAATTTTAATACCGAGAAAGGAAGTTCACCCAGGGCAAAGGCGGGAATCGAACTCGCACCCGTTACAGCGCGTGGACTGCTAGCGTTATGGCCAGCGATACAAGCCACTCGGCCATCGGGCCCCACATGCCGCCCTATATTATCTCCGTGTTGGTCCATGGTGCTGTTGCCAGGTTCAATCTCTACTCTACTATAGAACTCTTTGGATTTAAAACAGGTTTCACGTGGAATGATTTTAGATTCCTTTGTAAAAATTTTGACAGCATTTTCAAACGTAACATTTATGTGTCAAAGCAAAAGGCAAAATAAATATTAATATTGTTCTGGCTGTGACTGAAGGGATATATTTCTTGTTTTAAGCAAAAAATATATCTTTCTTTTCTGTCACATATTTATCCACTGAAGCCAACTTTATTTTATAAGCACTGTGAATTTGAAAATGTATTTTTGTAGAAAGAATTTAGGGAGAAACTTGGTATTTATATGAAAATGTTACCTTTAAATATAGTACACAAAATTTACTGTTATTGTCATTTATTTCTTTGAAATAATACATTGTTAACAACTACTAATTTTTTTCATAATTTAAAAGAAATAATCTGACAATATGAGTTTATATCTTTATATTTTTGTAGAAGTATCATTAATAGTATTATATTAAGTGAGATTTTTTTTAAAACAAATTTCTTCCTGTGACCATAACATAATAGCAAACTTTTAGATTTTGAAACTCATTCAATAAAAAACGTTATGTCAGTAATTGTGTACAAATTATATCAATTTAATTTTTTATAAGTTTAAATTTATAATAATTTAAAACTTTTTCTGTTCATAACCATAGAGTATTCAAATTTAATAAGGTTCACGCCAACACTTCTAGTATAAAAAGTTTTACATTAATTGACCTGAAATTTTTTTCAGATGCTATTTCAATATATATCTGTGCCATGAACCTCTAACATCTGGTGTAAATATACAAGTTTTTTTTTTAACGTCCAAGTGTAAGTTAATCGAAAAAATCCTTTTTTGTGGTTAATTTATAACATTTTTCTTAATAACTTATTTTCTTGTAATTTGTATGTAACTCTAGAGCAGGGGTTCTCAACCTTTTAAAAACTACCGCCCCCTTAAGGATTGGAAATAATTTTACCGCCCCCTTTGTGAAAATCTTGTAATTTTCTAAGGTATATGGAAGAAGAATACTGAATTATGAAAGGTCAAAATTTTGAGTAATTTTTTCACACCAAATTTGTATAAGGATAGTAACATTACTTTTTTGTAAATTAAAATGACTTGCGAAAAATGCTTTAAATGCACTTTTATGCTTTAAAAATATGCACACCTGATTAGATATAATTGAAGAAAAATACAGTAAAAAAATAATGCACTGTAAAAGTAGTATCAATCAAGAACATTAGTGAGATGGCTGTGGTTGATGGTTCAAAAACAGTTTCTGAATGTTTGGTTCAATGTTTTTCGATTCGAGAGATTAAGACGCGGGTACCCTCTTTCTACGATTTGGAGTCGACATCTCTTTTCTGAAATTAGTTCAGGAACAGCACTGAAACCTCTCTCACAAAGGTAAGGAGAAGGAAATGCAATCAAACATTTCTTCACGATAGTCCACAATCCTGGATAGCAGCAACTGATATTAGTTTGAAGCCAAAATTCCGTGAGATGATCATTATGAAAGTTGTCTTTCATAGTTTCATTTGTTGATAGTTATATCAATTCCTCCTGAATATCAATCTCGTCTTTTTCGATATTCATAAATGGGTTCAAGATCCCAATGGGGGAATTCCATTGCCAAAATATCCTTAAAACGCAAAAAAAACTTGTGCAAGGCCTCAAGGTGTTGACAGTAGACAAGTTTTTCCACACACATCAAGGGGTATTTTATTGCCGTTATGTAGCACAAGCTCATTTGCTATTGGGAACTGGCTAAATTCATGTCTACCAAAATTCTGCTGCCATAAAAGGAGTTTTTTTTTAAGAAGGCAGAAACGACAGATTTTGCCGTGATTAAATTCAGAACATCACCTTGAAGTTGCAAATTCACAAAATTAAATTTTGCAAAAAAAATTCGTCACATAAGCAATATCCATCTTAAACTGGCAAACTTTTTACTACTGTTAAACTTTTTTCTATCCAACATCGTTGATGGTATCAAAATAAAGGACGAGGGAAAGATAACTACTTTTCACAATTAATAGTTCGTTATCACGAAGAAGAATTTAAAATGCACTTGTCAAACTGGCCAAATAAAACTACTTACGACGCCGGAAGAACAAACGAACATTTTAATTTTTTATTAATACGAACAAGAATACACGAGTTTAAGTAACCAAGAAGCATTACAGGAGCAAAAGAACATTTTAATTTTTAATAACACGAACAAAAATACACGAGCTGAATAAACAAGAATCATTATAGGACTTGAAGCACTGAAGATGGCACGGACAACAAGTGAGATACACAGAGAGCGGGGCTTATATGATAGTCCTAACAATGGTAACCGGGTATTCAATGGTATATTTTCTTTTGGTACTTTTAAATTTAAGTTTGAATTCCCAAAATATGCTAATCGCCCCCTTACCACCCAAAACATACCCACTGCCCCCCTACCGCCCAAAACATACCCACCGCCCCTTACCAGCCTCCAACCGCCCCCTGGGGGGCGGTAACGCCCCCGTTGAGAACCACTGCAGAGGATCATTGCGTGCATCAGTTCAAAACGAAGAATTAAACACATAATTGATGTTTATAGGATGAAAATTCAATGTGGTAGACTTGTTAGCGTAAACCTCTTTTTTTAGTAGAAAAACACCGTTTAAAATAAATAAATTATATTTAAATTTAAAAAAAAATGCCTAAATAGTATTATTCATTATATTTGAAATCACTATGCCAAATTTGGAAAAGATTAAAGTTATAGTAAAAATTTTAGAATTTTGTGGATTTTTGGGTATTCGCCTACCTTAAATGAAAATATTTTTTTTACAAAAGTTTATTTTAACAACATAGGAGTTATTAATATTTTTGTAGTATTATTAATCATACACTTAACATAAAAGATTCAAAATATACTAATATTCAACTGACCTAAGAACTTTACTTTAGCCTTATCACAAAAAGCCATTATAAAACTTTTTAGACGCACACAAGAATAAACCATAAAATTTAGTTACGCTTGCTACCACCCGCTTTGCCATCATTGCTTGAAAGGATGCATGTTTCCCAATAAAGTCCAAGGCCTTTTTTTAAGCAGCCTTGCTTCCGCATTAAATTAACACTTAGTGTTCCTTAACATAAAAAACTACCATAGTTGGAAACAATGGCTCCAACCCCATGCAGTCAGCGTCCATTAGCCATGGACTCTAATTTTCCCAATTCGAAAATATTGTTCGGCATAAATAAATCTGAGAGTGCTTCCCTTTTCTTTGTTAGCAGAAATCAGGTTACTTTAACGGGATTTTGACTTCTTTTTTTCTTCTTTTTGTTGAAATTGAGATTCGGCGTACTTAAGCGTTAATCCTACTTTACTGTTAAGAGGAATAATGAGGTTTTGGCTGATTTTTGTCCCAAAAAAATTTGTATTTAGCTGAAGTTTTAAGGTTTGATTCTACGAATTCAGTTAGTGAAAAAACTAACTGCGTTTACGATTCCTAATAACTGATAAAAACTGTCAGAAAAGTTTCCTAAAATTATGGAGGTGGCGCGCGATAGATGACAGCACCAGTCGGGTATGTGTGTGTTGTGTCGGTCTTATTGACGAAGGCTTATAAGCGGGTCTCTGACCAAGCACACAAGCCAGAAAATATATATCTACCAACCAACCAAGTTGCCCTTTTGTCTTAGTTTAGTTTCTTAACGGTTGCGTTGGGTGCCTATTCAAGTGTCGGCTCGTCACTTGACTGTGTCTAAAATACGATGCCCATCCCCAATATCCCTCGTGTAGCTCTAGTGCGACGATAATTCAAAACCTAAAACCTTAGTTTGGTTTAAATTTACTAATATTCAACTGACCTAAGAACATTACTTTAGCCTTATCACAAAAAGTCATTATAAAACTTTTTGTGCTCACACAGAATAAATCATAAAATTTAGTTACGCTTTCTACCACCCGCTTTGCCATCATTGCTTGAAAGGCTGCATGTTCTCCAATAAAGTCCAAGGCCTTTTTTAAGCAGCCTTGCTTCCGCATTAAATTAACACTTAGTGTTCCTTAACATAAAAAACTACCATTGTTGGAAACAATGGCTCCAACCCCATGCAGTCAGCGTCCATTAGCCATGGACTCTAATTTTCCCAATTCGAAAATATTGTTCGGCATAAATAAATCTGAGAGTGCTTCCCTTTTTCTTTGTTAGCAGAAATCAGGTTACTTTAACGGGATTTTGACTTCTTTTCTTCTTCTTTTTGTTGAAATTGAGATTCGGCGTACTTAAGCGTTAATCCTACTTTACTGTAAGGGGAAAAGTGTGGTAAGGGCCTATTTATTTCCCATAAAAATTTTTGTTTGGCTGAAGTTTTAAGGCTTGAATCCAAGATTTCAAATCGTGAAAAAACTAACTGCGTTTGCTATCCCTAATCACTGATAAAAACTGTCAGAAAAGTTGCCCAAAATTGTGGAGGTGGCGCGCGATAGATGGCAGCACCTGTCGTGTATGTGTGTTTGGATATGTTGGGTCGGTCTTACTTGACGAAGGCTTATAAGCTGTATACTGACCAAGCACACAAACCTGAAAATATATGTCTACCAACCAACCAAGTTGCCCTTTTGTCTTAGTTTAGTTTGAATTATCATTTTATTAATTATTATTTTATTAAGCTTGAGCTATACATGATGGCTATTGGCGACGGGCGTCATAATTTCGAACCACAGTCGTGTGAAGAGCTGACACCTGAGTACGCACCCAATGCAACCGTTAATCACCGTTAGTCACCACACGCATCATCTTGACTTAGGAGAATATTTAACGTGCACTCCCTCTACACGGGGTATCATTCGCCGGACATTTGTTTTTGGCTGCACGGGCCGTTTAAAGTCGGCAGTTATTTTGGCAGTGCCCGGACCCGAACCTGGGACCTTCTGCATGCAAGGCGAACGCTTTAACAAGCTCTGTGTGTGTTTAACAAACTGTGCTCCCCAGCCCCCCTTTTTGTCTCAAAAAATATGATTCCAGAAACTGTAGCAATTGTGTGGTAAACTTCTCTACCACATTAGGTTGAACCATCTCACAGGTATTTGTTTACAAAACTCGAAAAATGGTTCATTTGAATACCGAAAATATACATATGGTGAAACATTACACCAAACAGCCTTTGCAGCTACTGAGAATCAATATTATGATAAACCAAGCAGGAAATTGTTAACAGTGTTTGTTAGTTTAAAGATTAACTCAACTACGAACCAAACACTCTTCACAAAAGCTACCCCTGCCATTGTGGACAACTATGGAACAAATGGAGTTGGATTCCTTGGAGTTTCGATTAGACTATTTTTAGACAAACTGTTTATTTGGTTGATTTGAGAATTCCAACGTTCGATACTTTCAGAATTTAAGATATTTTGGTAATTCTAAATCCGGAAAGTAATACTTGTTATATACTCCCGTTCGAAAGTATTAGTATGGCCAAATGTATATCGAATATAAAATACTCCACGAGACAAATTCAAGAGAAGGAATGACTTAACGTCTTTTGCAATTCATAATTTTCATGGAGTAGCGATTTCTATTGATTTTTGTACATAAAGGTAGTGGATATGGAACTACAACTATTTAATAAATCCCGTGTAGTTTCGGTTAGAATAATTTACACCCTCTGTTGATTTTGTTTATTTGGGAATTCTAATGTTCGATAGTTTTCGCAACTAAATATTTTGGTAATTCTAAACCCGAAATGTGTATAATTAATGTATATATACTTCCCTTTCGAAAGTATAAGTATGGCCAAACGTATAATGAATATTAAATAAACCTAACTTCAAGAATAGGTAGAAATCTGTAAGCGCGTTCGTACCACGAAATGACTTACAACTACTACTTCTACAATTCATAATTCTTTGAGTAAAACGATTTCTATTGATTATATTTTTGCACATAAAAGTAGTAGATAAAAAATAAGTTTAAATCGGTAAATACGAACCTTTAAGTTTCATAATTACATAGAGTAAAACGATTTCTATTGATTTTTGCACATAAAAGTAGTACATAAAAAAGTAAGTAAAAATCAGTAATGCGAACCTTTAAAATTCATAATTTCATGGCATAACGATTTCTATTGATTTTTGACCACAAAGTATTGGATTAAAATATTAGTAAAACCGGTAAATATGAACCTTTAAGTGATTGAAACTTTATATATTTCTTATTTCATATTACAGTGGAATTTATCTTTAAGGCTTAAGTGAGTGTATCACGGAAAGAAAAAAAAGGAACATCAAATTTCCATTTGGTTTGGTTAAGTGGGTTTGGAAGAGAAACGCAAAATCGAAGCTTTGGCTTATGGAAGCTGATTAACTGAATGCAATTATTATTTACTTTTGTGTGACCGTGAAAAAATTAGAAGCACTTGGATAGAGAGCCATTTGTATGGGTAAATTCTATTAGAAGGCTGATGAAAAGGACAAATGTTTTCATTAGAAAAAGATAGTGTTAATTATGCCTTTACTTTATTTCTCTTCGGTTAATTTAATATCGTAAGAGAGAAAATTAATTCTAAAAACTGTGACACAGAATTAAAAACCATTTTGAGTAGAAATCAAAGAGTAAAATTTGTTTTTAATTTAAAGAATATTTTGTCAAATTCGATTCATTTTTTTTATTAGAAGCCACTCTAAACATGTTACCAGTCCAAACATGTTACCCATACCAAAATAATCAATACTCTGGGGGTGACAAGTCAATTCTGGGGATCCTCTAGTTATCCTCTGTCTCTAAAAATTAGATGGATCCACTTGTGCGTGTGTTGTGTTTGTCTTACTTGACGAAGGTTTATAAGCGGGTCTCTGACCAAGCACACAAACCTGAATATATATGTCTACCAACCAACCAGGTCTTGGGTTCACGTACAAAGTATGAATATGTAAGCCACATAAAAATAATTTTCCAAAAATTCTCTTAGTCCAGTAATCTTACTCCATAAAATGCAATGGTTACCCAAATACAAAATATAGATAAACCCATTGGACCTTATTTCATAGTTATTTTTTTAGGAATGCTTTTACGACCAAAATACATCTTTCCTAAGTCTTGTCTACTGGTCTACTAAGACTTTTCTACTTCCTTACTGGACAGAAAAAGATTTCATGACAGTATTCCAGAAGATTTTGTGCAACGTTTTCTGTGATCCGAAAATTCTCAGAGTCTCTTTGAAATGTATCCTTTCTATATAAAACAGGGTATGTGTCTACTATAATGTGAACATTATACTATTTTCGATTATCATTTAATAAATTAATTCATTTAACGGTCATTAAATACCTAAATTAATTTAAATATCTTTTGAACCTAAAAAGTTCAATGGCAGCTACACTCTTAAAACGAACGAGCGATTTTAACTCCTTTGTGTGTTAAACCTCCGACAGGATCACTCCAAACGAGTGATTTTAACTTAGTCTGAGATTATATTCTTTCCTTTCCAGTGTCGAAAATGCACTTCTCCAACTGGAGTGGATTTCACTCTTTTGTTTTAAGAGTGTATCGTGCGAGATTTTCTCGAAAACATTATTATGACATTAAAAAAGTACTGGGAGCTTTAGTACAAAATTTGAAGTTCATGGCTCTTTGAGCATAAGACAGATAGACGAAACAATGATTAAAAATCACTTTTTAGTATAAGCACAATCCAAAGCGTATAAAAAACACTAAATCTCCATTTAGGATATTTGACCCCATTGCAATACTTATATTACCTTTTATTGCATAAGGTAATTGTAAGTAAAAATGAAATTAAATTCATGAAACACGTTAAATAGCTGAAACTTAAAAAGTTCATTACAATACTTCCTTTAATTATTATTCCCCTGTATATTTATTTATCTGAATCAAATCTCAAACTACATTAGGATCATATGTCCCTAATTTTTCTGAGCAAATTTTATTTAGTAAAACTAATTACTTCCATCAATATTTCAGATCTATATGAAAAAACAACAACAACAAAGCATTAAAATTAATTTCATAAATGATTTAAAATTCCTAATATCTTTAAAAAAATTCCTAATATCTTACAAACACATACATTGTAATTTCATTAAATTAATGAGTGACAAACATTGTAAAACCAAATATTTGCTCTTCAAGTTCAATGCTCTTTATGCAATTAAAATGCATCGGATTTCTTCCTCTTGGATGGCTGAAAAATAAAGATCTTTTAAGTGATAGCCGAGAGGCATTCCCCTAGAAACAAATTGTACTTTTAACATGAGTTTTTTTTAAAAGAGATCGGTTTCTATTAAAAACTTCTTATATGTGCTTATTTAATGGTTTTCAGATCAATGAGAGATAAACGATTTTGCATTTGAGAAGCATTAACTTTTCTGATGGTATTTCTTCCGTAGCCACCAATATGCACATTAATGTAGAACCAATGTTGAATTACTGCTACAACTTTTGCTTTCTTTGGTTTAATATACACATGTTCAACAAGGAGGTTTTGCATCTTAAAGGTGATTCGTGTAAAAAAATAGACTCTCCTTTTTATTATTTAGAAAAGTACTAAATAATTTTCATAAAACTATTGTCTTATTTTTTCGATACACTCATTAAAACTACAATAAAACAACTGTTTTTCATGTAAGTTCTCATGTCTTTTGTTTTTTAAAGCGTTTCTAAAACAGTTAATACCCCCTCCGCCAGGAGTGACCTGAAAATCCCTTTTTTATATATTAAGGTTTTCTGGTACCAAATGTGTCAACAAACCAAATGTGTCAACTTTTTAGTTTATTATACTAAAATAGCAGTAAATATTATATCACGGAACTTTAAAATGGATGTCATAATTTTGATATACATCGCAAAACAATATAGTTTATAGTTTTCGTCAATTTGCACAAGGGTAAAATAAACTCATCCTATCCCGATCACCAGTTGCATTCGAACAGCAAAAAATTATTGTTCGTATATCATCAGCACAATTCTTGCATTGAAACTACACACCACAGAAATTTTGTGTAAGTTTTACGCAATACTTGTGTTAAACTTGTTCCACATACTCGTGTTAAACTGTTTGAACACATTTTTTTTCTGAGTGTAGCTTTAATCTGGGGTTGGAGATTGAGAGGTAAAGCCCCATATGATGCTATCAAATAATTTTCACAATTATTTCAAAGAAATCCCTGAATAAACACCAGAACCAACTCAACCCCGCACAATATCGCATCGTTATTTTTTTTCTTTACTTTTATCCTCCGAGGGCCGACTCCTAAGTATTTCAATCCTGACGGGACACGAAAAAGATTTCATGGCGGATAGTCCTCCGTGTATACGAATCAGGGATTACGCCTCCTAAGGCCTCCAGGAGTGATCCAAAAATCCCTAAAATTTCTGTAAATAATGTTTTCTGGTTCCAAAAACTTTTAGGTTGTTATTAAAAGAGCAGTAAATATGTTAACTTACAAACTTATATCACGGTACTTTAAAATGAATGTTATAATTTTGATATGCATATTTCATAAGACAATATAGTTTACAGATTTTGTCAATTTGCACTAGGGTAAAATAAACTTTTTCTCTCGAGATCGTCAGTTGTATTCAACCAGAACAAATTAAAGTTCGTATGTCATCAACAACAACGTTTCAATATAAGAATTGTTTCGACACAATTCTTCAATTGAAAGTACACACAACTAAAATGTTGCAAGTTTTGCGCAATACTTGTGTTAAACTTGTTCCATTTCCGCTGTTTGAACAAACTTTTTTTTTCTAAGTGTATCTTTAATCTGGGGTTGGAGATCCATTGGTGTAACACGTCTAATACTATCAAATAATTTTCAGAATTATTTCATAGAAATCCCTGAATAAACTCCAAACTAACCCAACCCCATATTATATCGCCTCGTTATTTTCCTTCTTTACCTTTATCCTCCGAGGACCGACTCGTAAGTATTTCAATCCTGACGGGACACGAAAAAGATTTCATGGCCGAGGGTCCTCCATGTATACGAAACAGGGATTACCCCCCTCCAGGAGTGATCCGAAAATCCCGCAACGAAAATCAATACCCTTCGGTCCAATTATCCTCGAGTTTCCTGGAGTCGTACCGGTTTATACCGGATTGAGAAGAATCAATCCCGTAATGAAAATGGACATATGGGAGATTTGTCGGTTGTCATCCAGGTATTGCTGTTCTTTGAAGGTGTTTGGTTGACGACTCTGCCGTGTGGTGTTATCAGTTTTTTTCCCAAGGAAAGAAAGATTTATTTGAGTTGCGTTATCAAGGGGGTGAAGTGTTTCTTGAAATATATATTTGGACTAATGTAGTTATTGCGTTTGTGAAGTGATTTATTAGGTTTTGAAAGAAAAATGTTTTTAACAAAATTTCAGGCGTATATCTATGTAGGGGTAGGGGGTAGGTACATAGATATTGCGGCTTGTGCTTAATCAGAGACCGTCAATTAAGACAAACACAGAAAGAATTTTTACTGCCACAGATAAAGAAAAATACGTCCAGGGCGAATGCGGGAATTGAACCCGCACCCGTTACAGCACGCAGATTGCTGGCGTAATGATCCAAGCCAATCGGTCCAAACAACTCAAGGGTGAATTTTTTAAAAATAAAATACGCCATTATTCAAGTCCCTAACGAATAGACTGGATACTACATCTTAGTTACACTCTTAAAACAAAGGAGTGAAATCCACTCCAGTTGGAGAAGTGCATTTTCGACACCGTAAAGGCATACATATTTACTCAGACTGAGTTAAAATCACTCGTTTGGAGTGATCCTGTCGGAGGTTTAACACACAAAGGATCCACTCCAAAAGGAGAAGTGCATTTTCCAGTCTGGAGGAGTGAAATCCACTCAGACTGAGTTAAATTGGGAGTGTTTGTTTTAAGAGTGTATGACTTAGGAGAAAAGGATTTTCGTAACTACACCATTTATATTGAAAAAGGAGAATCCAGTGAGTAATTGTACTTAAGTTAATAACAGATTTGAAGTTAAAATTTTACGATTGACAACCTAACCAAAAAGCCACAAATTACGTCCCCTCCAAAAAGCCAAACTATTTATTTATAAAGTTATGCTGAAATCCACCGCTTTCACACTCCAATGAGCTAACCAATAACATAAACCACTAAACGTGTAAAAGCGACATATTCTACCATGTAAACTCAACATCTGAAATTCCACTTTTCAAATTACACTAAGATAAACTTTCCTTTTTGTGGGACTCACTGGCATTTTCTCTCATGACACAAAATCTGTCTACTTTGAAAATAAAGCTCCCAATGTGACTTCAGAGCCGAATCGGAAAAAATATCAAATGAAAAAAAAAATAAAACTAATAATGTTTATTTAGAAAAGGTTTTGTATGTTCAGTGCTTCCATTACTTTTTAGTAATATTGGGACAAAAAAAGGAATTGGTAAAGAAGTAAATTTGAAGAATAAAAAAGTATTTCTAGCAATACGCGGGCGGTAGATTAATAAAGTAGTGTTTGCCTTTCTTTTTGAAATGCTAACATTATATCATAAGGATTGACTTGATATTTATATACTTCTATATGGGCTAAACTAAGCCTTTCATTTGGTGTATTATCTAGTTTTGCGTGGGTTTTGCTTCAGAGGTAAACAGCAGTATAATTAGAAACACACTAAGAAAATAAAAGATGAAGAATGGAGACCCCGACTAACCGTCTCATCAGGGGGTCTAGTCACCCGAGATCTCCGGAGGCGTTTCTGAAATAGACAAGGAGTTCTATAGTAGGGTAGGGGAACGACTCGTACTGAGCTGCCATCGGCAGCCATGGTTCACTACGAAGTCCGAATAGAGTGGCAAAAGTGCTAGTTAGTTTATAATTTCGATACTGAGAAAGGAAGTACATCCAGGTCAAATGCGGGAATCTAGCCCGCACCCATTACAGCGCGAGGACTTCTAGCCTTATGGCCTGCTATCCAAACCACTAGGCCAACGGGCCGCACATGCCACCTTATATTGTCTCCGTGTTGGTCCTTGGTGTTGTTGCCAGGTTCAGTCTCTACCCTGCTATAGAACAGTTTGGAAATGGACTGCCCGCTGTAAGCAGAAAGCGGCAGTCCACAGTCCCCGACGCCTCCGAAACTAAGCAAAGAGGAATAAAATATAGAGGAACAAAAAATACGGAACTAAGCACGAACATTCAACAGTAAATATGAGGACGACCGTACTCGGCAGACACACCAATTTATAAGCATCATCGCAGAAACCACAGATCCGCACAAAATGAGCAAAAACAAAATTAGAATCTAAAATTGCTATGTCACCCGGAAAACAATTCATTGATAAATTGTGTTTAAGAATATTAATGACATAATCAAAATCAGCCTTGTTGTCGTTTTATATGGACTAAACTAAACCTTATGGTTTATTATATATTTTTGCTTGAGGGGATTTCACTTCAGACGTAAACAGAAGAATAATTGGTCTTTATACGTAAGCTCGATTTTAACTTAAGATTGCCCACGTTGCATAAACTTGCAAGTTGAAACTAAAGAAATTCTTAAAGAACTAAAGAATTAAAAGAAAGAAACTAAATAATTCTTAAATTGCACGCTATGAAGAGTTAATTCTTATTAAGAAGCCAATTGAAAGGTGCAGTTTCGAAACTTTTACTTAACTTTTTAGAGTATCTTTTTAAAACATAACTTTTTAAAATAAATTAATTTAACAATTTTTTTTACAATGCTAATGCAGGTCTACGAAAACTAATGAACTAAACAAGGTAAGTTTTTAGAGGAAGTATGAAGCTTATATTGAAGAGATAAATAAGGACTGACTGAACAACAATTATCAAATACAAGTGTTTTTTAATCAGGACTCATTAATTTTTGTTTACCAATAATTTTTTCAAAATAAATATTTTTTTATTATTAAAAATAACAAACATTAAGATACAAAATAGATCTTTTTCATTTTAATATAATTGTGTATCTAAATCTGTAACTTCTAAAAAAATATGACCATAAAAATATACATAAAGTTCCTTTAAATGATAAGAATATATGCTAAATACAGAAAATAAATCCTACTGTACGTTTCAAAAATACATTTAAAATGGAAAAAATAAAAATGCTAATGCTTTCATTGAAAAGCACATAACATAAAAAATTATAAAAAAAAAAGTCAAATTGCATGGGGATTAAATTCAATATTTGATCTACAAAAAACTCATTTTGATTTCTTTGTATTTGCATCATTAAATGAAGAAAAAGGTCACTCTCATTGGAATATTTCCATATGCACTTAAATTTTTTATTTAATGACAAAAGAAAAGAGCGTGGAGGATAATTGCCCTAAGGACATAACATTTTTTTCTACTTCTGAATTTTTTTTTAATTAACGTATTTTATCCTAGAACTTCTAATTGATTAAATTATTTTTTTAACACATCTCTTGTCTATAAAACTCTAAAAAGTGCGAACTGTTGAAAGTAATTTAAATATGTTATAAGTCACATAGGATTTTAATCTGAAGTAAGAGGACAAAAAATGTTGTCAATGTGGAAAAATGGATCGTTTGGTTGGTATACATATATTTTCAGGCTTGTGTGCTTGGTCAGAGACCAACTTATAAATCTTCGTCAAGTAAGACACTCAACACGTACAAATTCACACGCAGACACACGCATACGTGACAGATGCTGCCATCTATCGCGCGCCACCTCCACAATTTAAACATGTCCCTGAAGGGGAGGGAAATAGTCTTCAGGAACCTGTACCCGTGGGAAACTGGGTAATGACCGCCCACAAGGCTTTCGAACCCAACAGATTTAATGAGCCACGTACTCCGCATGTACTCGGTGGGTTTTCAGCTGCCTGGACTCGATCGCGGGACCTTCCGATCCGGAGATCGAGACTCTGACCACACTGCGCCCTACAGCCCCTTAAAAATGGATTGTTCTGGAGAACCGGAAATGCTACTTCTATTGAAAAATATTTAAAGGGAGAAAGAGAGAGAGAGAGAGAGAAAGAGAGAGAGAGCGTGATGAGAAATTTTGCTATGACTACGATATAAGCAATTGTCTAATGTCATCTAGCGATTCAACTAATGGCATGTAACGTAGAAAATTAATAATATCTGACTCAGGTGCCGTGTTTTAGAATATTACTTTCTGTTTAGTATTTTTTTTTTGTGAAATGGAAATTGCTGGAAAGATGTTGAGGGTTACGCGTTGAAGTAAATAATAAGTATTGGTCTTTACTTTGCAAATTACAATACTAATATTTGCTGAGAACTAGAAAAGATTTTTCTATTTACACAATTCTTCAGTTTCCGCTATCTGAAAAAACTCACAACCAGAAAGTATTGGAAAAAAGAGATGCTACAGTTTTCACATTATTAACACTTTTCTTTTTTGATGTTAAGGAAAGGTTTATCACATTGTAGTAAAAAAAATTTCTACAATAAATATAAATTTACTGGAATAACCCATGTACCAAATACTAAACTTTTCTTAAATTTTAGAAATACATATTATCTAGTTATTGATAGAAATGCTTTATAAAATGTGAATAATATTAATATAAAAATACATTAACTAAATTTCCATTGAATTTAGTTAAATACATTCTAAAATAAAAATTCGTAATAGAACTAATTTGTTTTGAAATATTTGTAAAAAATTCAGCATCTGTTGGGAATAGTTCTCAGAATAGTTGGCTGGTTGGTAGACATATATTTTCAGGCTTGCGTGTCCTTGGTCAGAGACCCGCTTTCGAACCTTCGTGTGTTGTGTACACAACACACTCACACATACGTGACAGATCTGCCATCTGTCGCGAGCCACCTCCACAATTTATACATGTCCCTGAATTGGAGGGAAATAGTCTCCAGGGGCCCGTACCCGGGGGAAAATGCGCAATGACCACCCACAGGACTTTCGAAACAAACAGATTTTACGAGCACGTACTCCGCATGTACTCGGGACAAACACAAACATCCATGACTTACCGGGATTCGAACCCGAACTCATAAGCTCCAAGGGCTAGCTTCCTAACCGTTGTGCTGCCGGATCGTCCTGGAAATATATTGCATAGTTGTTTAATTATAGTTGTTTAACGCAGATAAAGTAACGAACTTATTTTAAAAAAATAAATTTAAAGCGAAGTTAAGCCTCCAATGAAACTTTATACTTAGCCTGAAATTGTTTAATACTGTGGAAGTCCCATTTTTTACAAAAACAATTTGCTCACTAATGTACAAACCTTAGAAACTTTATAACCCTAACAAACGCATGTACATACTTCAGTTACCAAAGAAGGTGATTTAAAGTTTCAACGGTAATAATTAACCGGAAGTTTAAAAGGTCACGTCTATAGAAAATTTAGCTATAAGAAATTCGGCAGATGTATTAAATTAGTTGCACCCTTACCCGTAATTAAAACTTTGAAGAACGCGTTAAAAAGTGGAGTTATGCATGCATACATTAAAGTTATTATGCTTCGAAATAATTAAGTTCGTTATACATAAAATATTAATATTGAGTAAGATACCTTTTAAAAGTTAATACTAATGCAGGTCCACTAGTTGCATGATCAGTTTTTTTTAAAAAAAATATGATACTTTTCTTAGCAGTTCTACTTAAATTAATGAACTAAAAGGTAAGTTTTTAGAAGAACAATAAAACTTATATTAGAAATATAAACACCGTCCCAGAATTAACCAAGTATGTCAAATTCAAGTATTGGTTCATCGGAACTTTTTCTTTAGAGAACTTTTAGAATTATTTTCAGAACTTCTTCTTTAATCGGAACCATTTTTCTTTAACCATAATTTCTTTCCAAATAATATTTTTTTCTAAAGATATTTTTATTATTATTATTATTTAAAAATGAAAAACTTTAAGCTTCAAAATAACCATTCAATTTTCATAAGTGTGTATGTAAATCCGTAAATTTTTATAAATAAGAATAAAACTCCGTTAAATGATAAAAAAATATATATTGAATAGAAAAAGAAACTAGTTACGTTTCTAAAATACACTTAAGAAGGTAATGATGTATATGGTAATGTTTTAACACACATTGAAAAGCACCCAGTAAGTAAATTTTTTTTTTAAAAAGTCAAATTTCAAGGGGATCAAACTCAATATTTGATCGCCCCAAACACTCATTTTGAGTTCTTTGTATGTGAATCATTAAATTTAGAAAAAGGTGACTCTCGTTGGAATATTTCCATAAGCACTTAACTTTTTATTAAATGATAAAAGATAGAAGTATTGTGGATAATTGTACTACGTACATTATAATATTTGACTCTAGCTATTTATTTAAGTGTTTGTTTAAACTACTTATTTTATCTTTGAACTTCTAATTGATTAAATTATTTTTTGTCAATAAGACACTGAAATTGGGAAATGTTGAAAGTAATTTAAATATGTTATTGGAATAAAATTATCTTAGGATTTTATTCTGAAGTAAGATGACAATGAATGATGTTGAAGTGGTGTTCACTGAATGCTTTTCGAACAGGATTCTTATATCAAATAATACACTGCTCAAAAAAATTAGGGGAGCACATGTTTTAAACCCTTTCGCTCCCAATGATTCCATTGGGAATCATCAGCTTGTGATTTTTTTCTGACTCTTATGTATCGTTAGATACATCGTTAGATGGAAGAATAACGTATTTTGAAGAATTTAATATATTTTTTTTATATTAATGAAAATATGAAAAATATGGTAAAATAAATTTCACTTTAAAACAGTTTTAGAAAATAAATTGACCCTAAATTTTTCATGTTTGCAATTTTTAGATGTTTAAAAATATATTTCAACTATTTTTAACAAAAAAGTTATGAAAAATTATTGTTATAATTTATTAAAAAATTTTATTCCATTTCCCCCCTTTAAATTTAAGTATTAAAAACTTAAAATTTTTTCTCCTGTTTTTTACTATTTCATTTCGAATGCATAGTGAACCTATTTAACAAATTTTAGATTTATGGTATAAAAATTAAAAAGTTGGGAGTGAAGTTAAAGTTGGAATTAAAAAGTGCTCTCCTAATTGTTTTGAGCAGTGTAGCTCAGTAACTTTATACGTTGGTTGGTCGGCTGGTTTACATATATTTTCAGGCTTGTGTGCTTGCCTAGAGAGCCGCTTATATGCCTTCGTCTAGTAAGACAGTCACAACACACTCACATGCACACATATACGTGATAGATGCTGCCATCTATCGCGCGCCACCTCCACAAATTATACGTGTCTCTGAAGTGGAGGGAAATAGTCTCCAGGAACCTGTACCCGTGGGAAACTGCGCAATGACCGCCCACAGAACTTTCGGACCCAACAGATTTAACGAGAACGTACTCCGCATATACTCGGTGAGTTTTCAGCGACCAGGACTCGATCGCGGGACCTTCCGATCCGTTGATCGAGACACTGACCCCAGGGTGCCTCACAGCCCCTTTATACATTACAGTATGCGTCAAATCCGGTAGTTCTGATTTTCTGCAGACTTGTTTACGATGCTGGCCTAATGAATAATCCAAGTTTGTGACCTCGAGCACCGAACGCAACTTGTTTACTGAATTTGAAAATATTATTTACCGTGAAGAGTAGTTTTCATTTTAATATTAAAGAAATAATAATTTTAAAACTAAATTATTGTCTTTGCATCTATAAAGCCTACACCCTCCCTTCTGAGGACGCAATCACTGTCATTTATCACTGTCTTTGCTTTCTACGAAAAAAAAAAAGTTCTCGCTTTAAAAACAAAAATTTTGAACCTGTAATATACTTTGAAAAGACATTAGGGCAATTATGGTGGTATTCTGTTGTAAAGTTTAACTTATTGTAAAAAATTGTAAGTAAGTTAATTTATTTGTGTCAGTTGCCGTGTTAGAATTTTATTAACCGTGCTGTAATTCGTTCTGAAGAAGAAATTGCTAGAAAATGTTGAGGTGTTGGTGTTGAAGTAAATATAAGTATTGGTCTTTGCATTGGGAATTACAAAACTAATATTTGCTTAAAACTAGAGATGCTGTTTTATTTATATAATACTTCAGTTTATTTCCGCTATCTGTAAAAACCAACAGCATAGAAAGTATTGGAAAAAGAGTTGGCTACAGTTGGTTACGATATTAACAATTTTTAGAAAAGGTGTTTTTTTATTGTGACAGATATTTTTTGGAACAAATTTACTGGTGTACTGAAGTAAAGTCAATGTACCAAAGACTTAAAATTCTTAAATTTCTTTTTTTAAAATCTAGTTTTAAAAGAAGGCAACTCATGGGCTGAGAGGTAAAACGTGTCCGCCTCGTACGCCCAAGATTGTGGGTTTGAGCCCCTATTGAGTCGTCGGATTTTCTGGATGGGAAAATCCTGGACGCGCATGTCATATGATTATGTGGCATGTAAAAGATACCTGTAGTATCCATTTGGCTTGGGTTCTCTTGGAAAAATTAAATCTCGGCATACTTAGACATCTACAGAGATATCAGATTCATTGTAATCTGCGAGTTAAAATTGGTAGCGAGAGCCGCCTAGATGGTGTCACAAAAAATTGATCTCAGTTCTGTGGAATATGCCGAGTCTGCAAAGGCTTGACTGCCAAAGTTGCATCCCCATTAGAAGAAAAAAGTTTTAAAAGAAATACTTAAAATGCAAATTAATAAGAAGTATATTGCATTATTAATAAGAAGTATATTGGATAACCATTATTGAATTTAATCAAATATATGTTAACATCAAAATTCTTAATAAACTAGTTTGTTTCTAGTAGTTTTTCTAAATTAAACTTATTACTCTCTCCATTAAAATTGCCATTTCTATCTCCATTAAATGTATTATGTATAAAAATAATTGACTTAGTTATTCATAAACTATTAATAGGTAGGATACTTTTTAAAAGTTAGATAGTGTTCCTCGTTTCTTTCATGACATCACCGTGAAAATAGAAAAATAAATTATTTTTGACTGCACTTATAGAAAAATGTGTTCAAACTGCAGAAGTTAAATACAATTAATGTGTAAAAAGGGAAACATTGCTTCAATGTGTCGTTTCAATGTAATTGTGCTTGTAACTTACGCATACAAATAATTATGTGTTGTTAAGGGAGAGTGGGCACGCTGGACTGGGGGTCTCCAAACTCAAGAACACTCTTAAAACAAAAGAGTGAAATCCACTCCAGTTGGAGAAGTGCATTTTCGACACCGTAAAGGCATGCATATTTACTCAGACTGAGTTAAAATTACTCGTTTGGAGTGATCCTGTCGGAGGTTTAACACACAAAGGATCCACTCCAAAAGAAGAAGTGCATTTTCCAGTCTGGAGGAGTGAAATCCACTCAGACTGAGTTAAATTAGGAGTGTTTGTTTTAAGAGTGTACCTCAATGTCACATTTCTCCGGCTGTATTGAACATTTTTTCGAACTGTTTTCTTTTAAATAATAAATATAGATAACTTACATGTCTCTATAATCCCACTTTTTAAAATTGCTTCGAATACTTTTTGTAAAATCAGTTATTCAAAATGTAACATAAAAAATCGAACTAATTTCAAAAAGTGGTATTTTCGGGACCTGTAAGTCAGCTACATTTATCACATGAAAAATCAGTTTTTAAAAATATTCAATACAGCCGGATAAATATGGCAGAGAAAATAGTTTTTCCCATTGGATTAACATTGAGGCCCTTGAGTTTGGAGACCCCCCGGTCCAGCGTGCCCATTTCCTATTAAAACACAACTGACGTGACGATCACAAAGGAAGACGACTATTATGTATCCATGCACTATTGAAAAAATGTAAACTGTATTGTTTCTTAAAATATGCATAGCAAAATTATAAAAACCATTTTAAACAATGTAATATACATTTTAAGCACCCAATACCATTTTAAACAATGTAATATACATTTTAAGCTTTAGTATAGCAATATACTAAAGCTTATCCGATAATAATATCCTAAACATTAAAGAGCAAATGATGAACTGTATTTTAGAAGATTACTTGCGTGCTGTGCCTTCAATGTACTTTTCGTGCTAACCATGCATTATTTTTTAAGAGAAAATGCAATTTTTTTTAATTGAAAATCTAAACAAGTTTTTCTGAGTGCATTCAGCAATTCGTGATATTTATTTTGATGATTTCGTATCTTTCCAATTGTCTTTCTGAATGCTACAAAGCTTGACATCTGTCCTTTTCTTTACAAAAAAAAAAAAAAAAAACCACCCAAGGGGTAGGTACATATATATTCCGGCTAGTGCGCTTGATCAGAGACCCGCTTATAAAGCCTTCGTCAAGTAAGACAGACACAGAAAGAATTTTTCCTGTCCCAGAGAAAGGAATATATACACAGGGCGAAGGCGGGAATTGAACCTACACCCGTTAAAACACGCAGACTGATAGCGTGAAAAAACTACCCAAATAAATATTTAAAAAAAAATATTCATTTTTTGTGAAATTTTTGGCAAAAATAAATAAAATTTCTAAAGAAAAGGAAATTTAGGTATAAAAATATTTAATTTAAATTCATTTAAGTAATTATTGAGCAGTTGATGCAGTTTTAATTTTGTAAAATATAATAGAGAGATCAAGTTCCTGTTTTTCCACTTATGTAATGAAAATTTAATTTGGAAATCACTGTCATAATTTTTAAAAACGACAATGACAAAAGTAATTAAATTTATATGCGTTTTATTCTACGAAACTTATTGAATGGAATCGGGACGAAACATTAATTTAGTTTTCTTTTTGATGAAATTTGAATCCTTAAAATATTTGTTTTAACTTGACAAAAGATACTTTCAAATACTTTCGTGAAATATAAGAATCTTATTATAAAAGTGCACAGTATTTGCTGAAGTGGTAACTTTGAAACAAACTGTTTTCCAGTTCCAAATAAACACAGTTTTTTATTCAATTGATTTATTGGCCATATCTATTTAGAGCCTCAATTTGTTTTGTTTTTAATTGCGAAAACTTTTTTTTTTATGAAAAGCAGACATTATTTAAGCTTTAAAGGCTGTTATTAAAATAAATACTACTTTTATTTGTAAAATATATTTTTCCAATTCAGTAGCCATAGTGACAAATTGACACGTCCAAAGGCTAAATTAGGTAATATAACTTATTTAACTAAATGAGCTAATAAATAACTTTGCTCCAAACACTGATTACAACAAAAAACATCCTTAAGCAAAAACATCTTTTGAGAAATTATAAGTGGCAACACATTCTTAGCTCATAAGTTAGTTCAAGTAACATCTATATTCGTCGGCTTTAATGCTAAGTAAGTAAATTAAGCTTTTTTTCAGATTTAAAGCTATTATATAATAAATGTTGCAAATTAATACTTACATTGTCTCCATCAATTACTAAGTTTTCGGTACCAACTAAAACACAGTCTAAGTTATTCAAGTTGTAGTAAGGCTTCTTTTATTACTTTAGGATTACTTAAAATAATAATAGAAGAGTAGGTAGATCCTTAGATTTAGTATTGCAATAAAATATATTTGTAGAGTTTTATTTAGTACAATGCTGTCTTCTGAAATGCACTGAATTGAATTTATTAGAGGAATTAAAAATAACCGGTTCCATTGTAAGGAACGGGTTAAGCAAAATTATCTTTTTAAATATAACATCCCTTTCATTTCAATTGGTTGATCATTGTCTTAAATTGAATGAGTGTTTTACATACAGATTTGCTAGGTTTTTTTTGTCATGTGCTTTGACAAATTTCTTAATAAAAGTACAAGGAAACTATTTTGTTCACCACAATAACAATGATAAAACTTAATCTAATACATATAGACACTCATAATTAATTATAAATGACATAGAAATATTTCTATATTACTTTTAAATTAAATAAAATTCTGTTAATGAGCTAACAAAGCAGTATTGATATTTATTGAATCGTTATTAATTACTAAATAAAAATTGTAAACCCTACTTCAACCTCAATTTATTGCTCCAAAATTTGATCAATAAAAGAAGAACTTCTATTTTTAGACATTGTCGAATTAAAACTATTTTAAAGCAATTTTATTGAGATTGTTACTTTTTCAAAAAAGGTATTCAAAACTGAAGTAGCCCACCACTAGATTAATTAGTAAGGGTAAACTTAACGAATTTTTTTTATGCAATGACATCATATTCTATTCTCAACTTTGAAATAACTGTAGTGTAAATATGTATTTTTTTTAAATATATATTTTCTTTTCAATGCAACCTTAGCCTAAAGGTTGGAATTCTGTATGATTTTAGCAAGTTTATTGCTACGTCAGAAGGATATCTGGTTTGTGTGTCTGTCAAAATTTGTTGTCAAATTTCAAGTTTTAGATTAAAATACACTGCTCAAAACAATTAGGGGAGCACCTTGAGTACTTTTGTTTCCTTTCAGTCTCAACTTTTTATTTTTTTCCCCAAAAATCTGAAATTTTTGCAATAAATTCATTTTGCATACAGAATGAAATGGAGAAAAACAGGTTGAAAAAGCTAAAAAAATTAACTAACAATTTTAAGGGAAAAAATTTGGACTTGTTACTTTTGAATAAATTATAACAATACCTTTTTCAAACTTTATTTGTTAAAAATAGCTTGAATCAATTTTTAAGCATCTAATAAATGCACGAATAAAGAATTTAGGGTCAATTTATTTGCTAAAATTGTTTCATAATGAATATTATTTTACAATGTTTTTCATATTTTTATTTAATAAAAAAAAAACATTTTTTTATTCTTCAAAAGAGATGATTTTCCTCCTAACGATACATAAGGGCGAGCTTAACTTAGAAAAAAAATTGTAATTTGATGATTATAAATGGAATCATTGGGGGTAAAATAGTTTAAACTATGAGCTCCCCTAATTGTTGTGAGCAGTGTATATATTAAATCAACTCGATACAGATTACAATGGCAGTAGAAAGTGTTAAACGAATTCTGAAGAAAACACAGACTAGACATTCTCATCTTTAGCAAAGATATCTTGTGACATATCTTTTTAAAACATAAAAGAACAACCATATTCTTGTTATGTTGATGTATTATACCAGTCAATTGCAAAGGGTTTCAACACACAAAAGCCTGTGTTTTTATGACTCAATTAAGTTGTAAAAAAGTCTTTGAATTGCGGATTATGTTGCGCTTCGTCCATATTAAAAACACTTAAACCTGCTTTAGCATAGGATTCTCCTTCATTGTGGTTTTTTAACGATACAAGTAACAAAATAAGTTTTTCCCGCAACCACTTTGGAACTGGTTTTTAAGTTGTTATGTTCTTCACAAAGAATCTATAGAATTATATTTGTAGTAAAGAAATATTAACTTTATTTATAACTGCTCTCCATACTAAAATCCTGTGTTTCTTAATTCGAAATAAAGATAAAAAAAAAGATCATCGCATAATCTTCAATGTTCGCAAAAAAAGCATTTAATTGTACAATAAATGAAATAAATATAATACTTTCGAATAAATTTTGTCTAAATATAACCCTTTTGTAATTGACATATTATTTAAATAAGATTACCATGACAACTATGGTGTGATTTGGAAAGAAAATAAGTTTGAGGAATTTACATTTAATTTTTAATTTGTTGAGGAAAAAGTAAAGGAGACACTAAGTTTATTGAAAAAGTGTGATGCAGATAAAATTAATTGAATAAACATTTTTTTTTTTTAAATTTGAGCTACTCTTTGCTAAATGCTGGACACGCCTGGAGCTTTTCACTAAGATTTTAATTAGCAATTTATGGAAACTTAGTTTACATTTCATTTATTACAAATAAATTTGTGTCAAAGTTTTACAGATAATTTGTCATTGGATATAAATTTCTCTTAAAAGCATAAAATAGTTTAAGTGATCTAATGCAATATAATACCATCGGAGAAAATTACTTAAATTGAAATATGCATAATTTCACCAAAGTGATACAGCAAGAAGACCTTCACCAAGAGCGAATAATGTTATTAAGATAACAAGTGTTTCTTTGTAAATTTTATTCTCCTACTTTAAAGTGTGATTTTTTTTAAAAAATGGAACTTAAAAAGGTCTAAGCTAAATAAATATGTTCGAAAGAAATTTTAAATCATCCGTAAACAGAAAAAAATGTCGACAAATATGAACCTAAGCAACTAAGGCATTGATTTAAAAACTAATTAGTGATCTCAAAAAATTGTCTGACAATTTTTTTTTAAATAAACATGATTTGAAATGTTTTGATACATTAAAATACTTTTTCAACTGCTTTGAAATAATTCGTATTGTTAGGTTCTAATTATAGAAAAATGCGTAGAATCAGAGTATTACAGAAGCGAGAGTGCAGGTCATTTAAAGAATATATTTTTTTGAAGAAATGAAACTATTAACTTTGGGGTTTCCTGACTAACGAGAAAGAAAAGTTCTCATTAACTGACATTTTGCGGTCGGGTAATATCTTGTTATCAAAACAATTATTTTCAGAAGGTATAACAGGGGAAAAGCCTTTTCCTATCAGATTTTAACTAAAAGAAACATTGTCGTTCAATTTTTAAGACAATTTCAGCATTCTTCATCTTCTGCCCTAACAAAATGCCAAACTTGATTTTTAATAAAAAATTTTATTTGCTATCAAGATAGTTTTTCAAATTGCTAAGATTTTTTGTAATTGATTTTAAAAGTAAGGTATGTATGAACAATTTTGAGAAACACGAATTATATTCGAAATAATTAAAAGAAAAACTCAAAATATCTTGTATCTAAAAATATTACCTTGGATGACTGATTCATGTTCATTGTCAAAGCTTATATATGAATGTAAATAACTAAAAAGCAGTTACTTAACTGTATTTAGCCTTAACTCCAATAAATTAAAACATCAAAATAAATAATAAAAATATAAATTCATTAGCGTATACATCATAACAAAATATCTGAAATGCATTTTTGTGTAAAAATAACCATTAAGTACATATCAAGTAACATAGGTCCTAAATATGAATAGAGGAAGCAGTAGAGTTACATAAACATTACAAGCTTAGAAATATGTGTGTGAAATAACTTTTTTTATTCTATTCTCGCACTCGGAAATGAGAACTATTTACCTTTTTTTCCGCAGAACATTTACATGCTGCAAACTTGATGTGGGTTTTACTGTACACAGTTGTTGCAGCTACCAAATTTGTAACAGTAAATAAGTCCTGCCAATCCGGCAGCACAATGGTTAGGGAGCTAGCCTTTAAAGCTGGTATCGGGTTTGAATTCCGGTAAGGCATGGATATTTATGTTTGTCAATAAATGTTGTTATTTGTCTATGTGTTTGTGTTGTTTCTTATTTGTGTGTCTCTTGCGACTGTATCACTTCTGGTGAGCGGGGTAACGGGCTATAAAGCCTATGCTCTTCCCTTCTAGAATTCGATTTTAATTTTGGAAGCAATATATATTATTTAATACGATACAATGTTCTTTATCTTTATCCTATGTTAGAGTATTAAAGAATACATTGCTTCCAAAATCAAATGTATGTTCTTTATCTTTATATTAAAGCTTTCTACTTTTTTGCTAAATGGCCTATAGGCACGCGACAAAAACAACAACAACAACATCTTTATATTACTGCGTTATGATGAGCAATACAAAAAAGCGATTATAGAGGTAACCTTATCAAAAAAAGAATAAGTTATGATCATTAATTGAAACAAAAAAGGTTTAAAAAACACTTTTTACCATTTAATAGGAAATAGTTTATGTAGTTTAGATCTTTAGAAAAATTTCTATATTTTTAACATGGGCAATTTAAGAAGGATGATCGAAAACCTTATTTTTACATGCATCGTGCATAAACTAAATATATTAAAATATTTTCATTCGCTATTGAAAAGAGTTTCTTTATACTTGTAAACGAGTTTAAGTCTCAACTTTATTTATCTTCATAAGCATTCAAATTAAAAAAAAATATTTGAGTGAAAAATATTATATAGAATATGGTAACTATGTTTACTTTTTATAATGAATATATATCTGTATTAGCTTATTACCTAATTGTGTACCATACATTACATATCCAACGATCGACGGGCGAAAAGGGCTTGCAGTAAAGTAGCGGTACAGAAGCCTTTGTATCGCTATTTTTTTCGCAGTTGACGCTTTTATATTTTACACCAATATGTTTTATGCTTTTGTATAATTTTAGTTTGTGTGTGTTGGTTTTGTATAAAGCCAGAAAAACAACCTTAATCAGGTGAAAGTACACTGAAAAAAAAAATTCTTGCAAAAAAAACATAATTGTTTGGTAATGGTATTTCTAGTAATAAAACCAGAACACCAGGTACTTAAACCATTCAATTAGTAACCTTACTATTCGTTTTGGTAACCCATTACTAGAATTTCTGGTATCTAACATTATAGCTCTGTTACCCTTACGTTTGGTAAGATTACAAGTATGAAAAGTAAGTTTACCATACGCTTTGTTTTTATACGAGAAGCATTGTTGAAATACCAAATTAATTTCCAGAAAGCATCGGTCTTTTACCATATGCTTGGTGATCGAACCATGTTGAGCGCAAAGATACCTACCAAATACCACGGTATTAGCTGAAATTTTGACTACCAATACGTATGGTAAATCTCACTCATCAAACACGGTGCTGTGTTGCAGTCGTTTGTGACAACTCGAAAGAAGTCATGTAAGCAAACTAAACTGATTATACTAGTACAAGCGGGAGTCCTGTGGTCAGAGTATCTATCTCCGAATCGGAAGGTTATGCGATCGAGTCCTGGTCACTGGAGACCGGCCGAGTATATGCGGAGTACGTGCTTGTTAAATCTGTTGTGTCCGAAAATCCTGTGGGCCGTCATTGCGCAGTTTCCCACGGGTACAGGTCCCTGGAGACTATTTTCCTCTAATTCAGGGACTACCTCATAAAACTACATCGTTTAATAATATTGAAATCTTATTTGGTAGTGATACCTTTGTGTACAGACCAAATTACCTACCAAACAATGTGGTTTACATAATCTTATTTGGTAATATTAACTTAGTGCACGGAAATAATACTATTGTATACAGTAATAAAGCCACTACATATGGTAATAAAACCACTACATCTATAATAATAAAAGAAAGAGTCTGTCTGTGTGTCTGTCTGTGGATCGCAAAAGACCTACTTAGAATGCTCTAAAAAATTCGACATTTTTAATATAGATTCCTTTTTATACCTACGTGTGCACCCGAGGCTTAGTTTTTTCATATTTGATTGTGATTTTTAATTAATATAATAAGTTTTAAAAAAAACGTCATCCACGTGGGATTGCGGGACCATAACAGGGCTTGAAAATACATGGCCCGGGCCGAAACGGGGGCTTGACGCCATCCTCTATTAGTTTGATTGATTGAGTTTGGTTGAGATATGCGCTCGCCCTAAGGCTGCTTCATTCTCCATTAGTGTTTGCATTTTTAAGCGCGCATGGGCCAACACGAATTAAATTTTGTTTTGATTTTGAGTAAGTAAGTAAGCATGCCTCTAAAAGGAAGCAATGCGAAGTTAACGGGTTCCCAGTAAGGCGGGACCATACTGCTAGTACAGTAATAAAACCAAATGTGCTACTAAACATCATGGTAATGAAACCATACTTTTCTAGTAATTTTACCATAAAGTCATTACCAAACAGATACTGGTAGATAAACCACATTTTTTGGTGTTCCATATGAGCCAGAAAATACGGTTAGATATACCGTATTCTGGTAGTTGGACTAGAATTTTATTTTCAGTGTAAATTTCAACTTAAATATATTTCTTTAAGCTGCACTCTGAATTGTTATTCAGTTACCTTGATTAGTATTTTATTTATAAATATTTTAGCATTTTTCATTGTCCATCAATTAAAAAAAAATTCGGTTTCTAGAAAAAAATATCACAAATATCTTTCGAAACACCTCTTTACTCCAATTTCGTCACAATAAAAATAAGAATCTTTCTTTTCTTAAGGTAGTTAATCCTGATTTCGTGACAAACTGAAATTATTGTTAAATTGGAGCCATAAATTTTCTCAAAACTTTCTTTCTTTTATTTATATCATGATCGTTTCTATGTTTGAGTAATGTTAAAAGGTTCTTTTATGAAGGAAAAAAAACAGTTTTCGAATTTTATTTTTGTTGATGGTCAATTTTTTCTAGAAATACCTAATTAATTCGTAATTTTCGAAATGTTGGAGCTATTGAAGAAGAAAAATTGATCTAAAAATTATATAAGGATTATTGAAATAAAAAAAAAACTTTGTATGTTTATTCTAATGATCATGTGCCATACCTTGTGGTATCGATTAAAATGCGAAATTCTATGATATAATATCAAAAATATGCATCTATTCAAATAATAAACATTTAAAATCAATTATATTTTATGGGCATTTAGAGTTATAATAATACGCAATTAATCCCACTCATGATTACAAGTAAGCACACACATATTATAATTAATTCATTAAACTAATGTCCGTGGTGCAATTGCCTATAATGAGCCAAGGCTTGTTGTGTTCATTTTAAAATAACAAACATTTAAATTTGAATAACATTGCCAGACTACCAAAGAAACAAAATACTTCCCTAAGGATAATGCTTGAAAGAATAAAATAAATTTAAGGATCTCTTTACTTCAATAAGCGAAGCACAACAAATTGAAACTATTAATCACATTGTTATAAACTAAAAAAAATAAAATGCACCTAAATCTAGTCATCAAATGTGGTGCATTTAAAAACAAAATAATAAAAAAAATAAATCATTACTTATTTAATACCACTAAATGGTTCTTGAATTAAAGTTGCTCAAGGGTAAATCACATGAATAATAAGTACTCCATTCTACCCATTTAATATTTGATCTTCACGCAAAAAAGTTATTCGAACAGCGAAAGTAAATTAAGGTGTCCATCAATTCTATAATGATTATAAAGCATATTTTTTTAACATGATCCACAGCAATTTCACGTTAATTATGCATGCAGTTAAAAATAAACACTTGAATAAATAAACAGTTAAAATCGGTTCCATTTTATGTGAATTGGTGTTTATTTTGAGTAATAATATTAAAAGTAAGTATATATACATACATACTTTCGTTCACTATTACAAATAAGTGCAAACCCATAATATTCATTCATTATACTGAGCACAGAGACACAAATACTCATAGTGGCCAAGGTCTGATCATTTTAAAACGATAAAAATAAATTAAATTTGTATAACATTTCTAAAAAACTTTAAAAGTAGCTTATTAAACTCTATTAAAACAATAAAAACTTAACTATGAACAATGTTTAGAAGAATAAAAATGTCTTAAAGAACTATTTACTTCAATAGGCGAAGCTCAATGAATTCAAAACAACCATCGCACTGATACAAACTACAAAAAAAATTTGCCTAAATATAGTAACTAAACTTGTAAATTTCACAAACAAAATACTAAATCATTACTGATTTAATACTACTAAATGGTTCTTGAATTAAAGTTGCTCAAGTGTAAATCACATGAATAATAAGTACTCCATTCTACCCATTTAATATTTGATCTTCAGGAAAAAAAGTTATTCGAACAGCGAAAGTAAATTAAGGTGTCCATCAATTCTATAATGATTATCCAGCATATTTTTTCAACCTGATCCACAGCAATTTCGCGTTAATTACGCATGCAGTAAAAAAGCGTCTGGTTTAGCTAAAAATAATACGTTAGATTTTCTCAAAGGCCTTTAATCAATTCCAGAATCAAGACACCATGTTTAATTTAGGAAGTTTTTTCCTCTTCAATTTCTTTTTCTAAAGCTTAAAACCGCAAAGGGTTTGAGATTTTATATTGCAAACAAAGGGACAAACACTTGAGGTTTATTAAATTCACGGCTTTTTTTTAGTGTCGCCATAAAAATAAGATGGCGACTTTTTTTTCTTCTTCTGATCTCTGGAGAAATAAGAAATGCGTTCTTTTTCCAGCTCCTTTTGTCTGTGAGAGATTGAAAAGTGTTGTACCTAAATAGATAAATGTTAGGTTCTGTGTATCTTGGTTTAATATGTCGCCTTGTGCACAAAGAAAAGTGAAGTAATTTTCAAGTGCGATTTTTTCTTAGAAAAATTCAATTAAGTGTTTTAGTTGAGTAGTTGAACTATAATCTTGCTAGAGTTACAAGAATAATATTAAAATTAGTAATATCAAATAGGTAAGGCCAATAAAATTGGTAAGGAAACATCTGGAATATGCTGTTCAGTTTTGATCTCCCTTCCTCAGAAAAGATATACAGTTGATTGAAAATGTTCGGCATAGGGCTACAAAAATTATAAAGGGTCTATCTGGTATTGATTATGATAACAGATTAAGGTCTTTAAACATGTAACATGTATTCCCTGGAAAATTGGAGAGCTAGGGGGGATTTAATTCAGTTATTCAAGTTCATAAAACAAGGAGACATGGAGGGCTGTGGTTTTACCTTAAATAACCGAACCAGAGACATGATCAGAAATTTAATAAATCGTGCTTTAGAAGGGATGTATAAGAAAACATTATTTTTACAATACACTCTTAAAACAAACACTCCTAATTTAACTCAGTCTGAGTGGATTTCATTCCTCCAGACTGGAAAATGCACTTCTCCTTTTGGAGTGGATCCTTTGTGTGTTAAACCTCCGACAGGATCACTCCAAACGAGTGATTTTAACTCAGTCTGAGTAAATATGCATGCCTTTACGGTGTCGAAAATGCACTTCTCCAACTGGAGTGGATTTCACTCTTTTGTTTTAAGAGTGTAGAGTTGTCAATGAGTGGAATGCTTTACCTGATTATTCTGTGGATTCGGAGAGAGTAGAAGATTGTAAGAAGAATTTTGATAGTGATTGGAACCTGGTAAAGTATTTTATTTATTTTGGACCAACCTTGCTGGGCCTCTGGTTTGTTGTTGGTCGGCTATTTTTGTATAATTGTACTTGTATTTAATATTTACGTTTCTGATTTTGATTATTCCTGTAACTTTATATAAAATCCGTATTATTGCTGGGAATAAAAAATATTATGTTTAAGAAATAAATTATAATATGATTTTAAGCTTGCAAATGCATCAGTGGCGCTAAGTTTTTCATAAAAGAATATTTTCGAACAAAACTTTTTATTAAATTCTCTATCCCATTTCACCAATAACTTCCTCTGCAAGCTTCTATTCTATATAGAGTGACATAAAAATCAACATTATGATTTTATTTCAAGAGGACATTGAAGCAGACGTAAAAGTAATAGAAAGTAATAGAAAATTGTGAATTCTAAAATATCAACGGCTTTATTATACTTACTATTTAATTACGTTGATTGGATTCGTGATTCAATATTTGGTCTTCAAAAAACGGAAAAGCCGCAATTCAATTCAAAGAAATGAAAAATGAAAACTTCAGTCAAGTCTCCGGAAAAATCTTCCTTGTATCGCTGCACTATCGCTACACCACTTTTACGCCAAGGGTGCAATTCATTTGTGGTCATTATGTATTCAGTTGCATGTGAACAATTGCCGGGGGAGTTGAAGTCCTTTAAGAAGATGTGTGATATCTCGGTAAGTAAGTGTCAGCAGTTAAGCTTTTTCAACTGTCTTGCCTTTGCTCAAGTATAGTGAATTCGTTAAAATGGAGATATTAAACACATATCTATGTTGTTTGAATAAAAAGGTTCGATGGAATTGGATAGTATGTATTTTACTACCGTATTTGAATACTTAGTTGACATAAAATACTCGGTGTACACAAATGAGTGCATTGAGATAAGATTAATTATATTTACAACATTAAATAAAAAAATCCGATGCTTAACCCTTTCAGTACTAATGATAATTTGGCATCATCAAAAAGACATTTTTTTCTGATCGTCTATAGTCGTTTATGATATCAAAAAGCGCAGTGAAGTAATTTTCAAGTGCGATTTTTTCTTAGAAAAATTCAATTAAGTGTTTTAGTTGAGTAGTTGAACTATAGTCTCGCTAGAGTTACAAGAATAATTCTAAAATTAGTAATATCAAATAGGTAAGGCCAATAAAATTGGTAAGGAAACATCTGTAATATGCTGTTCAGTTTTGATCTCCCTTCCTCAGAAAAGATATAGAGTTGCTTGAAAATGTTCGGCATAGGGCTACAAAAATGATTAAGGGTCTATCTGGTATTGATTATGATAACAGATTAAGGTTTTTAAACATGTATTCCCTGGAAAATTGGAGAGCTAGGGGTGATTTAATTCAGTTATTCAAGTTCATAAAACAAGGAGACATGTAGGGCTGAGGGTTTACCGTAAATAACTGAACCAGGGACATGATCAGAAATTTAATAAATCGTGCTTTAGAAGGGATGTGTAAGGAAACATTATTTTTACAATACACTCTTGAAACAAACACTCCTAATTTAACTCAGTCTGAGTGGATTTCATTCCTCCAGACTGGAAAATGCACTTCTCTTGTTGGAGTGGATCCTTTGTGTGTTAAACCTCCGACAGGATCACTCCAAACGAGTGATTTTAACTCGGCCTGAGTAAATATGCATGCCTTTAGGGTGTCGAAAATGCACTTCTCCAACTGGAGTGGATTTCACTCTTTTGTTTTAAGAGTGTAAGTTCATAAAACAAGGAGACATGGAGGGATTAGCTTTTACCTTAAATAACCGGACCAGGGACATGATCAGAAATTTAATAAATCGTGCTTTAGAAGGGATGTATAAGGAAACATTATTTTTACAATAGAGTTGTTAATTAGTGGAATGCTTTACCTGATTATTCTGTGCATTCGGAGAGAGTAGAAGATTGTAAGAAGAATTTTGTTAGTGATTGGAATCTGGAAAAGTATTTTATTTATTTTGGACCAACCTTGCTGGGCCTCTGGTTTGTTGTTGGTCGACTATTTTTGTATAATTGTACTTGTATTTAATATTTACATTGCTGATTTTGATTATTTCTGTAATTTTATATAAAATCTGTATTATTGTTGGAATAAAAAATATTATGTTTAAGAAATAAATTATAAGATGGTTTTAAGCTTGCCAATTTCATCAGTGGTGCAAAGCCTCTCTTATTTTTTTCTAACAAAACTTTTTACGGGATTCTCTATTCAATTTCATCAATAACTTCTCTGCCAACTTTTATCTTATAGAGTGCCATATTTGGTCTACAAAATACGAATAAACTACAATTAATACTACTAATAAATCAAACTACTTCAATTTTTAAAAATGCAATAAAAAACAATATATTCAGTCATAAAAATTCTTTTTGTACCTCTACACCACTGTTACGCTAAAGGTGTAATGCATTTGTGGTCATTATGTATTCAGTTGCATGTGAACAATTGCCCGGGGAGTTGAAGTCCTTTAAGAAGATGTTTGATATCTCGGTAAGTAAGTGTCAGCAGTTAAGCTTTTTCAACTGTCTTGCCTTTGCTCGAGTATAATGAATTCGTTAAAATGGAGATGTTAAACACTTATCTATGTTGTTTGAATAAAACGTTCGATAGAATTGGATAGTATGTTTTTTACTACTGTATTTGAATACTTAGTTAATACTCAGTGTACACAAATGCGTACATTGAGATAAGATTAATTATATTTACAACATTAAATCAAAAAATCCGATGCTTAACCCTTTCAGTACCAATGATAATTTGGCATCATCATAAGGAAAAAAATTTCTGATCGTCTTTTGCCGTTTATGATATCAAAAAGCGCATCATTTAATTCTTCAAACTTTTTTCTTTTAGAAAATATTTTTTATTAATCGCAATAGATGCCAGCCCTATTATTTTTTTTTGAAATTATGATTAGAAACATGATGATGCCAAATGGCATCACTGAGAGAGAGAGAGTCTTGGTTTTTAATTTTTCGGTCCATCTATTATTTTATTTTTTACAAAAAACTCCTCTCTATCAATATTTATTGTTACAAAAAAAACTCCTCTCGATCAATTCAATATTTCTATTAGTACAATGCTAAAACTTTTATTCGAAAGGAAGACCTGATAAAGAGTGATATTTTTTGCTAAGTCCCAATGTTCTATACGTGAATAATTTCACACTACTGGAAACGAAAATGTGGTTTCGAACGATATCAAAGCGGTATTAATAGCGAATTTCATAAACTTGAAAACAATGATTTTTACCTTTGATTTTTATTTAACCTAGGATTTTTATTTAAAGATCTTACATGAGCTATCTGAGTAATAAATTATTTTAAAGCACGATAAATATTTTAAAACTTATTATTTTCTTTTTACTATTCCAAGAAAATTTGATCATCTTTTGCTTCAAGAAATAAAAGATTTTGTTGATGATTTATTGCTTACAATTTATTATCAGTGTTGTTTATTTCAAACAAATGTGTTTAAAAAAAGAATCGTCGAAAAAAGCAACGCGTTTGAAAAAAGACGTATTTTTCTCGATACAAAATATAATTATTAAACGAATTTCATAAAAGTTTTTTTCTATAAAATCTCTCTTGACAAATTGATTATAGTGAACACTTCAAAGCTTTATCTAATTTCATTTATAAGTCCATTTTTGAAAATATTTTTTACAGACATGTGTATCTAAAGCTTTTCTTGACAGAGATAGTTATAAGGAATGTGTTTACAATTGCTTTAAGTGCTTGTCTTACTCAACATTTTAAAAATTAAAATATATTTTTTCAACAATAGGTAAGCTTTATTATAAAGAATTCATTATCACAATATACTTTCAGTTTCTACTATATAAATTTGTTGAGTATATAAAACTAGAATCGATATGAAGTACCCGACTCTTTATATTGATTCAAATATAAGAGATAAAGTAATAAAGTAATATTTAAGACATCGCAACAATGAGTTGTACCATTGTTGCTCTGAAATACTTTTTTTCCAGAATGTTTTCTTAGTGGTTCGGGTAATTGGATGCTTGCAACAATGGTCCAAGTCATTATGGAAGTTACTGCAGTTTACCTGGCAGACTGGTGAGGGCTGGGGAGCCCAGTCGGTTAGGCACTCGCCCAGCATGCGAAAGGTCCCAGGTTCGGGTCCGGGCATCGCCAAAATAACTGCCGACCTATAAACGGCCAGTGCAGCCAAAAATGTCCGACGAATAATACCCCGTGTAAGGGAGTGCACGTTAAATATCCTTCAAAGTCCTAACGCTACGTACGATGTCGCCCTTAACGGTTGCGTTGGGTGCCTATTCAGGTGTCGGCCCGTAACTTGACTGTGGTTCTAAAATACGACGTCCGTCGCCAATAGCCCTCGTGTAGCTCTAGTGCGACGATAATTCAAACCAAACCAAACCAAACCTGGCAGACTGGTCAGCACCCCATCCTGATAATATATTCAGAACTAAAATACATTAATGTCTTTCATTTTAAAAAGTTTTAAGAAAACGCCGAGAATGTATTGACATAGTGGATATTTGTGCCTTTTTTTCTGAATATCCGTATTCTTTGCCTGAATTCTGTTCCAACCTTCCAAAGGTGAAAAGAGTATTATTTTCCCGTTTATTGTGTTTTTTTTAAATGTCTTCTTTGCTGCATCACTAAAAAATTATATAGTTTTTTCTGTATTCTATACTACATATGTTTTCGCTTCATTGAAGTATTATCATAATCTAAGTTTTTCGGTCTAACTTGCTGAATGAAGTCGGATTCAAACATTTCGCCAACTTCATAATTTTATAAAATTTTAACTCTTCCGCAATCTTCAACAACTATAAAACTAATTTTAACAAAATCAGGTATCTTTATTGTTATATTATCACACACAAAAAAATCTTAGCTCCGTTTTCTAACTGCAACTGTTGTTATGTGCGAGAAGTTAGCACGGCGCATGCGCGGCCGATTCCACACGAAATGTTATGTTTCGGTTTTCCGAGCGGCATTTCACCGGGAAACTTCGGACCGTTTCGTTCTGAGCAGAAACTTTGGCGCGTTCCTGGATTCGCTTGTCCCTTGCAAATTAGTTTAAATTAAAATAATAATTTGTTAGGTTTTAAAAAATATTATTTTTGATTGTCTATCTTTCGTTATTTTTATGCATTATTTATTTTATTTTTGGTTCTTTTGGTCTTTGAATTTTATTTAAAAAGGTGTTGGGTAAATGAGTGGGTGTATTGGAACCAGACATTTTATAACTGATTTATTTTACGAGAAAAATTTATGAAGAAGAAAAGTAATTTACACTAGTATAATTTGTTTGTAAAATGTATTTTTACAATTTCAATGAAAACGTGATATTTGTGGATAAACTAAAAAGGTAAAATTTCTATAAATTGAAGTGTATTAAAAATACCTTTTTTGCTATCTATTAAAATTATTAATACTATTTTAAAAAGTAAATTTTATTCTTGATTCGAAAATTATTTTTCATAATTTAAACTTATTTTAGAGAATTTTCTATTTTTTTAAATTATAATATTCTAAATTATTTTTATAGCAAAGTAACACAAATTTATATATTTATTTAAAATGATTTTAAAGCATTAAAATTTTACTTTTTCTTTGATTGAAAATCTTCACACTTTTTCGGTAATTTCATTCATGTAAAAACCATTAATTTATTTCCTATTACTCATTTCAATTATTAATTATTAGTTAAATATCCAATAAACGTTTCCAAGGATATAGGAACAGATCGGATAATGCAATGTAAAACAAGCCATCAATTTTAATGCATGCATTCAAGATCAACTGTTTTGGTGCAATATTTTAATAACATATAGCAAATTGCATAAATGCGTGCTTTATGAAATTTAAAATTCGCAAATCGCTTAATTTTCACCCTGACAAAATATTCATAAAATGTTGCTCAGAAATAAGTTTTCTTAACGTTTGTTTTCAGAAACTGAAACTGGTTGTCCAAACTACTTGAAGGAATATCATTCATCATATTTATCAATGTAACAAAGGATATTCAATCAAAAACATTTTACGGACGAAAAAAAATCTTGTCAAGAGTACTCGTTGACGAAACTTGATTGAAGAGCTACTTAATCGAATGAAAGTCCTTTATCAACTATCTGGGAAGAAAATTAATCTAAACGAAACATCCCACGGTATTTTAGTGTCGGTGTTTCTTATAGTTGAGATATTTTGCTTGATATAAACTTTAGAGAACTTGTTATTCGTCTCAATTTAAGAAATTTCTAATAAGGAATATGGATTTGCAGATATCAGGGACTTCGGAGAAAACTATCTTTGTTACTAATGGTCTTTATATAATTGAATATATTTACAATGGCAAATTTAGGATGTAACGAGTTAAGTGTTTTTTTGTGAATTGGAACAGTTGTTATTGTAGGTATTTTTTACTTAACCAGTGACATTTTTATCCGAAATATATTCACATTTCATTAAACTTATTTTAACACAAGTACAAAAAAACACTGCCATATTAAATTAGTTACCCCTGTCAAATAATAACATGATAATTTGCGAATGTTTCTTTAAAAGTTCAACAAAGGGCTATTCCAGACAGTGACATACTTGCCAAAAGCTTAAGTGTCCATTTTTTACTAAATGAAATATAACCTGAAAAAAGATTTTCTAGTGAATTATTGATGTCAAATAACTGCAATCCAATCTGTATTTTATGTCAATTCATTTGAGGAAAAAAGATAATGTGAAACGTGAAAAAAGATACGTGGACGTTATAGTTAAGCAAAAAATAAACCCCACTCAGCAATCCATTTAGGAATGTTTATCTAAACAGCTGCCAGAGCACCATGACTCTTATCACCAGACAAATTATAATCTAACCCAAACCCAAACTACCCAACGTCACCAAACCTGAACTCAACAACCAACCCAACTATGGCCGACCCAACAAACGCAACCATGACCACCAACTACAGCCAAGAGGAGATCAACCAATCTCTGGAAGCCCTCGGCCCCAAAATGCAGATCTTCCTCATCGTCCTTTACTCCATGACAGCAATGATGGCCTTGGCTGGAAACGCGACTGTCATCGTTGTTCTTCTCTTGGGCAAGCGTTCCAGCAGAGAACTTAGAATCTTCCTCATCAATTTGGCCATGTCTGACGTGTGCATGGCTCTGTTTTCGATTCCATTTACATATACGGACTTTATGCTGGGCCGGTGGATCTTCCACCCAGGGTTTTGCCCGTTTGTACAGTTCATGCAGCATGTGTCAGTGGTGGCTAGCGTCTACACGCTGATGGCTATTGGAGTGGACAGGTGAGTGAAGTTTAAGTAGTACTTAACTGTAATTTAAAAATATACATAATCCGTACACTGTTACTATGTTTGGTGCAAGATTGCCTTTGCAGACTCTGCATATTCCACAGTGCTGAGAGCTATTTTCTTGTGGCACCATCTAGGCGAATCTCACTACACATTTTTGCGCTCAGATTACAATAAATCTGTGGATGTTAAAAGTATGCCAATATTTAATTTTGTCGATAGAACCCAAGCCAATGGGTACTCCGGGAATCCTTTGCATACCACATCTTCATATGACATGCTTCCTCAGGATTCTCCCATTCAGAAAGCTGACGACTTAGCCAATGCTCGTGCCCACCAACTTGGGTTTATGAGGTGAACACGTATTACCACTCAGCCACTGAGCCGACCGCTCCGAATAGTGGGGTCAGCAAGAAAGTTCTAAGAATCAGGTGCCATCTTTAACTAAATATTTTAGCAATTAATTTATCAAGGCAGTTTAATGGTAAAAATGATGTCATCACCTTTCCTGTAAATTTAAATATTGAATTTAAATATGATGTAAAATATGTTGTGTGGTATCGGTGAACACGTTACACCAGCAGTGATTGAATGCTCCGATATACTCTCTTTAACGCTATTGGAGTAAATATGATGTAAAACATGTTGTGTAGTATCGGTGAACGCGTTAAACTAGCAGTGATTGACTGTTCCGATGTTTTCTCTTTAACGCTATTGGGGTAAGGTTACTCCAATACTAAAGATACTATATGCTTAAAAAAACATAAATTTTCTGTAATGTTTAAATTGCAACGTTCTGATGAAATAAATAACAGTAACCTGTTCCGTAATTTTACAAATTCAATTTCACTGTAGAAAAAGTTGCATAAAGTAAAAGAAACAAATTGGTTTAGCACTTAAATCATACTATTTTTTTAACACTTAGAGAGGTACTTAACTCAAAACGATGGTCGCCAAAGAAATATTTTCATAGTCTTTCCATGCTTTCTGTCTCAGTTTAGCTAAGACAAATGAAATTCACACTATTGAACTATAGAAGTAGGACAAGTTAAGTTGTAGGGAAAACGGATTTTGGGAAGTTAACGTTCCTATTCAATAAAGAAGGTGTTAATGGTACTCAATTTGGCATCATCATTTTAGAAAAAAAAATTTGATCGTCTGTAGACATTTATGATATCAAAAAGCTCATCATTCGAATTTTCAAATTGTTCTATTTTTTATTATTTACAATAGATGTCAACCCTATTATTTTTTTAAAAATTATGATCACAAACATGATGATGCCAAATGGCAACACTGGGGTTGAAAGGGTTAAAATCAATAGAATCGTGTACTATTCATATATATAGTAAGTTTTCATTTTCGATATCGAACTTAATTTCTTAAATTAAGTATTTCGATTTATTCTCTTTTGATTTTATATTAACAATACTTTCAATAAAAAGTTTATTTTTTGGGGCTTTTTGTTGTAACATTTAACAAAAAATATTTTGACTCAAAATCTTCTTTCCAATGCTTTCCAAAACTAGAACGCCTATCTTCGCTCATTTGCATTAGATCTTTTTCCATTACATTTTCAGCCGTGCGTAGTTGAAAATGAGTAATAAATTTTTTATATTAGGACAGTGATGGGGCACCATGAGAGAGTTTAACAATAGAAAAGAGTAATAAAATAATATTTAGTACTCGTAATCTTCTGCTCTTTTGAATGGTATCTAGCGTATGGGTTTTTAATGTATCTAATCGTTAAGGTCGTCAATATTATTTTTTAATATAATAAATCATCTTTTGTCATCGATGCCTAATACATAACAATAAATTTCCTTCTAATATCGAAACTATTTTCCATTTTCATATATTTAATACTTTTTTTGCACCACTTTAATACTAGTGGATATAAATCCTCCTATAAACTTAATTTCCATGGTAAAAATAGCGCGTAAACTGCAGTAATGGCTTGGACCATTTTTTCGCTGAAAAAATTAGTGTGCTTCCGTAGCTTTTCATATAGGTTAGAGTAATTGAGTGCTTTCAACATTGGTCCAAGTCATTCAACTACTTACTGCAGTTTACCTACCCACGACAGTAACGATGAGCTTATGGGGTGATAGATTTATATTTCTAAACAAACATCTTAATAAAGCCTTAATGAACATAAACGCAATACTCTTCGCCATTTTTAATAGCTAACAAAACAATAGCCTCTTTTTCACTCGTAAAAAACCTTAATCCAGGAATATAAAATAAACATTAAGAAATGATTAAGGATGATGGTCTATTCCTTTTATTTTGCTTGTTGTATACTTTGAAGGATCAGTCGTTATTCTACCATTGAGTTCGTATGGCTTCAAATGATAGTGTAATATTTCTTTATGGTCATCTAAAATGTCACTCTATTAGGAAATATATCTGCTATAAAAGGAAGTATTTTATCTTTTTATAAGGCACAACTTAATAGATAAATTGAATTATATATTTTATTTTCAAGCACATTTTTGTCGCCTGATATTAAATATCATATCCTGTATTGGAAGAAAAAAGCAGGGTAACTTTTATATATTTTGCTAAAATATAATTAACGCAATCGATATTTGCCTTAACTTAAGTTAAAATGTATTTATCTAAAAGTGTTTATTTAATCTGCTGCAATTAACAATGTTTATTCAAAGTTCCAAACGCTGCTGTCAAAATACCCCGATTGTTTTCATTGAGGAATATAAATTTAATATATTTTGTTTTACGCTGAGGATATTTTTTGCACTGAACCCGTTGAATACAAGTTTTCCCAGGTAGCGATGTATTAGGTATTGATAATTTATTGCTAGTTACTCGAATATTAAATCTATATCATAATTTTGATACTTAAACAAAATTAATTCGATTTTTGCTTCATGTACTCTGCTGTATTTTCGATTTTTGCTTCATGTACTCTGCTGTATTTTTCTTTATGAATGCAAGAAAATGTCACTTGCAAATGGTAAAGCAAAAGCTTTTAAAATATATTTTCCAATTTCTTTGTCGCTGCAAAGAGAATCTCTTAAAAGTACAAAATAAATGCAACTTGCCGTTTAAAAAATGTTTCTTCAAATCTATAAAAACGTCTGTAAGGTTAATAAGAATATTACTGCAAGAATCAAACATCTAAACATTAAATAACTCCAACGAAATATGGGCTGTGAATGTATTAAATTTAAAATGTTTATTTAAAACTAGAAGTATATCATTGTAAAATTCAAAAACTTGTTTCAAAATTACTCATGTTTAAAGCCATTTTATTATCATGATTAAGCCTTAAATGTAATATTCAAGAATGCAAAAGGTAAATGTTTTCGAATCAAGTTGAAAAATAAACAACGATTTTATTTGCGGTTGACAATTAAAGCATTTCGCATCAAAACCAAATCAAACACTATTCTGGTTTAGACATGTAGTACTAAACAGTGAAATAGCCACGACTTATTTTTAGCTTTGGGCAGTTTTTCGATGTTTACGTTACAAGATAAAATTACAAAAAAGCTTTCTTATGCTTGCATATTCTTGGAAACCATATCAAGTGACTTCCAGGAATCCGCAGAGTGAAAAGAACCCGAAATAAACATGTTTTTATAAAATTGTGCTGAATAGAGTTACTACCAAATAACCATGCACTTTTGAATATTTCATATAAACGAAATATTCAAAATATTTATCATATTTCATGTTAAAAAATAAAAAAAAATATTTTTACATTAATTCAATTCTGTAACACAAACTAAAACTACGCCAACAATAAACACATTGTACCCGTATATAAGCCCTCTTACATTTTAACATGGAAGATCTCTGAAAACAAAAGCCTTAATTTAAGAGTTTCGTCTATCACAAAAGTCTTATCGTAGTCCTTTAGCCCATATGCATACTTTAAGAAAATGTGTGTAGTCTCCGAAGAAACTAACTATCACGAAAATTTCCCTGGGGTATGTCGTGTCATCACTTATATGTCCCGTTGTGAAGCTTCTTACATTGGGTTAATAAAGCAGATAGGTCTGTTTTTGAGGTAAAGTGCAATTGCAATTCCTGCCTGACATAGAAATTTTGGTTTTGGTGGACGGAGGGTTTTGTGAAATTGAGTTTTTGTTCGCGGGATTGTTTGAATCATTGTGAAGGTTAAACTTAATTTCAAAGTAAAAAGTTTTTTAATTAGTAGAAGGGGCGCTTGGGATTAATTTGTATATTCTATTCCAACTAATACAAATATTTATACGATTTTCATGGAGCGCGGATGGCCATTACGCCAGTCTGCGAGCTGGAACGGGTGCGATTCCCGTTTCGCCCTGGGTGTACTTCCTTTCTCTGGGACAGTAAAAATTCTTTCTGTGCCTTTTTTTACTTGACGAAGGCTTATAAGCGGGTCTCTGATCGAGCACACAAGATTGAATATATAAGTACACACCCTACCCTACGATTTTCATTTACTATAACTTAAACGAAATATGTAAAAAATTATTTATAAGCGCTCAATATTGCCTTTGAAATAAACTAATAAAGTATAGCACAAATATATAAAAGTTACACACAATATCGTTTACTTTACTTATATTCTACTATTTATACACTTCACGCTTTTTTAAAAAATGTTTCCTTAATATTGATATACTTTTGCTCCTCAAATGCTGCTTTGTAATTTCTTAATAACTAGAATGATTAAAAAAACATATGAATGTTTTATTTTTAATAGAAGTTTTAATTCAAATCTTTTAATTATTATTGTATGATAACCTTACTAGTGCACGACATTTTAGCCAATATAAATAGCATTATGATCATAAATCTAAAAACAATTTTCTAAAATCTGCAAATAATATACAAACTGCTTAGTAAAAGAAATCCTTATCTAAATATTGATCGAGCAGAGTAACCTGTTGCGCTTCTCGTCAAATATTGATTAGAATATGCTTCAAGAGTGAAACATTCTTGCAAGAATCTTTGATTAAAAGTTTCAAGACTTAAATTGCAAAGATGTTCTTTTTTCTAAGATTTTTTTTCTATTCTTTATTGCATTATGCTGGCGGTAGGATGTTTCATACATCATATTATTTCCTCTTCATTTGATTTTTATGGTAAAATTTCAAAATACAATTTATTAAATTTTTTTAAATAAAAGTTTATATTTTATGTCGTAATACGCTTAAATGGCATTTTAAATCTTTAAAAAACATCCAGGATGGCTAGAAATTGAAGGCTTCTAAAATAAGAATTGTGGACATAACAATACTAAAGTCAAAGCTTAAATGTTTTAAGGTTTAAATATTTTTATGTTAAATTAATAAGCGACAGAATTTTAAATAGTTTTAAGTCAGTTAATCGACTCATAGTTTTTAACAAATTAAAAAAAAAACGGTAATAGACTTGTTTGAATCTAGTCAGAGGTTTTGCAATAATTTTGTTTGCAGTTTCTGAAAGTTAATATTGCCTACAAAATAAATGGTGTTACTGTTGTTGGAAACAATAAATAGTTTCTTGTTATCCGAGAATATGTTTTGTGATATAAAGCACTTTAAGACATTTTTTAAACTTCATCTCTAAGATACAAACTGAATTCTGCATATTTATTTGACATAAAGCCTGTAACGTTTGTTATACACCAAAAATAGATTGGATAGATAGAAAAAGTAGCACGTTTCTTTCATTCAGAAGCATCATTCTCCATTGACATCGAACAAAATTCATATCTAGTGTGCTCTTCAGATAGGCAAACCTTCCTAGTTATATAATCTCCTCTAGGAAAATATAACCTCCTTAAAGAATATATTTTTCCTGAGTATCAAGGTAAATATATCCCTTCCGATTCAAAGGTGACAAAAAAATCCGAAATTTGTTTGTTTTATGCTTGTAGTAAGTATGATTTGTAATAAGAAAATATTTTATTTTGTTAAGATGTTTATTTCGTATCCCAGATGAAACCTTCCTAGTTATATAACCTCTTCTAAGAAAATATAACCTCCTTAAAGAATATATTTTTCCTGAGTATCAAGGTAAATATATCCCTTCCGATTCAAAGGTGACAAAAAAATCCGAAATTTGTTTGTTTTATGCTTGTAGTAAGTATGATTTGTAGTAAGAAAATATTTTATTTCGTTAAGATGTTTATTTTGTATCTCAGATGAAAATCTCTTGTAACTATTTCCATGGTGTATTCTTTTATGGAAATAAATTAATTAATACAATGTATTAAAACAAAAAAGGAAGTTAAAAACACATACCATGCCAATAGAGTTTTTAATTAAACTTCAAAATTAATTAAATATCTTTCAGTTAATTAACAATGAAATAAAAAAAAACATAAGGTCACAAAGGGATATACACCTACACAAAGTGGAATCTTATTCAAAGAAGATGACATTTGACACTTGTTTTGCTTCTGTTGCTAAAAATAAGAATTCCTTGGAGTAAAGTGTACACAAAATGTTTTCATTTTATTTTTAATTTAACTATATTACTTTTATATTGAAAGAAAATATAAACAAAAAAAACTAAATAAGTGAAAAAGTGCACTAAACGAACATATAACTTCATAAATATGCAATAACACAAATGTTTAATTATTTAAAAAAAATATTTTGTTGTCAGTTTAAAGAAAAAAATAGTTTTAATGGCTTTGAATAAATATTATGATATAGCAGTTTAATAGTTATGCATTTAACACGCTTTTTGATTTGTCATGAAACAAAAGTTTTTTTTTTTTACTTTCTCAGTTTCAATACACTGTACAAAATACTTTTACAAAAAAAATATTTACAGAAAATACTGTTGTTGTCATTAAGTTTTTCTCTACAAATCTTATGCTGAATGCGAAAACAGTTTTTTTTATTCGGTTATAATTGCTTACAGATTACTATAATATAACAATTTTTACTGTTTGTTGAAATCCAGTTTTCTGAAATAGCTCAGTTGACTCAGTTGAAGAGTCATTGGAATTTACTAGAATTTAGTTTTTTCTTTACTATTTGACTTATATGAAAAACAGTTTTTTTAAATTAAATTTTTTTCATTCCAAATCTACGAACTTTCCCTGAAAATTATATGATGTATTTTCTTTTACACCATCAGACAGCTTTTTCAGTAGAAACAGCAGAATTTTTTTTACAAAGTATACACAAAATAAATCCTGCATTTACATCGCTGTTTTATGATATCTACCAGACAATACAAGACCTTTCGTACGACAGACGCTGAAAGAACAATACTCTAGTTTTACTTTTTTTTTATTTAAAAGTGAAAGCAAATGCACATTTCCATTTTATTCGATAGTATAAGTTTTAGAGTAGAGGATAAACGAGACCAGATCTTGCATAAAACTACTTGAAATGTTGTCCATACTATTCTCAGGGACACAACCATTTGTTGACAGTATCTCTCTTTGGAAATGTGTTGTAGAGACTAAAATCTTTCAGGCGGAATATTTAAAAAATATTAAAACTTCTGTTTGAGCAAATGTTACAATATTTAGTTTATGGTATCCATATACCTTAGAAAACATTTTCCTTAGCTTTTTAGATAGACTTTTAAAACTTTGTGAGAAGGTCAGATACATAAAAACTAACATAAAAATATAGTTGTTTTACATAATGTTTGCATTAAAAAACAGTAAATATCCAGGCATGTTATCTTATAAAATTCAAGCTTAATGTAAAATAGTTATTTAATTATGATAGTTTGAAATAGCGGAAGCTTTAACTTATTGTTTTTTATAATTTAACTTTTTATAAGTCTGTAAAACTTTTAATATTTTTAGAAGTGTTATAAAATGTATAGTCACATGCCCTGATTCGTACTCTTTAAAAAGTTAAAAAGCTTATATATATTATAACTCTTTAAAAAGTTATAAAAAGTTATAACTGTTCAAACTCGATTCAGTAATATACTATTAAAATACTATAGTAGTACCTGATGTATTTTAAAAATGGCGTATCTATCTGATCCGTATTCCACGCTCTGTCAATGGTCTGTAGGCAATTTATAAATGTGTTATTTTCGGTGATGGTACTGGTATTAAAGATAGGCTGCAGTAATTGCTTTAGAATGACAAATGACATGGAATGCGCCCTCTAGAAGAGAAGGTTAGGTTAAGTTTGAATTATCGTCGCACTAGAGCTACACGAGGGCTATTGGCGACTGGCGTCGTATTTTAGAACCAGAGTCAAGTGACGAGCCGACACCTGAATAGGCACCCAACGCAACCGTTAGGTGCGACATCGTACGCAGCGTTAGGACTTTAAAGGATATTTAACGTGCACTCCCTTACACGGTGTATTATTCTTTGGACATTTTGGCTGTACGGGCCGTTTACAGGTCGGCAGTTATTTTAGCAATGCCCTGATCCGAACCTGGGACCTTTCGCATGCTAGGCGAGTGCCTAACCGACTGGGCTCCCCAACCCCTGAAAGGGAATGCATAGGCTTTATAGCCCGTTACCCACTCGCCAGAAGTGACACAGACACAATAGACACACAAAGAATTAACGACACAAACACATCGACAAATAACAACATTTATTGACAATCAGAAAATCCATGTCTTACCGGGATTCGAGCCCGACCTCAGAAGCTCCAAAGGATAGCTCCCTAATAGTTGTGCTGCCGGGTCGACTTGCTTTAGAATAATCTACATAATTTATGAAATTTTACTATGAATTTATTATGAATACTTATTTAGAATAGATCGCCAGAACTTTAATTTCCACAAAAGCGATTCCAAAAGAATTCTCCAAAAGAACTGAAAAACTTCAACACCATTTATGTCCCCAATTTTTAAACTGTCATTCTTGCCGTAATTATGTCCGTGAAAACATAATGAGATAAATAGTTAAAAAAGTAATTATTCATGTTATGCGTCAAATACATTTAGTTTTTAAGAAAAAAACTACATTAATGCAGAAGAACACACTATTAATATATCAAAAAAAGTAAATGAATTTTTTTTATCTTGCAAGGTTTTTTTTAAAAAAAGAACTAAATCAATATTTTTTTGAATCTTTGAAACGAAATAGTACAAAAAAATGTTTTTATTGAGGCAGTCACTCATTTGTATAAAAAACGCAGATATAAACTTGTCTTTCAAAAAGTCGTCAAAAAAACTTAACAGCTTCTAAGTTTTTTTTCTGTTTCAATGTCAAACTCTGTCAATTAAAATAAAGCCCTACTTTAGTTATTTTAAATTTGGATGCTGTTTAGAGAGAGGACTACATTTTATCAAATATTTTAGCTCTTATTGGAGTACATAATTGAAATAGTTTTCATACACGATTGAGCAGATTTTTTAATAATTTATCGTCAATAAGTGAAACAACTGCTTAATATCTGCTTTAATTTTAAGACTGAAGCAAGCTTTAAAAAAAAACCAAAATTTTTAATAACTTTAGGTACCATTCTGTCCATTTTACACTAGTGAATTCAATTTTTGACACACATTTAGTAGATTGCTAGTATAAATACAGGGTGTCCGTAAAAGAATGTCCTACACTCTTAAAACAAACGAGCTATTTTGACTCAGTCTGAGTTAATTTTCACTCCTTTCGGTGACGAAAATGCACTTCCCCTATTGGAGTGGATTTCACTCTTTTGTTGTGTTAACCTCCAACAATCTTAACAACAAATGATAAATTTTAAGGAGATTAGGAGCGATTTAGGGCGATTACGAGAGATTTAGGAGCTAAGTTTCACTCCTTTCCAGTGTTGAAAATGCACTTCTCCTACAGGAATGTTTTTCACTCTTTTGTTTTAAGAGTGTAGTTTAATGGTATATTACACGAGTTTATTTTATACTAAATATAACAAATCATACATGAAATTGAAGGAAAACTAGCCTTTTTCCCCCTATAATTGCTCAATGTGTGCTCCTTTAGTGATAAGGCACACATCCAAACGAAAATGAAATTCTTCACTCTCAAAAATGAACGCTCAAAATCGAAGAAATTTTCCTTAATTTTGAAGATCCGTTTACTGGCAAATGCTCCGAGTTTTCCTTTCCTCAAAGTGAGGAAATTTGAATCGTCATTTTTATGAGGATTTGAATGTCGTCGAATCTAAAGAAATATTTCGTCATTTATGAGCATGTGAGTACAACAATGAGATTCAGTTTCCTCAAAATCAAGGTACAGAATCGTCAAATAAAGATCGTAAAAGTGAGGATTCGCGTTTACTCAAACGTCACGTGATAGTTTGATGAAACAATCCTCAAAATTTTAACGAAATGAGGCTTAAGGATTCATGAATCGTCAAAAATGAAAGTGTTATTTCTGAGAGTGTTCCCATACTGTCTGCGGCAAGTCCGGAGTAATTGAAGCAACACTGTGAAAACGGTGTCGCGGTACAAGCGCGTGCGCTTATCTGAAACTGTTGGAGTTATTCGTCAGTTTCAGTCACAACTGTCGAGCGAATACTGCTGATACTATTACAATTTGAAACTCGGATATTCTTTTACGTACAACCTTTGAATATTACTTGTATGTGCAGAATTGCTAGTATAATATAAGATTTATGAAAACTATCTGAGCAATTGAAAAATATTTAAATCATTTTTTTCATTCTTATTACGCTTTTAAAGGCGATTGAAGGCTTTTTATCAATATTCGCCATGGCTGCTTTTTATTAAGCTTAAAGTAACCCTAAAAGCTTTTCTCCAATGGGGCTGCAATAGGGGCAGTCAAGCCTTTTGCAGACTCTGCATATTCCCCAGAACCGAGAGCCATTTTCTTGTGGCACCATCTAGGCGACTCTCGCTACCCTAAAAGCTATTTATAAAGAATCCGCAGAAATATAAAAGAAATGTAGTGTTTTATTATAAAATGTTAAGACTTAAATTGGCCACTTTTAAATATGTTGTATTTAACACTAAGTTTATATAAAGACTAAAAAAAATTTGCTTGAAATTCAATTATTAGCTCATTTTTGTAATAATGTGAAAATGAATAATGAAAAATGAATATAAATTGTTTTTTTTTAAATAATTTCGAATAATTGAAATTTGTCATGTTTATACTCATTTCATCCCAAAAATATAATCTGTTTTAGTTTTTATATTTAACTATTTTCCAGGATATAATCGTTTGTAACATAGGTTGGTTTTCGTTCTTTTTAGTTATCTTTCTTCTTCATGTATCATCGCATAGAATGTCTTTAATTAAACTGATGGTACTCGGGGCATTCCGTAGAAAAAACTAGTGAAAAGAATTTCTATTTAGTTAGTGGAAAGTCCATCGAAGACATAGCAGAGATAATATCGTAACACACTTAACTAAAAAAATGTACTTTCAGGGATAAACTTACTTATTTACTTTAAAATTTCCTACTGTATTTACAGGCTAAAAACCATCATAAGAAGTATCCTATTAACAATGTAACTTTTACTTTTAAGAAATATATTTTTATTTTAGTTCCAAGAGTAGGCAAAAACACAATTTTTGAATTTTTTTTAATGTCTTCAATTTGTTTACCGGCTTGAAATGCCAGCAGTATCAATGATTATTTCCTATAGGAAAATTTGGAAATTAACTTCTTTTTATGGTGTCATCTCTACCGCTAAGTCAATAGAATCTACATCAACTTACTAGTAATTTGTATTAGCTTTAGTTTGTTAGACACAATTTTCTGTCGAATCAAGTTCAGTTCCAAAATTTTTTAAAAAGTGAAATTTTAATATTCAATAAATTAATATTTAACGTTGCATTACTTTATAGATTGAAATTACAAGCCCTGCTATCCAAATTCAAAACATTCAATCAAATTTTAGTTTTTTTTAGTTTGTAAATAAGACTCTAAGGCTGTGTGCTCAATGTATTGCTTACAATTGAAAACTCCGGGTAATAAATTTGAACTGCCAAATGTATGAAAATTTAGATTGAAAGTACGAAAGATTTAAGATTACATAACCTTTGAACGTTTATAGAGAACTTTTGCCTAAATTAGTATTCTGAATGAAATATTCCAAATATTTCAAACATGAAATCACCTTTTGACTTTCTTTAGTTCTTAGAAAAGAATAAGAGGAATTTTGCTCAATAGGTATGGCTCTAACCAGACTTTCGAAAAAATATTAACTATGAATAAAAACGGAATTTCTCTCAATTGAAGAGTACACGGAAAGAACCACTTGATTTCGTAGAAGGCTATCCTTAATAGCCTCTTTGGAGTTGATAGCGAAAAATCGCCTAAACTGGTGAAAGGAAACATATTACTCGCTTTGTTTTTCTTTCGCGGCAACCCTCATTCAAGCCAGATATCAGTGAACACAAGTAACACGTTTGTACCGCAAATGAAGAACCGGAAGAAAAACTGGTTTCCTGTCGCCAATGTTCGCCACGCAGACACATAAGGTTAAGACTCCTAAAAAATCAAGTGCTTCCCGTATACTCCTCAATTGTTTTCACCGTCCAAATCGCATTTCGCCACCTGCGTGCTTGCATTTCAAACGACAGCAATAAATCTCTGTCACAAGGTGAAAGAAAATTTGACCCAATCCCAGAACTACCGCATTAATTTACCAATACAATTAACCCTATCCCTTTTCACCAATCTCAGTCTAGAAAATAAAAAATAAAAAGATGGTCGCATCCGGTATCTTGAAAACCCCTTATTACATCGATTTACATTGTTTGGCGGAGACAGGGGGTAATTGTTTAGTGACCACGTTGCTAGGAGACTGATTTAATTTCGACTTTTAACACTAGCCTCCCTTATATATCGGTTCCATTATATGAATCACTTAAAAGTAAAATAGGTCAAGTTTGTAGAGGAGTTTCCGACCAAGCTCTTTTCTGTAATATTTTAGTGAAAGAAGAAGTGCATACGGAAATCTTCTAAAATATGTGATCCATTCTTGTATTTGGCGATATATATTGAATACAATGTTCCTGTTCGCTTTGTTCGGGATAAAAAAAAGCAGTCCATCGGATAATGTTCTGTGGATATTGGGACGTTTCGGATCGACAAAGGATCTAAGTCCATATCTGACTTGTGACATTATTATTCTGGAACACCTAAAGGTTAAAACATGCAAAAATATTGCCAAAAATAAGGACTATTTTAGAGTAAAACTGGTCCTAGTGGACTTCATTATTTCAATTCTTCCCGGATTTTGCTTTGAATATAGCGACATGTGAATTCAACAAAGGACCTGAGTCCATATCTGACTTGTTCTTTTATTATTCTGAAACACCTAAAGAGTAATATTTTTAAAAAAATATTGCATAATAGAATAGGTGTTTTGGAGCAAAACTGGTCATAGTCAAGAGTGGACACCAGCTTTTGTAGATTTGAGCTATATTAAAGCTTTGTATTACCTATAGCATTTGTGCCCTTTTTGTCGGACAATGAACACATTGTGAGGTCAAGGCACGCTTATTGGTAACTTTTGACGGAAAACAGAAGAATAGTTTAGAGGGAAAAAATGCTAAGTGACAAAAAGGTGAAAACTCGAAAATGAGTATTAAAGTTTCCAGTTTGCATTCAAATCCGATAAAAGCAGTACTTGAAAACGTTAAAAAAATATACTTTTCTCTAAAAAACGAGTGTCAGTAACATAGAGCTAATGCCTTAGTTTTTAAATCACAAATTTTACAAAAGAATAATGTCATGTTATCCCGTCATGCAATGTTATCCCGCCTTTGTCGGGTAATCCCATTTTCACCAGGTATGGGAATCATCGTAACGTCAATTTAAAACAAAATTGAAAAGAAAATGACATCCAGTTATTTAATTATTAATTGATAAAGTTTTTTTAAAAAAAGTGTCTCCGTCTGCTGTATATTTTTGGAATTTTAAAACTTAAAAAATGTATAATTAAATAACTAGATAATATTTTCCTTTCACATTTGTTTCAATTTGACTTTATGTCAATTCCCATTCCTAGAGAAAAATTGCTAAAATGGCAAAGCAATACTTCTGAGGAAGTTGTGATTCCAAAATTTATGCATCTCTATGGGACTGACAATCCCTCGTAAGTTCATGAAAAAAAGGGGGGGAGGGGGACTAGCTCTCTTTAACCCTTTCACTGCTGAAACGGCCGTCCGACTTAGGATTCGATAATGATATTCCTATCACATATAACGAGGAAACAAAAATTCTTCGTAGCAAAAGGGTTCAAAGATGGAATGATATGTCCATTGGATACAAAAATATAGATTTTTTCATAAATGCCACTTAGCGCTTTTTCCCACTAAGCTTTTCAAATATCATAGCTATTATATTTCACTGTTAGCAGATGAGTGGCGCTTCTTTTATTCTAACTGAATGGAATATTCGTCACTTTATAATAAACGTTGGAATATATTCAAGTATAATGAATACATTGAGTTGTAAAATATTTCGTCTATTGTTCGTCAGTTTTTCAGAGGCGCGTTTTGTGATGTTGTCGATAATATTGGGTGAATGAAATGGATATTATTGTGTTAGATTTAAGAAATGACATTTAAATAGCATGGTGAAATATAAGGTTTTATTTGTATACAATCTCGATTGTAGTCGTTATTTTAAACTGTATTGATATTTTGCAGGTTATTAAATAATAAAAAAACTGTCTAGCTTAGAATGTGAATTTCCTTGTAATTTCTTTTTTATTAGTTTTATGCAAAGAGCACCTTAAAGCCGAAATTGAAATTATCATTTTTCATTTCTTACTTATTTATGAATAGAAATATATTTTACTTATTGCGAATTATTTCTTAAGTAAATGTGTTATTAAAAGTAAATACTAATAGAATCTGTTAAAACCGAAACCCCATATTTATTTAGATTTTTGCATTTGTTAAACAATCTTAATATGCATGAAAAATGCATTGCTTATTTAATATAATTCAAAATAAATTAAAACGCACCCCGATCTGTAATTTATTTCTTTTAACTGTAATACTATTTCAACTGTAAACTCTATTTATTTTAAATGCAAACTTAAAATAAGCTACGTTTTTTTAGCTAACAGGTCAATATTCTTTGAACATATTTAAAAGTCTTTCTATTTAAATGAAGATTAATGCAGAAAGAATATAAAATATAAATTAATTTAATGAAAAATTTAATTTATTATAAAATAACGATAACGTTTAAACCAATAAACAGTTCAATGGTTTACTTTTTATTCTAACTGCCAATATACAGAACAATTGTTCTGTGTATTGGCGTTTCCGATAATTTAGTTAATTTATTAGTTTGAATCAAAGCAGTTTTCAATATTTGTCCGTATCAATTAAGAATGAATTGGACTTTACTGACAATAAGGCATTTAAACATAGAGTAAATAACTATTGTAGCAATGAAATAAGAATAAAAATCTCAAACCGAGGAATTCCTTAATTAATTTGAAAGAGGCAACTCATTAAAACATCTAGATTAAATTGACAGAAAACTATTAAAAATAAATATTTTGGCAAGAATTCTAACCTAATATTTGAACTAAAAATATTATTTCAAATACGTATTCCAATAAAACAAATAATAAAGTTTGAAATATCAAAGACAGAAAACATGTTCCTTCGGAGTTTAAATACAAATTTAATGATTATTTTTTGTAATAATGGATAGGGTAAAAGCTTATTTTTCAATATAATAATTATGGTAAGCGGCTCACTGAGCAAGCACACCAAGTCGGAATATATATGTAAAATACCCATACCCATTATGGTATTTACTTTCAAATAGGCCGGCCCACACTGGCGCAATGGTTAGTGTACTAGCTTTTGCAGCTGCTGGGTTCGGGTTCGAATACCGGTAAAGGCATGGATGTTTGTGCTTGTCAATAAATGTTGTTATTCGTCTATGTGTTTGTGTCGTCCTTCTTTGTGTGTCTCCCGTGACTGTCTCTTCTGGCGAGTTGGGTAATGGGCTATAAAGCCTACACTCCCTTCTAGAGGGCGCAATCACTGTCATTTGTCATACTTTCAACTAGACGGCTGAAAGTTAGAAGGTCCTGGGTTCGAATTTCGGCCTATGGAGAAGGATATTTGGTCGGTGTATTTATGTCTTCAGGGTACTTTCAGAAATACGTGCTATTAAATCCTGGGGATTGGAAAGTCACGGACAAGTTTACAGGTTTGATTTAGGTACCTGTTCAGGGATCAACTTCTTCACTGGACCTGAGTTCTTAATTACGATGCTTTATTGGTTGTGCTAAGACATCTCAAGGATTGAAAAATAGCTGTGCCGACATGTCACGTATTTACAACAGATTTAAAACTAAATTTAATTTAGCTCTACTGTATCTCACTATACATATATCTTTGGAGTTAAGTCTAAGTTTATTTTTCTCTTTCAAAACCAGTCCATAATTAACTCTTTCTATTTCCAAATTCAGCATGGAGTTTTCTTTTAAATAAATCAACGAAACCTTACGAATTTCGAGTAAAAGTATATTCAATTACTCAAACTTAATTTGACACTTGAGGGAAATTTGAAGCATTGAATCGGATTTCAATGGTAACTTTGTTGAAATTTTTTTTTTAAAGGAAGCCGTGTCTATGTTGATATCATTACGAAAGTTCAGTTTGAATGTTAACGAGGTAAAATTTTTGATTTATTTACTTTGAATCATAATTGAGTTTTTGAAATAAGTGCGGATTCGTGAGAAATATATTAGAGCGACATATTTATAAGTATAATTTTTTATTTTCAGAATATGATATTTGCTTTTTACGGTATAGTTTATTTTGTTGTGATCTATTATTGATTGGGAATATTGAGAATTTTTAATAATGTGTATCAATAAAGCTATATTTGTGTAATTAAATACAGAAAACATGAAAAAATGCTGCATATTTGTACATCGACAATTTACATAAGAACTAAGTCATTTGTTTTGGATATAAACCTTCAACTTTTTTTTTCATTTTTTAAAGATGATATTTACTTTTATAAAAGAAAAAATACTATAAGTTTAGTACTATTACTATTAGTTTAAAACAGAATCCTATTTTTGTTGGATGATTTTATTGTTGAATTTAAAAGATCATGCGACATCCTTATGAGTATATAATATGTCTTATATTCAGAATATGATATATGATTTTTACGGTATAGGTTATTTGGTTGTGATCTATTATTTATTGGTAATATTGGAAATTTTTAGTTATGTGCTTTACTACAGCTATGTTCGTTTTATAAAATAAAGAAGACTTGAAAAAATGATGCATATTTTTATATCGACAATTTAGATAAGTACTTAGGCATTTGTTTTTGATATAAACGTTTAACTTTTTGCATTTTTATAAAGATGATAATTACTTTTATAAAGGAAAATGCTCCAAATTACTATTAGTTTAAAACATAATCCTATTTTTATTAGATGATTTTATTGTTGAATTTAAATGATCGTTCGTTAATTAATTTTTAATTATTAATAAAAACTACCGGATAACTTAAAGGGTGAACAATTTTTGAATATAAAGCATTTTATGAGTTTAAAAATGGTTTTGTCAAATTGTCTCACTAAAGTACTTCACATAATTGAATATGGAAATGTTATGACTGTACACTGATTAGCATAGAGTTATAAATTTAAATTATGCAGAACTACACTGCTCACAACAATTAGGGGAACACATGGTTTAAACTCTTCCAACCCCAATGATTAAATTTCGTATCATCAGCTTCCGATTTTTTTTCTCACCAAGTTGAGTTAACACTTATTTATCATTAGATGGAAGAATTTTGTATTTTGACGAATTAAATAATGCTTGTTTTAATTAAAGAAAAATATAAAAACATGGTAAAATAAAATTCCCTCCCAAAAATTTTAGGAAATAAATTCACCCTAAATTCTTCACTCTTGCATTCTTAGATGTTTAAAAATTTATTTTGCCACTGTTTTACAAATAAAGTTTTGGAAAAATTACTTTTATAATTTATTCAAAATTTATTATTCCAATATTTCCCCCCTTAAATTTTGGGTGAAAAATATTTTTCTTTCCTGTTTTTTTTTACCATTTCATTCTGGATGCATAATGAATCTATTTCACAAATCTTAGATTTTTATTATAAAAAATAAGAAGTTGAAAATGAAAGGGTAAATAAAAGTACGCAAAGTGCTCCCCTAATTGTTTTGAGAATTGTATTTTCACGCATGCACACTCAAAGAATTTTATATTTTGAATACTTAACGATCGAAGTTAAGTATGTATTTATGATGTATTATGATTTATTTACCGTAAGGTGTTGTACTGTAAGCTTGCATTTATATAAAACTAAAAGTTAACAAATATTCGTTATTTGAAAATATTTTATTATTAACTTTGAAAAACGAAAAACTTATATTTGAAAACTTATTTCAATGGAATATATTATTAAAGAAAAGTACTTTAAAATAAGTTCTGAAGTTAAGAAAATTGTTTTGAAAGCTCTATCAAACAGTTCAAAACAATTACCTCTTCGAAAAATTAATTTAATTTCGATTTCGCAAAAACATTTGACTTCAAATGGATTCAGACCGACTAGTTTTATTTTCTAACTAAATTCTAAACAATTATTCATAAATGTTTTTTCTTAAAAAAGTTCTTGAAATTATTTTGAATAATTTCTAACGATCATATAGAATAAAATATTTTTAAAATGTCTTCATTACTAGAACAAATAGTGATGTATTTAAATTATTAAAAAACACACAATCATTTGGTTATTTTCAAAACGTTAAAACTATTTCACCACCTAATGAATTATTCAATTTCTTTCTTTCATTTTTCATAATTTATGGCTAAAACTTCGCATTTTAATTCCGATTTGTTTTCAACAGCGAATAACGCTGTTGGATTAACGTGTTGTTATTCAATTTTTAAAACTTTTTTTTTAAAATTATAATTAAGTTATATTCCTACTTATAGTAGTTACTTTAATACTACTTATACTTAAGATAACACTTACTATATAATTTTGAAAAGTGGGATTTCTTCATTGAAAAATTAAATTAATTGAAATTTTTAACGTGTAACTTTATCTATGCAATAGTCCATACACTATTGCACAAGTCTTTAAATAATAGTGCAAAACTCTTTCAAATGGAGAACTCGCACGGAAAATTATGTGCGCCGTACCTTCTTATAGCTGTATTTTTTTCAAAATAATTAATTTTTATAAGCAAAATAATAATTTTGAGAAACAGCGCTCTTTGACTTAACGTGGCATTTGGAGCATACTTTTTTTATTACGTTTTTACATTTATTTACATAAACGCTGTACAGTGACATTTCTATTTTTTAAAAGTTTGAGACATTATTATTAAAGTACAATTTAAAAAGTAATTTAGTTTAAGAAAATTTAAAAAAGTGAATTGTCTTTTTTAGTGATTTTTTAAAAATAAATTAAGGTTACGTATGGTAATTCGACCTTTAAGAAACTTAATCAAAACCTTCAAAACATCCTATCTTGATTTTAGTTTTGTATTCAATACATTATCAGTAACATAGTAGCGTCAGTTTGAGCTAAATTCAAAAAGCTAATAACGAAAAGCAATCAACTGGGATCAAAATATTTTTAAAAGACTACCTTTGTTATGTTTACTTTAATAAAAAAATTTACTTGCCTATTACAAAATGTTTGCCTAACAAACGAAAATCTTATACTTTTGATAACTTGGGGATGGGGGGATACCTTTCGATTTGTGCGCATTTTATTATATATTCAACAAGCTACTTTAATCTTTTTCAATAACATCTGCTGGTGAACACATCAAATAAAAATGTATTATTTTGCTTTTAAAAACTGAAATATTTTTTTTAAATCCAGCTATAAGTATATAGGACGTACATCGTTTTCGTGCTAGTGCTCTATTTGGAAAAGTTTTGTCGATCTATCTTAAAAAATGATAGCTGTTTTCTAAAAACAAGTCTAGTTTTCCGAAAAAATATTTTTTATAACACGCTATAAAAAGATAGGATTTTTTTAGTTTCGGTTTTATAGTTTTCAAAACATATTTATGTGGAGTTTTCTTAATAAAATGTGTATTTCTTCTACTGTAACAGATTATTTGACCAACTTTGAAGTTTGATCTTTTAAAGGATTTCAGATTTCTGGTCGTAATATGAAAATATTTTCGAAAATAGACGGCATATCTTAATTGGTAACATATTGTTTTATCAACTTTGAAGTCCTATACTTCAAAAGATTTAGTCATATTTTCAGAATATTTTTCGAAAATTTCGGAATGTTAGTAAGAGAAAGGAAAATTCTTATGCCTACATACTTTTCTTATGTATTATTTGTAAAACTATACTTTAAAACAAATAAATGACTCGAGCATAATTACATGAAAAACAATTGTTTTTAGTTACTACAATTATTATTAATAAAAGCTTTAATATTAATTATACTAACTAAAAAACTGAATCACTAACTTTTCATGTGACACACATCTAAATGCTTTGAACTTATTCATGCTGAACTAACGCGAAATAAAAATTATTATACGTATTATAGTAACAAAAATATAATTTCAAATAAATAAATGGCTCTATAGTATAATTACATGATAGTCAATTATTTTTAGTTAGTATAATTAATATTTATGAACATTTAATTTTATACTATTTTTTTGTCATTTGACAAAATATATAATGCACCGTTTTATTCATTCTTACAAATAACTTACACTCTAGACGGCAATACCATAATTTGAAATATTTATTCATGTATTATATTCCCAAAAACGTGATTTCAAAAGAAAAAAAAGACTACAGTATATATACACGAAAACATATATTTTAAATTAGTATGATTAATATTTATGAAATATTAATTATACTAACTGAGAAATTTAAGCTTAACTTTTCAGTTGACATACATCTAAATGCATTTGTCAGCTCATTCATGCAGAATAACGTACACTAAAGGACTAAACCGAAATGGGTGACATATTTGCTTCATAAATATTCCGTCCGAGTCGACCAATGAGTCGGCCGACTGGAAACATACAGGGTTTTCTGACAGGCCAAAACTCCCTCTTTTTTTTCTTTTCTGTAAGACGACTTAAGGTATTTTGGAAGAGTATATGTTCCTTTTTCTTGTTGTTTTGACTTTATGAGTTGGGTTTAAGTTTTATGTAGTTTCTTAGGGTGATAGTTTTCATTGTCGTTCTATTTTAAATTTCATGTAGTTTCTTTGGGTGATAGTTTTCATTGTCGTTCTATTTTAAATTTCATGTAGGTTCTTTGGGTGGTAGTTTTCATTGTCTCTCTCTATTTTAAATTTTATGTAGGTTATTTGGGTGATAGTTTTCATTGTCGTTCTTTGTAAAATTGTATTATGTTCATTGGGTGATAGTTTTCATTGTCGTTCTATTTTAAATTTGAATAAATAGGTATTTTTATTTGAATGTAATCATTTTTATTTTTTAATCCAGATATTACAGTGGTGGAAATTGATTTATGAACTGACAGTTTTTTAACAGTATTTCTTTATTAAATGCATTTTTATCGATTTAAATTTTATATACTATACAGGCTTTGCATTATAAACTATACACGTAAATAAAATTTTATATAAATTCGTAAACAATTTATTTTGTTGACATTTTAGTTTTAGCATAGGGAAATTGATTTATGAACTTTTGCATTCAATCTCAATTAATAATTGCTAAAACTATTTTTTGTCGCTAATGCTTCTTTGATTTTGTTTTTCATAGACAACACAAAACTTAGGGTCAAGTTTTGGTCAAGCAATTTGCAGTTTTTAATGATTAAGTCCTTCTATTCCATAACTGATGCACACTTCACTAAAACCATACTCCATTTGAGTAAATTATTCAAACCAATTGATCTCAGACATTATTCTTGGGGTTTAAGTCATGGCTATTGGCAGGATGATCTAAATGAACAACACTTAGTTCATTTAACCAGTCTTTAATTTCGTTTTAAATGTGGATACTTGCATTATCATGCATAAAAATCTTATCAAAAGCATAGTTTTGCAACGCAAAAAGGAATTAAAGAATTTTCTAGAACTAATCTGCAATAAAGTTAAGTTTGTCAGCAATTCAGAAACATAACCTTGTTTCTTCAATCAAAAGATATCGGAGCCCAAACCATCAAACTTCCACCACTAACATTTCTGCTGAAGGCAGATCTTGGTTATTTCCGAAGATCCTTTCAATAACATTTTAAACCATCACGTCCATCCAAATTGAACTTTTTTTCATCAGCAAATGTCACTTTTTTCAAATTTCTCTCCCTCCACCCCCACCCAATCCATTTTCATGTAGTTACGACTATATTTTAATAGCCTGTTCTTATGGTGAAGAGTAAGCTTTGGACCAGCCTTCATTTTGGAACATTTCAAGTTCGACGACGATATCAATATTTGTCGTTCTCTTCTGGGAGTTACAGGAAGTGATTGTTCATAACAAATTCGTCCTGTAATGCACAAATGCTGACACAAATGGTAACTTTTTGGGATACCAGTCCAATAATCCTGCTTTTGTCCCTCATTCCACGAGGGTTACACCTTTTTTAATGATGGTTTTTGCCGAAGTCAGAATGATTCTTCAAATATTTATGAATTATATTTATTGATCTTTTAATTAATATGCTAATTTCTCTTACAGATTTGTTACAATATTATATAAGGGTCATTTTTTACCTTTTTGGTTTCAGGCAGTCCCGCAAGCTTTCCTATTTAGTAAAATGGGAATAAAACAGATAAATTTCAACAAATTTGGCCTTAATCTTATTTATAAACACTGATAGTAAGCTCCCCTGAAGTTCAAATGAAGAACTAGTTAAAATATTTGGTACCTGGGTTCAAAATAAATTTGAGTTCATAAATCAATTTCCATCATTTGACATGCTTAAAAACTAAAATTACATAGATTTTTATTTAATATCATTTTTTGAAAAAAATTAAGTGTGAAATTCCTTTATTGTGCTCTGAATATCCAACACACAAAATTTGAATTGTTAGCACTTAATACAAAGCGATATCTGCTGAAAAGAATGTTAGTTCATAAATCAATTTCCACCACTGTATTATTTTCTGCTAATTGTGTTTGGACTGTTTAAAGTCAAACTATTTTTGCAAAATGTAAATGTTAAATTGCCTGATTTACAGTCACTGTGAAGTGATGAGCCGACATCTGAAACCTAACGCAAATTTTAAGGGATACATTATAAGCGGCGTTAGGCTTTGGAGCATATTTAACGTCCGCTCCTACCCTCTACACGGGACATCTAATAATTGGACTTATTTATTTGCAGTACAGACAGTTAACAGTTGACAGTTATTTTCGCAATATTCGGACCTTTTGCATGTAAAGCAAGCGCTTTACTGACTGGTTACCTTGATTCATGTATTACGTAATTACATCCAAAAACGAGATAAGTATCGACATCAGTTTCAATACTATAGGGCTGAATCACGGCGTACTCAGTTACTAAGACCAAAGAAGCTCTCCCAAACACGCTCGGGGAAGGAAAGTTTGACGTCATAGTTCCGAGTGGCGTTGCTCCGAAGACGAAGAAAACTTGTCTCGAAACCTTTTCGGAACCACTCGTTCACAACTGGCCACATTTTCAGGGCTCCGAATGCGTCCGAACTATTTTCTCCATGTTCGGCACTAGGAACGGTGACTTCAAAATTTCCGTCTATTCTCATGTCTGGGAGAGCTTCTTCGGCCTTGTTACTTTAGTTGGCCGTGGCTTAATAAGAATTAAAACCAACTAACAACTCCCCGGCACTACAGTCCATGCTGGATCATGGCCTCTCTTACAATCCGACTCCAAAGCCGCCTGTCTCTGGTCTTTGCTTTCCATTGTCATGGCCTTTAGATCTCCTTTCACATCATCTACCCATCTTTTTCTATGTCTTCCTTTTCTTCTCTCTCCCTGACATTGCCCCTTGAAAATTGTCTTTGTGCCTCTGCTATCGTCCATTCTCTCCGTATGTCCCAGATAAGAATTAAGCAGGCTTAATTTTTCATATGAGAACTGGCTCTATGACTGAAGTGTTTAAAGTCTCTAAAAAACAGTGCAACAGGTGGTATAGATCAAGTCATTCCTTTTATTTCTGGCGTGACCAGACAGTGTCAACGCAAAGAATACCTTCCCTGGAGTCATACGGAATTCCGTTTTGATATTCTACACTCACGTCATGAAACAAGATCGTTACTAGAGACTATTATGAAATGGAAAAAGGAATCATAATCTTAGGAGAACTTCCCTCTATGCTATTTTCTTTTATCACTTTAATAAAAGAAGAAGCGTGAGCGGAAAATGTCCAAACTCATTTTAGCATTAGCGATTCCATTTTGAAACGTATAAAAGCAATGCTTTGATGGGATAGACGTGAAAAGGTGAGGTATTGAATGGTAAACATGTTGCATGCAAGTATATTTTTTTATTTGTATGGACTAGCTATATTTGTGTTTACTACCAAAAGGGCATCGCTGTTGAATAAGCAATGCATTTTTGTGATTGTGTGATACTGCGTCACACGCTTCTGATTTGTTAAAGTAATAAGAGATGTGTCACTTTTTTCAATTCCTGAAAAACAAATTACAAATGACAATGAATGCACCCTCTAAAGGGAGGAGAATAGTCTTTATTGCTAATTACCCTACTCGCATGAAGTGACACAGTCACAGGAGACACACAAAAAAGAACGATACAAACACATAGACAACTAACAACATTTATTGACACACACAAACATCCATGCCTTATCGGGATTCGAGCCCGAACACAGAAGCCCCAAAGGCTAGCTCCCTAACCGCTGTGCTGCCAGGTCGTCTTTCGGAAAAACAACTAATATGACAAATTAATGCATCAACTAGGATGTGTAACGCTAAACGACTTTTAATTGCCACTCAATAAACCAATACGCGCATTAAACGTAACTATATACCTTATAAGGTAATTTCAATACCTTTAAAACCTAAAAAATTGTACTGTACACTCTTAAAACAAAAGAGTGAAATCCACTCCAGTTGGAGAAGTGCATTTTCGACACCGTAAAGGCATGCATATTTTCTCAGACTGAGTTCAAATCACTCGTTTGGAGTGATCCTGTCGAAAGTTTAACACACAAAGGATCCACTCCAAAAGGAGAAGTGCATTTTCCAGTCTGGAGGAGTGAAATCCACTCAGACTGAGTTAAATTAGGAGTGTTTGTTTTAAGAGTGTAGCTACTCCATGCGCATGCACAATTTTTTCGAAAATATTATTATGACGTCCGACAGGTATTAAGAACTTGTGTATTAAATTTAAAATTTCGGATTTTCGGTACTATCGCAATACTTTCATTACCTTATACTTCATTTTGGGGATCGGATGGTTAAAAAACGCGATACCATGTGCATCTTTTATAACTTATTTTTTGAAACAGTGATAGTTATGTAAAAATATGGAAATTAGTCTTAAACTCATTTTAAACAGTAGTTAGTTGACTATTGGAGAAGAACATAGTCAACTGACAAGCTGACACTTGAATAGGAAGTCAACGCTACTTTTATCGAAGTGTAACTACAAATCTTCTCACAGGGGTTGTAAATAGTTGCTTTGCATTGGATCAATTTAACTACCTAGGTTAGGTTAGATTTGAATTATCGTCGCACTAGAGCTACACGAAGGCTATTGGCGACGGGCGTCGTATTTCAGAACCACCGTCAAGTGACGAGCCGACACTTGAATAGGCACCCAACGCAACCGTCAAGGGCGACATAGTACGCAGCGTCAGGACTTTGAAGGATATTTAACGTGAACTTCCTTACACGCGGTATTATTCACTGGACATTTTTTACTGCACGGGCCGTTTATAGGTCGGCAGTTATTTTGGCAATGTCCCGAACCCGAACTTAAGACCTTTCACATGCTAGGCGAGTGCCTAACCGACTGGGCTCCCCAGAACCTTTAACTACCTACACATGCATTGCTTTTATAATCACGGATGTCCCTATCATAAAGCTCTTATAAACACAAAATAAGAATAAATTACTTAATGCATAAAACAACAAACGTTTTAAAGAGTTATGAATTAATATTTAACTTGCTAATAAACAAACTCATTACAATTTCATGTATTCAAATTATGATTATATTGCAAACGAGTTTAGTTTGTTTTTCCAGTTTATAGTTCCAGTTTATTTTGTTTGGGATAAAGGCTAGTTAATGTCACAATGAATGTTAAGATACATATTTTTTTCTTGTTCATATACTTTCAAACCTTTTATTTGCATATAATTACTATTCGATGCAAAGTTTGTCTGATATTAGTTTTACATCTTTAAAAAAGAAAATTACCTTTTGTTTAAAGTAAGGAAAAACACTGATTATGAAAGTAGGAAATTCTTAGCTTATATAATTAGTATTATTCGGTAAACTTCCATGAACAAATAGAAAGTACTTTTAAAAAATACTTATTTAATAAAAATTTAGCTCAAGTAGTGATTTCTTTATAATGTTAAAGTATTATGATTTTTTTATTTAAATATTTTTATTCACTTAATATTTATGAAAGTAAAAAATGACTAGATGTAATTTATTTAACTTATATAATCTGTACTAAATTCACTTTTGTTTGGGTTTTTAAATAATTCGTTTTTGAATAAATTTTATAAAAAGTCTTCGACTTGTTCTATTCAAATGCATCTAGGAATATATCTTTAGATTTTCTTTTCCAACTGCAAATGCTTACGGCTTTTAAGTTGTTCATTGCGGCAAATATATTTTACGATCCTTAATATTTCAGCCATCTCGTCTTCCCATACAAGTTAAAATGTGCATAGAGTCAATATGATCTATGATATTTTATTGAAAAAGCCTGAATTTTGACTTTATCTAAATAAATCGACCAAAAATTATTTCAAAATAACTAAATTGGAATAAAAAGCTGAGGTAAAGATAACAAGGTCAGGTTTTTTTTTATTTACTGCATTTTCTGTTACGATTATTTGTCAAGCATATTTAAATAAATAGTGGATGCATTTTGAAGGCATAGACTCTTTTAAGGAAATACTAAATTTTAGTTTTAAAAATGTTTTATTGAAAATATCTCCTTACTCTCCTTATATGCTTCATTAAGCAAGTTATTTTTTTATATCATTTATTTATGAGCTTTAAAAATACCATTCATAAACATGTTTTAGTTTTTTACAGTTACTTTAAAACTACATTTTCGTTTAGTGTTATTAAATTGTAGTTAAACCTAACAGAGATAGAGTGTATTCTTCTAAGGGACAATTCATTTGTTAATAAATGTATATTAATAACAGATTTGGAGGAATCTTAATAATTTAATTTATTTCTCTCAAATCATAACATTTTGCTAACCATTCTAAAGCATTTTTAACGATAACCTAGAATTATATATAAGGGCTATATATTATTGCGGAAATAATTTGCAAAATTTACGTTCTTTTGACTTGGAAGACACGCAGAAGCTTTGAACTTTGTCTTTGATCTTTAAGAATTTTAAAATAAAAGATGTTTTTTTACTGCATTTTTTTAATATTTTTTTTATATATGTGTATTATCCCTTTTATTTAATTTTCTTCATTTGACTAGTTGGATAAATAAGAAGAATATGTAAGTATAACAAGGCTATATCATGCAAGTAAAACGATTTAACTGATAAATCTTTATTCTTTAAATCCTTTCATTTGTACTACGATGTGCTATTTTACCATAGCATTAATTCTTTTGTTCCTTATATTCGCTTTACAAAGAATTAAATTAATTGGATGTGCAATAGAGCCTTTTATTATACTTGTAAGAAAAAAACTGCAAGAACTTTAACACTTTTAGTTCTAATTTTAAATGCAACCGTAAAAACTAAAAAAGAAAAAATTCTTGATAATACCATTATGTTGTTAATCTAATTGGAATGTTTTCTTCTCCTGTACTTTTTAAAATTTTTTACCGTGGTAATTTTCCAAACTGTAAAGGACTTAATAATAGCATTACGTTGATAAAGTAATTGTACAGTTTATTTTATTTATTAAAGTAATTTTTCCAATGTATTTTTTTAAACTTTAAAATGCAGTTATTTTATAAACTATAAAAAAGCCAGGTGCTTTACTTTCTTCGCTGAACAAATTAATTCTGCATTTGTAATTGCAAGAAACATATAGTTTGTTCTAGATTTAATTGAATTTATAACGAAAAGTCTTTGCAGCCAGGCCAAGTAATTTTAGACCGCTGTTAAAGGATCAGGCTGAACCAAAAATAAAATTATAAGTCATTGTACTTAGCACCAGTACTATGAACCACGATTAATTTTGCGTGAACCAGTTTTTTTTTTTGTCCAGCATGATTCGTTCAAAATATGACTGGACAGAACCTGCGACCGTTATGGCTACATCTCAACGTCCCCAAACAATGACAATTCAATGAATATGACCAGGGTGCTGAATAACGAGGTGTTATTGTCTGTGTTAAAGCTTAAATTTTTAATGGAGGAGAGAAATAGGCAGCCGGAAACGATTAAACTACCCTCAATGAATATGGGGCCGTGGGTAACCTAGTGGTTAGCGTATTGATCTCGGAATCGGAAGATCCCGCGATCGAGTCCCGATACCACTGAAGACCCACCGAGTATCAGCGGAGTCTATGATCGTGTGGGCTCCGTGGGACTGAAAGGGACAGCTGAGATCTCAGTGATTGTAAGTCAGGGCCACACTACTCAAACGCTATTCAATTCATCACACTGTGCAACCTACAAGAGATTATTTAGATATTTTAAGGGTACAAGGAACATCTCGTAGAGAAAAAACACTAAAATTTATCAGTCAATGAAACCCGAAGCCCCAAATGCTAGCTCCCTAACCGCTGTGCTGTCAGGTCGGCTTTCGGAAAAACAACTAGTATGAAAAATTAATGCATTAACTACACTATTAAAACGAACGAGCGATTTTAACTCAGTCTGATTAATTTTCACTCCTCCAGTCTAGAAAACGCACTTCTCCTTTTGGAGCGGATCCTTTGTGTGTTGAACCTCCGACAAGGTCAATCCAAACGAGCGATTTGAACTTAGTCTGAGTTAATATTCATTCCTTTCCAGTGTTGAAAATGCACTTCTCCAACTGGAGGGGATTTCACTCTTTTGTTTTAAGAGTGTAGGATGTGTAACGCTAAACGACCTTCAATTGCCTCTCAATAAAACGATGCACACAGTAAACGTAACTCTATACCTTATAAGGTAATTTCAATACCTTTAAAACCTAAAAAATTGTACAGTAGCTACCCCATGCACATTCACAATTTTTTCGAAAACCTTATTATGACGTCCGACAGGTATTAAGGGGGAATAGTACCGAGAATCGGCTTCTCAAGCGAAGGCTTCTCTCAATGTTAATCCTATGGGGAAAAAATAAAAAGTCTGCCACATTTCTCCGGCTGTATTGAATATTTTTACAAACGGTTTTTTTTTATATGATACATGCAGTTGATTTGCCGGTCTCTATCTTTTCACTTTTTTGAAATTGGTTAAAATAATTTTTTGATTATTAATAAATCATTTTACAATATGAACTAGGTCGAAATTTGAAAAACTGAAAAGATAGAGACGTAGAACTTTAAATTTCATTAATTTTGAAAAAAAAAGTTCGCAATTACTTGCATTTTTAGGGTAGAAAAGTGGCAGCGAAATTATGAAATTTTCAATATCCAGTCTTATCCAGGAAGTAGCGCCCCCTAGGATTAGAAATTAAGCTCCTCCCCCTAAAGTTAGCTCCTCCCCTTTTAGTTAAAGATGCTGAAACTCAGATAAGATAAGGTTCGTGTAGTTCAATTTCAAGAGTCTGCGAATTTTAACTTCTGCTCCGTAAGCTAAAGTTTCAATTCATTGTGTGTTTTTGGACGCCGATTTCGAAAATACAAATGGATTTTTTACTATAGCGTCCAGTTTAAAAGCTTTAAAAAAATTAAGTGGCATTGATTCATTCTATATATTGGATTCTAATTCATAATTAGTAAAAAAAATCTTTTTTAATTTCTCCCAAATAATTTATTTGAAAGAGTTTGAAATATGCTTTGGGGACTTGAAGTTCAGAAAAAGGCATTACAAAGTGTGAACAATTGCACAAATTTTGACTTGTATATTTTTGTTGAAATATTAATTTAAGTTAAAATCCGAAAAACATGTACTTCTTGAAGTTTTTGTTGTATAATTTACCATTTCTTTCAAAAAGGATTTTTGCATAACGTTTTAAATCTGTTTTGGCATTAGGTAGCAGTATTGGCGTGTTTTATATTTGGTAACTTTTTTCAGTTTTTCATTTTTGATCTTCCGCGATTTTAATTAATGATTCGGCTACACTCTCAATGCGAGGTCTTGTTGTGTTCTAATATAGTTTAGTTTTAGGTTTGAATGATCGTCGCACTAAAGCTACACGAGTGCTATTGGCGACGGGCGTCGTATTTTAGAACCACAGTCAGGTGACGAGCCAGCACCTGAGTAGGCACCCAACGCAACCGTTAAGGGCGACATCGTACGCAGCGTTAGGACTTTGAAGGATATTTAACGTGCACTCCCTTACACGGGGTATTATTCGTCGGACATTTTTTGCTGCACGAGCCGTTTATCGGTCGGCAGCTACTTTTTGGCGATGCCCGGACCCGAACCTGGGACCTTCCGTATGCTAAGCGTGTGCTCAACCGACTGGTCTCCCCAGCCCCTCTAATATAGTTTAGTAAAGTTAGTTTGAAATATTTTCGCACCAGAGCTATATGATGGCTATTGGCGACGGGCGTCGTAGTTTACAACCGCGGTCAAGTAACGAGTCGACATCAGGGTATGCACCCAATGCAACTGTTCAAGGAGCCATCGTACGCCGTGTTGGGACTAATAAGAATATTTAGCGTGCATTCCCAATGCAAGGGGTATTATTCGTCGGACATTTTTCTTCACGGACGATTTATAGGTCGGTGGTTGATTTGGCGATGCCCGGACCGAACCTGGGACCTTTCACATTTAAGGGGTCTAAGGAGTCTTAAAAATGTGCAAAGAAGGAACTACAAAGTATAGTTTGATCTGTCATGTAATTTTTTAACTACTCAATATACAAGTATAATTTTTTTATATGTAATTCTACAAGATTTATTTATTATAAAACAAATGTGAAAATTTATGAAACTTTAGCCAAAACTAAAATAAATGATATTAAACATAAAGCTATTTTAACACATTGTGATTAGGCTTGCGCGGCAAATTTTGAGGGCAAAATTGAAAAAATGACCCAGAAAATGACTTTATATTGTACAAATATGTACAAACTAGGACTTATACCTAAATTCTCAGCTCAATTTTAATTAGAAATTATTTAAAAATGAATTCAAAATCAAAATTTAAAAAAATTTATTAATTTTTTTAGAAAAAAGTTCTTAAAATAATTTATAATTAAAATTGAGCTGAGAATTTAGGTATAAGTCCTAGTTTGTACATATTTGTACAATATAAAGTCATTTTCTTGGTCATTTTTTCAATTTTGACCTCAAAATTTGCCGCGCAAGCCTAATCACAATGTGTTAAAATAGCTTTATGTTTAATATCATTTATTTTAGTTTTGGCTAAAGTTTCATAAATTTTCACATTCGTTTTATAATAAATAAATCTTGTAGAATTACATATAAAAAAATTATACTTGTATATTGAGTAGTTAAAAAATTACATGATAGATCAAACTATACTTTGTAGTTCCTTCTTTGCACATTTTTAAGACTCCTTAGACCCCTTAAGGCAAAAAAAAATGCCTTAACCGACTGATCTGTTCTGTCTTCTTTATGTGCATCATTTTCAAATTCCTGTAATTTATTAAACCTTTATCGCTGCATACTCGGCATACCGAATATCCCGTATAAATCCCAACCAGTAGTTTCCGCGTTCGAATCCCGGTTGGTAAGCGCAATGATTGACTTGTCAATACAATGTTAGGATAGGTAAGGTTTGAATTATCGTCGCACTAGAGCTACACGAGGGCTATTGGAGAACGGGCATCGTATTTTGGAACCACAGTCAGGTGACGAGCCATCACTTGAATAGGCACCCAACGCAACCGCTAAGGGCGACATCGTACTCAGCGTTCAATACAATGTTAATTGTCTACATTTTGGTCTTAATTTGTGTAAAAAGATGTCCATCCTCTCCGGACGCTCTGGTAACATTCTTCCATAGGATATCCATGATCACAACAACAGCATTAAACCTTATTAGTTTCAATTAGATTACATTTTCCCTAACTCCTAGAAGATAGCTAATTATTCGAGGTAGCATCCTTCAAATCCAGATTGCCGAATTATTTTCAAAGAAAATTGCAATTTGGTTGTTTTAGATTATATAAGTTTCCAGTTTTCATTTTTGTCCATCGTGATTTTATTGGTTGTTTCAATTTTACTCTAAATGGTCGATAAAAATCGCAGATATTTAGTAATGGGAATTTATTCTAAAGATCTAAAGTGTCTTCCATTTTGAGTTTGAAACAAGCATGAGAGGATTCACTAAAGAAACCACGTTATTGGCGCAAATAGTTTATTTGTTGCTGTACAAATTATACAAGTTTCGGCTCGTCTTCTTCAGAAAAACACTACACAACTATAACAGTGCCTCTTATAAAAAAAAGATTTTAATTTTTTTCAAAAACTTTATTTTATTTAAGACAGTTTTTCTTTGCAAAATTGGAAATTTTTTAATCGTTACGTCTCGATCCTCATGTTGGCGCATGCCCTTCCCTCCCCCTCTGAGCGTGCCGCTATTCAGGTGTTGGCTCGTCACTTGACTGTGGCTCTAAAATACGACGCCCGTCGCCAATAGCCCTCGTGTAGCTCTAGTGCGAATATAATTCAAACCTAACCTAACCTGAGTGTGCCGTAATTTATGTACGTCCCCTTATCGAAAAATTTAATATTTTGAAGCATATTCAATATATTTACTGTCAATGATCTTTCAATATTACTTTTATGATGTGGTACTTTAATCTATCAATAACATTTGTTGTAATTTTCAAAAAAGGATACGAATGAATTTTAAAAAATACACTTTTGTCAAACATATAATTTGTTTTGTTCTGAAAAATAATCGTATGATAATTTATGTAAATATACATCGTAATAAAATGTAAGTTTTTAAAGAAAATTGTGTGGAATATTTTTGAGAAGAAAAAATAAGGCATTAAAGTGTTCTTCGATTCCAAGCACCACAAACAACCATTTCACCGATCAAACTGAACCGATTCCAAACACCACTATAAAATTTCGATTAAGGGGGTATGGGACACTTTCAACTTTTTTTTTAATATTGCAGATATCAATATAATTTTTTTCCATAAATGTATACTAATTATACTTACACTTTTAGATAGTCAAAGGTTTTAATAAATTATCATTATTTTTTTTTTTTTAAAATAAAATGTGTCAAAAAGTGATGTTTCTTATTTTTGTTATAAGTCAAAAACTTTTTTGTTGGCTAACAAATATTTAGCATTTTCATAAACAGAAAAATGTATTTAACAAACTGTCTTTACCGATTTTTCTTATTTGAAATAGTTTTTTTTTAATTATTGAAGTTTTTTTTTTTAAATAATTTCACAGGTTCACTTTTTTTATAAAAACTATTAAATAAAAAAACAAACTATTTACAACTAATCCCTAAAGACAAATTAAAGATTTATGTTTGAAAAATATGAGTGGAAAATTTTGACACTCTAAGGGCAGAAGATTTTGAGTTATATCAATTTAAAGTCAAAAAATCATCGAAAACACGATCAAGGAAGAAAAACAGCTTTGAAGTTTATCCCTTTCCTTACTGAAGCGCTCCAAACCGACCGAACAACTAAGGATTCGATAACGTTATTCCTATCTAATATTACGAGGAAGCAAAGATTATAAACGTGGTTGGCCAACACTGCCAACACAGGTGTCATGACACAAAAAACTACACATCTCACGTTCTACTGCAGATATAAATAAAAAATTTGTTTAAAATTATTCTAAAATATTTGTGTTATTTTTTATGATAATAATAATTTTTTGATTTTTTTGAAGATTTTGTGTAGCAAAAAAAAGAAGTGCCATGCAAGTGCATATTTCATAGGAGTCTTAAAAATGTGCAAAGAGGGTACTACAAAGTATAGTTTGATCTTTCATGTAATTTTTTAACTACTCAATATATAAGTATAATTTTTTTTATATGTAATTCTATAAGATTTATTTAATATAAAACAAATTTTAAAATTTATGAAACTTTAGTCAAAACTAAAATAAATGATATTAAACACAAAGCTATTTGAACACATTGGGATTAGGCTTGCGCGGCAAATTGTGAGGTCAAAATTGAAAAAAATTACCAGGAAAATGACTTTATATTGTACAAATATGTGCAAACAAAGACTTATACCTAAATTCTCAGCTCAATTTTAATTAGAAATTATTTTAAGAACTTTTTTCTAAAAAAATTAATAAAAAATTTTAAATTTTGATTTAATATTTTATTTTTAAATAATTTCTAATTAAAATTGAGCTGAGAATTTAGGTATAAGTCTTTGTTTGCACATATTTGTACAATATAAAGTCATTTTCCTGGTAATTTTTTCGATTTTGACCTCACAATTTGCCGCGCAAGCCTAATCACAATGTGTTCAAATAGCTTTATGCTTAATATCATTTATTTTGGTTTTGGCTAAAGTTTCATAAATTTTAAAATTTGTTTTATATTAAATAAATATTGTAGAATTACATATTCAATAATTCTACTTATATATTGAGTAGTTAAAAAATTACATGAAGGATCAAACTATGCTTTGTAGTACCTTCTTTGCACATTTTTAAGACTCCTATGATCCCTTAAAGCATCAAATAAACCAAGATTAGTATGAAATACATTCTTCTCGCAGGTATAGCTGTAAACAAGTTGACCTGCAAACCCAGAGATCCGATGCCAGGATCGAATATAATCCTTCTATAAATCATAATATCAATCAAATATCTACCGTATAGAGAGGGTTTGTGCACATTAAATCCATTGCGGTGCAATGTTTCCTAGTCTTGCACAATATTACGAATTGGTTCCCAGTCAGATACAAGCATCGTCTTTCTGACGGCATTTTAAAATTACGAGGCACGTCGACAAAATTACACAGATAGATATAACACAATGTTTAAATAACTTCTAATATAAATTCTAAAACCGCGTGCAGTCGAACTTCAATTATCCGAAGCATGAATGATTATTCGAATGTCGGAAAAAAAATTGCACCCGACCCACCTGGTAATTTTTTTATTTGTTGGATGTCATACCTGATAATATTTTTGTACCAACCAGAAAATTACTAGGCATGACATCCAGCAGAGATTACAGCAATAGGTAGGCAGGTATAAATGTTTATGGTGTCACATGATAAACTTCTGTACCAACTGTAACTGCTTTCCCTTTTTGTAGTCACCTGTTATTTATGCAAATTATCTTTTTTTTAATGCGTATAGTATAGTGTAGTAACTGTTTGTATATTTATCAATCACTTCTAAAAGAAACCTACAATTATAACATAAATTGAAAAAAAAAAATTACAAAAGCTTGTAACTCAACTTGCCAAACGATACTTTATAGCTTGGATTTGATTGGGCTGATTACGACCGAAACTAGAATTTACGTGGTGAGTTTAAAGATCAGGCGTAGCTTTCGTGCGACGTTGTTCAATTAACCTGCAAAGTGAGTCATCCCGTCTTCTTATAGGGAAAATGGTTGGCTGGTACATGTATTTCTGGGTTGTGTGCTTGATCAGATACCCACCTATAAACCTCGTCAAGTAAGACAGACATAGACAGATTTTTTTACTGGCACACAGATAGAGAGGAATTGCACCCAGGGCGACGGCGGGAATTTCTCGAAGGAGGTGTGAGATACGTTGACAAGGGGAGGAGCTTAGGAAAGGTAGTTTAAAACTGACCAATCAGCTATTTATAGAAGGATTGAAAAATAAGATGAAAACGTCAATCAATGAATTAAGCATTTTGATTTGCTAGTTTCCGAATTCTCTGAACCTCCCTCTATAGCAGTTCCGATATCTTCACCAGATGTCGCCCTCGGCCACAATGAGTTGCCTGCTCGGTATGATCCCGCCTTAAGAACTTGTGTACTAAATTTGAAATCGGTAGCTTTTTTCGTTTTACAACAATATAGGGTAGACTAACCAGTGAATGAACGCTTAAGCACAATTGGTTTCAAGAAAATTCATACATTTTGAGAAAATATAGCTTGTGGGTTTCTGACAATGTGAACACATTATATGTAAATTATACAAAAAAAGGAGGTGACTTTCTATTGCACTGCTTTGGGTCTTTTGGGGGTCCAAATAATAAGTGGTACAAAAACCAAGTGAATGAACAGTACTTTTACCAGTGAATAAACGCAAAAATGTCCAGTCAATAAACATGTTGAATTTTAATTAAGGACCTGGACAACCAATCAGATGTCACAGATAGATTCCTACTAGATGAGAGGAAGTCAGTGTAGCCAATCCATCCAGTGGAATGACTTTTAATCCTTACTTTTTAAATGTACTTACCAACTGTTCATTCACTGGCCAGTCGACCCTACTTAAAAAAATCAAAAAAGTTCTAGGTCATCTATCGCTTGCGGCTTTCCATTTCGTATTTTCGGTACTATCGCAATACTTTCATTACCTTATACTTCATTTTGGGGATCGGATGATTAAAAAACGCAATACATGTGAATCAGTTTTAACTTATTTTTTGAAACGGTGATAGTTATGAAAAATATGCAAATTAGTCTTAAACTCATTTTAACAGTAGTTAGTTGACTATTGGAGAAGAGCATAGTCAACTGACAAGCTGGCACTTGAATAGGAAGCCAACGCTACTTTTATCCGAAGTATAACTACAAATCTTCTCACAGGGTTGTAAGAGTTGCTTTGCATTGGGTCACTTTAACTACCTAGGTTATGTTTTATTTGAATTATCGTCACACTAGAGCTACACGAAGGCTATTGGCGACGGACGTCGTATTTTAGAACCACAGTCAAGTGACGAGCCGACACCTGAATAGGCACCCAACGCAACCGTCAAAGGCGGCATCGTACGCAGCGTCAGGATTTTGAAGGATATTTAACGTGCACTTCCTTACACGCGGTACTATTCGTTGGACATTTTTGGCTGCACGGCCGTTTATAGGTCGGCAGTTATTTTGGCAATGCCCGGACCCCAACTTGGGACCTTTCACATGCTAGGCGAGTGCCTAACCGACTGGGCTCCCCAGACCCTTTAACTACCTAGACGTGCATTGCTTTTATAATCACGGATGTCCCTATCATAAAACTATTAGATACACAAAATAAAAATAAATTACTTAATGCATAAAACAACAAACGTTTTAAAGAGTTAGGGTCAAGTGGGGTAAGTGTGATTGGGGGTAAGTGTGATAAACATCTCTTGTAACTTTGGAAATCATTCTAAAAATCTGAAAGTTTGCAATATATAACATTAGACCACTTATAATTAAACTGAAAAGAAACATTGACCTTATTTTTTGTTTAAAGAAAGTTTTGAGCTTTTGAATTTAAGTGCAACTGTCTACTTTTTATATGGGTCTTCCTATGTGGGGTAAGTGTGATGGATTTTGAAATGCAAATTTTGTACACTGAAAATTGGAATTCAAACATATAATTTTTTTCTACATATGTATGTTTCTTATAATAATTCACTACCAATTTCAGAATTTGGAATTTACTTGAAACAGAGAACGAATTTTCTTAATGAAAAATGCAGAAACCCTATCACACTTACCCCACTTGACCCTATGAATTAATATTTAACTTGCTAATAAACAAACACTATTACAATTTAATGTATTCAAATTATGATTAAATTGCAAACGAGTTTAGTTTGTTTTTTCCAGTTTATAGTTCCAGTTTATTTTGTTTGGGATAAAGGCTAGTTAATGTCACAATGAATGTTTAAGATAAATATTTTTTCTTGTTCATATAAAACCCTTAATTTGCATATAATTACTATTCTTTGCAAAGTTTGTCTGGTATTAGTTTTACATCTTCTAGAAAACAAAATTACCTTTTGTTTAAAGTAAGAAAAAACACTGATTATGAAAGTAGGAAATTCTTAGCTTATATTATATAATTAGTATTATTCGGTAAACTTCCATGAACAAATAGAAAATACTTCTTAAAAATACTTATTTAATGAAAATTTAGCTCAAGTATTGATTTCTTTATAATGTTAAGGTATTATGATTTTTTATTTAATTCATTTTATTCTAAATATTTATTAAAGTAAAAAAGAGACTAGATGGTATATAATCTGTACCAAATTCACTTTCGTTTTTAAATCCTTCGTTTTTGAGTAAATTTTATAAGAAATCTTCGACAAATTCTATTCAAATGCACCGAGGAATATATCTTCAGATTTTCTTTTCCAACTGTAAATGTTTACGGCTTTTAAGTTGTTCAATGCCGCAAATATATTTACGATCGTTGATATTTCAGCCATTTCGTCTTCCCATTCATGTTAAAATGGTCATAGAGTCAATATGATCTATGATATTTTATTGAAAAAGCCTGAATGTTCGACTTTATCTAAATAAATCGACCAAAAAATATTTTAAAATAACTAAATTGGAATAAAAAGCTGAGGTAAAGATAACAAGGTCAGTTTTTTTTTAATTTACTGCATTTTCTGTTACGATTATTTGTAAAGCATATTTATAACATCGTATCTAAAATAAATATAGTGGATGCATTTTGAAGGCATAGACTCTTTTAATGAAATACTAAATTTTAGTTTTAAAAAATTAGATTGAAAATATCTCCTTACTCTCCTTATATGCTTCATTGAGCAAGTTATTTTTTTTAATATCATTTATTTATGAGCTTTAAAAATAATATTCATAAACATGTTTTAGTTTTTTACAGTTACTTTAAAACTACATTTTCGTTTAGTGTTATTAAATTGTAGTTAAACTTAACAGAGATAGAGTGTATTCTTCTATGGGACAATTAATTTGTTAATAAGCAAATGTAACTAATTTGAAAATAACTATATAAAAATATTACTGTGTGAAAAGGTATATTAATAACAGATTTGGAGGAATCAGAATAATTTATTTTATTTCTCTCAAACCATAGCATTTCGCGTACCATTGTAAAGCATTTTTAACGATAACCTAGAATTATATATAAAGGCTATATATTATTGTGGAAATAATTTGCAAAATTTACGTACTTTTGACTTGGAAATCACGCAGAAGCCTTGAATTTTGTCTTTGATCTAAAAGAATTTTAAAATAAAAAATTCGTTTTACTTCATTTTTGTTATTATATATTTTTTTACATAAGTGCATTATCCCTTTTATTTAATTTTCTTTATTTGTCTAATTGGATAAATAAAAAGAAAATGTTTGTAAGTATAACAAGGCTACATTATGCAAATTAAACTATTTAACTGATAAATATTTATTCTTTAAATCCTTTAATTTGTTCTATTATTTAGCTATTTTAACATAGTCTTAATTCTTTTGTCCATTACATTCGCTTTACAAAGAATTAGATTAAGTGGTTATGCAACAGAGCCTTTTATAATACTTTAAAGAATGAAAAAAAACATGCAAGAACTATGCCACTTTTAGCTCTAATTTTAAATGCAGCCGTAAAAACTAAAAGAGAAAAAAAATTCTTGATAATACCATTATGTTGTTAAGGGGGGATCATAGTAAACAAAAACCAAAAAATCGAATTTTTGAAACCAATATTTTCTGATAGATGGAAACCCAATCTATCGAATGAGACCAATTTTGTATAGATCGGTTAATTATTTCTTATAAAAAATTAAAATTATAAAAATAAACAAATGTACCACGCCCCCTTTGAATTACTAATTGTATGCTTGTATTATTTATGTATTGCATTATAAAATATGATTTTTTTGTGTTGATATTTGAAAACCAACCACTGGCTCAATGTAAAAAAAAATTCCCGACGATTTACATGAAATTCGGTTAACAAGAAATGTTTCGGTGGTCATTTCGAGTTCGTGTTAACGGGATCGACTGTATTTGTTTTTCGCGTTTTACTCAAAACTATAATTTTCAACACTTAGGTACACTTTTCTCCAAACCTATCGAATATTTTTTAATAATTTTTTTTGTGTGTTATAAAACCATTTTAGATCTATTTAAGTCACCTAATTTAGTCTTACAAATTAAAATAAATATTTTATTATTTTACACTTTTCTTCGTTGAAAATCAGAATTTTTATGTATGTTGAATATAATGTTTTAAAAATAGAATTTAAAAATTATTTTAGGCAAAAAAAAATAGGTGACTTGATTAGATCTAAAATGGTTTTATAACACACAAAAGAAATTATTCAGAAATATTTAATAGATTTGGAGAAAAGTGTACCGAAAAAGTACTTGTATTTTTGAAAATTCGTAATTGTATGTTTCAAAAGATGTCTTTTTTCAAAAATAATAATTTTTGAAAATAAGATTCTTAGGAGTAAATATAATAAAAAAAGTACAATTTACAATTTGATACAATTTTTTTTATTGTACCATCATTTTTAAATGATTTAGAGCCTTTCGAAATCAATACTAAGAATTGGTCATTTTTGCTGTCGTTTACTATGATCCCCCCTTAATCGAATTAGACTGTTTACTTCTCCTGTATTTTTTTTGAAAAAATATTTTATCGTGGTAATTTCTTAAACTGTAAAGGACTTAATAATAGCATTACGTTGTTAATGTAATTGTAAAGTTAATTTCATTTTTTTTTAAACTTTAAAATGCAGTAATTTTATAAACTATAGAATCCAGGTGCTTTACTTTTTTTGCTTAACAAATTAACTCTGCATTTGAATTTGTGAGAAACATATACTTTGTTCTGGATTTAATTGGAATTTAAAACAAAAAATTTTTCCTAAGAAAATTTTTTGCAGTCAGGCCTAGTAATTTTAGACCGCTGTTAAGGGAAGCTGAATCAAAAATAACTTTATAAGTCGTTGTACGCAGCATCAGTACTATGAACCAAGATTGATTATGCATAAACCAGTTTTTATTTGTCTAGCATGATTCTTTCAAAATATGACTGGGAAGAACCTGCGACCGTCATGGCTTCATCTCAACGTCCTCAAAACAGTAACAATTTAAGGAATTTGGGGTCGGGATAGCCCGGTGGATAAGGTCTTGGACTGGCATCCCTAAGGTTGTGAGTTCGAGTCCCGCTGCCTTCCAAAGGCGCCCCGTGTATGGTAATGGTGACTGGTGCAAGTTAAGTCCATCGTGGTCACAATGTCCTCTAAGTACCTAGTGGTAGTAGTAGTGTAATAGTTTCCGGCTTGGTTATAAAGTAAAATAATCAAATAATCAAAACAAACTTGTAACAAGATTTATATTCTGTAAGGGAACTACTAAAAAAGCTTAAAAAATATTCCATAGGAATTATCGATATTGTTTAGATTAAAGTAAATATTTGATGTTACTGTATTTCTTCCTTACAATAATATTTTGAGAACCCGATTCTTAGAAACATCAATTCCAAGTACTTTTTATTAATAAACATTATTCTTTTAGGCATTGTTTGGTCGTTTATTCTGGTTTATTACTTTTTATATACAGTTTACTACAATATTATAAACATTTCTTGTCCGTAATATTAGACATTTCGAAGAATTTGAGCAATATTGCTTCTTTTAGTCTTTCAAAGTACAAAAAAATATACTTTTAGAAACAAAGCTTTTATTTCCTTTGGACACAATTTCGTTGATCGTAAGGTAAGATAAACCAGACCAAAATGCTTACTTGTATAAAGGCATTTTTATAAATTCAAAAGACCAAGTGAATACTTATGGTTGCAGTAACGATGTCTTTCTAAGGAACACCGCGATCTTGTGAAATAAAAAGGAACTCGCATATATTCAAATGTTTAAATAAATGTTATTTACAAAACAAGAACTATTCTTACAGTCCCAAATTTAAGTAGGGTTGAATAAAACGAATTTTTTTAAGGAAAGTACATTGTCTAAAAATACTGCCCAACAATACATTTGTGGAAATACTAATGGCTACCGATCAGTGCACTACTTGACTAACGATCAGAAGATTGTTTTTGGAAGAAAGTGATGTGTATTTTAAAATAAAACTAGGTTATAAAACAGGGAAAATGTATAATGTGTTTAAACAGCTAAAAAAGTAAAATTTCCACTGCGTTTAGGGCATAGTGCTAGAGGCAGGCTTACTGAGCGAGACTGCCGACACATATCACTCTTAAAACAAACGAGCGATTTTAACTTAGTCTGAGTTAATTTTCACTCCTTTCGGTGTCGAAAATGCACTTCCCCTATAGGAGTGGATTTCACTATTTTGTTTTGACCTCCAACACTCTTAACAACAAACAAGTGATTTTAAGGTGATTAGGAGCTATTTAGGACGATTACGAGAGATTTAGGATTTAATTTCACTCATTTCCAGTGTCGAAAACGCACTTCTCTTATAGGAGTGGATTTCACTCTTTTGTTTTAAGAGTTTAGGCAGTGCACGTTTATATAGAAAATCAAATACATCAAAATTTGCATATAGCCGAACCAGTTAGATAACAAATACGATATGACATATCGGAATTCTACGCTTTGCTTTGGGAGGACCTTCAAGGACTTTGGCTGAGAGTTTATTTCCACGCCACACATTTAAGGTTTGTGCTAATCGTTTTGATTCTTCAGCTTTCGTAACGGGAAGTTTTTCCGGAGTGGGGTTGTTAGAACCACGCCCCACGTTCTTTATGAAAATAGACTGGTTATCTTTGAAAGAAAGGTTTTGAGGAAAATTATGGGTGAAGTGAACATCAATGGTATATGGAGGCACAGATATAACAGTGAACTGTATAAGATACATATGGAGGCATACATCATCAACTACATAAACCAACCGGATGAAATTTACTGGACATCTGCGCAGAAGGAACCGTGACTCTTTAACATCAAGAGTCTTCCACTATAAACCAATCGGCAAATCAAAATTTCCAAACGGCAAAAGGGAGTCCCAAACTTCGATAGATTGACTGTGTCGACGAGGATTTTAGAACGATAAAAGTAAAAAAAAATGGAGGTCGTCTTCCAAAGCAAGATCAGAATGGAAGAAGATTCTGAAGAAGGCCCTGGCCAACAAATGGCTGTCGAGCCAACAAAGAAAAAGAAGAAGAAATTATCGTTTTAATAACGAAAAGTCTTAATTTAAATTGGTATCGTGTTTTTTTAAATGATAATAACTTAAAGCATTGTGCAAACGTAACTGTATTCGTCAGTTTATTAAACTAATTTGGTCTCTGTTTCTCAAAGCAAAGTTCAAAGTTAGAAAAATTTTCAAACGCAGATAAAAGAAGTTTGCTAATTAGTTGAATTGACTTTCCAAACTAACTCCAATTTATAGAATTAGTTCCTGCTCTGGTTTTAATCTCTAATTTATTAAAACCTTTCACGTTTTATCCAAACTTAATTCCACAAACAACAACTTGCATATAAATTAAAAGAGAACTATTAACAAATGCTAGACTTTATATTAAGCACCTACCTTATTTAACTCGAAAAATTATGTGTAAATTTAAAGCAGACAATATGTCGAGCTAACCAAAGACCTTTTCTCACTTGGCCTGAGGGCTAAAAGTTCAATATTATTAAATATATATTAATTAAATGAAAAACAATATTAATTAAAAGAGAACTATTTACAAATGCTAGGCTTATAAGCACCTACCTTATTTAACTCAAAAATTATGTGTGAATTTAAAGCAGGTAATAATCTATGTCGAGCTAACTAAAGACCTTTTCTCACTTGGCCTAAGGGCTAAAAGTTCAATATTGTAGCTCGTAATTCCAGCTTAACTTGGGGGATTTGTTATAATTAGTTGGCTGAAATTTTACAACTTGTGTAGAAATGCTAATATATAACTAACCAAAACTCCGAAATGACAATACAAGTTTATACCTTAAATATTTATACTATAAACGAGATTAAGGCTTCAGATTTGTAGAAGAATCTTCTAGTACTTATTTACATAAGCTTGCATAACTAGGAGAACCTTGAAAGAAACAAGATGGCTGCATTTCGGGGGTCTCAATGGAGCTAGGTTTATTATACATCTGTCTGCTGGTTTTGGAGTACACTATTCAAAGAAGAAAACCAACTTGTATAAAGATTTCGAATCCGCAAGGGCTTTACTAAGAGGGCTTTTAAAAATGATATTCCAAAGGAATTATCTGATAAATTTAAAGAAAACGTATTAGTTTAAGTAAGTGCCCTTCTTCCTTGCAAGACTCTTTTGATAACCTGCGTTTCTAAAAATATCAACTCTAGATACATTCTATTAATAAACATTATTCTTTGGAGATTTCTTTATAGCTCAGTCTAATATATATCTTTCTATTTCCAGAGCTATCTAAAGTATTAGAAATATATTTTGTCCTAAATATTAGACCAAAACATTCTAAGCAACACAACAGAGGCTCTTATGGTCTTTCAAATTGCAAAAACTATTTTGATTTTTTTTAAAAAAAACAAAGCTTATATTTTCTATTTTAATTATATTAATTACGTAAGATTATCATACCTCATTACAAGACTAAAACTGTAAACAAAATAAGAATTTACCTTTTTAGTTTAAATTTCTAAACAAACATAATTGGTGAATGCATACGTTAGTACAATTATGAAAGTGTATTCGTATTTGGCGAAAAAAATCGTTCATTTTCCTTACATTTTGGCTACTTGTTCATTTTTGCCGCCAAACAATTATCGTTATATCCCTGATGACCAAAATCTATATACATAAAAGGCGACTTCTGTTTGTTTGTCTGTTTGTATAGGGCGCAAAAACTTAAGAACCACGCAACAGATTGTCACGAAATTTGGCACAAAAATTCATCTCATCTCCACAACAAACATAGGCTAAGAATTTTTCGAATCGGACCATTCCTTCTATCATTTTCGAACGTTTTAAGGGAAAAAATACACCACTTTCGCTCGAATCCGATCATTTTTTCTCTTTCGTGATGCCATCAGGCAGAAAAATTTAAATAAAACTTTTTAGAAAACAATTGAAATTGAAAATGTTTAATTTATTTAATATTTGTTCATTGCCTTCAGAAACAAAATTAATAATTTGAAAAAATAGTTGGATATGTTTCAAGTTATGTAATCCTACCAGTCTCCATTCTATTATTTTATTGTGTACATATGATTTTAATTATGAATTTTTTAAAGGCATAGTTAAGCTTTTACTGAATTATGTTGTTTTTTGAAGACCGTTGCATTACAGATGCATATTAGGGTTTCATGTCTTCCTTCTTTCGCCAATTACTTTGCCAAACTCGCCAAATTATTAAAAGAACGTGCAAAAGAGCATTTTTTAAAATAGCTGGTTGGTTGTGCGATGGTCTTTGCGCTAGAGCTGAATGGGTGTAATGGTAGCTATATATTTTCCTCGCCAAATTTTTCAAACACGCCAAATGAGCTAAAACGTTTTTATTCGGAAAATTACTACGACATTATCTGTTAATTTTATAGCATTTTTTAAATTTTGAATTTTTTAATGTAATATAAGTAGCGGGATTTTGTACTTTAATAACGAACGGTATCAGCAACATAAGCTTATTAAAAAGCAAATAAATTTATAAAAAAATGCATATCGTTTGCTGTTTGCCTGAGTAGCTTATTTTTTAATTCTTACTGATTTTTTCTTTACTCAAATATGTATTCTCTTTAATTTGAGCTTTTTATCAAAGGTATTTTTGAAATTAATATTAATTATTACTATATCCAAGATAGGTAATTAAATGGAAAAAATTACTGGGTAATCTTCATATCTTATGTAACTCAAATGAAAGAAAAAATAGTAAAATTGACTATAAAATTACTTTTTCACCTCTACCCGTGCAACGTCGGGTATAACAGCTAGTACTTCTATAAATTGTCTTCTTTTAAAATACATTTCTTTTTTTAAAATACATTCATCTAGTCTAATGTACAAATATTGTACTGTTTTAGAACAAAAAGTACTGTTATGATGGGTTAGGAAAACGTCATTACAAAAATTCTTTATGCATAATTTTTAATGCATAAAGAATGAGTAGAACAAATACAACGTCACATATTTTGTTCGGCACAGGCCAGTTGATTATAAAGTTAAATAAACACAAAATAACAACAAAGTACATGCTTCTATGAAGATATTTTTATAAATTCTAAGGATCATGTGAAAGTTTGTCCCTATAGTAATGTTGTCTTTCCAATAACATACACAGTACCTTTTGGAAATAAACATGAATTCAAAGATCAAATCTTTAAACCTATTAGTATTCGCAACTCTTTTCTAACAGCTCAAATTCAAGCAAGTTTGGGTGGGTGGGGGTAAGTACATGCATATTTCGGTTATATAAGCCTTCGTCAATTAAGACAGACACAGAAAGAATTTTTACTGACAGGAGAGAAAGGAAAGTACATCTAGGGCGAAGGCGGGAATCAAACCCGCACCCGTTACAGTGCTTAGACTGATGGCGTTATGGTCCAAACGACTCGTCCATCCGGGCCCCAAGCATGCTTGGGGCCTTGCAAGTTTGAATGAACCGATTTGAAGCTTTTAAGCATATATAATGGATAAATATTATAACGTACAAGGCATTTGATTAATATACTTGAGTAAAGAAAAGGGTAATTAATTTAAATTCATATCTCACCTTTGCAAAACTGACAATAATGTAAAGCACTGTTTGGGAACGTAATATATTCATTGGAATTTATATTAGGAAGGCAAACTATTCTTCATTTTTATGTAATAACCTACTTCAATTCAGAATCCTAAAATAAAGTTACATATTTCACGAATTTCAAACACGCACAAAAGAAGTTTGCTAAATATTCATGGGACTTTTCTAACTATTTAAAAAAACTTTTTCATAAAAGTTTTAAGCCCTACACAAACTTAATTTCATAAATAACAACAACTTAAATAAATGTGGCCTTAGAGAAAACTAGTAACGGGTGACACACTTAACATTAACTTTATTTACTTTATTTGACTTAATTATACGTAAATTCAAAGCAGATAACAAAAGTCGAGCTAACTAATCACATCATATAGGGCCCGAGGGCTAAAAGTTTCATATTGTTGCTCGTAATCACAGCTTAACTTGAGAATACATTATAATTAGTTAGCTTAAATTTTAATATTTGTGCTTAAATGCATACGTAACTAATATGAACTCATAAATGTGACAATATTTGGGTATATCTGAAATATTTATTAATAAAATCGAGGTTAAGGGGAATGGGAGCGCTGGACCCCGGGTCCCCAAACAAAAGTGCTACAGTGTTAATCCAATAGTAAAAAAATATTTTCTTTGCCACATTTCTCCAGCTGCATTGAATATTTTTACAAATGTTTTTTATATGATAAATGTTTATCTTACAGGTCTCTATAATACCACTTTTTGAAATAGCTTCAAATATTTTGTGTAAAATTATTTATTGAATATTAAAAAAAAATATTCGTACCAATTTTAAAAAGTGGGATTGTCGGGACCTGTAAGTCAGCTACATTTATCATATAAATAATAATTATATCACATTAACAATATTCAATACAGCCGGAGAAATGTGGCAAACAAAATATTTTTTTATCTTTTGGATTAACACTGTAGCACTTTGCTTTGTTGGAGACCCGCCGTCCAGCGTGCCCATTCCCCCTTGAGACTTCAAATTTTTGTAGTCTTTTTTAGTGAGTTTAAGTTAATCTAGTTAGTGTGTACATAATCTTACATACTTTAAATCTGTTAAGTCTACATACTTTTAATATTTAAACTGAGCATGCTAGATAAAATATTATGACTGGATGTATCTCTGTGTTAAGAGAAAAAGATCATATAGGCAGGAGAGCAGAAAAAGTGACCTATCAGACATATATGACTTTTCGAATTCTGAAATATTCATATTTTAAACATCTATCGATTATAACAAATCTTATTTGTTCAACAATAACTTGCAATAGAAAAAAAAATAAACTGCAGTCGACTTTTAAAACTTACTTCTTGTTGGAAAAAAATCCCTAGCTTTTTGATCATTTTTCTGAGCACGATATGATATATATTATTATAGCATTATATCTGCTCAATTGAGTATACATCGCAAAGTTGATTTCAAAATTTCAACACTCACATAAGGTGTACTTCTTTCTACAAACTATAAAAGCTAAAAGATATTGGATACATTTTTCTAAAAGTACTTAAAAAAACTCTAATAAAACTGCATCAATTTATAAATTTATGAAGCCTTTCACAAAATTCACTTTGATATCATTTTCTGACAATTGTTAACAAAACCAATACTTCAACCTTTATAATTTCAAATGTAGCTAAACAGTGTTACTACGTTATTTCGACACATCGTTCCATAAAAAATCCATCAACAGTTAGTATAAAAGACGTACAATTGAATGCGTAATATAAAAGAAGGCATTTCAGTTTTTCAGTCCCGAGGTTTCATAGACCTACCATGGATTCAGTACCATTGTTGGGTTTAATAGATCTTTTTTATCGAAATGGCTTCATTGAAATTCTAGTCGGAGGGAAAATGCCATTCATTTTTTATTTCTTCATATTCTTAAAAAGTTCCATAAATGATTAAAGATGGCTGACAGAAGAAGAAAAGTAATAATTCTTTTGCAAACGTAAAGAATGGAATAGATTCGCTCGCGTCGGAATTCTAATTCGTTGCTATTTTGGGGATTCCTATTAAAAAGTTGAAAAAATGTATTAAAAATGTTTCATGTTGTGGAAGTTTATTACGTTCGAGATTTATAACTTTGGTTTAAATGAATGTAATAGGTTAAGGCAAAACAACTTCAATTTTATTTTTGTTACAGTTAAATTGCGCAGAATTTGTTAGCTTGGACCGTTAATTTTTTAAATTTTACCATTTGCGAACACAAACTTGCTTATCAATAAATTAAACAAAATTCCAATAAATAATCCATTTGCATTGAATTCTTTATTTTCTCAAATATTTTATTGAAAAGTTTGTTAAATCCCTATGTAAGATGTAAAATTTTGCTGCGTAAAGTTACTTCATAAAACTGGTAGAATCATAGCTCCTTTCTAATATTATGTAGTAATTTTTCACCAAATATACTGAGTACCATTATGCAAGAGAAGCTTAATCCATTTTTGTGGTTCAACATTACTCCTTAAAATGTAGTGTTACTTTACACCGTAAATGTGGATTCTGAGCTTGATGACGGAGTCTTTTCGGAAAAACGCCTTATTCATATAACGTTGCTTCATAAAGATGGAATAACATTGCAATAAAGTATTGCAGGGCACAATCAAGAAAGAAGTATGTGTAGGAAAGATAATACAGTTTGAAATTTATAGTTTTTACTTATCTATTGCGATAGTATAGTGTTGAATAAATAATGTAATGTGGCTATTACATAGATTACACGATGCATCGTGATTAAGTTTAATTAACCTAAGGTCGCAGTGTTCGGCGGACTTGACCCCCACCAAGAAAGTCATAAGTTTAATTAAGTTAAACATCAATAATTTAGGGTTCGAAGTTATTCTTAATGCTCTTTCTCTCTGAAAAAAATAAATAAATAATACAAAGAGTCATAAGATATTTTTATGGTCTATTTCAGATACATTTCTCAAAATGTTACATACCCAATGGGTGTTGATTACAGCCAAAAAACATCGTTCCTTTACATACATACCAGATGCAGTAGCTAAAATCTTTGCAAAGTATTGGTTAACAAAATAAAGTCTAGATTCTTCTCAGCGTTGAATTGAGAATTCGTCAATTTTCTATGGTCATATGGAAAGATTTCGAATAAAAAATAATTAAAATGATCTCAAAGTGAGAGGTACAAAATTTTATATAATCGAAAACAGTACAATAATTTCCATAGCACATTCCCACACTACATTATTGTTTCGATTCTTTTCTTACACTACATTCTTACTTCGATTCTAAAAGAAAAGTAATGAAATGTTTTCCTAAATTCTGAATTTCGAATACGATCCAGGGATATTATCTTGGAAAAATCCTTAAATGCTCTTTTCAAACATTGGATTGGATAAATTGTAAACAAACTTACTGATGTTGTTGGATAGCCAAAAATTCACTATGTCCTAAATAATAACCCGTTTGAAACTTGGACATTTCAAAAAATTAGTTGAACAAATTCGGGGGAAAAGTCATAAATACTTTAATGCAATTTGTTTCTGAGATGTAAGTTTCATAAAAACTGGATACTTAGTTTAAAGTAAAGCTGAATACATGTGAAAATTAAGTACTTCTTTAGTTCTACCTTAACTTCGTTTCTAATATACAAAGAACTCAAAAATGATAAAAGTTAATAATGTATTTTAATTTCAAAAAGTGCAAAATTACTTTGAAAACGTCAATAAAAACCAGCTTCAAGTTTCCTGTAGGAAATTAACTTTGTAATTATAAAGAAGAAAAAAGATGTATCTTCTTCCCAAAGAAAATTAAAATTTCAGCATAGAAAAAATGATTAAATCCCAGTTTGAGGAAACCATATTTTTATGGATTTCTTAGTAAAACGAATCTAGCCCTTTTCACTAGTTGCATTAAAATTTATATTATAAATTTTTTGCAAGTTACTTCATATATAAAATATTGTAGTTGTTACTTCTTATGCTATAATCTTACTTTGAGAAAATATTTCATGCTTTATTGAGGTAAACTAAAAGGTGACTGAAACGTGTTTTCATACATTAGGACTATTGGAGAAAAATATCTATTATATAGCGTTGGGTTATCATTAAAGTCATTATTTTTACTTGGTTCACCAGACTGTTAAATATGCGGTGCTTAGTTTCACCATAATAATTGTTCCTAGTATATAAGTTAAACTAAAGAATCATGGCCGGATTTGGAGGCTTTTTGAAAATGTTGCAAATTCGTAATGATAGCAATCCCCGGCACTTGCCTAGATGCTTGCCATCTCGAAATGACCAAGAATACTACCTAATTTCAAAATGGCCGACTTAAAACAACGGAATAATTCATTAAATTACAGACCAGAATTATAAAAGAAAGTGGAGCGTTAAAATGCAAAATAATTTATTTAAAAAAAGAAAATTATTTAAAGTCATTAAGCATATAAGTAATAAAATACTAGTATAAGAAAACTACAGAATAAAGCATATGCATTTTACATTTAAATAGATTAACAATTCGAAATTGTCAATGCAATTGCTAATTTCTCCAATGCTAGCAATTTTAAAAAGTTTTTGGGGTTACCAGATTCATCTTAAAATTGCCAGCCACGATTCTTTAGTTTAACCAAACGTTTCACCGCACGCTGTTTTAGCTACTAGGAATCATATATTGGTAGAACTAATCGCACAATTGTGACAGTATATATTAAACTGTTCGTCTGTTGTTTTGTATTTTAATCGTTCATCATATAAAAACTAAAATATAAATAATGTCAAAAAGTAATTAATTGTAATGTTTATGCACCAGATAATTTGTTTTTTTGGTTGCATTATATTTTTAATTTAATATTAAATATACAAATATATATGAAACTTATATTTATTAAGAAAATAATTTGTTAATACAATTTTTAGAGCAAAAATTTTAAAACTCTTAAGAACGCTCTACTAACACCATCTAAGGATTAAAGACTCGGAAGTTGTCTAAGCAGCATGCAACTTTTATGTAATTTCTATTTTATTTAAAGATAACAAGATCTATTAAATATTACGACTCCATAAGTATTTTAATGCTAATGAGAGTTTCGAGAATGGCATAAATCTAAAACAAACGTTTGAAGTTTTATTCTAAATAGGAACAATTAATGCTAAAATTAAATTGCACATGAAGACAATGGAACTTTCCTGCAAATTACGCGAATTCACCTCTAAGCATTAACACTTTCATAAGCCATAAATTTACATGTGCTGTTCTGTTTAATTAAACAAAACGTTTCTGGAAGCATTTTGAGCCCTAAAAGGAATTACTAGTGGTTTAAGCTTTAGAATAATAGCTTTAGTATTTAAATTAGAACAATGAAGGATTACGAAGGACAACGATGTGAAACTTAATGTTTAAAGAAATGTAAATCTTGTACAGACAAGTTGCCATTGTAGTTACGATTGAAGAATTTCTCAGCGAAAGCTTAAATAAATGTAATATCTGCTTCTTTTATTATTTGTAAGTGAATGAATATAAATGTTTAGTTATTTTGTTAGATTTAGGGATTTATAATGAAATAAAATCTTTATCATTTAATCTCAAAAATTAAAGATCAAATGTCACGTCAGCTAACTTTTAATTACAAGAATAAATTCATTTCAGCCATCTTTAACGTGTAAAAAATGTACCTTAATGAAAAATCTTGTTCGCACATTTGATTTATGTGTTTATTTACTGCATATAGTTAGTCTTAAACAAAAGGAAAAAAACTTATATAATTTGTTTTCCAGGAAACAAAAAACTGTAAGACTACAGAAGAAATGCCTCAAAATATTTTTTTAAAAGTTAAAAATAAAGTAGAACTGATATAAAACGGATGATTATTTTTAAATGTATAACAAATCCTGAAATATGTTTACATATTCCAGTACATTTATCATTTTCTTTAGTACATTTCTACATTTAAGGGGACGCATTACCCAAAATATTATTTCTGGAAATAATAACATTAACTTGTAAAATGTATTGGTTTTGTATAATGTTCAAAATAAAAAATTTCTAGCAATAAAAGTGAATATTTACAAGTAGTTTTTCATTTATTTAAAAAAAAGTCAAAATTTTGAACTTTTTTAAAACCCTACTCCTCCTTCAATTTTAAGAATAACTTCACCAAACTTTCATGGTTTCTTTTTCGTACTATTTTTTCAAGAACTGTGCATGGATTTTAAAATGCGAGCGACAGTTAAAAAGTAATATGCATTTACAGTGAAAATCACAAAAAATACACAAAAAATACAAATTATTGAATTCAACTTTTAAAAAAAAATAATTATACATAGAAGACCTTATTCCATGCACAATTTTGTGCATAATATATGTAAGAACACAGGTAAAAAATTTCAAAATTCTAACTTAATTAGCAAAATAGCCTTAGGGATTTATTAAACACAAGAATTGAAAAACGTGAAACAGAGAAAAAAGGCTGAAAGCAGACGAAATAAGTATTCAAGCTTATAGGAATGAATCCAGAAAATATTTAATAACTTTTTCTACAAAAGATATCATTATGAAACTTTCAGTAAATGTTCAGAAAGATATTGTAAATAATAAGAAGTAAAAACTGAAAAATTAATATTTTGACCAATTTTTGGGTACTGTGTCCCAGCAGACGAAATACGTATTCAAACGTATAGGAATGACTCCAGAAAATATTTAATAACTTTTTTTCTACACAAGATATCATTATGAAATTTTCAGTAAATGTTTAGAAGAAAATTGTAAATAATAAAAAGTAAAAACTGAAAAATCGACATTTTGACCAATTTTTGGGTAATGCGTCCCCTTAATATATTAAGTATTTAATACTGAATTATAATTTCAATAAAGGAAGTCATACATTTAATCTTATACCAATTTTTTAAGTACATACTATGTTTTCACCAGTATAGTTTTATACTTCTATAAATACATTACAATCTTTTTTACTGTGCTATCAAATTTTCGAAAAGGCATTGCTTATTAAATACTTCTCGATTATCAAAAAATATTTCATATCAGTGAAAAGCCAATAACCCCTTAAAACAAAAACAGGAAAGAAGAATAGACATTGACACATACCACTTCGCAAGATTCTATTTGTATACATTACCATACAACTATATTACGCTTTTCATGAGTAAGTCTTGTTTACATTTCATCGTATCCAATGCTTGAGAGCAACATTTAATGACTTTTCCAAGACAATATCCCTGGATCGCTTTCGAAATCCGAGATTTAGAGAAACCCTTCATTACTTATTTTCTTTTTGGAATCGAAGTAAGGATGTAGTGTAGGAGAAAGAATGTGTTTCTAGAAAAATTATTGTATTTTTTCGATTATGTTTCAAAATTTTGTCGCCTGTTGCTTTGAAATAATTTGAGAATTTCACGATTATTCGAGATATTTGTTTCATTTGATTTTTATGGAAAATTGACGAGATTTAAAATGAGGCAACAATTGAAAAATTCACTTTTGCAAATGCAATATTACGTGCAGAGTTCCAATTCAGAACAAATCTGAATTACATATCTTTTCACTATTTGACAGTAGTCTAAACTTTATTATTTAAAAAACAACTCAAATATTCGGTGTGTTAAAAGTCTCTATGCTTGGTCAATATGCTTTCATCCCCTAAGTAGGTCGGTAAAATGGGTACCAAGCAAGATTGGGAACTAAATACTTTGGGTTCCACGTGAGGATGACCAAAATACCGGGGCATATGCCATAGAGCCCTATGTCTCGAAAGTTGAAATGGGCACGGCAAGCCTTGGCCAAGTAATAGGCTGTGGCACCAAGGAAGAGCGAAAAGTCACTATTCACGAAATTGGAAAGTCAATAAATTTAAGTAATTTTTTAAATTCATAATTCTCGCAATTTGCCCCATTCGAATTTTTGAAATTTTAACAAAAATTCAACTAATTACATAAACATTTTTAAGTGAGGAGTTACTAACGAGCAGATGTACCCCAAAACTAATTTCAGCGGGGTAATTATAAAGGGGGGTAAAGTTTCACTAAATTCATTCAGTAACGTTGCACCATAAGATTGGAGCAAACTTCTTATCTTGTATAACATTACCCAGTAAATTCGATACAATTGTAATCCACAATAGGGGCAAGGGGGAAGGTACATATATATTAAAGCTTGTGTTCTTGATCAGAGACCCACTTTATAAAAATTCGTCAAATAAGACAGACACAGAAGGAATTTTTACGGTCACCGAGAAAGGAAGTACACCTAGGGCGAAGGAGGGAATCGAACCCTCACCCGTTACAGCGCGCAGACTGTTGACGTAATGGTCCAAGATATTCGGCCGTCCGGGGACCAATTTCACTGTTAAAAATAATAGTTCAAGGTTGAACCAAATTACGGTTCAAAGTTGCTGCAACCATGATTTGGTAGACTGTTGAACCATAAAACGGTATTTTCAAATTGCGTAACTATGGTGAGAGGTTGAATCATATACGGGATTTTCCCAACGCGTAACAATAGTAAAAGGTTGAACCATAAAAAGTATCTCCCAATTGAGGATTTTTTTCTACTATTTTCAGTACACCTAGATTCACACTCAGATTTCTTAGGAAAATTGGCAGTAGATGGTATTCGAACCCCCGCACTCCTCAGAAGGTTAAATCTCTAGGCTGATGCCATAACCACTCGGCCACGGACAGACAAGAATTCTTAAGCTGAAGCAATAATTGTAATGTTGCCTGTCTTTGAGTAAACAATTAAATTATTGGTTGTAGTTAGTAGAAGTTGAACCAATTTTTCGTGAAAGCCGGTCTATTCCCAGAATGTGATATTTGGTTGAACCATTTTATGGTGTATCTATAAGAAGTTCTTGATTTTTCACCAATATTTGGTTCAATGTTGAACTGAAATTTTTAACAGTGTTCAATAAAGAATGTTAGATTTTTAATCTTAAACCAATTTATTCTGTACATACTATGCTTTTACCAGAATAGTTGTTTTTTACTTCTAGAAATACATTACAATCTCCTTTACTTTGCTATCATATTTTCGAAAAGGCATTGCTTATTAAATATTCTTGATTATGAAAAAATATTTCATATCAGCGCAAAGCCAATAACCCCCTAAAACAAATACTGAGAATAAGTATAGACATTGACACATACCACTTTGCAGGATTATATTTGTATACATATATCGTATCCAATGTTTGAGAGGAATTGAACCCGCACCCATTATAGCGCGCAGACTGTTGGCCTAATGGTCCAAAACACTCGGTTATCCGGGCCCCTACCCCAGAATAATGAAGTTTAAGGAGTGAATTTACACCACAAAATTTGAGTGTTTACGTTACCCAGCTAATTCGAAGAATACTGACGAAAGTTTAATACCCTAAACCGTTTTAACGTTTCTCAGTATAAATTTTAGTATACAAAAAGATTTATCTATGGCAGGGGTTCCCAACAAAATTTTCTCGAGGACCCCTCATCGAGCCGCTATTGTGACAAGAACCCCCAATAATTCCTAATCTTAAAAATTTAAAAGTGAGAGCCAAATTTAGAGTCTTTTTATATTTTATACGTTTTTTACAGTTATAAGAGTCCATCAGTATGAAATTATTTTTATTTTTCAGTTCTTAAAGAGATGAGTTAAATCTGTCCTTTGAGACCCCATTATTTCTGAAACATAAGTTTCAAACTTAAAAGTTTCACTCTGAAATCCGACCACATACAGCAGAACTATTCTAGTTTTTCACTAGACTCTGTTTAAGTAAGAAGTGGCAAAAAAACCTGCAATCATAAAAATATATTTAATAATAATAATAATAATCTTTATTGCTACAAACACAAAAAAATAAACAAATAACCTATGAAAAAAATTTTACGTTAAGGGGAAAAATTTCCCGTACAAGCGAACATAAATATAAATAGTAGTTAAAATTAAGCACAACACATTTAATATATTTTTTTATTGAAATAGCATCTTGCAGAGGGGTCCTCTGGCATAACTCGAGGACCCCTGGGGGTCCGCGGACCCTCTGTTGGGAACCACTGATCTATGGTTTGAAAAAACCTGCTAGTATTTTGAAGAATTTAATACAAATATATTGTTTATTGGTGATATATTTAAAAAATTGTTGACGAATAAATTTATGTTTACAAGTGAGGAATAAAAAATAGTTTAATGGTCCAAACAAACAGATTCAGAGAAATTTAACGAAAACAGTGAAATAAAATTGAATTCGTTTTTATCTCATCGCCTTACGACAATTCTTTCATTTAAACCAACACAAAGTTCCGAATCTTGAACATAATAAACTTTTCAGAACGAAACATTTTTAATACATTTTTTACCATCATAATGGGAATCCCCAAAATAGCAACGAATTAGAATTCCGACGTAAGCAATTCTATTCGATTCTTTTCATTGGAAAAAGAACATTTTTTTGTCATCTAGTAACTCAGTAACAACCTTCTTCGATCATTTATGGAGCTTTTTAAGAATGTGAAGAAATAAAAAATTAACAGCTTTTTACTTCTGACTAGAATTTCAATGAAGCCATTTCGATAAAAAGATCTATCAAGTCCAACAATGGTACTGAATCCGTGGTAGGTCTATGAAACTTTGAAGCTAAAAATACTGAAATTCTAGTCTTTTATATTACACATTCAATTGTACGTCTTTTATATTATAAGTCGACGGTTATTTTACCATCTTAATGGAAATTCCTAAAATAGCAACGAATTAGAATTACGACGTAAGCAAATCTATTCGATTCGCCTCCCCGGTGGCGCAATCGGTTGGACGCTAGCCTTTGGATCTGCTGGGGTCAGGTTCGAATCCCGGTCTGGCATGGATGTTTTGTGACCGTCAATAAATGTTGTTTTTTGTCTATGAGTTATTCCTTTCTTTGTGAATGTTAATATTCTTTCTGTGTCTGCCCCCTTGACGAAAGCTCATAAGCGGTTCTCTGAACAAGCATACAAGCTGGAATATATATGTACCATACATACTATTCGATTTTTTTTATTTGCCAAAGAATATTTTTTTGTCAACTAGAAGCTCAGTATCAACCTTCTTCGATCATTTATGGAACTTTTTAAGAATATGAAAAAATAAAAAAAAAAATGAATAGCTTTTTCCTTCTGACTAGAATTTCAATGAAGCCATTTCGATAAAAAGATCTATCAAGTCCAACAATGGTACTGAATCCGTGGTAGTTCTATGAAACTTCGCGTCTAAAAAAAGCTAAAAATGTCTAGTCTTTTATGTCGCGCTTTCAATTGTACGTCTTTTATATTAACAGTAGATGGTTATTTTATGGAACGATGTGTCAACATAACGTAGTAACACTGTTAGCTACATTTGAAATTATAATAGCTGGTTGAAATATTGGTTTGGTTTACAATTGTCAGGAAATTATATAGAAGTGAATTTTGTGAAAAGCTTCATAAAAAGATTTATTTTTATAATATACCTTCTTTGCGATGGATGCTCAATGAGTAGACATAATGTTATACTTTCGTATATTTTCTTTTCCCTTTTACATAAAAATACACCAGTCAATATTTTTTTGCTTGTTTATTTCAAATATTAAAAGTATAAAACTTAAATGTGTTTTTATTTCCGTGATTAATTTGTCTCAATTCGATAAATTAGCAACATCCTTTTTATCTAATTTTTCTGTAAAACTAAAAAAAAGAGAAATATCTCTTAGCAACATCTCAACATTAAGTTGTTCAAAATCATACCTTAATTTATTGACTTTGCTTGTGTCAAAAAGTTCTTTTTATAAAGAAAGGGCTACGAAAATGCTTTTGGAACTAAAGGGTAAAATGAGCCTTTTTCTCTATTATGAACCATTTACATGTGTTTGAGTCAACAATTACTAAAAAAAACTCAAATTCATTAAAAAAAACAATCTGCAAATTTAAAGCCTTAATCTCATTTATAGCACACATAGTTTAGATATAACTATGCATCGGCATTTCAGAGTTCAGATTAATAATGTATTAGCATTTTGACGCAAATGGTAAAATTTCAACGAACTAATTATAATCTATCCCCCAAGTTAAGCCGGAATTACGAGCTACATTATTAAAGTTTTAGCCCTCAGGCCTTGTGCGATGTGTTTAGTTATCTCGACTTATAATCTGCCTTGAATTTACATATAAATTATTAAGTTAAATAAGTTAGGTGTTAAGTGTAAAGTTTAGCAGCTGCTACTAGCTGGCTCCTAAGTCACATTCAATTTGTTATTTGTGAAATTAAGTATGTATAAAAGTTAATATATCAGTAAATCAATTTGAAAAGGCAATTGAATTTGTCAAACTTTTTTATATGCGTTTAAACTAATGCCCATGTGTAGCTTTTCTTTGAGAAACAGAAGTTAAATAAGCTGTTATACAGTGGTGGCCAAAAGTGTGGACACTTTTTGAAAGTTTCACGTGTTTCAACTGTTACCTGTGCTCTTGCATCTATTAAATTTCGCTTATATACAAACATTTAAATATTAAGTTGAAGGTAATTTAATGTAGAATTTCATTAAAAAACAGAATTAAAGTATCTGTATTACAAATAAAGTTATGCTCATTTTAGTTGAACAAACAAGCACAATCAATGGATTTTCTTATGCTGAAATTACAATACAAGTTGGTGGTTCAATGACTTGCAAAACTAAGACAGATCATACTATAAGTTGCATAACTTATTCGTAATACAGATATTGTAATACTGTATTTATTTTTAATTCTACATGAAATTACTTTGATGATGATGATGTTGTGTCCATGGATATAGATTATATGGGACCAAAGGTCTCATAGACGGCTTCAGCGATCTGCACACAGTGGTCCTCATAAAAATTTAATTAATTTTAATTTGATGCACAATTGTTCAATTTGATATACAATTAATATATTCTGCAATCACAAAGAGTTGAAAAATATGAAACTTTCAAAAAGTGTCCACACTTTTGGCCACCACTGTATAAAAAAAGCCAAATAATGTTTAGCCTTTTTAATAACTGCCAATTAATATTTTACGTTCACAAACTGTGCTTTTGGTTATTGTCTTTTTCGTAAAAGCAGATGATACGAATCTAATTACGATCAGCAATGTTTAACTTTTAACCCTCGAGCCTTATGCGATGAGTTTAACTAACTATAATAACTTTAAACTTTAATGAATTAGTAAAAAACTAGAATAAACAATTAAGCACGTATCCAATAAGCATATATCCACCAATATTTAAACCAACCAATATAATTTCAAATGTAGCTAAATACATTTGAAATTATATATCACACATCGTTCCATAAAATAACCATCAACTGTTAATATAAAAGACGTACAGCTGAAAGTGTGATAAGAGTGTAAAAAGCTTTGATATGTGCTTGAAAGTCTTCACATTTTGAACACAATTTTAAGAATTGGAAGTTAAATAAGGTATGTCATTAAAAAAATAATAGTTGACCTTTTAAATAAATGCCAACAAATATATTGCGTTAACAAATTAGGCTTAGGTTATTGTCACTTTCGTAAAATCAGATGCGAATTTAAACTAATAATTACTTTTCTCTTTCAAAGGTTTAAACAAAAAACAGCATTTCACATTACTTGAAACCATCATACCTTCTTTAAAGAAACTTTTTATATTCATTTTACTGTACCCTACATAAATTTGAAATGTCTTCAAAGTTTTTGTTTCGTAAATAACATCATTTAAAAAAAATTGAATATTTTCGTGTTCCTGTTTTTTTTCCAAATTTTGCGGTGTTAGAATCATTAGTTATCATTACTGTAAAAATGTATTTTGTAGTATTTGGAATTTACAAAAATGGCTTTATACAAGCGTTTGTTTTGGCCCAGTATAAAGGTTCGATAGGAGTATGGCGTGGTACTTTTTCTTAAACGAAATTTAAATCTGCAGTAAGATTGTTTAATTGTATTTGCTGGGGAGTTTTAAAATGAAAGCACTTAATATAAACGCGTTTCAATGGATGTAACATAATGCGCAAAATATTTAGTCATTTTCTAGATTTACGGATCTATAACGAAAGAATTTTTTTAACTCTTATGTTAAAGATCAAATGTCAAGTAAGTTAACTTTTAATTATAAAAATAACTTCATTGCAGTCATCCTTTAGGTGTGAACGTTTTTTATTAGCAAAAAACTTATTTTCTGTTTTTGATTTTTATCCATACTTACACATTTAGTCGATTACAAAAGAAAGCAACAAATAAACATTCAACTTGTTTTCCAGAAGAAAAAACCATAAAGAAACAAACGAAATTCTTCAAAATATTCTTTATAACTTCGAAAAGTTAAAAAACATTTACAACTTTCTTTTCTCTCAATCTCTTTTATTTTTTCACCAAAAATAAGCTGCTCTTTTGAAACTCAAAAATCAATAACATCAATATTCCAGCACTTTGGATGGTTTATCACTCTCGCGTTATATTTGAGAATATATTGATTTAAAATTTCGTTTTAAAAGACGTTCATAATACAATAGTCACCGGTATTGAAAGTTTCCATGGCAACTGAATATGAATAGCTTTATGTAAAAAGGGATTAGGTCTTCAGGAAGTTTTCCGCAGACTTACCTACTTTGACTAAAGTATTGACAGAAAAAAGCCTATTGGGAAACGTTCTTATGGACTTGATGCCTTTTTTTATTTTGCAATTTATAAATTAAGTTGGAAAGGGACAAACTTTCACTTTTTAAAATATCAAAAGTAAGTATCAGTATCACTGTCATAGGCATGTAAACTACTGTAACTTCAACAACTTCTTTTTGGCATCTATTTAACTATGTTTTCATGTGTTGACATTTTTTTTGTGATATTTGTAATAAATTCAATATTTTTGGCCAGGGAAAATTGCCGTAAGTTTAAAAAAAAAAACTAGCTAAGTTTAGCAGGCAAAATTCAGTAAGCAATAATTTACCAGTCCAAAAGCCGTTGTTGTCTAGACTAAGCCAATATTAACCTCTAGCAACCTGGCGTCCCCATTTGGGGACATTTTTTAAAACTTCCCCACAAACAATTATTATGTTAATTAGTTTCAAAATTGACCTGATCCGATAGAAGAATATCCAAATATTAGTGTTTTCAACCTTTGATTACAGGTATTAGTCACGTATTTCTATAAAAATGAAGTTGAACAAGAGTCAATACAATATTAAAGTTCTTAAAAAAATTATTTTAAATATTTTTTCAAACTTTTCAAAAAGCTATTTTAGTAGTTAATTTTCAAGGCATTTTGCGACAAAAACAATGTTAAATTAATCTGTTAACTAATAATTAGTGATAGGGGCTTTTTTTGCATTTATTGCATAAAAATTTATATTTTTACAGTTTAACCCTTTCAGTCCCAAAAATTTACTACACTACAGAAGCATCTGATATTCACAAAATAAGCTTATTTTAGGTCAAATATACGAATTCCATAAGAAGAAAAAATCCATTTAAATTTTTTATATGGTTTTTGAAACAATGCCAAAATTCTGTAACTGTGGAAAACAACAAAATAAAAATATATATATTACCTAAAAACACTTCGAGTTATGTATTTTAAGGTATCTGACCATATTATTAAAAAAAATTTAGTAATTATTCTAACCGAAATAGTTTAAATTGCGATTTAAATATGTGGAACTGAAGTGAACTTATCAAAAATCAGGAGAAACGCTTGTTGACTATTTTCTAAATAAAAAAAATAGTAGTTCTGACTTCTATTGGGATTAAAGTAAAATTTTGTCTGATAGAACAAAGTGTGAAGAATCGAATGATGTGTGTTTGGATGTCATAGAGGGACAAAAAAAATTGAAAAAAATATTGAAAGTGATGATGCCAAATGGCATCACTGGGACTGAAAGGGTTAAGGTGTGTCCCTTAGTAGCTATTAAACATAATTTTTTTTAAAACATACTTTTTTAGCATATATTTGTATGAAAAGTATGTTTATATTAAAAGTACGTGTAGGATTTTGCTCGGGTCTTAAGAGGTTAAGGTTAATAAACAAATGCTAAAACATTATCTATTTTTATGAAAATTTACTTAAGTAAACTGCAATTATGATGTCATAAAATTTGTATGTTTTAATATTGATTAATTCTTCGATTAATGGCTCCTAGATACTGTTTTTCGACTGACTCAAAGTATATGCTTTATTTCTAGGACCTAGAATAAGCAACGTACGAAATAAGCTTTAAAAGGGTCATATTAATTTATACTTTCACTAAATTTCTTTAATGAATAATATTTTTTAAAATTTTTCTTAATACGAGTAAACAATATAAAGAAAAAACAATCTATATTTTATCGCAGTCTGGCATCTAAATTATCGTCACTAGATAGCATGTAATCCTATCCGTTTAACGACTATAGTTAGTTATTTTGGGGGGATAAGCAAAAACACAGAGTGGTGCTCTCAGAGTACAGTTATTAAATAATTACAGTTTTATAGAACAGGATAACAAAAATAATTATTTTTTTGAAAATCTAAAATTTAAAGCTTTTAAAAGCTGTTAAAAAGAAATATACTTATTCAAAGAACTATGTGTCCTCCTTAAACGACAGCTACATGTAATCAAAAAACTAAAAACTGATAATTTGATATATCAAACCAGTTCAATTTCGGAACTTAATTGTTAATTGTTTTTGGGGAGGTTTTGAATAATGTCTCCAAATGGGACGCCTGGTCGCAAGAAATTAAAGACTTCATGAACCTTGTGCAATCCTGGATTTGAACCTGAGGAACATTATCCCCGAATCCCATAGTCTCAGACACTGAACCTCGTTAAGTATTTGAAGAACAAATTATTAGCACCAGATATTTACTGTTTAACATCGCATTTCAGATTGAGCCGATTGGCATCAGCTTTTCTTGGTCTGTGGTATTTTCTTTATGATGTTGTTTATCCCTTGCCTAGAGATATGGAGACCTAAACCCTTACCAAATAAAGCTGCTTTTTGAAGCACTAATGATCTTCAATTGTACCATTGTTTGGTTCGCCTCAGTTTAGTGGTCTTGTATTTTGTAAGACATAAGAAAATGCTTTAGTTTGAATTTTTATTTTTATTATGGATGGATGTATAGTTTTTTGCCTTATATTTTAACAACTGGGTTATCATTTTCTTGTTAAAGAATATTAATAAGTATTATAAACACTATTGGGACACTCAATGGAGCCTTTATACTAAATAGTATTATTTAAATTGTATTTATACTAAATAGTACTTGTAAATTGATAAAGAGTCTTTTTGTGCTAAAAAAAATCTGTAACTCCAGTTAGTTGATAATTACAGTTTAAAAAAAATGTTTATTTGAAGAAAATAGAGGTTAATAAATCCGTTTAAAGAACTATTTTGAGTCTTATTTTACTGTGATTTTAAAGATCAAATGGACTGTTAATCAAATGAAAATTATTTTCAACTTCATTTAAATCTTGTTTAAAAATATTTTTGACATCTACATGTGTATTTTCAGCAATCCATCTTGGCTTCATTACTTTGCCTTTTTGATGTTAATCTCTTCGAATAAACCATATGAAGGTTGTAGGTGCAAAAATCAAAGTCTCTCGAAAGTATAACTAAGTTATAGCAGGTATATTCATCGGCGTTTTAGATAATAGTAAATCGGCAGTGAACGGACCGGTCTCAATAACTTACACCTTGGACAATATGAGTTTTGCCACTTCACCCTTCATATAGCTGATGCCTGCCTACTTAGGAAAATGTATTTTCTGTCTCCTGTATTCTTATACAGTGTGTCCGTAAAGGAATGTCCGATTTACAAATTGTAATAGTATCAGCTGTAACCGTTCGACAGTTTTAGTTGAAGGTGACGAATAAAGAATAACGCCAGCAGTTTCAGATAAGCGCATGCGCTTGTACCACTACATCGTTTTCACAGTTGCACAGGCTGTTGCTTCCATTACTCCGGACTTGCTGCAGACAGTATGGGAAGAATTGCATTTTCATTTGGATGTGTGCCGTGTCCACAAAGGCGCAAACACTGAGCACTTATAGGAAAAACTAAGTTAGTTTCTCCTATAAGTGCTCTATATGTCTCTCTTTTCAATTTTATGTTTGACTAGCAGTATGGTCCCGCCTTACTGGGAACGCGTTATTTTCGCATTGCTTCCTTTTAGAGGCATGTTTACCTTTTGAAAATACACTCAAAATTAAATTCGTGTTGGCGCATGCGCACTTAAAAAAGCAAACACTAATAGAGGATGAAGCAGCCTTCGGGCGAGCGCATATCTCAACCAAACTCAATCAATAAAACTAATAGAGGATGGCGTCAAGCCCCCGTTTCGGCCCGGTTCATGTATTTTCAAGCCCTGTTATGATCCCACAATCCCACGTGGATGACGTTTTTTTAAAACTAATTATATTAATTAAAAATCACAATCAAATATGAAAAAACTAAGCCTCAGGTGCACACGTAGGTATTAAAATTAATCTATATTAAAAATTTCGAAATTTTTAGAGTAGTCTTGTAGAGTAGAGTAGTCTTTTTGCGATCCACAGACATACACACAGACAGACAGGCTCTTTCTTTTATTATTACAGATGTGTTATATTTAGTATAAAATAAATTCCTGTAACATACCATTAAAACTCGGACATTTTTTTACGGACACCCTGTTTATTTTTATTTGATTTCCAAATTGCTAGTGAGAAATTTTTTACTTGATAAACATGGTTTCGGAAGAGATTTCGGAAGCGCATTATTATCATGATCAAGTGGAAATATGCTTCACAATATTTTATAGTGTCACATTGCATTACAAAAACCTTTATTGCCTCTTATTTTAAAGCCTGTAATAAAAATGACATTTTCCGTGGCATTCTAATAATAGTATTTTTATTAGCCAATAAGTTATTTTATTGTGTTTCTATCATCTAATGGATTTTAAAGTAGAGTGTTCTCTTGACTATAAAGAAAATAAGAATAATAATATAAAAGAAATAATATATAAGTCTAAAGTATTATTATTTCCAATTTGTCATATTGTCATTATTTAAGCGGATTTTCTCAAACGAAAAGCCTTAATTTAGAAACTCAAATAAATTGAAAAATCTCATATAATAATTTCAAAGGTTTCCAAAATCAGAAAATAAATGTAGTGAAATTTTAGCACTTTTTTCGAATATATGAGTCTCTACATCAACAAACGCAATTTATATTGCATTATGCAGAAGAGTTTTCTAATTTAATGCTATTGGATGGGAAATTTATAACATCTCATTGAAAAGAAAAATTAACTTTTTCAGAACTTTCAATGTAATTCGGTATTTAATTATAGACTTTAAACCCAATGAAAAGATTTCCTTAAAGAATTCTTGATTATAAGCTCCAATTTCTAGATTGAGCATTTTTTTAAAAATTATTAAGACCATAAAAGTTACTTGCCATCTATATGAATCAGAAAATACATCACCTCTATGAAATTATACGCCTGTTATTACGTTTCTCTTTACAAGCGTTCCATAAAAAGCATTTTTTAAACGAGTTGTCTGGTTATTATATATTACACAGAAAATAGTTAAGCCTTTTATGAAGCATCCATTCATGTTTGAGTTAGTTAAAAAAGTTGGCAGCTCCATATTGCATTTTTTAACTATGGAACGCCGAAGTTTAATTACGTATAATGGAACGAGACTCTTATACATTGATTTTAAATTAGGTGGAACTTCTTGGCGAGGAAATAAAAGTAATGTTATTGAAAGTCGCCAAGACGAATTTTGCACCTTTTCTATGAATCAATAAAAAGCTGGTGTAAATCTGATTGGAGTAGGAATTAGATTGGCTGATCACGTGACCTCAAATGCTAGCGACGGGACGCTCATGGAGACGTATAGTTTGAGGGCAAAGGGTCCAATATTGCCACCAACTTTAAGGAGAAAAACGCTACGGCGTCATCGGAAAAATGCCATCTAATTCTAAAATTTAAAAAATATCATAAAAATACTAGCTGCAGTTCGGAATCTTTTTAGAAGATAGAAAGCATAAATTCCAAAATGAAGCTAGTATTTTTATGATATTTTTTGTAGCTTTAAAATTAAATAGTATTTTTTTCGATACGCCGTATCATTTTCCCCCTTAAAGTTGTGGCAAAACTGGCCTTTTTGCCCTCAAACTGTGGGTCCCCATGCGCGTCCCGTCGTAAGCATCGGAGGTCACGTGATCTGGCAATCTAATACTTCAACTATGATATCTATAGACGTAGAACGCACTTCAAAATTGAAGTGAAATAAATCAGTCAGATTTCATGCGAAATACACAGAGACATAACATAGAGTGGACTGCGCATTAATAGTAAAGCAGCTTAGGGATGGAAAACCAAAACCAGTTTTCAAAAAACCGGTGGTCCCAGTTTTGACTGAAAACCGGTTTTTTTGAATGAGGCCCTTTGGAACCGAAAACCGGTTTTTTTGGGAAAAACCGATGGAAAATGGAAAACCGGTTTTTCTGGAAAACCGCCATCCCTTGCAGATTAACATTATGTCCTAAACATCATAAATCGCCAAGAGGGGAAAGGTTGCTACATATGGCAACTTAACGCTACCGTTTCGTTACGAACTATTCCAAATTGTCGCCAGACCTGAATATCAGCTAGCAAACCGAAGTGGAGACTACCATCAATACCCAAGTCACGTGGGTTTCTACCAATCACGGCAGCTTGAATTTTTTTTAATGTTTTTGCAGACGATTTTTTGAGCATTGTTGGTATTTTTCTCTTTTGGCTTTTATAATAAATATTTAATTACATTCTTTTAATCTCTGAGCATGTTAACAATCGTGAATGTTGTACTTTAATTCATTAACGTTTTGTGCAAGATGCCAAATGCTTGTGAATTCCTAATTGTAAAGAGGGGTATAAAAAAGGATTAGTCACACTTCACGGGTAAAATTTATTTAGTTCTGCATACTTTTAGTAATTGTGTGTTCTTCATAAACTATAATTTCTATCGAGGGAATTTATTCTAAAAGCTCTTTTATACTGAAGAATCATATCCATGATTAAATCAACGTTGTTAGAACTCTAATTATAATAAATATTTTGGGCCAAGTCAATTAAATTAATGGTCTGAACATTAGACAGCTTATAAGTAGAATATTTTTTTACAATTTGGTCAAAACGAAACCTGTTTTTGCAATCGCGTTTGAGTTATTTATATTTAAAAAGTAGAACATTTGCTGAATTTGGAATATTGATGTGTTTTAGAAAGTTGATTTATTCCAGGTGAAATAAAGGAAGAAGCAATATTTAAAAAAAATTGATTTTTTTAAAAATCGGACCGTTAGAAAGAAAGTTATAGAGACGGCAGAAAATATTCACCATGTCAATTACCAACTTATATTACAGCAACACTCTACATCAACCTACAATTGTTCTTTTAAATTAATTTTTAATTAAGATTCCACATTCAATTGTTCAAGTAATCTTAAATAGACTCACAAAATCAAAGAAATAATCTGATATCTATTAAGAGGATCTTAAAATACTAGCGATTCATCCTTGCTCGTTTCCAAGCTTCTTTATCATAACATTAGATTGTCGGCCTCTGTGTTCAGGTCGTTGTGGAAAAACTCGCAAAATGGTAAACTCGCCATAGATGCGAGCCAAACGCGACACAGTCATGTGACTGTGTAAGTTAGATGATTAGGACACTTTAGGTTTGCCAATGCGCAGTCCACTCTATGTTATGTCTCTGGAAATACATTATTTTTAGTTTTAAAAAATCTACACTCTTAAAACAAACGAGCAATTTTAACTCAGTCTTAGTTAATTTTCACTCATTCCGGTGTCGAAATGCACTTTCCCTATAGGAGTGGATTTCTCTCCTTTGTTAAGTTAAACCTCCGACAGGATCACTCCAAAAGAGTGATTTTAACTCCGTCTGAGTTAATTTTCACACCTTTCCAGTGTCGAAAATGCACTTCTACTATAGGAGAGAATTTCACTCTTTTGTTTTAAGAGTGTACTTCTTAGCCACATGTGGTATTGCGACAATCCGTGACCACTAAAACGTACCTCATGGTGAAGACCAAATCGCATCGTTTTATTTACTACTGTAATAGTTATAATCTTTACTGGTTTCAGCGCATTGAATTTAATTATTTGAGCTCGTTTATGATGCAGATCGCTACAAAACTCCCCTTATGAACTGTGAAGAATCATTAAAATAAATAATAGTTTATAAACTGTCCCTTGTTGCCAGGCAACGCTCACGATGCTGCTAAAGCCACACTAAACTAACAACTATCACGCAGATTTTTTTTTCACATTTTCAATGTAAGTAAATGAAGTTTTGCATTGGTGACTTTGTGTGCCAACAGCTATTTATCATTAGGATATCGCCAAATCCTTCTCCAATTTATAATTCGGGGTGTATAAAAGAGGCGATCACGGCTTCATACAAAACCCCATTTTTTGCATTGGTTTTCCCCAGAAACCACCTCAATCTCATCTAACCTCAACCCCTCTTACCACAGATATCGAATTTCTAAAAGTTAACTTTTTTGGAAGGACGCCATTTTGTATGTCCGGTTCATTATAACCCCAAAAGTCGGATGCATTACTTGAAACGTTCATTAAATTAAATAATTTTTCCGTGTTCAGTTGGGTCAAAAAGCGAAGAGAGTTAATGGTTTTATCATATTGGTTTAAGACTTAGCTTTGTACTTTATGATGGAAATAAATTCTTTTGTCGTAGTTCACGGCATTTTTTGTTAAAAAAAGTATTTGATAACTTTTGGGTTCAAGTTAGGAGTATTTAACAAAATTAACTGAAAGAAAGAGAGAAATTGTACTACTTGGCAATTTGGAAGTTATTTGGTAAAGTTCCAAATTTTAAGGTGATAAATTAGATTAATTAATATTGGGAGTAGCTGATGAAAGAAGTACCTACATTAAAGGTTATCAGACAATTTTATCAAAATTTTTAAACGTTTCTAAAGTTTTAATAACCACACTGTAATTGAAGGATATAGTTGGAGAACTCACATTCTAGATGTATAAGTAAGATATTGGGGTAGCAAATCTACATACAAATCTTTTTTGAAGGAATAGTGCGGAATTTTTGCCTTTATATACTTTACTACCCAATCACAACTAAGTAAAATAGTTCAAATTAACCATTAATTATTTAGAAAAAACTGGATCCAGATCATCAAATTGAGCTGAAGTTTGAAATTTTTCAACAACCAGCCGAGTAAATCATAACTATCTTTATCTATTTTTGCTAAGAATTTCAAAGTAAACAACACAAATTTTCTGTTTCTTTCAGTTCAAGTTTAGTTATTTTGGGTTTTCGGAACTTTTATTGAAAATGATTCTATTGGATTTCTTGGAAAATATTGTCTGCAAGTTGGTGAAACCTTAAGTTAAGAGTATTTTTGCAAGCTTGGCATTTCTAGACACAAAAATTGGGACATGCTTTTGAAAACATTGGTGATTGTAGCAAATTCAATATGAATTTGAGACTTGATATTAAACTTTAGTTTTAACTGTTCAACACAAAGAGCTTATTCATATTGAGAATTATAATTTTTTATAATACTACTTTATTATATTTCTAATGTTAAGTTAATAGAAATCAAACTGCAACTAACAAACAGAGTGGAAATTTATTTTCACATACACTTCAAAAGCTAATTTTTTTAAAACTAAATTTTATTTGGATTAACATAGATAAATACTATTTTATCAAACAAAAATATTAAAAATATATAAAAACGCAATTACTTTTTTAAGATTATCAAATTTATTCTGCAACTTAAAACTAAATTCTGAAACCAATAAGATTATTTTAGAAAAATGCTGCGTTCATATCAAAATATAATTAAATTGTTTACAATCCAAAGATTAAAATTTAAATCATTTCAAGACGCAGTGTATATTTCTAAATATTCTAATTTGAAAACTCTTCAAAAGTTCACAAATTACTAATAATTTTTATTTTAAGCAAATTACTTTATATTGTTGCACTTGTTAAATGTTTTTATATATAAATATGAATCATTTTTCATATGTATTTTAATTAATATGACAAAAATTGAGCAAGAGTGAAAATTTAATACCGTTAAAAAATTTGCCAATACAATTCCTGTAAGGGTAACTATTATTGTTTTGTAATTGAAATTTCACCTAGGATTAACACCTTAATACTTAAATAATACAATTCCATTATCTTATTTTTTCATACAAAAGATTATTAAAAGAAGATACTACAAAAGACTTATTTTTGAGTAGATTATAATAGATTACGATACGGAATTTGTAGCTTAAATTCTGGCTTTGGAATAATGTAAATAAAGAATTTTTAAAATGAAAAATATGATGAAATCGGAAAATGGTGGAGGCAATCATATCTTAATAAAAATGTATCTTATAGCTCAAAAATACAAATATGTTTTTAAGCGTTGTCAGGATAATAACAAATACAATTTTTAAAATTTGAAACGACTGTTTAAGTTTATTGATACAAAATTTATTATTATAATATTTTCATTTTTTAAGTCGCTGAAAGCAATATGAATGAGATAAGTAATCAAATTTATTTAAATATGGATTATGTATGCAATAAATATGTATTTATTATAAGTATAAGTAATATAATATATTTTTTTGGTTCTTTACTGCTATTAAAAGATGTAACTTGAAGTTAGAAGATAGATATAACTTGACGACACTTGAAAATATATGATTGTATTGTTGAGTTTTTAATGTCTTTTAATATCCAATTTAAACGAATAACTTTTTATAATGTTTTGACGAATATAACATATTTAAATGACTTCCTTTCCTTATATTGTATGAATTTGAATATCATAACTATTTATTTATAGCATTGTTTTAAAATTTAATTTGCAATTCGTTAATTTTGTTTTACCATAAAGAGTACAAATATTTTAGAAAATATATTAAATACCTTTCAAAATACTCTTTATAAATATACTCTATTAGTATGCACATGAATAGTGGAAATGAATTTCTAAGTAATAGTTTTATATAAAATTAATTAATAAATTATTTTATAATTGAATTATTTAGTACACAAAAAAAAAGTCAAAATATATTTTTATTTCGAAATATATTTATTCTATTTAAATTTATTTGAAAACGGTAACTCAAAAATACAATATCCTAACTAAGTCAGATTAATTTTTGCTCCTCCAGTCTGGAAAATGCACTTCTCCTTTTGGAGTGGATTCTTTGCGTGTTAAACCTCCGACAGGATCATTCCAAACGAATGATTTTAACTCAGTCTGAGTTAATATTCACTCCTTTCCAGAGACGAAAATGCACTTCTCCAGCTGGAGTGGATTTCACTCTTTTGTTATAAGAGTGTACACTACATACTTAAACATCATACTTATGCCTTCACGTTATTTTCCTACTAACCACACTGCGATATTCATATCCCAACCGTAACTCAACCCCACCAACACATTTCCACAGGGTAATCAGGAAAAATCCACAACTATATCCCCAGGAAACTTCGGTGAAAAATGTTGTGTAAACCCATCTATCTCAACAACCTATCATAATTTAACATTCTTGACGCTTACGGTTCGTTCATGGCAGTGTAGAACGTGGAAGCAATTTAGACCCGTCTACATGTGCCTGCTTGTGCTCTAATTTAGAGATTGGTCTCGAATATGCAAAGTTTGTGTTAGTTTTGTAGAGTGTTTTCTCTATGTATCTGTCTGCATACTTGTTGAATTGATACACTCTTAAATCAAAAGAGTGAAATCCACTCCAGTTGGAGAAGTGCATTTTCGACACTGGAAAGGAGTGAATATTAACTCAGACTGAGTTAAAATCACTCGTTTGGAGTGATACTGTTGGAGGTTTAACACACAAAGGATCCACTCCTTTCGGAGAAGTGCATTTTCAAGACTGGTGGAGTGAAAATTACTCAGATTGAGTTAAATTCGCTCGTTTGTTTTAAGAGTGTATTTCGAGCTAAAGAGTAGGGTAGGGTTGCTACATATATTCCGGCTTGTGTGCTTGATCAGAGACTCGCTTATAAACCTTTGTCAAATAAGACAGACACATATAGAATTTTTACTGTCACAGAGAGAGAAATTACACTCAATGCTAGGGCGGGAATTGAACCCGCACCCGGTACAGTGCACAGACTGTTAGCGGATTCAGCTATTTTAACCACTCGGACAACCGGGCCCCATTCTAGCTGAAGTTGGTCATGCATTTTTGTGAAATCATCATGAGTTTATGTCGGTTGAAATATGGTGTAACATTTGCAACTAAATCCTTCACGAAGTTTTGCTTTTGAACTGAACTAGTATACCATTTTGAACAAGCTCAACTTACACCAGATTAAAACTTGTTAAAAGACCCCATTAAATTTTGTATTGATCAAAACTTCAAACAATATGTCATATTCCAATGTTGAGCCCTTTAAGTTAAGCGCCGTACGCATCGTAAATAATTGCATCTTTTTTCCTGAACAAGCTGTTCTTATTAATCAAAAGGCAACATATGAAAAATATTGACACATTACTTTTTTTAACATCATTTATTTACAACAGCATATAAAAGAAAGGGAGGGCTGTAATTAATATTCATCCACCGTTAAGCCCCCCCCCCCCTTCTTAATGATATACCTGAGCGTTAGAGTGTCTACAATTTAATGACATACCACCAAGCTTGAGTTAGCCCCCTGTAACGGCTTTGAACAGGATACTTTGTTTAATTGGTAATTTCTGGATGAATTTGGGCACCCACATGTGATAACACTTTAAATAGAAACTTTAGTTATAGTGGTATTGGCAACCCTTAATGGTGACAAACATCAGTGACACGAGTTTGGTTAAAGTCACGTGCATAGGTTATTTGAATAATTCTAAATAATCACAATGGTTCTGTTTCGTTATATTCTAAAACAAAAAATAGATATTTTTTAACAATCCAGCACCTTTGACAAATATGTTGCAAATCTACAACAAAAACGGCTTTCGTGTCTTCCTTTTTTGCTTTTTTTCAAGCACTAACTCAAACGGCAGAGATAAGTTGCCAGGCGTGGCAACTTTTCCAGCCAAAAAATTGTTTCGTCTGGTTCTCTCCTCAAATGAGCTTTTAACTATTATATTAGCAAATTATTATATTTTTGTCGTTACCTTTAAAATGACGCTATATCATCATCACCCTCTAATGATTAAACCTGTCGACCTGCTTTTAGCATGGTGATTAAAGTTACAAAATATGTAAATTTTATCCCTATTACGACAGTGTGTTGGTCCGTGATGTGTTTATATTTAGGAAAATTCCAATTAAAACACTTTAATACTTATAATATCTGTTGAAAAATGTCTTTGACTTTAGGTTTTGCCTCATAGTTTAAAGTATTAACTATATTTGCTAAAGTAATTGTAATACAATGTAAAATTACGAAATATTTGCTTAAAGTGGCTGAGGATAAAGAAGCAGAATATAAATAATAACAAGGCAGTAAAAGTAATGAAGTAATGAGTTAAATTCGCTCGTTCGTTTTAAGAGTGTAGTTCAAATAGTAAAAGAAAATGTTTTTCTAAAAAACAAAATTTTAAAATATATTTAATTTTTATTGTGTAACTGATTACGTATTCTGAACTTACCTTAATTTGAAAAATAATAATTTTAACTTTATTTCATTTGTTTTTCATTTGATATAAATATCCATGCTTTGGTGTACGGGGTAGGTACATATATATTCCGGCTTGCGTGCTTGATCAGAAACCCGATTATATATAAGCTTTCGTCAATTAAGACAGACACAGAAAGAATTTTTTAATGTCACAGAGAAAGAAATATACACCCAGGGCGGAGGCGGGAGTCGAGCCCGCCTCCGTTACAGCACGCAGACTGCGTAATGGTCCAAACCGGTCGGCCACCCTGGCCCCTGAACGTTGATCCAAGGCACTATTACATTTAAGGAAAATTTGAAGTCCATTTTAATTACCTTAAAAAGCGTATAGTAATTTAGCTTTGTATTTAGAAGGTTTTTTAATATAGGATTCACAAGTTCTTAAAAATTTATATAATTTTAAAAAATAGTAAAAAACACTGATCTTACAAACAATAAAATAATTAAAATAAACATACAGTAAAAAATAACGTAGAATTACATAACTCTAAAATAATATCGGCCAATATCTTCAAGGCTTTCGAACTACAATTATCAAATTCTTAAACGACTTGGTCATATTTTCAAACTCTCCACAACCCATTATATCAATTTTCGTAAACAAACAGGCCGCTCTATCCCTTGTAGTGCCACCAGAGATCTCCGTGAAGACACGCAAGATTTATTCCATCAATGCTAAAAAATATTCTTCCATATAATACAGATGCGCGGGAAAATGGCGTATATGACAAATATGATTTTTCAAATAAGCTACTTAAGGGGAAATGGGCGAGTTGGATCGCGGGTCTCTGAAGCAAAGTGCATCAGTGTTATTCCAATGGGAAAAAAATTCTCTGCCACATTTCTCCGGCTATATTGAATATTTTTACATACGGATTTTTGTGTGTGATATATGTAGCTGACTTACAGATCCTGAAAATCCCACTTTTTGAAATTACGTCAATTTTTTTTTTTAAATTTTGAATAAATAATTTTACAAAATGTATTCGAAGGAATTTTTAAAAAGTGGGTTTATAGAGACATGTAAGTTATCCCCAGTTATTATTAAAAAAAATCTTGCCAAAATATTCAATACAGTCAAATACAAATACAAAAATTCTCGACCAACAACAGGCCAGAGACCCAACAAGGTTGTTCCAAAATATATCTAATTCCTTACCAGTTTCCAGTAACTATCAAGATTCATCTTAAAATTTTCAACTCTCTTTGAATACACAATATATTCTGGCAAAGCATTCAACTCATTGACGACTCTATTGTAAAAAAATATTTCCTTACCTCCTTTCTAAAGCATGATTTATTCAATTTCTGACCATGTCCTCTGGTCCGGCTATTTAAGGTCAAAACCTAAGCCCTCCATGTCACCCTGTTTTATGAACTTGAATAGCTGAATTAAATCACCCCTTGTTCTCCTATTTTCCAGGGAATACATGTTTAAAGATCTTAATCTATTATCGTAATATATACCTGACAGGCCCTTAATCATTTTTGTTGTCCTATGCTGTCGGAGAAATGTGGCAGACAAAATAGCTTTTCCCCATTGGATTAACATTGAGGCATTTGAGTTTGGAGACCCCGGTCCAGCGCGCCCATTCCCCCTTAAACCTTAGTTTCCCAGGAAAGCAGTAACAGAATCTTGCTACGAGACATGTATTGTGAAAGATGTCATATAAACTACTTCTATTGATAAAGGTATATTGTAGTTTCTTAGAGAACGTTGGTATGACCACTCTGTAAGCCCGCTACAAAAATTTGTTGTCGTGTGAGTATAAAAAACGTTGACGTTAATGTTTTTCTCTGTGTGCTGAAAATTTTGGTGGAAATTCGTAAAAACTAAAAGAATGGCGAAATAAACATACTGAATGTGGCCGTCTCATAAGCTCAAGTTCGCGGGTTCGGCCCCCGGGTGAGTCGTCGGATTTTCTGGATGGGAAAATCAAGGGCCCGCATGCCATATGATTATATGGCATGTAAAAGATCCCTGGAGTACCCATTTGGCTTGGGTTCTCTCGGCATACTTTAACATCCACAGAGGACTCAGATTTATTGTAATCTGAGCGTCAAAATTGGTAGCAAGAGTCACTCAGATGGTGCTACAAAAAATTTCTTATAGTTCTGGGGAATAAACCGCGTCTGCAAAGACTTGACCGCTAATGTTGCAGCCCTATTACAGAAAAAAAAAGGTTGACGTTATTGTTTTTGTCTGCCGCAGATTTTGGTGGAGAATCGTGTAAACTGAAAGAATAGCGAAAGAAACATGTCGAAAGTTTGAAGGAGATGGCGGTTTTAAGCTCCTAAAGAATGAACTTTTTTTATTTTGTAAGAAATCCCCAAGCACTCTCAGAAATAACACTTTCATTTTTGACGATTCATGAATCCTCAAGCCTCATTTCGTTAATTTTGAGGATTGTTTCGTCAAACTATCGCGTGACTTTTGAGTAAACGCGAATCTTCATTTTTACGATCGTGATTTGACGATTCTGTATCTTGCTTTTGAGGAAACAGAATCTCATTGTACTCACATGCTCAAAAATGACGAAATATTTCTTTAGATTAGACGACTTTCAAATCCTCATAAAAATGACGATTCAAATTTCATTTACTTTGAGGAAACGAAAACTCGGAGCATTTGCCAGTAATGGAATCGTCAAAATTAAGGAAAATTTAGTCGTTTTTGAGCATTCATTTTTTATAGTGTTTTATAGTGTGAGCCATATAATACGAAAGCTACCGGGAACTTTTGGAGGAGTGGAGCTGAGAAAATTCGCTTAACACCTTTAGCTAGGTTTCGAAATTTCTTGTCAACGTAACGTTCCGGTGAAACGGTGGGTGGTTTTCAGTAAACTTTGTAACATCATCAAAACGTATAGCAGGCACAATTGTAATATAGCGCTTTGGAAAGACTAAGTCTTTAAAAGTTCAAATTCTGTAGTAGGATATAATTCTTAATTAGTTCGGTTCAATACTTATAATGGACAAGTTGCACGAAATGTCAAATACATAACAAATAAATTTTTGTGGTAAATAAGAAGCTGTATAAAGAAATAACAATCTTTTTTGTAAATATATGGGTTTTTTTAATAAAATTAACTGTTTTTCTTGCAGTGCATTTATTTTCTGATATGCCACCCTTCCTCGAATTTTGCGGTATTTAAGGGGTCTAAGGAGTCTTTAAAATGTGCAAAGAAGATACTACAAAGCACAGTTTGATCTTTCATGTCATTTTTTAACTACTCAATGTATAAGTATAATTCTTTTATATGTAATTCTACAAGATTTATTTATTATAAAACAAGTTTTAAAATTTATGAAACTTTAGCCAAAATTAAAATAAATGATATTGAACATGAAGCTATTTGAACACATTGTGATTAGGCTTGCGCGGCAAATTGTGAGGTCAAAATTGAAAAAATGACCAAGAAAATGACTTTATATTGTACAAATATGTACAAACAAAGACTTATACCTAAATTCTCAGCTCAATTTTAATTAGAAATTATTTTAAGAACTTTTTTCTAAAAAAATTAATAAAAATTTTTAAATTTTTATTTTAAATTATTTTTAAAATAATTGCTAATTAAAATTGAGCTGAGAATTTAGGTATAAGTCTTTGTTTGTACATATTTGTACAATATAAAGTCATTTTCTTGGTCATTTTTTCAATTTTGACCTCACAATTTGCCGCGCAAGCCTAATCACAATGTGTTCAAATAGCTTCATGTTTAATATCATTTATTTTAGTTTTGGCTAAAGTTTCATAAATTTTAAAACTAGTTTTATAATAAATAAATCTTGTAGTACTACATATAAAAAAATTATACTCATTTATTGAGTAGTTCAAAAATGACACGAAAAATCAAACTATGTTTTGTAGTACCTTCTTTGCACATTTTTAAGACTCCTGTGACCCCTTAAGTCAACAAAAGTGAAGTTATGCCACTACATGAACTCATTCTAACTAATAAGTCATTTCCCTTGCAACTCGAATTGTCCCGTCCTCGCATACTCCGAAGATTATCAGTCGCGGATTCCTTAAGAAACAATCATCCAAAGACTTCTGCCACATAGAGTTAAGAATTTGGAAGGGCTACCAAATCAATACAAAAACAGGCTTGTCAAATGAAGGTATTAATCGCTTTGTAGTAACCCCAAAAAGCGCTCTCGGCGAAGTATTTGGCGCTACTTTAAAATGGAGTTTCAATGGACTTACAACATCGACTTGGCGATTGACTCGACTCTCCAATAAAAAATGAAGAGTACAGGGGAAAAACCGCTTGATTTCGTAGAAAGCTTTCCTTAATAGGCCTCTTTGGTGATGATGGCGAGAAATCGTATAAAAAGGTGCAAAAAGAAACCGGTTACTCGTTTTGTTTTTCTTTCGCAAAAACTCTGATTGAAGCCAAAGATCAGTGGACACGAGTCACACGTTTGTACCGTGAATGAAGAACCGAAAGAAAATTCGGTTTCCTGTCGCCAATGTTCGCCAAGCAGACATAATAACGGGAAGACTCCTAATAAATCAAGCGGTTCTTCCCCTGCAATCTTTAATTATAACTACTTGCGAAGGAACTTAATGCCATCTTGTATAAATTCTGATCTCGTACTACAGCCTACAACTGTGCAAATGGTCATTTCTGATTTTTAATTAACGTTTTAAGGGCATAAAATAATGTGTTGCAGCATGAACTAATATTGAGCGATATTTTTTTTTTTTTTTTGGTCCTACTAGGGTTGCTTGGCGACTTTCTGACGTCATCACTTTACTTCTCGCCAAGCATCCCGATCTTCCTCTTAACTCTATGTTCTGTCCTTAGAATCTCACAAGTAAGAAGAAAAGTGACGTATATCCCATTGAGTTAACATGGAAGATAAATCACTTTTCCGCGTGCATCTAAATTTGGCTACTTTAAAGTGGGAGGAAGACTTTAAAGGTATTTGGCATCGAAGTTTAATGCATTTGTCATGGAGGGAATTTGATTAAAGTAGCTTCCATTGAGGTTAACAATAAGACTTGGGAATTTATTTGAATTAAATTCTATGGTTTCGTCGATTTATCAAATCGTACATACACAAAGGATAGCTGCCCTAGAACTTTTTACATTTCAAAGTTATTGAAAATCCATCAATTACGTTTAAATATATTAATTTATTTTGCAGTAATATTGAAATTTTCGTCGTGTTATACACCCTTAGTTTATTCAAATATTAGGTGACATTTCGCAAATGTGATTTTCTAATGAAAGTTAACGTGTTATATTGTGTTTCGAAAACAAGTTATAATCACGTTAAATACGACATTATGTTATGTGTTGTGTTATGTAAGAAATTTAAATTTAATGCGGTTGACAAGGGAACGAAAAGAGTAATTTGCAGGAAGCTCTTAAAATTAGACGATTTGTTTTGTACTACGGATAAAATCAATCTTTCATAATTTAGAATTTTCAATTCCGTTATATATGTTTATGAAGAAAATATGTGACAATCATGAATGTAGGGACAGAATCTAATTCATATTGAAAGAAACTGAATTCAATAGATATCAACAATGAGACTTTTAAATACACTGTTAAAAATTTCAGTTCAACGTTAAACCAAATATTGGTGAAAAATGAAGAACTTCCGGCAGATACACCATAAAATGGTTCAACCAATTATAACATTCTGGAAATAGACCTGCTTTCACGAAAAATTGGTTCGACTTCCACTCCAATAGCACGATAGTTCGGTTCAACTTCTACTAACCGCAACCGACGGTTTAACTGTTTACTCAAACGCAGCGCCATGACACAGTAGTACTGTTTCTGCTCGAGAATTGACCAGTCTGTGGACGAGTGATTATGACATCGGCCTGGAGATTCAAGCATCTCTGGCGAGCGGGGGTTCGAATCCCACCTACTGCCAGTCATCCTATAAATCGGATATCTTTACTGGGACAGACGTGCTCATTAAATCTGTGGGGTTTTAAGTCCAAAAGGTATTAGCTTACAATGTACGAAATACCGTTTTTTTCACCTTTTACTGTTATTATGCATTGGTAGAACCATTTTATTGTTCAACCTTTCACTATAGTTACGCGTTGGGAAAATCCCGCATATGGTTCAACCTCTCACCATAGTTACGTAATTTAAAAATACCGTTTTATGGTTCAACAGTCTACCAAATCATGGTTGCAGCAAATTTGAACCGTATTTTGGTTCAACCTTGAACTATTATTTTTAACAGTGTAAATTTGAATTGAATTCTCTATGTTTTGTTCTGTATATATCTGAAATTTTCATACTTACAATGTAGTTTTCAGTTTTATTACGAAAATCTGTAATAATAGTGTTGAAATTGACATTTTGAAATGTGGAAAATTGAATTTAATTGTATTTACCCTGTATCCAGCTTTAAATTATTTCAAATTTCCCAGTCTCCTTTTACTTTTCTAACTGTGTTAGTTTTTCATGGATATAAACTTCGTCAACTTTTAATTATTTTTAAAATATATTACTTGAACTAAAATTGTCTAATGACTTTTATTTCGATGACCACGACATTTTTATGGATTTATTTAAACCATGAATTTCTTGTTAAACATTATTTTATGAAATTGATAAATTTGTAAGAAATATTTCTTACAAAAATTTTAAGCAGTTTAAAAAAGAAAATACTTTAATTACCGTTACACTTTCTTTTCCTACGTTCAATCACTTATTAACTTCAACATATTTTACTTGCGCTGGCATTAGGAATTTATTTATTATTAAATGAAGACTTCCAGCTCACAAACGCACACATATTATTTGACCAATAATTTATAATAGTCATTGTTTTGGTTCAACGTTGAACTGAAAGTTTGTGCCCAGGTCTTACCAATAAATAGTGAAATGTAGCACCAAATGTTGGTTAGAGCTAAAATGTGGAAACAATGTAGTAAAATTTCATAAACAAATTAAAACAGTATGTTCGAAGTAAAAAAAGTTTTACTTTGTTAAAATAAAATAAAAATAACCTAACTAATATAAATCTTATATTGCGAACTACAATTCTTTCCACAATAAATTCTCATCAAAATTTATTTTTAATGTACTTTGCTACAAAAACAGCCACTAAAATCCATCATATGATTTGAAAACCTGTTCCGATTTAAATAAAATAGTTCGTCAACTCCTTTTGACTTACAATATTTAAACTACATAGGGTTTGTACGTATATATTCGGGCTTGTGGGCTTGATCAGATACCCGCTTATAAACCTTTGTCAAGTAAGACAGACACAGAAAGAATTTTTACTGTCACAGAAAGAGAAATTACACCCAGGACAAAGACTGGAATCGAACCCACCCCTGGTACAGTGTGCCGACTGTTAGCCAAGGCAGCTATCTTAACCACTCGGCCATCCGAGCCATAAATATTTGAACTCTTGTCGAGCACCTACCTCCCATTCACTTCAGACTGAAAACAGCGCCAAACATTCACAACCAGTCTCCTTGCCCATTGTCACCAGCACACAAAGAAGATTAAATATCGCCTAACTGATACAATACTCAGCCAACTCTTCAGCAAGATCTGTAACTAGTTACAGAATGATATACATCATCAGTGAGGATTGTGTCGCTTTGACTTGTAAGAAGCCATTGTTTTCGTTGAGTTTTTACTGCACATTGCCTCTACAAATGGCTATTACAATACTAAGACGAATATCGTTGAAAAGAAACGTAAGTACCATATTCTATCCATTAACTTGTTCATGCACAAATTAGTAGAACATTTCAACTGTGATCAAGAAGTACAGTATGTAAGGCAAAAATCATTTAACCATATTTTCTGTGTTTGTTTGAACCAAACCTCTGGAAATTATGATGAAACAGTTCACCACAGCTACTATGAACCATTATTATGGTGAAACCAAGCACACAATTTTTAACATAGTATTTCTTTGAAGTTTACTTCATTCTTATTGTAAGAAAGGCTTATATCGCTACAAAGAAACTATATCACATCTGTTTGAGCGTCAGAAAAAAAAAACTTTAAGAATAAGGGATCATGCATATTTAAGGGTCCAGAAAAGGGCGTTTTTTCCAGTGGGAAAAACACGTAAATGCAGGACTTTATGAATCACTAAATATATACGGCTTAAGATATGTTGGAGACTTCCCCTTTACGCTGTTCCTTTTACTATTTTAGTGAAAGAAAAAGCATATAAGGAAACCTTCCTCTGTATTTGACCTTTTTTTGCATTGGGATATTCATATTTCATACATGAAAGGAAAAATATTTTTTCATGGTCTATTGTTGTTTTATTTTTTATACATGTGAGTACCGACTAATGTCAGTGTTGCTAGGTTATGGTTCAAGGAAATCTATCAATAATACGGATTAGTTTCCTTGTATCATATTATATAAGTTCGTTGACCGTTCAAGAGGGCGAAACTCAGTAATATCTGTCATAGGTTAGTATGTATTGTGGTTGAATATTTGTAATTTATATATTGGTCAGCTGGTTATATTCTCTTGTTTTTTCGCTCTTTCACTATGATTTGGTAGGGAAACTGTGGCATATTAGGAAAACTTGATTGTGATTACACTCCTTTCCAACTTAAGTTGGGTTAATAGAAATATGCTTTGGAGAAGATCCTTCCACGCTTGTAATGAGTTCCATAAAATATTTGTGAATACACCCAGAAAACATGTTTAAGACATTAATTTCATTTATAGTTTAACAGATTTGAATATTATTTGAGAAAATTTCTCAATTTCATCAGTATGAAAAGTGTATTTTGGTTAAGTTGTTTTAACATAATATTGTATATAAATATTTCCTTACAAGAGTTTCCAACTAATGGACCAATCGCGCTTTTCCCCCTACCCTTTTACTATTCTTTTTACCCAAGTTAGGTAGGCACAAAGTGTAGATATTTAACCGATGAAAAGAAAGATAAATTGGAATATTTACCCTTTAACTAGACTTAAAACGACAAACTCATATAAGTAAGGTATGATTTTTTAAAAATATTCTAAAGTAAAAACAGGTGAAAGAAATGTATTGTTAACGTATCTGTATGCGTTGATTTGTAAGAAAGTAACAAATGATGATATGAAGTTATTTGTGCTAAAAAGCTAAATGTATTTAGAAGTAGACAATTTAGGATAATTTTATAAAAAATGTTTAATTAAATAAAATTGAGTTTTAAGATATTAGTGGTAAAACAGCCTAAATTAGCACATCACTTCATACATTTATTTTCAGAGAAAAATATAATTTGGAAATTTGGCAAATGTGAAAATAATTATTGGTGTTTTTTTTGTCCTGTAACAAAGTTGCTTGGTTTTTTTTCTATTTTAAAATGCTTAGCTACTGTTTTATTTAATTAATGTTTGAAACGCCCAGGACATTCTACTCGATCTTTCTTTATCCCTCTTAAATGAATGCACATCGCAAATCTCCTGCGATGACAATCACCCTAATGAGTGCGAAACAGTGGAAAGAATTGTACGAAGCGAAAATCTGAAGAGTAAACTTTCTTTATCTTTTATATTTATGATAACTGATGCCATAACTGCTGTACAAATTTACTGCAAAGTTTAAAAATACTTCATTTACAAAAACCAAATATTGTTGACTCACGACAATTAATATGACATGTCTGCAACAATGTTTAAGTATTATTTAAAGTTTTAGTGTGTTTCAGATGCCAGTAAGATATAGGGACGTAGGAGAAAAGTTGAAAATATTTCAAATTAAATTAACTTTTACCGAGATAAGAATGAGTTGGAAGATCTTCGATAATAAAACCATGAACCATGAATAAAACCATATCATAAAGCTAGTTTATTAATCTACTCAAAAATTGTTTCAAAAATTAATGTTGTTAACTATTTAATCAAACAAATAATTGTGTACCTGGGTAAACAATCAAACAAATAATTTTGTATACTGGGACCGTTAGGCAATTTTCACCTGCCACAATTCAAGAAATTTTCAACTGGATGGCAGCAGGAATTTTGGTCTTTCACTTGCGATGGAAGCGAAATCAATGCTTATGATATTTTACTGTGCTTTTAATTAAATAGTAACATTGTTAAAGCAGGGCCGAAATTGGCATTGCGGATTAAGCAGAGCAAACTCGGTTTTATTTTTTTTAACTTGCATTAGGTGCTTATTACGGTTTCTACTCTATCACTACACTGGGATTCAAAATTTCGAGGCGTATATAGCTGCCTCATTTCTCTATAACTTAACCCTCTAATGCATACAGTTTCCATATGGCAACACGTAACATAGTCCACTTTATTGTATTAAAGTAGAGCTCCCTCTAGACAAATCTGTCTTTTTTCATCTATTACATTCCATTTTGAAATTTTAGTTACTAATAACCCTCATAGATGACAGTAGTAAAAGTAAAAGTATTCAAAATTAAAGAGTGAAGTTAACTGTGTTACGTCTTTGACAGTATTAGAAGTATAATAATATTAGAACTATAAATACAAATAAACTGTTTTGAAAAAATAATTATAGTTCAAGAGAAATAAAGCATGTCGTCTAGCATGCGAAATTTTAAAATACATTTAGTAGTTTTCTAGTCATTCTTATCAAAACTGGAATTTTGTAGTTGGTTTTTGCCATATGGCAAAAATTTAAAAAATTGAAATTATTTAAATTCCAATGCAAATAATTTTTTTAGCATTTTTCCCATAATGTATGAGTATTAAAGATACAAATATTTTTGGGGGGATGAAAAAAAATTATGCTTTACAAGGTCAAAAAAAAACCTACTAGAAATTGCATTAAGTACCATATCATATGCTCATAAACTTCCGATGTAACTCCTAACCTATTATAGCTACAAAACTATTTCTTTTTAGTAGTAACTAAAGATAGTTACTTGAGCCTTTCGAGTACGAGGCTCTTAACACTCATTAATCCCCCGCATTAGACTCAAATCTCCAAGAAAGTAAGAAAATTTCCAACAATCCTAAAACCTTTCTATTCCCTTATTATTGCCTGTTGATCTGTTTCTATCTTTGGAGGTTAAAGCTACCTGAGGAAGCTTGGCGAGATAGCAAAATGAAGCCAAATGAACTTCGCCAAATTGATTAGATACACCTAAACAAACCATTACTCGTTAAATTTGTGACAATAATAATAGCGTACAGAATACTGCGATACTGAAAAAGAACAAACCTATTAGATTTCAAAGCAAAATGCATTGCTTTATTTATCCTCTACCATCAGTTATATAAACACAAATAACGACGAATGAGGAAATTCGGAATGTTTTTGCATTTTTGTTATACTTTAGAGAAAAGTTCGTCTTAGCTCAAGAATATTTACAAAATAATAAAGTAAACAAAAACGACAAAAAAATGACCCTATAAAAAATAGTTCCTCTATCCCTACACTCTTAAAACGAACGAGCGATTTTAACTCAGTCTGAGTTTATTTTCACTCCTCCAGTCTAGAAAATGCACTTCTCCTAGAAGAGTGGATCCTTTGTGTGCTAAACCTCCAACAGGACCACTCCAAAAGAGTGATTTTAACTCAGTCTGAGTTAAAATTCACTCCTTTCCAGTGTCGAAAATGCACTTCTCCTACTGGAGTAGATTTCACTTTTTTGTTTTAAGAGTGTACGTCACTACTTTTATAACACTAGTCTATATACCGAAAAGCCGAGAAATTAGCTACTTTTTATGAATAATTAAAAATCTATTTAATGTAGGAATTATTTTTCTCTGAAACAAAGGGAACTCAAATGGGAAAGGTGTCAATTAACGGAATTTTTCCCTTCTGGAAAAAAATACGAAAATACTGTCAATAAACGAAATTGTACAGGCAGCAAAACTGCCACTACTATTTCCAATAATTGAAGGAATTATTTTTGAGAGTGTGGACACATGCTACGTCATCATATGCTTTTTCTCTCCGGCGTCGTTTTTTGCGAACGTTTAAGGATCGCTGATTTTTAGTCGCTGATAATTAAGTAAATGTTATTCAGAATAAAGAAATATTTTGGATTTAGGAGTTTCTCACTATTCTGATTCAATTTAAATAATAAAAAAGAACGAATTTTTCCATTGTTGAGAAAGTACAAAATACTCATCAATTTTCTTTTTCTTTTTATTTTACGTGAGTTTCAATAAAGTTGCTCAAGGTGTACTGTTGTAGAAACAACAATTCTTAATCAGAATAGAGCGCATTTACTTTGTTAATTGTCTCTGCTGTCCTTGTGTTAGTCCGATTTAAAGACTTCTAACTATATCACAATCAATATGTTATACACTCTTAAAACAAAAGAGTGAAATCCACTTCAGTAGGAGAAGTGCAGTTTCGACACTGGAAAGGAGTGAATATTAACTCAGACTGAGTTAAAATCACATGTTTGGTATGATCCTGTTGGAGGTTTAACACACAAAGAATCCACTCCTTTCGGGGAAGTGCATTTTCAAGACTGGAGATGTGGAAATGAACTCAGACTGAGTTAAAATCGCTCGGTTGTCTTAAGAGTGCACACACTCTTAAAACAAACGAGTGAATTAACTCAGTCTGAGTTAATTTTTACTCATTTCAGTGTCGAAAATGCACTTCTCCTATATGATTGAATTTCACTCCTTTGTTTTAAGAGTGTATATCATGGAATGTGACAAAATACAGCATATATCAAAGCGGCATTTCGACACAACTCATCTATAAATCCAATAAACGTCGTTATAGACTTATCGCCAAATCACTCGCCAATCAGTTTATTTGGGAGCATCACAAAAGCGATCACTGCCTCACTCGACAAACCCATTTTTACATCATTTTTCTGCAATCACCATCTCTAACTTATCTAACCTCAATGGTATTTCTATGGCCTCTTCTTTCTTTTTTTCTGGAGTTTTCTTCAAGTAATGAAACCCCTTGGCGACCACTTGCTTCGCGTCGAGCTAGGATTTACGGTCTGAGGATTGGCGACATTCTGTGGGCGGAAGTCCACACAATCCGGGGATCGTTGTTGGCATGGCGACTTAGCAATTGGCCGGGGATGGACGACGCCATTTATAGAGCAGACAAATTAATTAATCGGATGTCGCCAAGGTGGAATGGGAATTGGCGGGGGATTTCTGTCAAGTTAATTTGTTTTTAAGAGGGTTATTGGCATTTAAGGCATTCGTTTCGAAATCACAATCGTCTAAACTAAAAGCTAAAGGAAAATTTCGCGTGTGAAATAGAAGCAAGATAACTCAACTTTTCATGAAATAAGTCATTGAAATGAATTTCTTTTATTTAAAAGTATTATTCTTAATTTAATGCAAAAAAACATCATTTGCTGAAGGATTTATAAGTGTTTTTTTAACTAGATTATCGTTTTCTATAAAACAAAATATTCACCGTCTTGACAATCCTGTTATACATATTGTCGGCTTCGAACAAGATTCTTTGCCAGATATACTAAGTTTCTTTTGGTAAGGAACTTTACCTATATTAATGGTTGCTATTTGAAAGTTTTATTATGATTCAAGTTAGCCACTGACAATGTAAACTAAAGCCAAAAACAAATATTGTTTTGTAGAGTAAAAAAACAACAACAGAAGACTATCCCCGAACTTTAATGTAAAAAATACTTTTTGACTGATTTCTATCAAATCTTGCAAATCTTGGTTATCTTGCAAAGTAAAGAAGGTTACGTGTTTGAAAGGGATAAAGATTTTTTTAATTATTATTTTATGCTAGAAGAAATGCTTTGACGCAGACTGGCGCAAATGTTTAAAATATCGCCTATTTCAAAGCAGATATTAGCAGCTTATCATATTTGGCGCACTTTGGCGCAGGTGTGGCACCCTTGCTTAATATAAAATGTGTTTATTATTTATTTTTTAAAGTTATTTAGCGAAGCTTAAACATAGAAAAAATTAACCGCTTCTTCACAACAATGCTTAACAATATATTGGCCATGAATTAACAATGAAATTTTATTTTAATTATTTTCTTAGAATTTTTTTAAACAATAGTTTTATCAAACTATATTAAAGTATTGTTAGACTCAGTTCATCTCCATTTTGAATAAATTGAAGCGGTTTATTTTTTAAGCTCCAGGAAATCCTGAATTTTGTCATCGGAACCTGCGAAACTAACCACAATTCGGAACCACAAAGACTACAGAACTAATTTATTGAGGTAAATATTCAAAAATGTTCTTTGAAATTTTCTGTCTCATTTCTAGATGCATGAGTTTTATTCTATTTTTAATGCTCATTTAATACTTTCCGAACATCGAAAACGCGTTACTTAGAAACAATAGATCGATTAAACTCTTCTTTTTTCTAATTGAGTAAGAAAATAACAAGATTATTTTATTTATGGGCTTAATTTTTTATGAATAAAAATAGTTAGATTTTGAAAAGTTCAAAACCTATTTATTAACTATTTTTATACATATACTTTCAGCATACTTTTATTGTACCTTGAATGCTTGAAAGCAAAAATTGGATTTTTACAAAATGTTTTGGGTCGCATTGCACTGGAAAACCCAGGGCATCTCAAGAATACAAGCGTGAAATTAAAATTTGTCGCCAAATAGCAAAACATTTCATAGCGAAAACATTTTAACCCTTTCAGTCCCAAAAATTTAATGCACAATAGAAACATCTGATATTCACAAAATAAGCTTATTTTAGGTCCAAAATAAGAGTTCCATAAGAAAAAATATCATTTTAATTTTTATATGGTTTTTGAAATATTGCTAAAAAATTTTAACTGTGAAAAACAACAAAATAATATATATATTACCTAAAAACACTTCGAGTTATATATTTTAAGGTATCTGACCATATTATTAAAAAAATTTAGTAATTATTTTAACCGAAATAGTTTAAACTGCCTTTTAAATATGTGGAACTGAAGTGAACTTTTCAAAAATCAGGTGAAACGCTTGTTGGCTATTTTCTAAATGAAAAAAAAACAGTAGTTCTGACTTCTATTGAGATTAATGTAAAATATTGCCTAATAATAGAACAACGTGTAAAGAATCGAATGATGTGTGTTTGGATGTCATAACGGGACATGAACATTTGGGCCAAAAATATTGAAAGTGATGATTCCAAATGGCATAACTGGGACTGAGAGGGTTAAGCAATTTTAATGTTCCAATTATAGTGGCTAGAGCGCCAAGGTAAAGCTGTTCAAAAATGTTGATAGATATAAAAAAAATCATTGCACCAGGGAAACTAATTTTAAATTTCCTAAATGCATTATTGATATTATTAAACCATGGGCCAAAATGTTTTTGGGTTTATAAACAAATTGCAAACACATATGAAGATCTTAGAAGACGAAAGCGCTAAGTGACAAAAAGGTGAAAACGAGAAAATAAGCTATCAAGTTTTTCGCTTGCAATGGAAAACAGTACTTGCAAACTGTAAAAATTACGATTTTTTTTATGGTTAAAGAAGTTAGTAATATGTTTTGTTCATTGACACAAATTAAATTTTTTTCAAAAATGTCACTTAGCACGTTCTTAACTAAGCTCTTCATATGTTAGGACGCATCGACCCTTATATAAGGTTAGGTTGAATTATCGTTGCATTGAAGCAAGACTTATTGGTAATGGGAGTCATAATTTTCGAACCACTGTTAAGTATATCAGAAAAAAAGAAAGGCGATGAATTTTTAAATATTTCAAACGTATCAAATGCTTACCATTGTAATAAATATAGACTTATAATGAAATTTTGGATTTGTTGGGATGCTTCAAATTTTTACTAGAGCCTACGCGTGGAGCATTGGCGACGGGCTACAGAATTCGGAACCGCAGCCTAATGATAAGGTAAACATCTGAACTGGCATTGAACGCATCGTTAGAGCAAGGTCGTACGCAACATAAGGAGTTTATGGCCACGACAGACCAATCCCATGAACACGAAATTATTTATTGGCAAGATTGTCCAGTAAACTCCGTCTTTAGAATGGTTAAGGGGAGGAAAGAATCAAGAAAGATATCCTCAGTTTCATGAAGCCTCAATCAATCGTGCCACGCTAACAAACAGAGGAAAATGTTAAGAACAAGACAAAGATGCAAGAAAAGAAGCGATGTATGTTGCAGTCGAGGCAAAAAGTGGTAGGGTGGCCCCAAGATACATTGCTCCTTAGTCCCAACAAGGGGCGAAGAACAAGACAAAGATGCAAGAAAAGAAGCGATGTATGTTGCAGTCGTGGCAGAAAGTGGTAGGGTGGCCACAAGATACATCGCTTCTTAGCCCCAACAAGGGGCGAAGATCAAGACAAAGATGCAAGAAAAGGAGCGATGTATGTTGCAGTCGTGGCAGAAAGTGTTAGGGTGGCCACAAGATACATCGCTTCTTAGCCCCAACAAGGGGTGAAGATTAAGAGAAAGATGCAAGAAAAGGAGCGATGTATGTTGCAGTCGTGGCAGAAAGTGGTAGGGTGGCCACAAGATACATCGCTCCTTAGCCCCAACAAGGGGCGAAGATCAAGACAAAGATGCAAGAAAAGAAGCGATGTATGTTGCAGTCGTGGCAGAAAGTGGTAGGGTGGCCACAAGATACATCGCTTCTTAGCCAAACAAGGGGCGAAGATCAAAGCAAAGATGCAAGAAAAGGAGCGATGTATGTTGCAGTCGTGGCAGAAAGTAGTAGGGTGGCTACAAGATACATCGCTTCTTAGCCCCAACAAGGGGCGAAGATCAAGACAAAGATGCAAGAAAAGGAGCGATGTATGTTGCAGTCGTGGCAGAAAGTGGTAGGGTGGCCACAAGATACATCGCTTCTTAGCCCCAACAAGGGGCGAAGATCAAGACAAAGATGCAAGAAAAGGAGCGATGTATGTTGCAGTCGTGGCAGAAAGTGGTAGGGTGGCCTCAAGATACATCTCTTCTTAGCCCCAACAAGGGGCGAAGATCAAGACAAAGATGCAAGAAAAGAAGCGATGTATGTTGCAGTCGTGGCAGAAAGTGGTAGGGTGGCCACAAGATACATCGCTTCTTAGCCCCAACAAGGGGCGAAGATCAAGACAAAGATGCAAGAAAAGGAGCGATGTATGTTGCAGTCGTGGCAGAAAGTGGTAGGGTGGCCACAAGATACATCGCTTCTTAGCCCCAACAAGGGCCGAAGATCAAGACAAAGATGCAAGAAAAGGAGCGATGTATGTTGCAGTCGTGGCAGAAAGTGTTAGGGTGGCCACAAGATACATCGCTTCTTAGCCCCAACAAGGGGCGAAGATTAAGAGAAAGATGCAAGAAAAGGAGCGATGTATGTTGCAGTCGTGGCAGAAAGTGGTAGGGTGGCCACAAGATACATCGCTCCTTAGCCCCAACAAGGGGCGAAGATCAAGACAAAGATGCAAGAAAAGAAGCGATGTATGTTGCAGTCGTGGCAGAAAGTGGTAGGGTGGCCACAAGATACATCGCTTCTTAGCCAAACAAGGGGCGAAGATCAAAGCAAAGATGCAAGAAAAGGAGCGATGTATGTTGCAGTCGTGGCAGAAAGTAGTAGGGTGGCTACAAGATACATCGCTTCTTAGCCCCAACAAGGGGCGAAGATCAAGACAAAGATGCAAGAAAAGGAGCGATGTATGTTGCAGTCGTGGCAGAAAGTGGTAGGGTGGCCACAAGATACATCGCTTCTTAGCCCCAACAAGGGGCGAAGATCAAGACAAAGATGCAAGAAAAGGAGCGATGTATGTTGCAGTCGTGGCAGAAAGTGGTAGGGTGGCCTCAAGATACATCTCTTCTTAGCCCCAACAAGGGGCGAAGATCAAGACAAAGATGCAAGAAAAGAAGCGATGTATGTTGCAGTCGTGGCAGAAAGTGGTAGGGTGGCCACAAGATACATCGCTTCTTAGCCCCAACAAGGGGCGAAGATCAAGACAAAGATGCAAGAAAAGGAGCGATGTATGTTGCAGTCGTGGCAGAAAGTGGTAGGGTGGCCACAAGATACATCGCTTCTTAGCCCCAACAAGGGGCGAAGACCCAAGACAAAGATGCAAGAAAAGAAGCGATGTATGTTGCAGTCGTGGCAGAAAGTGGTAGGGTGGCCACAAGATACATCTCTTCTTAGCCCCAACAAGGGACGAAGATCAAGACAACGATGCAAGAAAAGGAGCGATGTATGTTGCAGTCGTGGCCGAAAGTGATAGGGTGGCCACAAGATACATCGCTTCTTAGCCCCAACAAGGGGCGAAGATCAAGACAAAGATGCAAGAAAAGGAGCGATGTATGTTGCAGTCGTGGCAGAAAGTGGTAGGGTGGCCACAAGATACATCTCTTCTTAGCCCCAACAAGGGGCGAAGATCAAGACAAAGATGCAAGAAAAGAAGCGATGTATGTTGCAGTCGTGGCAGAAAGTGGTAGGGTGGCCACAAGATACATCGCTTCTTAGCCCCAACAAGGGGCGAAGATCAAGACAAAGATGCAAGAAAAGGAGCGATGTATGTTGCAGTCGTGGCAGAAAGTGATAGGGTGGCCACAAGATACATCGCTTCTTAGCCCCAACAAGGGGCGAAGATCAAGACAAAGATGCAAGAAAAGGAGCGATGTATGTTGCAGTCGTGGCAGAAAGTGGTAGTGTAGCCACAAGATACATCGCTTCTTAGCCCCAACAAGGGGCCAAGATCAAGACAAAGATGCAAGAAAAGAAGCGATGTATGTTGCAGTTGTGGCAGAAAGTTAATCAAAAAGAATTTCTTTATTTTATAGCAAACTTGGATGTTTGCTTAAGTACAAGAAATAGAATTTATGTATATCTGGACGTTTACCAACTAACATGTTATTAAAAAGTATAAAATATACATTTTTGAAATACAGCTATGTTAAAATATGATGCGTGTGTTTACAAAATTTAATTAATTTCTTCGCACAGTCGGTTTAGCACTCATCTAGCGCGCGAAAGGTCCCAGGTTCGGGTCCGAGCATAGCAAAATAACTGTCGACCTATAGACGGCCCGTGCAGAAAAAAAAAAGCGTCTGGCGAATATTACCCTGTGTAAGGTAGTGCACGTTAAATATCCTTCAAAGTCCTAACGCTTCATACGCGATGTCCCCCTTAACGGTTGCGTTTACAAAATGCTGAAAAGACCTTGCAAGCTAGATTTGTAAGCAGATCTTTTAATTGTGCCTTGAAGATATTGAATGAGTTTGGTTAGGTTTGAATAATCGTCGCACTAGAGCTACACGAGGGCTATTGGCGACGGGCGTCATATTTAAGAATCACAGTCAAGTGATGAGCAGACACCTGAATAGGCACCCAATGCAACCGTTACGAGCGACATAGTATGAAGCGTTAGGACTTTGAAGGATATTTAACGTGCGCTCCCTTACACAGGGTAATAATCGTCAGACGTTTTTTTTTTCTGCAAGGGTCGTTTAGAGGTCGGCAGTTATTTTGCGATGCTCGGACCTTAACCTGATGGGACCTTTCGCATGCTAGATAAGTGCTAAACCGACTGTGCAAAGAAATTAATTAAATTTTGTAAACACACGATAATATAATTTTGTAAACAAATTTTAACATAGCTGTATTTCAAAAATGTATATTTTATACTTTTTAATAACATGTTAGTTGGTAAACGTCCAGATATACATAAATTCTATTTCTTGTACTTAATCAAACATCCAAGTTTGGTATAAAATAAAGAAATTCTTTTTTAATAATTAAATTATCTAATGCATTCGATTTCTTTAACTTTTGTATAGATAGAACAGCTGTTAATAATGCATTGTAACATATTTAATTTTTTCTTATGTTAAGTTTATGGGACAAGGATATGGTATTATCTAAAACATGCTTATACTCTCAGCAGGATATCTTTTTATGCAAAAAATAACCAGAAGTAAACTCTTTTCCTATGAATTGCTAACCCTTCAGTGGATTATTTTTAAAAAATCAAAAGTTTCTAGTGCTCCCCCTTTATGAGAAAAATGGCTGCCAATATAACCGAAAATGCATGTTTTTACCCTATGGCTTGTATTTAAGGTTAAATATTTCCAAGAAGGAGTGGGAAACCAGAGTAATTTATTGTGTAGCAATTTATGGTAATCAAATGTACTCTACCAGAAAGTAAATATACTTTTGGTTTCCTTTTCCCTTTTTTTTAATTAATGTCTCAATTTTAGCAAAATCGTTAAAATCCCATTTTCCGTGTTGCAACTTCTAAGAGCACTGCACCTCGACAATTATCGTTAGAGGCATTGTAATATTTTTTTCTGAATGCCTCAAACAACTAGTTTCCATAGATACCAAACACATTCATATTGCACTAATACAAGTTTAATTTTTTTTTAATAACATCTTTTTTTTGGGTTTTTTGAGGGGGTGGACAAACTTTGAGGACCTGTATATCCACAAATAAAAGGTGCAGGAAGCTAAAAATTTTTATTTTTCCATGCCTTTATAACATCAATCTGTGTACCAAATTTGAAGAAAATCGAAGTCGGTCAGGCAACCAACTTTCATTTTTTTAGGTGAGTTGGTATGGAATGACTCAATACTGTAATAACTACAAACGGATCAAAGAAAGGAGAATAGAGTTTATACAGTATAAGTTTGATTGGTTAACAACTTTTAAAGTTTCGAAACAGCTATATGCTATCGACAGATGTCGACGCATTATTTTTTTTTTAAATTTAATTATTTAATTTAATTATTATAATTACATAAACATTTTGATGTTATTTCTCTTCCAGTTTGTTTAGTTTTGTAGTTTTAATACTGTTCTAGGTTTTAACCCTTTCAGTCTAAATGATAATTTGGCAGCATCATTTTAGAATTTTTTTCTGATCGTCTTTAGCCATTTATGATATCAAAAAAGCACATCATTCGATTCTTCAATTTTTTTTCTATTAGAAAATATTATTTATTAATCCCACTAGATATCAGCTCTAGTATTTTTTTTTACTTATGATCAGAAAAATGATGATGCCAAATGGCATCACTGAGACTGAAAGGGTTAAACATTTTGATGTTAATTCCCTTCCAGTTTGTTTAGTTTTGTGGTTTTCATATTTGACTAGGTTTTAAAATAACACACATCGATGGTTCAGTCTCAAATAAGACCTAAAACTATAGACCTTTAACCCTGGCGAGATTTAATTTTGGTTTCGATCAACCTTCGTGATAAACTGTCTACTTCTTTGCAAGAATGACATTCGGAAGAGTGACGTCAAACTTTCTTTTCATGCGCGTCCTCGGTGGCTGAATGGTTAGTGTACTAGCTCATGGAGCTGCTGGGGTCGGGTTCGAATCCCGGTCCGGCATGGATGTTTGTGTCAGTCAATAAATGTTGTTATTTGTCTATGTGTTATTCATTTCTTTGTGACTGTAAAATTTCTTTCTGTGTCTGTCCCACTTGACGAAAGCTTATAAGCGGTTCTCTGAACAAGCACACAAGCTGGAATATATATGTACGATACCATACCATACCCCATATCACGCGCGTATTTGGGACATCTTCTCTGGCCTTGGAAGTTAAGTAGGCCATGAGGGGGGAATTTAATAACCAAATTTAATATCGCCCTTGTGTTAAATTAAACTTGTTTTTTTTTTAATGTATTCACCATTCCTTGTATTACCACAACTTAACTAGTTTACCTACAAAATATCATTTCTAAATAGTTATCTGACGTCTGTTTATCTGCGAGCCTATTATGAAAATAATAGATATCTTCACTTTACAAACCTGACTTTCCATAGTTTTTAGGTCAGACGTCACTTTATTATTCCTTTTTTTTCTCTAATGGGGCTGCAACATTGGCGGTCAAGCCTTTGGAGACGCTGCACATTTCCCAGAACTAAGAGCCATTTTTTGTGGCACCATCTAGGCCACTCTCGCTACCAATTTTGACGCTCAGATTACAATGAATCTGAGCTCTCTGTGGATGTTAAAGTACGCCGAGATTTTAATTTTGCCGAGAGAGCCCAGGCCAAATTTTACATGCCACATAATCATACGACATGCGTGCCAAGAATTTTCCCATCCAGAAAATCCGACGACTCAGCCGGGGCTCGAACCCGCGATTACGAGGCGGACACGTTATTGAGTCTCTCAGCCACTGAGCCACTTCTTTATTATTCCTCTCTCCATGAATATCACACTTCCAGAAACAGGAAGTATAGAAACTACGACAACTCCCGACACTGAATTCTTCTCATTTTAAGACCCAAGGGGGGTGGATTCTAAGGGAAAAACAAGTTTTTCAGGGTAAACAATGGTTTTCGGATTGCGGAAAAGGTTTCGAAGTTTAGACGGTTGCTATTTTGTTAATATAGAACTATATCACTCTCAGAAATAACACTTTCATTTTTGACGATTCATGAATCCTCAAGCCTCATTTCGTTAATTTTGAGGATTGTTTCGTCAAACTATCACGGGACTTTTGAGTAAACGCGAATCCTCACTTTTACGATCGTGATGTGACGATTCTGTATCGTGATTTTGAGGAAACTGAATCTCATTGTTGTACTCACATGCTCAAAAATGACGAAATATTTCTTTAGATTAGACGACATTCAAATCCTCGTAAAAATGACGATTCAAATTTCCTCACTTTGAGGAAACGAAAACTCGGAGCATTTGCCAGTAAACGAATCGACAAAATTAAGGAAAATGTCGTCGTTTTTGAGCATTTATTTTTAAGAGTGATGGAGGAAAGTAAACCATTCTGATATTCAGTAATCTCGACAGAAACATACTAGGTTTGCTTACACTTAAATATGGAACCATAGAGTATCATTTGATTTAGTAGATTATATAATTTGTTAATGGTGCATAAAAATTTTGTAAAATAATAAAAGAAAAGATTTTTTACAAGTGGCTTATTTTACAGGACGTAAATCATTGCTGCTTTTATTCCTTGATTTCATTGGTGGTTTGACATACGGTAAGGTCCGGCCACTTTTTTCTAAATAAATTAATACTAATTTTCATTCCTATAGAACTGTTGCAACCCAACACTTAATATATGCCTATACCTATAGCAAACGCTTTTTATTGTGTTTCATATTGAATGAACATAACAAAAACGTTTGAAACATATGTGTACAGTGAAATTTTTTTTAGAAAAAAGGCCTAGTTAGAGGGAATATATAACTTGTTTGTGTATATAAATGGTCTTTAAAACAGTTAAGGAAATGACAGACTTTTGTAATAGACTTTGCATTTCAAGTGAAATTAAGCGTTTAAAAATAGTAATTTTAACTATTTTCTTCTACTTAAGTTTATGTTTAAAATAAGTATTTAAGGACTTCCTAAATGATGCATATTAATAAATCTATAATTCACAAATTAAAAAACACAGTAAATTGTATTTCACTGTAGGTAATCGTGTATGTTTAAAATAATACATTTTTATCATTATAATCTTTAGAATTTTAAATAAAGGAGGCAACGCAGAATCTGGAAATGATTGTTTAGAAAAATAACGAACCCGAGTAAGATTAATTTTATTAATTGAATTGTTACCTGTGCAAATATTACCTATTAGTTTGTGCAAGCATATCTGGTAATTACTTTCGATCCCGTACAAATTGAATGTTTCCCCTATTAATTTATAATGATGATTTACGATGCCATTAAGAATTAACTGTGAAAGCAGCATGTGCATTCAATTTCATGGTTGAGATTTTTAAATAATCTCATACTTATTGCTTTCATTTTATCGGATGCGTGTAATTAATTTGTTTCCTTTAATATACAACGTACATTCTGAGAAAGCATAGTTATTTTTGTTTTAACTCTTTTGAAAATCAATGTGGTATAATATGTAAAAGAGATTTCTATAATTAAAATTAAGAAATGGTATAGTTTTAGGCGAAATGGGAGTTTCTAAACCGAAGTCTTCTCAGTGTATTAATCCTATTAATAGAATCTAAGCCACGTTACTCAGGCAGTATTGAATATTTTTGCAATTGGTGTTTTATATGATAAATGTAGAATACTTTAACGTCCAGGTAAAGTCATCTAAACAACGCATCTTCACGGTTTTGCGAGGAATTCGGAGGCCCGGATGGATGAGTGGTTTGGACCATTACGCTAGCAGTCAGCGCGGTGTATCGTGTGCTGATTCGATCCCCGCCTTCTCCCGGGGTGTTTATTACCCCTATTTACTTGACGAAGGCTTTATAAGTGGGACTCTGATCAAGCACACAAGCCGAAACATGTGTATACCTACCCCACCGAGTTTTCCCACGAGGACAGGCCCTTGGAGACTCTTTACCTCCCCTTTAAGGGACATGTCTAAATTGCGGAGGTGGCGATAGATGGCATCATCTGTCCCTTATGTGTGTGTGTTGTGTTTGTCTTACTTGACGAAGGTTTATAAGAGGGTCTTTGACAAAGCACACAAACCTGAAAATATATGTCTACCAACGAACGCAAATTTTCTATTTTTATGCTAAATTATATCACTTTTCTGATGATGTGCAATTAACCTTTTTATGAGAAAAACTAATAAAACTGGAGACAAAATAAAAGGATTAGTTTGAATTTTCTATTCGGAATGGATTAGTATTACAATTAATAAAACAACATGCGGTTCAGTTGAACAACATACTGTCGTGCTAAATCAGATCAAAACCATCTTGTAATTTTTCTATTATTCTATTTTTTCCGTTCAAACAAAAAAAAATTGTTGGACGGATTGATATTATTTTAATACATAAAACTGGAGAACTGGAGTAAAAGTATTAGGTTAAATTTCCTATACCGATTGGATTAGTATTAGAATTAATAAAACAACATGTGGTTCAATTGAATAACATATTGTCTTGCTAAATCAGATCAAAACCATCTCATAACAAACAAAAAAACTGTTGAACCAATCCATATTATTTTAATCCAGAAAACCATAAAAAAATTAATTGCAAATAAAAAAACTGGTTAAATAAGAACGTAAAGCACTTTCTCCCAACTAGCAAAACTTGTAGTCGTGTATCTAAGTTTGTATTCCTCATCAATACTTCAATATTACTAAACCTTTAAGAAAATAAAATACATCTATGTTACATAATGTAGGTTTATCTTGGGACAAAAACCTTTATCACATACTGTAAACAACCATCTCAGCAGCTTTATCTGTAAAATAGAAGCAGACACAACTGCAGAAAATTCCCAATCAAGTTACCCCCTCTCAAATTGTTATTTGTGTATGGAAAATCCCATAAAGTTGTGGAGAAAATTTTCAACTTGATACACTGCAACATGTATCCCCTTTCCTTTAATAATAGATTACATAGGCACTATCTACGGAGTAACCCGCTATTACACGCGCAAAAAACATCTTCCCCTAAAATAACCAACGACACAAATATAGTAACCTTTAATTTAGTAGTAAAAATATCAAAGGAAGAGAAGACCGGATGAATCTCTAATTTAGCGAGAAAGGTTGCTACATTTGGCAATTTATTGTTTCTATTGAAGTAAATGTGAATAAAAACTTTTTTTAAATGTTTTAAATGTGACTTTTTGTAGTTTTATGTCATATTTATTTAATACATATTTTGAATTATAAAGAATACAGTTTTGTCTATTTACAATAATTTTTACGAATATTTAAAAAACATTATTTAGAGGTAGGAAAATTTTCTCTAGAAAGTCACGTGACTTTTTTTAAAGATGAAATTTATCTTTTTAAGTTTACTCTTTCGCAGTCTCATACATATTGAGTCTCTGTAAATAACTTGAAATAAAGGTGCCTGACCCTGTTGCTATCACCTTAAATATTCATTTATTATTTTTAAGAAAAGATGTTTCTTTAGCCAGGATTATATGGTGGAAATGTTACTTTTGAGATATAGTAAGAGTGCTGTAGAAAAATAGGATTATTGAATGAATTTTTGAATTTGAGTAGAAAAGTGACTTATCTAATATTCATTTAACACAGCAGAAGCGTCACTTTTCTGTGTTCATTTCTATGTTGCTTTTTTCGTTATTCTTTACTCGAATAAATAATCTTATATTCATTGGTGTGAAAGATGGTAGAAAATATTTATGTCTCATTTTGGTAAAAACAAATTTATTTGAGTTTTTTATATTGGGATTAAAAATCACATAAACAATATATTTTCGACCTACGTATTGAATTTTTTAAAATTTGTTCATTCATTTGTTCATAGCACAGTTGAAAGAAAGCATTTGAAAAGATAAAATTTTTAGAAGAGTGTACATTTTTTTCGCCTAACAGATATAAGCCATTAAAATCCATTTTTTTTGGGGGGGGGCTAAATTTCTAACCTTAATTCTACCCTTAAATTAATTTCTAACCATAAATTTCTAAAGGTAACTTGTAATAATTGTTTTTCTTTTATAATTTACTTTATAGTAACTAAAACTAGTTACTTTTATAACTTAACTCAGCCGAATAAGAGACATTTTTATAAACTTTAGTAACATAGTTACTAAAAAAAATTATCTTTCTAATCCATGTATATGTATTTGTTACGGTTATAGTGAGTTCAACTTTTAGAAAATTCTCTATTTTATTATTTTGCCTTCCGGCTGTTTTTGTAATGGAAAACAACTCCAGTGTCCTTACTTTCAAAACTAACAATTTAAAGTTTATCTTTAGCAATAAGCAGAAAAAAATACAAATGGGAAATGTTTTTCGTTTTCAACAATGAATTTCTTATCCGAATAAAGTATAAAGTTTGTGCACTTGATGTTTTATGAATTGATAAACTATGTACGTATCTACGACAACCGTCTTTCAGTAACAATTGTAAAAGTAAATGGAAATTTTAAATTCTTCTTTTAATGTATTATAATATTAGAGAGAAGGTTTCCCTCATCTTAAATGCAATTTTTTTAATGTAAAAATTAATAAAACTTCCATTCTACTCATAACTACTTATATAAAACGACTATTTTTCACAAAGAAAAAAAAGTAATCAGACTTTTCCGTGAAACTTTTCATCTTGTCATTTCCATGATTTTTTTAAATGAAGCAGCGATGGAATTTTCGAAGAAATTATCAACTATGTATAATATCGAAAAATATTATGATTATATTACCGTATAGATATATTTTGTATAAAAAAGAAGTTCCTTTAATAATCACAAGATCTGAGGTCCTAGTTGCAAAAGAGTCTGGGGAGCCTAGTCGGTTAGGCACTAGCCTAGCATGCGAAAGGTCCCAGATTCGGGTCCGTGCATCGCCAAAAAAAAAAAGACAGCCGAACTATAAACGGCCCGTGCAGCCAAAAATGTCCGATGAATAATACCCCATGTAAGGGAGTGCACGTTAAATATCCTTCAAAGTCCTTACGCTGCGTACGATGTCGCCCTCAACGGTTGCGTTGGGTGCCTACTCATGTGTGGGCTTGTCACTTGACTGGGGTTCTAAAATACGACGCCCGTCGCCAATAGCCATTGTGTAGCTCTTGTGTGATGATAATTCAAACCTAACCTAACCTAGTTGCAAAACTCTTATCTCGAGAGTATAACTAATTAATGGATCTAGTTTGAGAATGGGAGAATTTTGGCAATCGTGAAGTCGATTGGACAAAATCGCCCCTGAACGGATCGAACCTTATATCTTAGTTATCCTTTTGGGGAACGGAAGCTTTACAAATAGAAGCTTCATATCTTGGTATTTTAAAAGAAATTTCTTTATCTTAGATAAACCTGATTTATAGTATTTTGGAACCATTATTTCAAGTCTACATATTTAATGATTTCTTTGAAATCCCAACGATTTTATTTAACAAAGAAAACTCCATGATAATGTTTTTTTACTCTTTTTAGAAAAATCAGCGTACATTTTTTTCTGTTTTTAAATATATTCTTATGAAATTATATATTATTTTTTTTAATTGGTGTTTTTTTACTTTTCCAGAGTTTTTTTTTTTTTTTTTTGAGGGGATACATCATACTAAAGCTTTCTTCGCTTTAAAAAGTACAATGAAACAAAATTACTTAGAATAGATATGATATAGAGAGTTAATGCCGTTTTTATATATAAAAAGTTAGGAGTGCAGTAGAGATTTTTTTAATGATTTCAAAGCTACTGGTTTTAAGTTACAATCATGCAGTTATTATTTTTTGTAGTTTGTTTTGATAAACAGTAAATTTAAAGAGTACAATGCTAAAAAAGGTTATCGGTTTTCAGTAACACCGTTTATTTACCAGAAAACTAAATTTTTAATTCAAATTTTTCAATATAAAGACACAAGTATATTTCAGTTAATAAAACGTATATCATATATTCTTTTGCAATTTTATTATCGGGATTCTTATAAGAACACACATGACATAGTTTAAATATGATACATTACACACACTTTTTTTATAGTACTATAAAACTATCCCGGCATATAACATACTATACCTATAAATGAAAAGTTATAACATACTGTATACGAGTATCGATAAAATATTTTCATTGTAAACATTCTGAACACAAAACAAAATATTCCATATATTTTTATTATACTTTAAGTGCAAACCTTTTTACGACGAAGTTTACTTGAGATTCGTCAACTTAAGATTTTATGCGTACGGTTTTTTTATAGTGCTTCCGAAATGGATAAGAAGCTTTAGAAGTGTTTAGTTTTGTAATGAAATTTGGTATATTTTAGTTTATATTTATACAATAGATTGAATTAAAAATTATATCTGATTTAAAGTGTTCTTGCATAAATTTCCAAACGATAAATTGAGTTTTTGATCGAATCAAGCACAAAATATTTATAATTGAACTACAAATTGTTTTACATGTTGATAAAACTGTAATGACATTTACTTAATAAACTGTCTTATTTTACTATAAGTAATTCTTTCCCATAGTAAATATAATTATTCATATAACACGTTCACTCAGTTAAGTTATACTTATAACAACATTTTCTTCGAAGATTAAATAATGCAATATTTTACTTCTAAAAACCACTTGTTTAAAGTTTTAATAAAACTGTTATTTGTTAGAGATATTAAATCAGTCCTTGGAATTGTCAAATTTTAGCAATCAATTTCTCTCTAGAGCGTGGGAGTTACAACGCCTTAAGCAAAACCAAAATAACTTGACAATAAGTTTTTTGTTGCGAAATTTGTAGCTTTGTGACTTGTAAGATTGAAAAAAGAATTTAATTAATTCCAAAATTGTTTACTGTTAAATATTATAAAAAAACCGTTGGTGACTTATTTAAAGAAATCATTACCATTTTGCACTTGTTTTCCATTAACAAATATACAACAAGTTAAGGTGAATACCCAAAATTTTAAAATTTTTACTATTACTTTAATCTTTTCCAAATTTGGCATAGTGATTTCAAATATAATGAAAAATGCTATTTAGGCCATTTTTATTAATTTGATTTATTTTAAACGGTGCTTTTCAACTAAAAAAAGATGTTTGCGCTAACAAGTCTACCACATCGAATTGGCCCCCTATAAACATTAATTAGGTGTTAAAATCTTCGTTTAGAGCTGATACATGCAATTACCCTCTAGAGTTACAATACAAATTACAAGAAAAGAAGTTATTAAGAAAAGTGTTATGAATTAACTAAAAAAGATTTTTTTCTATTAATTTACACTTGGACATTTAAAAAAATACTTTATTTACACCAGATGTTAAAGGCTTATAGTATATTGAAATAGCATCTGTAAAAAATTTCAGGTTAACTATTGTAAAACTTTTTATACCAGAAGTATTAGCTCAAACCCATTTCCTTAGTTGAAAAACACCGTATTAAATAAATCAATTTAATTTAATTTTAAAAAATGCCTAAATAGCATTGTTCATTATATTTGAAATCACTACGCCAAATTTGGAAAAGATTCAAGTAATAGTAAAAAGTTTAGAATTTTGGGTTTTCGCCTAGCTTAAGGCCATTATGAAATAGCTGGGAGAGAGCGTCATAATTTTATAACTGCAAATATTTTTCTTAAAATTTATTTTATCACACTTTTAAGTCTATATTATTATGCTTAATTTTCTAGAATATTAGTTTTGATAAAGCTATTTTTAAAAAAATCTCGACTGATTATTTTTCTAAAATTTATAACCCCATAAACTTCTGTTAGTTTTATAATTACAATACAGCAATTCATTTTTAAGTAAATTAAAAAAAGTTACTTTTAATTCTTCAAATTTTAACATTCTTACAATTAAGTATATAAGCACAAGAGCTTCTGGCTAGGTAAATATCGATTCTGCAACCTTTCCACCACTCTCATCTACTGATCAATCTGGTCCTTCATACAGCAACGGATCAGAAGGCCCCGCGATCGAGTCCTGGTCGCTGAAAACCCACCGAGTATATGCGGAGTACGAGCTCGTTAAATCTGTTGGGTTCGAAAGTTCTGTGGACGAATTGCGCAGTTTCCCACGGGTACATGTTCCTGGAGACTATTTCCCTCCCCTTCAGGGACATGTCTAAATTGTGGTGGTGGCGCGCGATAGATGGCAGCATCTGTCACGTATGCGTGTGAGTTTAAGTGTGTGTGTGTGTGCTGTGACTGTCTTACTTGACGAAGGTTTATAAGCGGCTCTATGAGGAAGTACACAAGCCTGAAAATATATGTATACCAACCAACCAATCCTCCGTACAATAAATTATTCTAGTATATTCTTGTAGAAGTGTTAATTACGTCACTCTCGCACTATCTATATCAAAGTCATAAGACTAACTAAGCCGTATCGCCTTTTAACTTACAACAAAAAGTGTAATAACTAACATTTCCGTACAAAGTTTAATAAATATCCATCCGACAAAATTCGTCATGGGCAGATAAACTGTAGTAACAACAACAACAATGAATTGAGCAATTTCCGTCCTAAAGTAATCCGTCTTGCCGTATGCTTTCAGATAGACTGTCAGTCCCATATATAGAGCTGATGCATTAGTTTTGAAATCACAACTTTTACAAAAGTATTGCTTGGCCATGTTATCCCATTTCCCCAGGTATGGGTTTCAGCATAACATCAATTTAAGCCAAAATTGAAAAGAAAATAACATTCGGTTATTTAATTAAAGTTTTACAATAGTGTCGCCATCTGCTGTATAATTTCAGGATTTTAAAATTTCAAATATACAATTAAATTGCTAGATTATGTTTTTGTTTCAAATTTGTTTCATTTCGATGTTATGCTGATACCCATACCTGGTGGGAAAGGGATAACATGGCAAAGCAATGCCTCTACGAAAGTTATGATTAAAAAATTAATGCCTTAGCTCTATGGGACTGACAATCCCTTTAAAAGGTTAAAGTTATTGACTGCTTACAACAATAGTGCAATTCATTTAACTACATACTGCAGTTTATCTGTCCACGGCAGAAATAAGCAATGCCATTTTAATGCACTATTGTGTCTGGTGTGAGGGGGAACTCAGCAAAAAGAAATGTCAAGAAAATAGTTCAAGATAATTGAAAATGCTTGGTAACATTTACATTTTTAATAAAATAAATTATTATTTAGGATAGCATTTTTCAAATTAGGTTCTTTAATTTTAACCCTTTCAATCCCAATGACAATTTGGCATCATCATTTTGGAATTTTTTTTCTGATCATCTCTAGCCATTTATGATATCAAAAAACACATAATTCGATTCTTCAAACTTTTTTTTATATATTAGAAATTATTTTTTATTAATCCCAATATATGTCAGTACTGTTAGTATTTTTTTTAAAAATTATTATCAGAAACATGATGATGCAAAATGGCATCACTTGGACTGAAAGGGTTAACTTTGTATTATTTATTGGCACGAAAGGGTTTTCTCCGTATCCTTTACCTTTGATCTCCTTACCTTTTCACGGAGCAAAATTCTACTACTTATCTCTACCACATATTCCAAACATTGCTGATTCCCCTAAGTGTTTACCAAGCCCCGTTCATCCATTAGACAAGCAACAACGGATTGCATTAACCGCCAAAAATCATCACAATATTTCTTTTGTCTTAGTGATCCTTCGGTGGTAGCACTTAATCAAGTAAATAGGAAACGGAAATACGTATGAACAGGTGGTATCTCTAAGGACGTAGCTTTTATCTACAGTGGTTACAATACAAGTCGCCGCAGATTACGGTAGTCAGCTTTGGTTGGTTGATCTGGTGTACGTGGCTGTTTTGATTGGTGGTTGACGAACTTAGTTTAGAGCCTTTGGGGAATACGAATTTTCGTAGAAGTAATCTTGTTTTTACCGCATTAGATTTAATTTTAATTTTAAAAGTCATAAGTTTAAAATTGTTAGGTGCTTGCTTTGTATGCGGAATGTCCCAGGTTTGGGTCCGGGCATTGCCAAAATAAATGCCGATCTATGCACGGTTTGTGCAGCTAAATATCTCTGGATTATTAAGCGAGTGCACGTAAAATGTCCCACATGACACTACGTACGATGTCGCTTTTAAATAAATTGCGTTGGGTGCCTACTTAGGTGTAGGATCGTTACTTGAATGTTGTTCTACAAAATTTCGCCCGCAGCCGATAGTTCTAGTTCAACGATAACTCAACCCAACTAAAAACGTATTTCTCAAGTGAATTCCATAGTTAAAATTTAATGTTTTTGCTTAATATTTCTAACAACAAATATCTATTATATTCTTCCGCACTTCATGTATATAATCTTACTTCAAAATTAACTGTTTAACGAAACATTTTCATGTATCTTAACAAGAACAATATTGGGAAAACATCCAATAACACGTTTTATTTCAAACAATACTTAAAACTCAAGTACAGAACTTTCTTATCAATATTATGTTTAATGCCTAAAAAGTTAGAGTTATAAGTATAATACAATCTCTAGTGGGTCCTTGTTATTGATTTTAAGACAAACAAAAGTTCTGATATAGAATTGGAAAGTTAATTGCATGTCTGTGTTTTCCAATAAAAATACTTCAACCAAAAAAAATCTTTTTTCGAAATTAATAATTATTTATTGGTTTTTTTTTTAATATTTTTGACAAGGATTTACACTAACACAATATCTTATCAGGGTTTTTTAAGCTTGAAAGGCTTTTTTCATTAACTTATCAGAATTTTTACTATTCGTTTTCATTATAGGGCACCGTGTTTAGATTTATGTGTACATGGTAGTTTGTTATCATGTATGTAATTTTTGTTAGTTTTTGTGAGATATTTTGTTATTGGTTTTTGTGTCTTTAGCAAATGGTGTATTATGCAACGCATGTGATTTTTTTCTTTAAAGTAAATTGACAAAAAAATCTGTCTTACGTTTTTCCTATAGTTTTGTGAAACAAAGATTTAGAAAAAAAATTCTTCATTTGTATTTGTCAATTATTTATTTTATATCGCTCTCAATTTCGTTTAACAATATGGTTATGGCTAAACACTTTATGCACCGAATTAAGTTTTGATTTTAATTAGTTTTTAATATTTTAAGGGTAGCTATTGCAATTAATTAAAATATGAAATGGTGAAAAACTAGTTAAAGCATATAATGTACTTTATGTCCCTAAATTATTTTGTCTTTTTCTCTTTTCTACTTATAATTACTAAATTAAACTAAATAACAACAGCACTTTGTTGAATAAATCCGTTTTACCTTTTTTAGTCCTTAATGTGCTGAAACCACATACTGCATTACTAAAAGCCCACTAAAATTCATTTTGTTTTAAATAAACAATGACAAGTAAAACAACAGCATTTTAAGTGGTACGTACAAGGCTTTACCTTTTTAGTTCTTAATATGCTGAACCTACATACTGTATTAATAAAAACCCACTACCATCCATTTTTCTCCATATGAACAATGAAAAGTAAAACAACGGCATTTTAAGCGGTACTTATAAGCACCGTCAGTGCTTCACGATTAGGCGCAGGATAACATAACATAACTTAGAATGCGCCCTCTAGAAGGGAGGAGCATATGCTTAATAGCCCGTTACACCACTCGCCAGAAGTGACACAGACACAAAAAAAGTATGACACAAACACATAGACAAATAACAACATTTATTGACAAATACAAACATCCATGTCTTACCGAGTCATTCCACGTCAAATCGACCAGCTCAAAATCTTCATGTCACAGAATTCAATCTTGATTTTATTCCAAGTACTAGACACAAATTTATTCGACACGTATTTTTTATTTTTTCAAAACTTTAAGAATTAAGAAAGTTATGATTTTTTGAAACCGAAAAGTTAAGCCTAACTTTTTCTCATTTAGCATTGCGGTCTATGGGAAATTTAGTATTTTCGAACGAGTATAACTAAAAAGGGTAACCTGGGAACAACTAGCAAATTTTTGTATGGAATACTATTACTAATGGTAACATTTTGGTGAAGTGCGCTGTTGTTCCCAAAACTCCTTCTACCGAAATTATTTTTTTAAAAGTCAGAGGAGAATAGCATTAGTTCCAATGGAGAAATGGGTATATTAGGTTTGTGTTTAGGAAAGAATATGTGCAAGCGACTAGATTTTTTAAATGAAGTATTAATATTAAAATTTCTCATATGATAGCAAACATTTTTTAAATACTTCGTGTTATTGAAAAATGTAAGTCTTTTCCTCCTTTCAAATTTTAACTTATATTTATAATATTTTTTTTTAATTTAATATAAATATTAATTGAAATTTCAAAGGTACAAGAGACTTACATTTTTCAAAAAAACAAAGTGTTTAAAAACATCTGCTATGGTATTTCAACGCGGTATGGTATTTTAACGCTTGCACATATTCTTTCGTAAACACAAACCTATTGTATCCATTTCTCCATTGGAACTAATGCTATTCTCCTCTGACTTTTAAAAAATAATTTTGGTAGAAGGAGTTTTGGGAACAACAGCGCACTTCACCAAAATGTTACCATTAGTAATAGTATTCCATATAAAAATTTGCTAGTTGTTCCCAGGTTACCCTTTTTAGTTATACTCGTTCGAAAATACTAAATTTCCCATAGACCGCAATGCTAAATGAGAAAAAGTTAGGCTTAACTTTTCGGTTTCAAAAAATCATAAATTTCTTAATTCTTAAAATTTTGAAAAAATAAAAAATACTTGTCTAATAAATTTGTCTCTAGTACTTGGAATAAAATCAAGATTGAATTCTGTGACATGAAGATTTTGAGCTGGTCGATTTGACGTGGAATGACTCACCGGGATTCAAACCCAAACAAAGGATCCCCAAAGGCTAGCTCTCTAACCGTTGTGCCGCTGCGTCGGCAGGCGCTGGATAACTCCAATAAAAAAATTAAGGGAGAACTTACTTATCCTTAATCGACTTAGATATGCTAAAACCAAACATGGCAATCAAAAAGTTCCATCTTTCTCCATATTCTTTAAATTAATCAATGAAAAGTTAAACAAATTCTTTTAAAGTGGTATTTATAAGTACGATCAGAACGAAAACAATTGAAGATACATCATTAAAAATATCCTTGCAATAAATACATTACCATGCGTTTTTAAAACTTTCTTAGACCTAAAATAAAAAATTTGCAACGAATCGCATTTGAGCCCATTGCATTTCCATAATTAATTCAATGTCTGATATCCAGAAACCATCGAAGCAAAAAGAACTTAACGTAGTCCCCAAAATTTTACGAAATTCTTATTTATAAAACATGGAAGAAGTGTCACTTTCTAGCCCACTGTGTGACATTAACTCAATTTAAGAAGTGTCATTATTCAAACGTTCATTGCGATAGATTTGCATTGTAAAACATTTCGAGATACGTAACATAGTTACGTACTTTGCTTGGATTGAAACCAATAAAATGAAGTATCACAGATTCTCTACAAGCAATAGAATTGGTTCGTAATCTAATCAACAATCAACAGAAAATTCGAAATGTTATTATAAGAAGGTTTGTAAAATGAAACTTGAAGTAACATTCGAAAGTTACACATAAATTCATTAAAATGTGTAATAACGTATGGAATATTTTTACGGATTTTCAACAACATAGCAATATTTTCATTACCTTAAATTTCATATTAGGTAATTAAAAGTATAACTATCCGTGAAGTCAAATAAATTCTTGCAATACTTCGAAAATCTTCTTGGTGACTAATATTCTCTGCAACAATGTACAGTATTTGAACAATAATTTCGAAATGGGTTATTGAGAAACCAACGAAGCAACAACAAGGTACTCAATATTTTCACTCTGACGGAGAAAAGTGACCGATCTCACTTTGAGTTAATACAGAAGAAGTGCCACTGTTCCACGCATAGTTATATAGACTCAATTTCAGAAGTGTCACTTTTCAAAGTTCAGTGAAGTATATCTTATTGTAAAAGAATTTTAAACGACATTAAATTAAATTTCAATGTAAATTTAATGGAGAATTCACCGATAGACTGTATTCAGATGTACGTAAGCTCGAACGACAAGCCAAAAATATGAGAGTTGAATCTTTGAAATCATACTTGACAAACAAGAATAGAATTTCTTCGATCCGATGGAACCTATTTTGGAAAGGAGTATGTACGTATGGAGGGAGGGACAGTCAGACACATAATCAGCGTATCAATACATACTTTTTACTTTCTTTAAAATTTAAAATCCGAAAAGTGTACTAAAAATACTGAAAATTCTTTGTAAGTGCACGAATTGGTTCATAGCCTAATCAGCTATCCACAGAAAATTCATATTGCGGTTATAATACCTTTTTTTATTAAATCAAACACATACATTTAAAAAATTCAGATTTACAATTATTAAAAGGTTTAATAACATATGCAATAGAGCTAAATCATTTTCTATGAAATACATGTGGATTATGGAAAATCTTTTAAATTCAAATAAGAAGTGACACAGAAAGGCGTAAAATTTCAATTTCAGTACAATCTCAAAGTTTCTTTGGCCAGTATTCTTAGAAAATTCTCATAAAGTCAGAAAAACGTGTTCCTGAAAAGTTAAAAATGAATAATTCAATAGTGAACTACGACAATGCATGACCACAAAACCTAAATCCTGCTTATAAATATAAAGAAATAGAAAAATCTACAACTAACCCTATACTGTTTGGAGATTAGCATATATAGCTAAAATCATGGGTTTAGAGTAGTTTCACGCCGTTGCGCACAAATAATACTAACATTTTCATTTTAAGCAAGTATAACATGAACAAAATATTTTCTATCAAACTATTTAGAAAAAATGAAGCTTTATTTCGTAGAAATAAATGAAAAAAATATTATTTCAAATTGATGAAAATACGAAGAAACTCAAGGAAATGTAAATTATAATTTACTAGCAAAAGAATAGTCTGCAGTATTCTGGTTTAAATTAATTTAAGAAACTTTTCTTTATTAAAAATTCTTTGTAAATCTGTTGTCACAGCTTCTGTAAAGGAATAAAGGGGCATTTTTTTCACGTACAAATAAATATCCTAAAACTATTATGTTCTTTCAGTATAAAATAAAAATCAATATTAAATAAAGGTACGTAGTGTTGAGGGCGTATTATTTTTTTTAACTTTCAGCATGATACGAAATTCCCTCCATATATTTGCTATTCCTTGGAAAACTGAACTTGCTACTAAACTATGTTATCAAAAACATTCAGTTTTGCATCATCAATGCTGTTAGAAAATATCCAAATTTCCATCAAAAATATTCATTTTTTACATAAAAACGGACATATTCATTGATACCGATTGATTAAAGTTAAAATTACTGAAATATACAAATATATATTGATTGAAACTGGACTTAACTCTTTCAGTCCCAGTGATGCCATTTGGTACCATCATGTTTTTGATCATAATTTAAAAAAAAATAATAATAGGGTGACATCTATTAGAATCAATACAAAATATTTTCCAATAAAAAAAGTTTGAAGAATCGAATGATGTGCTTTTTGAAATCCTATATGGCTATAGGCGATTAGAAAAAAATATTCTAAAAGGCTGATGCCAAATTGTCATTGGGACTGAAAGGGTTAATTCAAACAATGCAATTGGCATGTTTCACTCCATGAGTGGCAACAGTTTCAGAGACATTATTTTCATTTTCATTCTTGATAATTTTATCGAAATATTTTAATTTAATATAAAAAAATTAGAAATTTCAAATAATTGTGAACAGTGAAATTTTCATAGCGATTTATTTAGATGGAGCCTCGTGAAACTAAACAACCATTGAAACAAAAGAAATGAAGGAATGAAAACTAGAAATCTCTTCATCAATACAACCGAATTGGTTAACTGTTCTGTTACTTAAATCCAATAAAGTGCGCATTATGAAAACAATAACTACATTTAACTATAAACCATATCTGTTTCAGGTACTACGCGATCATGTACCCTCTAAGCGTGCGTTGGACCAAGTCACGTGGCCCGGTGATCATGGCGGTCATATGGGCCTCCGCAGTTGCCCTGAGTAGTCTCCAGCTAGTCCATGGCAAGGCGGAGAAATTCACCTATGCGGGGCAGGAGTTCTACGACTGCACTGAAGTATGGGAGGAACTGGACGGAAAGGTAAAGAAACGTTTTACATGTATTATTAGTCAGTGATAATAGCATCTGATTTTAGCACAAGAAGTTACTTTTTGGATGATAGTTGCCCGACATAATACAAAAAACCAACTGTGTGTTTGGGCCCGGATGGCCGAGAGGTTTGGACCATTATGCCAGCAGTCTGCGCGCTGTAACGGGTACGGGCACGTTTCCCGCCATCGCCCTGGTAGTACTTCCTTTCTCTGTGACAGTAAAAATTCGTTTTGTGTCTGTCTTACTTGACGAGAAGGCTTATATGAGCGCTTCTCTGATCAAGCACACAAGATGGATATATATATGTGTACTTACATCTACCTCAACTACGTGTTGAATTGTATTTTGCCAAGATCTGTTGATATAGAACTGTGATACACGAAAACTATAACTTCGAAAAACTCTATTTTATTAACTTCGTTTTCTTCATTTCTCAATACAAAAAAAAAAAAAAAACATTTGAAAACATTTGCAAACATTGGTCAACAAATCGCAAGAGACGAAACCTGAGTTAAGAAATAAACTGTTGTTGACACTTTCGACTCGCATAAGTTTGAAAAACTAATACTAATGAAACATAAGTTCATAAAAAATATTGTTTCGATATTCTATTTTTAAAACTCTTATAGTTAGTTATAAGAGTGAAAAATAACTTTAGGTTACACAGTCCATTCGTTATAATTTAAAGAAAAACATATTAAAAAATTGCTTCAAAATTCAAGCTTTTTAACTTTTCTTACTATACATTTTACAAGAACTTAAATTCTTTAAATTTATATTCCCTTATGCTGCAGCAATTCCAAAACCTTTAACTGTGATCTCAAACAAAAACACTCACGAATGAACACAGCACTCCCTATGCCAAAAAAAAAATCCATTCTAACGCTTCAAAGCAATTACTTAGATCCAACTAAAATAGTTATTTAAACCTTCTTTAGATTTGTATGAACAGAATATTTCACTCAACGTTGTAAAGTTAATTCTCTTCCTTTGAGTTACCATGGCAGAAACTTACCTTCAATGCTTGTTGTTTAGTATACAAGGAATGAGGATTATTGTGCTTGCAAATAAACCTTCACAAAACAGTCTAGGTATTTCATTCACTCTTAATAACTAACCTACGCTCTTATTTATGTCTTTAGAATGGTAAAGGCTGGTGGATTTGGCTATAACATTTAATTTAGGCCTGTTTCTTACTCAAATTAAAACAGTTATTTACAGTTTATATTTTGTTTGTTTTCTAAGCTTTTCAGTTAAGCAAGGAATTTTATAAAAGATCGTTTACCACATAACAAGTAACTCGTTAAACAACTATTTAATGTATTTCAGAATGTTCCTGTACGTCTATTTATTTTTTTAGATAAACGAAAATTTAGGTAAAAGGAATATATTCTGATAATAAAAACTTTATTCTAATCTGTAAATTTAGTAAGTTCTTTTTTTTGTGAAATAAATAGATTCAATTACATTGGTTTAACACAAAATAAAATAGATTAAGAAAAATATAATAATTCAATGAAATTATTTATTTTATCTGTGAACAGTTATTGACGACGTTTGGTAAAAAAATGGTATGTATAACTAATTTAATTATTTAATTTATTATGTAAGACCTTAAAGTAGTTATTTTACGTGAATCACATGCCCTGAGGTACATCGCGGAGGTGCGGACAACATGTCAAAATATAGCAGAATATTTGGGATAGCTCAAAGCTATCTTAACAATATTATTTTTTTTTCATATTTATAATATATTCTTTCTACTTATTGATTATAAAAAATACAGTATTTTTGAACACTTTATTTTTAGTTGGTAAGTATTTTGCCCTCTAGTTATATAAAATTTTTACATGCAATTTAAAAAATACCCTGCAAGGATTTTTAATTTTACTGTAAGTTCTTTGAAGGACACAAAAGAAGAGTGCTTTTTTTAAAACGATAGTATTGTTTTGAAGGAACTGTGGATTAACATATTTTTACGAAATTAAATAAAACCAATTTATTAATAATAATAACAGAATTCTAAAGCTTAAACTTAAACAGGAAAGTAGTACAATTTTTTTCTCCCATGTATGTTGTTAGTAATAAAGATGATATTTTTTCGCTAAAATAAGACTACTGCTAAAATCATTGAGTCGCTTTTGAAATTGTTGTCTTTATACCCTTCAGAATATCTAACTTCAAAATATAATTAAAAAAATAAATATTTGAAATTAGTTTATGTTAAATTTAATAGCAATGAGGAAATAAAAGAATAGAAAATTAATTGCGAAACAAATATATTATTAACTAGCTGTTATACCCGACGTTGCACGGGTAGAGGTGAAAAAATTATTTAATAGTCAATTTAACTAATTTTTTTTCTTTTATTTGAGTTACATAAGATATGAAGATTACCCAGTATTTTTTTCCATTTAATTACCCATCTTGTATATAGTAATGATTAGTATTAATTTCAAAAATACCTTTGATAAGAAGCTCAAATTAAAAATAATACATTCTTAAGTAAAAAATAATCAGTAAGAATAAAAAATAAGCTACTCCAGCAAACAGCAAACGATTTGCATTTTTTATACAGGTCAGTTCAATTCATCAAAAATTCAATTCAAAAAGGGGAAAAAAGGATCGGATTTGAGCGAAAGTGGTGTATTTTTTCCCTTAAAATGTTCGAAAACGATAGAAGGAATGGTCTGATTCGAAAATTCTTAGCCTATGTTTGTTCCGGAGATGAGATTAATTTTTGTGCCAAATTTCGTGCCGATCTGTTGCGTGGTTCTTAAGATTTCGCGTCCCATACAAACAAACAGAAGTCGCCTTTTATGTATATAGATATAAAAACGTATAAAAGAGAAGTTGAGAAAAATCGCGTTGTAGCGATAAGTAACCAAGAGATCCAGCTTCACGATTGCTTAGCTAATATCGGACCGGTTCAAACGCCCAACTAAAACGGACGCCTTTTTTAAAATGAATATTTAATAAACACATTTTTATGAAAGTTTCACTTACATATTTGAAATCCGCGTTGCTCTTAACGTTACTCTTAAAAGTGTATTTTTAAGCGTTCATAAAAAAAAATATGCGAATTGTCCATTTGCATATAAATAAGACATTTACATATAAATTGCTTATCTAAAATATTCATTGCACGAATCCTTCCCTGCAAGTTTTATATTTTGAACAAGAAACTGTATTAACAAAAAACAATTTCAAATAAAGCTTTTGTTCATACTTTAGTTATTCAATGAAGAATGGTATCGCAATATTTTTATATGACGTGTGACGAATAGCAGTTCTTGCTTCATTACCTTATTTAAACTAAGAGAAAAATCAAAATGTAAACTTGATATATTTGCTTCTAAACAGTTTCCAATAATTTCTAATTGCATTGCTTATCAGAAAATACTTATTTTATTAAGTATTCCTGCACAGTGTACATATACTTAGAAATTTATTGATTTAAGGATATAATAAAAAAAATTTAACGAAACCAAACTTTTTATTTTAATGCACAAATAAATGAAAGACGAAAATTTATGGGTAAAGAATTAGCAAATAAAAAAACGCACATAATTTTATTTCCATAGAAATTTTATGCTGGTTCTATTTTGATGGTTTTACTGAATCACTTACAAAGATATGAAGAATATCTCTATTATTAATTATAGCAGGGCAGTTTTCTTCTTTGAACCCTATCAATATTAAAAGCCCATCTTCAAAACAAATACACATAAACATTAAAAAATAATTTAATAGTAGACTACTTTTCATATAATCCAAATTCTGAATCCTCTCATTACTGTATCTAAATTTCACTCTAATGAATAAAATGGCTAAAAAACGCAGTTCATTTGAGAATGAAAATATTTAAACAAGCTTAATTCTTTTAAAAAACTAGATATTTATATTTTTACGGTATTTTAAGTACTTAAAATACAAAGCAAACCAATATAACTTATAGCACTCACAAACTCAATATAAGCATGTAAAAAATTAAGCTTAGTTGAATTATAAATTCAACTTAGTTTTATTTTTTTACAGGCTTAAAATGAGATAAAAGAGTTTTGATGAAAATAAATATTTTACAGTAAAAATTTATTCCGCGAAATTATTTACTTAGCAGTGATATTTTTTTCAATAAACACAATTTATATCTAAAACTTAGAAGAAACATTTTATAAAATTCAAAAAATATATAGATTAACATACTGTACAATAAATAATGTATACCTAACTAAAAATTATTTATACACACACATCTAGCATAAATCGTCATTTACTTTGAAGTTTACCTTAATTTAAACGTTTTACATAAACTTTTAAATTTGCTTAATACAATATAATTTTGTTTAATTTAGTAAACAAAAAAAAGTTCGTTATAAAGAGAATTCACAAACCATACGACATTTAGTGCATATTTTTGGCTTTAAGATCATATTTATTCAAGTTCATGATATAGGTTTTTAAAAAAAAATTAATAAATTTTATTCAAGCGAACATTTCCATTTAAAAATATAATTATCGTTTCAATTTGACTTTTAAAATTTGTTTTGTATTTCTTCTCATGTCGTATTTCTGATTGAATAGAAAAATAATAAACTAATAATAAAACGCGGATGGTCAAATTATTTCTGAATTATGTAATACAAGAACAGCAAATAAATCAATTTCGTTAAAATAGTTTTTATTTCTAGTGGAATATCTTAATGAGGAAAATTTACTAAATTGAAATCGTTTTTTTTTATTTGAATTGAATTGTATTAAATTATTTTCTAATCAATACAATATATTTCTTTAGTTTCTATTTAGTTTTATTATGCTCTTCTTCATACATTCAAAAAAAGTTCAATGTTAAAAAATTCTTTTTTGCATTGATGGGTTAAAAAAAATGCAATTGAAAACATAAAAAATAAATAGGAGGGGGGATATGTACATTTTGTACAAAAATGACAAAAAAAATATTCAAAAGTATTCACTTTATAACTTTTTTTAATCAATTGACATAATATATTTCTATTAAAGAAGTAAAATCCATAGCATCCATAAAACAAAATTACAATTTGTCTTAAGAAAAAACTTAAAACTATATAGTAAATTTGTAATTGCTTACATTATATGTATTTAAAAAACGATACACTTATAAAAAAGCTATGGAGAAAAATGAAAAATAATTATTTTCTACATTATCCCCTAAATCTAAAACTCTTGTAAAAATCATCAAATTAAAGCTTTAAAAACTTGTTACCAATTTTTTAACGTCTCTTCCAATTTTAAAACAAAATATCTCTAAAAAAAGTATTGGAATAAGTCAATTTCGAAATCAAATAATAACAAAATTATTTTTTTTCCTAAGTTTCCTCTTAAAGAGAAACAAAAACTTTAGGTAGCCTCAATAAGATTTAATGAATGTTGAGCGTGTATCATTGCTTTTGCATAGTAACTATTTTATAGAATATGTTTTACGTTATTATTAATTCGTTGGCTAAAGTGAGAATACAAGGCAAATATTATTAATAACATCACAAACTTCACTTTAGTAGTTTTAGCATTGCATAATAATATTATTTGTTATCATCTAGAGCTGACTTAAATGTGTAATGACAAAGTTTGTTCTTAATAAGTTTATTATTCGCACTGGAAAAATCATTTTGTAAATTAAATTAGTATTATACTGACTTATAACGTATTAAAATATATCTTTAACATATAATCTGTACAAATATTAGATTGTCACCATTTCAATATTAGTAAAACACATAGTGAAAATGTATTTTACGAATGTATTACTTTCCCATTTATACTTAATGGAAAATCGCTTTATCTTAAAATACCTCAAAACATAATCCGATTAGCTCAACGTTTTCTAATATTTTATTCATGTACAGTTAATCTAAAGATCAAATTATTACAATCATTTGTATTAATGTACTTATTTTGTAGAACGAAGCATTATTATTTAACAATGAAAATCTGTAACTTATTGGTGATGTATATGGGAAACTAGGCTTTTTTTTGCAATGGTATCTAATCGAGGGAAGATCTAATTTTACTCATACACAGAGCAACATCATATAATTTTTAAGTGTAACTTTTTATGCTATTTTTTGGAATGTATCCAGTTAACAATACATCAAACCCCCTAAAGGTAAAAGTGATGGGTCAGTGAAGATAGATTTTTTTCTTTAGAATAGTTACAAATGTACGTTATCGTTACTATTTCGGTGCTAAGTAGCACAAAGTTTTTTTTGAAACTCGGTAGTTTTAGTGATTGTCTTTAAGTAGTACACCGATTGGTTAATCTATAAATGTTACGTATTTTATAAATTTATCTTAAAATTTAATGCACGTATCTCACAGTGAAATATGTAAATTAATATAGGTAAAATTGAATATTTTTTTTGACTAATTGAGATGTTAATTTTACAGTCAACTGCACAGTAGTTTTAGAAAACAAGTTTTCTGTTGTAAAATAACCGAAACATTTGTTTTAACAATTTTCCCTGCAATCTATTAATAAAATTTCAAAAAAAAATTAGTAGAAACTACTAATTTTTTCCTGAAAGGCAATTGAATATTTAAAAGCATTTAACTTTCTCTAAGAATAACAAGCTGAATCGAATGTAACAAACATTTTCTCCTAAAGTAATTAAATATATAATTACTTACGTATAGTTAATGATAATTAACCATGAATTCCAAAATTGCTAGCTAAAGCCTCTTCTCCCTTAAAAATTATAAAGCTATTAATAACTCCATTTGCATTTAATTTTAATAGAAAGATGATAAATGTATGTGAAACATCAAGATGTTATTTAAGAAAAATTACATTACATTCTTAACACGATTCAAAGACCGTATAAATTGTTTCCCATAATTTAAAAATATGTTTAATGTTTATGCAATAACTTTCCTGCCTTAGGGTAATTGTTAATCGAAAGTTATTTTTAGCATCGTAATAAATCTATTCACTGTAAATCATCTAAACTATTCTCAATAATATTTGATGCTTCAAAAGTATTTAACTATTGCTTCAAAAGTATTGAATTATTTTTACATTTATGATAAGTAGAGTAAGGACGGGTGATCATAATATTGGCTCCTTTTTCTAATAAATATCATATTTAAAGCTACTTGAATTACTATTTCTAAACAACTTAGTGCCTTAAGACATTTGGGGAAAGTTTAATTATATTTTAAAAGTTAATTATGATATATTAAATGAACTGTGAGCTTTGGTTACTTTATTTTAATTTAAATATTTGAGCTAAGAGCACATTTAAACAAAACGCAAATCATGCAAATTAAGATTCAAAGATTGTTTTTGTTCTTTTTTTTAGTACAATTCTCAGTAGCGAGGATACATTTTCCTATTTGTAATTCCTAATTATTAGGGTCTCTTTGTACCCCAAATCAAATCATTAATTTTAATAGAATGTCTTTGAAGAAATTCGCATTATTTATTTGCTTTTAAAAATTGCATCATATAATTTAAATTTAGTCAACAACAAAATCTATTGAAATTAAATATTTCTCATGTTACTTTTTTGCTGTAATTAAAGAGTTGCGTAAAAAAATAATAGTATTCAAATCAATTACTACTTTTAAAAGTGAATTTTATTTTTTTACTTTCTTAATTAATTCTTTGATAGTATTTCCATACTATCAAAGTAAAATTTCTATTATTCCTCCCAGAGAGAAAGCTGGACATTAAAAATTAAATCCCTAATTTAATTAAAACAATTAATAATTAAATATTTCGAATATTAATTTTCATAATTATAATCGATAATTAAATAGTCCTTGTATTTAATTCAATAATTACAGTAATTCTATTAGTTTTATAATGTACAATCGATATTTATTAGATAAATTATAAATTATTAAATAATATAACTTTTATTTTTAAAAAACCCAATTTTAATTTAAAAATGTTTCTGTAGAATACTATGACTCATAATGAGTTAAAAATAGAGTTGCATAATCAAAAGGATGAACTGTTTAAAAAGTAATTATATCATGCGAAATTTAGAGTACAAATTGATAAACATTCTTAACCATTGAAAATTCATTCAACTGACAAATTAATTTGACATGTCTTTATTATTATTGAGATAACATGCAGCTTAAAAATCAACATACAGCATAAAATGGTGGTTTGAAGTAGTTTACTTGATTATAATAATGAATATCAGTTGTATGCAATATCTTATATATTATTTTTACTCTAGAATATCCACTTTGTATGCATGCATTCCAATGTCTTCAATGCAAATTGAAAAAATATATAACTTAATCTTATTCTAGAGTCGATTTTTCGTTTTAAAATAATTAATTCGATTGAGAATATAACTTAGGGTTTTAAAAATATTTTTTTTTGTAGTTGGTTGGTAGACATGTATTTTCAGGTTAATGTGCTTGATCAGAGACCCACTTATAGACCTTCGTCAAGTAAGACAGACACAACACACACATAAGTGATAGATGTTGAAATCTATCGCCACCTCCGCGATTTATACATGTCCCTGAAGGGGAGGGAAATAGTCTCCAGGGATCTGTACCTACAGGACTTTCGGACCTACAAATTTAAAGAGCACGTACTCCGCAAATACTCGGTGGCTCTTCAGAGGTATCGGGAATCGAACGCGGGACGTTCCGAGACCGAGAAGATAACCAACTAGGCTACCCACGGCCTTTTAACATTGTATATATGGTAATGTTTAAACTGTTAGGGTTGACAATTGACAAATGATAGTGATTGCGCCCTCTGGAAGGGAAGGGCGTTGGCTATAAAGCCCATTACCCCGCTCGCTAGAAGAGACAGTCACAAGAGACACACAAACACATAGACAAATAACAACATTTATTGACAAACACAAACATCCATGCCTTCACCGGGATTCGAACCCGAGCCCAGCAGCTCCAAAGGCTAGTACACTAACCATTGCGCCAGTGGACCGGCACTGTTAGGGTTATTTTGAATTATCGTAGCACCAGAGCTACATGAGTGCTGCTGGCGACGGGCGTCCTAATTTCAAACCACAGTCAAGTAACGAGCTGACACCTGACTGATGCAACTTTTAAAGGCAACATCGTAGACGGACTTAGGAGAATATTTAAAGTGCACGTTCTACATATGGGATATTATTCGTTGGCGTTTATAGGACGGTAGTTATTTTGGCGATGGCTGGACCCGAACCTTGGACCTTCCACACGTAAATCGAGCGCCTTAACCGACTGTGCTCCCTTGCCAGTTTATACTGTGCTTTTGACGGAAAAGGCCATTTATTCTTTCAGTCACCCAACAAAACTAAAATTCTGAAAACTAAAAATAGTGTTATGCAATCCATTTGAATTTGATTTATTTACAGTATTTATTTCACTTCTTCTATGTACTTCAAAAGAAACCGATGCATCAAAGTTGAAATCAATGAATTCAAATATAAATCTTCTTTGGTCTATTATTCTTTGAAAAAAAACTTTTATAACAAATGTTCTTTCGTGCGCAAAATAGATATTGATGTTTACCAAGCGAAATGTATATTTCATGAAATATCTATACTGTCCATTCCTTTAGGGGTTTTATTTTTAGCCACAACATCGATGGTATAAATGTTCTTTTTTATGTCAGGCGCATGATTTCAAAAATACTAGCAAATATTTGTTAAGTTTGAAACAGTCCGAAGAATGTTTTCGCCTGGAGGATCAGTGGGCATTGTGAGTACTATCTATTGCTTGATAAGTATTTGATATATTTGTCTGGGCTTCCGCACTACGTATGAAACGTAAAAAATAATTATGTTCATTCGTGCTTACTCAAACTTTTTAACAGTGTAAACTGACCATCCTATTCTTTAAAACCTGTAACAACGTGTCATCTAAAACCAGCATCTCCGGAGCATATCTTGGACTGCCTGGGTCTAGGTTTAGAAAACCTTAAATCATCTCCACTTCCTGTTATTGACTTTACTGGAATACATAGACTCATGGGCCAGATCTATACCTTGTCTATTTACTGCCTCGAAAAGTCTTTATTCTCCCATCCCTTCGCTTGGTTTTCTAGGAAACGGGGAAAGCATCGCTTTTCTAAACCTAGCGCGTTTGAGGTTCTGTTCTGGATGCTAACAATCCGAACAGTTCAAACCCAAGTAAGGTGGAGAAAAACACGCTCACGCCATTTCGAAGAAAAATTAGTGCGGGATAGGGGAGGAAAATGCTTCCGAGGATCGCATTCTGGATAGACAAGGTATAGCTGTTGCTAGGGTCATCAAGGTTTAATAACAACAACTTTATTCTTTAAACCTTATTCTTTCAGGTGTACACTGCGCTGGTGTTCGTGGTGACGTTCGTGCTGCCGATGGTGGTGCTGACTTTTGTCTACAGCAGCATCGGCTGGAAGATGTGGCGCCACACGTCCCCGGGGAACGCGGACGCATCCAGGGACCACCAACAACTCGTCGCCAAGATGAAGGTAAACACTCCCACCATCCGTTGTTGTTTCTTATTACACTTGGTCTGGATGAGCTAGACCAAAATGAAGAGTACAGGACAAAAAGAGATTGCTTGCATAGTCATCGCCATGTTGTTGTTGTTTCTAATGCCACTCGGTAACCGAGCCCGGAGTAGAGGACTACCCGATTTAAGGCGAAGAGGGTGGCTTCCGTTTTTTATTGAGCTCCACCAGGGAGGAAATCCGACTGTTGTCCGTCAGCATGACGCATCCGTTTTACAGGAAGGTCCCTTTCACACATCCATTCTCACTCACATATCGGAAATTTGATCCACTCCCAGAGGTATTAATTTGGTATGGGAACATGGAGGACTTTGTGACCACGATATATTCGACGTGCCCCAGCCACCATTAGTCAACACGGCGGTCTTTAGCCGAGTACAAGCGCCGACCCATCGACCATCAGAATTGAAGAGTACACGGGAAAAACCGATTGATTTTGTAGAGAAGTTTCCTTAGCAGGCCACTTTGGCGATGATAGCGAGTGATCGCCTAAACTTGTGTAAGGAAACCAGTTCCTACCACAGAGATCATAGTTAAAGTAATAGAGTGGAAGATCACATGACCTACAACACTGGCTTTATTGGGGCTCTTCTGGGAGCTCATTGCGTGTCCCGTCGTTAGCATTGGAGGTCACGTGATCTGCAACTCAATTACTTTAACTATGATATCTATGGTAGGAACTGATACAGCAACCCCTCGTTATATCGCGCTTCCCGGTAGACAAGCAAAAAACGATATAACCGAATGCGCTATATAAAGAGCGACTTGATAAATATAAAACTTTTCATGTATATATATGCTCGCAACAAAGTTTTTAAACGAAGCACAGTGTGTATTTGAAAGATAAGACTAAATCATATTAAACAATATAACTACTCTTAAAAAAAAATTAGACAGGACTTATTATTAACTACTATTACAATTACACATTATTACACGGGTAATAATGCGATGCATATTTCACTCATTTTGTAGTAAAATATCTATCTGGAGTTAGCTGCTTTGACATTTTCCTCCTATATATTGACCTGTCGCCTATCTTGTCTCATGTCAATTTTTAAGGAAAAATACTGAAAAAAATCCGGGGTAAAAATTGGGAGACATGATACAAGACGCGATATATCCGAATGCGCGATGTAACGAGGCGCGATATAGCGAGGGGTTACTGTATTCATAGATGCAATAGTATATGAATATGGAATACAATTTCATCTTGGCATTCCTCGTAGTGCTTTGAAAGGAAAACCAGTCCATCTGGATCCGAAATATATTTTATTAAAACATTAAGATTATTATCCACAGAAATAGAGCCATACAAGTCAAAGTATGTAACAGGATTATTCTTAGGTAAATTCACGGATTTTTAAGAATATAAACTATGGGAGAACCAAAGTTCAAATCCGAACCGTGCTAGTCGGGGACAGAAATAGCATGCAAGGGAAGAGTGCTTATGGCGATAGTCATGGGTCATTCTTGTTCAAAGGATCTGGAGACGATTTGAGAACCTCAGTCCTGCTTCCGCTGTTAAAACTTGCCCACCCCAAATAAATGAAAAAGAGTCCTTAATTCCGTAGAAGGCCTTAACTTGTGCTTGCTAGTAAGGATGCATCAGCGTCAATATTAGGAAAACAATCAATTTGCATCCCGGCCAATTTTTAACCTCCAGGGACCACCAACAACTCGTCACCAAGATGAAGGTAACACTCCCATCATCTGTTGTTGTTGTTTCTTATTCCGTTTGATCTAGATAAGCTAGATCCAATAAAGACTACAGGACAAACAGAACTTGATTGCATAAGGATCTGTCTGCATGAGGATTCTTTGGAAACAATTGCGAGTCATCGCCTTTACTGGTGTAAGAAAACGGGTTACCCACTTTTTTTTATTTCTCACGGCAACCCTGATTCACGCCAAGAGATCAGTGGAGGCGAGTCACAGGATTGTACCACGAAATAAGAACAGAAAGAAAAACGGGTTTCCTGTCACCAATGTCCGCCAACCACAAAAGAATACAGGGAGGTTTCTAGGCAATCCAGCTCTTTTTCCCCTGTAGTATTCAAATCCAAAAGAGCGTTCGCTCGCAAAAGTCTTGAACTAGCAAAGGTTTTTCAAGAAGGTAACTTCTCTGCAAATTCTAACTTATGTCCTTTGATATTGAAACATGAATGTATTTTCCACATCCTTTTATAAATAATTATGTTCCAGAATCGATTTTAACGGCTATTCTCGCTTTTTGAGGCACGACAAGAAAAATTCGATTAAGACTGCGTTCAAATCTTGGCATTGAGTAACCGGTTATGTAGGTTGGTATTTATAGGGTTGAGCTGGTCAGGGATTTATCGACTACAATAAGGCATTTCTTTTGTATAAAAAACAATAAAAAAATCTTCTACTTAATAAGTCAAAATGCTGTAATAAGATGAATTTTTCAAGCAAAACATCATCGGTTTAATGTTTAACCCAGTTTGAACTTTATAAGTAAAAACTAGTTTGCTTTTCTAGGGTTAATTTCTGACACTATTTTTCTATAAAAATCCACCGAAAGCTTTAAACTGAGTTACGGATAATTAACGTCAAAAAAGGAGCTGCCAAAACTAAAAAACAAATTCCCCAAAACAGCTTTTTAAAAGTCCCTTGAGAGTAGTTCGTCAATTTTGGCTTTATTTGACACAAACTTACCTAAAAAACTAAAGAAAAGTTTATTTTTCTTTCCTAACTTAGTTAAACTACGAAGGAAGTTTTACAGTTTTAACAATTTTGACAACATGAAAATAATTAATCGCTAATGTTTCGTAATAGTTTTAAATCTGATAAAGGTTTTTCGATAGATTATCTGAACTTTAAAGCTAAATGTCAGTAAACAGAAGTTAGTTTTTAAATATTTTACCAGACGTAATTTTATTTCACCGATTAACTTCAAGTGGCATTGTTCAGAGAAAGTATGCACCCTTATTATTTTTCAAATAAATTGTAAGCCAGCTCTAATAAAAAATTAAATGATATCTTGTTATAAATGTACTTCGTAACTTTTACTACTGAGAAGAAGATAATATTTAACGAAACTATTAATCAGTGAAATCAGTAATCAGTAAACTTTAAAATAGAAATTTTGAGTAAAGATCAATTTATTTAAAGTTACTGCTTTCATAATTAACTATATAAGTTCTAAAAAAACTTTAGAATTTGTAACATAAAACTGGCGGACACTATGAAAATTAGAATTGAAAGACTGTCAATTTACACCTTGGCTTAAACCTTATTATGAAATATATTTTGAACGAAACTTAAATAATTGATGAACTTTTTAAAATAATAATTAGCACCCTTCCTGTAGCCATTTATTTAATGAGTTTATATTTAAAAGAACCTTGACACGGAATAAAATAAATGATAATGCAGATAAATTCTTCCAAATTAGCGGCCATTAAAACATTTTAAAACCCAAGCTTTCATATGCACATTATGGATGACAAATGATTAATTTTTAAATATTCGTCTGGAGCTGAAAGAGATATTTAAAAGCTTTTAAAAAAGCTAATTGTACAGAAATAGCTAAATAGAAAAGGGTTCAAATCAATAGGAGAGTTTCCCACTGTTACTCTTGCATGTAATATGTAAGTGAAAGAAGAAGTCTGTCGGGAAAATGTTCTGTGAACTTTGCCCTTTTTTGCATTTAGAGGTCCACGTGTGTATGGTTTAACGCCTAAGTTAATATCCGTTAAATACAGGTGCTAAAAATAATCAACTGTCTTAAAAACCATAAGTAATTTATAGAATGTAAAAAACGCATTTCTTTTTTTTTCTTACAAAGGTCATTATTTTTCCACATGACGTGCGGTTAATCCATTGCTATGAAAATTACTTGATGCTTTGGTTTGATATATCCGTAACCAAAAATTGACTCATAATTTTATAGTTAAGTGCAAATACTACGTATCTGCATAAGTGATAAATAGCGTCCCAAAATATTTACTCCCTTTTGACTTCCAGTTTCCTCTTGTTTTTGAAGTGTATAACATATTTTGCAAAAGAATTTCTACTTGGCAGAAACTGTTACAAAATTAATTATTTCAAAGTAAGGAAGTATTAATTATTTCAAAGTATTCAAAAAGAGCATTGAATTAAGGTTCAAGTTGTAGTAACCGTTTAATCATTAACTTTTTTTATTATTCAAAATAAAGTGGTTTGTAAAAATGTGATAGTGCTTCAATAATGGTTATATGAGTAAGGATGGTTAATAAAAAAATGAAAAAAAATCCATTAGTTATAGAAAAGCACACTTTTTGGAATTATGATGAACACAACACTCAATGCTTATCTTTACCATTAAAATTGTTTTTTTTTATCTAATTTAAATTGCTTTTAAATAATACAACCATAGATTTTAATTATATGTGTTAGTTTCTTTAGTTTTAGTAAACATTAAACAGTTTGGTTTTATTCTAAAAATATTTTGATCTCGCTAATTATAATGCAAAAACAAATCAATGTCCATTATTATTATCGAGTTATTAAACTTTAAAATAAGATTTTCGAAAATATTATTTCAAAGACATAATATTTATATAAAATTTTTAATAGATGGTAACAATTTTGCATTGAAATTACTTATTATCAGCGCCAAATTTAATTGTGTATTATGTGAATGTATTTTTATATTTCATAACAAAAAAAAGTGACAGTCTTATGTAGTCTTGTTAAGTGTAACCCTTAATTGTTAAACACAAATGCTATGTTTAGAAATATTGAAAAAATATTTAACGAGTATTTTACAGATATGCCGGATGCACTTTTGTTAAGCCGAAAATTAAATGAATTTTTATACAGATCGCACTTCTTAATTAAAATGTATTTATTATTTACTTTTTGTTGCCTTTTCGCCAAAAACTAATTTCTATCTCTACATTTGATTTTCCTTTTTGTTGCTTCAAAGCGCAAATATTTTTACCTGGTTAATTAATACATTTGAGTAGAAAAACTATTTTTTAGAGACAGAAATCATTTGTTTAAATGTCATATTTGGTAATGTTTGCTTAAATAATTTGTCATTAGTAAAAAGGAAATTATAAAAAGAAAGTTTTTTTTTAATTTTAGTTACTTAAAATGATACTTTTACAAATAAAGATATAATTTAAACTAATATAAATGAAAGTTTAGAACTACATTATTATTTTCATAACAAACTATTTACTTTTATTTGAATTGTATTTTTTGTTGAATTTAAAACAAATGATAAAGGAATGTAGTTATATTTGGAGGTTTTTTTGCAATTAACATTTTTCTTTTAAAATTTTAAACAACGTCTATGTTGAAACATAAATATCCTTATTGAAAGTTTTAATAAATTTGAGATAGTTAGTTATGCTTAAATTACTATTCATTGCAAAATTTTGTGTAGGTAATGGAAGGTTACCATAGCAGTAAAGAAAAGTAATAAATAATTTTAAAGCAATATCAGTAATAAATAATTTTAAAGCAATAACAGTAATAAATAATTTTAAAGCAATAACTATAACAAATAATTTTAAAGCATTAACTGTAATAAGTAATACAAATGGTAATACAGTTGAAGTTAAGTAACTATTCACTGTAAAATTTGGTGTTAATAACGTAATGTCACCATAATAACAAAAGAAAAGTATAATATCATTATGAAATACCTTCATACATTTAAAGCCTAAATCTTTTCGTTTTTTCAGCGATACCTTTAAAACCTCAAACATTCTATGGCATCTGCTGGAAATTGCATATGCGAAATTTTTTCAAAAACCTTACTACGATATCCTGCAGATACTAGACATTCACGCGGTAACATTATTGAAGTCTACAGATCTTTTATTTTGAGCTGTGGAGTTGTTTCAGACAGACAGACAGAAACACAAGCAGACAGACTGTCCAATGCTCATAAAATATATAACTGAGAATCTTCATTTTTACCACCCTTTAACACGTAAAGAAAACACAAAATCTTTATTTCAGATTTCAACCTCGAACCCAATACTTTCAATACCATATATTTTATATTAAGTGTTGCAGCCCCAGTGGCACAATCGTTAGGACGCTAGCCTTTAGAGCTGCTGCGGTCGGGTTCGAATCCCGGACAGGCATGGATGTTTGTGACCGTCAATAAATGTTGTCATTTGTCTATGTGTTTGTGTTGTCCTTTCTTTTTGTGTCGCCTGTGCTTGTAAAAACTCTTTATGTGTCTGTCCCACTTGACGAAAGGTTAAAAGCGGTTATCTGAACAAGCACACAAGCTGGAATATGTACCTACCATATTAAGTGTTTGGAAATAATAAACTACGAGATTATTTGCATAGAAAAATTTGTTTTGATTAATTTAATGTCACCATTGCAATGAACAATAATTTTATTGTCTTCTTCAGCTAATCGAATTTCAACCGAAATGTAATGATTGAAACTTATTTTGGTTGCCAATAAATTTTAATATAATTAAAAAATCTCGTCAAGAAATTCCAAGACTATAAACAAGTTTTTTTTTTTAATAATTTGCGAAAGTAATTATTTTTTTCTCAAAAACTTTCGATCGCGAAACATAATTGCATTCAAGCAATAATTTGAAAATTAAATCATTGAAGAAAGAATTTTTTCTCACAGCTCATCGACACTGTTTGAATCATTAATTTTGGCACAAAACTTTTTGAAACTTAATTTGTCGTCAGATCTTTCTAAATATACATTCGTATGTATTAAGTTACAGAGAATGTCGTTATACAGTGCAATCAATTAGCTTGATTAGAATGTAATTACATTTGTCTCGGAAATGTTTAATTCATTTATAAAGTTTTAAATAACGTTGGCATTTGATCGAATTACTAGATTAGATTCCTATCAGTGATTCTCCATGCCAATGTAAAAATTGTACTGAAACACAAAATTAAATTTTCTTTTCATTTGAAGTAGTTTATAATTAGAAACGGGTTTTGATAATTTGAATTTTCAATTTCGAATTTCTAAACCATGGGACACTTTTTACTGTGACGTCTATAAGCGTAGCGAGTATTTTTATTGTAAACAAAATATATCTTATATATCTTATATTTTTATTGTGAACAAAATATACTCCTGAAAAAACTTATATGAATCTATATCTTATTTAAACATTCTTTTCAAACAAATATGTATTTGAAAGTAAGCTTTATTAAGTATTTTGAAAACAAAATTGAGTTTAACACACAGCAATATTTTTAAGGGAAAAAGAAAGTTGCTCGTTTATTTTCTATCAACCCTCTAATGCGTGAATTTTTTTTTTCATCCCGAAAAAATGTATATGTATCTTCAATACTCATACATTATGGGGTAAATATTGAAAAAAAATTAACTGCATTTGAATTTAAATAATTTCAATTTTTAAAAAGTTTTCCATGTGGCAAAAACCAACTAAAAAATTCCAATTTTGATAATAGTGACTAGAAAACTACTAAAACTAACTAAAAACTACTTTTACGCCACCTGGCCGTACGCAGAATAATCAATCGTATATATGACAAAATTAATGTTCCCTCATATTTTTCGGAAACTGTAACAAAATTATTTTTAAAAAAATACTTCTGTTAAATTAATTTTAACTAAAATAAGAAAGCTATGCTTTTGTTAATAAATTATAATTTACATTTTATAGGTTTCTTCGTAATTTCATCAATTTGAACAAACGCAATTTTTTTATTTATTTCTAGGAACTGAAAATAAAAAACTATTTTTTTTCTAATAAGTTTGATAGATAATATTCTTTTTGATATAATACTTGCCAAAATGAAAATGTTAGTAGTATTTGTGTGTAACGGCGTGAAACTTCTTTAAACCCATAATTTCAGCTATATATGCTAATCCCCAAAAAGTATTAGGCATTGTTATAGACTTTTCCATTTCGTCTATATTTATATTTATAAGTAGGATTTAGGTTTTGTGGTCATACATTGTCGAAGTTCACTATTGAATTATTCATTTTTAACTTTTCAGAAACACTTTTTTTTTTGGATTTAGAAGAATACTCTACAAAAGAGTGGGCATAAAAACTTTGAGATTGTACTGCAATAGAAATGTAACGTATTTTTTATATTGCTAAAGATTTAAATATCTATGCCTTTCTATTACCCTGACATTTCATTGAAAACTCCTTAGAAATATTCCATGTGTCGTGAAAATATTTAATGAATGCAACTCTAAATTTCAGAATTATAGATAATGTTTTGTTTTAACAAATTGATATTATATTCGAATTTGGAATTTTCAGCTGATAGTTGATTAGATCATTAGAAACAATTCATGCATTTACAAAAGACTTTCAGTACTTTAATTATAGCCAACTTATCTTTTTTGCAATCCGAAAGAAAATCTGAACCAGCATTCCATCTGAAACATTTTAATGATTGTAACTCTAACATCTAAAGTGAAACTTTAGTATTTAATTAATTCAACTAATATTACTGACTCAATTTAAATTTTCTGTGGATAAATGACAAGATTATGAAACAATTCATGCACTTACAACTAACCTTTGGTACTAAGATTTCGTTTTTCAATTTTAATCAAAGCCAAGTAGAATTCCTTTGAATCTGGAAATCTTTCACAATCCAAATATACCTCACTGAACTTTGAAAAAGGGACACTTCTTAAATTAATTCAAAGTGCAAAAGTGGCGCTTCTTCTGTCTTAACTTAATGCAAGATCTGTCAATTTTCTCCTCCCGGAGATTATATTGAGTCGGTTGTTATTGCTTCATTGGTTTCTCAATATCGCATTTCGAATTTATTATGGAAATATTGCACATTGTAACGCAGAATTTTATGCGTCGAGGAGGTTTTTGCCGAATGACGAGAATTTAATTGATATACGGGTGTATTTTTAGGACAAATTGTTAAACCATTTAGCTAAAAAGAAAATAAAAAAATAAATGAACAATTAAATTTTACGAGAAAAGTAAAAAAGACATTTGTATTTTACAAAATCTAGGCAAAAACACTAAACTTTATCATTTTTTATTTAGTCAAAGTTATATGCAAGGATAAAAGTAGCTCTATCAACATAAATCTTGGAGAATGGAGCATGTAATTATAACCAGTAAAATCAGATAACATGGTACGTTCATACATATAAGAAATAATAAATACCAATAAATATCACTTTCAATTCACCAGAACCAGAAAATTGGAGTAATTTCCAAATTCTTACTAATTAACCGAAATATTAGAATTTGTTATATAATGACCAACGCCGTGGTTCTGTTCAGCTTGTTGAAGGACTGTCAGTCCCATAGAGCTAATGCATTCCTTTTGGAATCACAAATTCCGCAGAAGTATTGCTTTGTCATATTAGCCCTTTTCCAACAGGCATGGGAATCAACATAACATCGAAATGAAATAAATTTGAAACGAGAAGGTTATCTAGTTATTTAATTATATGGTTTTAATGTTTTAAAGTTCCAAACATATACAGCAGATGGCGACACTATTTTAAAACTTTATAAATTACTAATAAGATAACCATGTGTTATTTTCTTAATTTTATTTTAAATTGATTTTATGATGATTCTCATACCTGGTGAAAAGAAGATAACATGACAAAACAATTCTTTTGAAAAAGTTGTGATTTCAAAACTAATGCAATAGCTCTAAGTGACTGACATCAATTTTCGAATATGAAATCTAAGGTAATCGAAGTATTGCGATGGGGTTGAATTTCCGACAAGGAGATTTAGTGTTTACGATACTTTGGGTGGGTTCCCATACTGAGAAAGTGGTACATGAACATTGGTCCGTCGGTCAGTCTGCCTGTCCTACACCACTCAACAACTCGAACTAAAAACAGTTGTAGATTTCGAATTTTGTATTGTAAAAAAGTTTGGAGCATGATTCACCGTAATTCTGGAACTTTCAAGCTACCACCACTATTTGGAGCATTGGTTCACCACTTTTGCGGAAAATCAAAGCACACAACCCTTGTTCCGTCTAAAATTCTTCAAAATCAACTATTGTCATCAATTCAGATCTTCTTCTTCTTCATTGGCTCGGCAGGCCTTTGTGGGCCAAGGCCTTCTTCAGAATCGTCTTCCATTCTGATCGTGTTTTGGAAAACGGCCTCCAGTTTTGTACTTTTAACGTTCTAAAATCCTCATCGACACAGTCAATTTATCGAAGTTTCGACCTCCCTCTTGCCCTGGTGCCGATTGGTTTATTGTGGAAGGCTCTTGATGTTAAAGAGTCGCGGTTCATTCTGCACAGATGTCCAGCAGTTAAAACTTTAATTTCGATTCCAGGTCGTGAAAATGATGACCACCGTGGTTGTCCTGTTCGCCGTGTGCTGGCTGCCCATCCACACGTTCAACCTGCTGATCTACTTCGAGCGGGGCTCCGTGCTGCCAGAGTCCGAGGAAGACTTCATGCACTTCACGGCGGCCTTCTTCACCTGCCACTGGATATCCATGGCCAACTCGTTCGCCAACCCCATCGTGTACTGCTTCATGAGCGACAACTTCAGGGTAAGCATAATTTTCTGAGGTATTACAAGTATTTCTTTGATTGGCACCACCCGATATTGCACTATTACGTACACGAGAATAGTGACAACCAGTAGTTTTGGCAAATTGGTCGATATCTGGTAGTTTTTAAGAGTGTGGAAGCTTTTCACACTTATACATGGCCCACTCGATCGTCAATCCCAACAACTGCTTCATGAGCGACAACTTTAGGTTCCTTCTTCTGGATATCATAGGTGTTTCATTCATGGGAATTACCTTGATATCGCACTATTGCGTACACAAGAATCGTGACAACTGGTAGTTTTGGCAAACTAGGTGACAACTGGTAATTTTAAAGAGTTGGTGGACCCTTTTCGCACCTGCAACTGGATATCCATGGCCAACCAAATCGTGTACTGCTTCATGAGCGACAAATTTAGGGTGAGAACCTTCTTCTAGATATCATAGGTGTTTCATTCATGGAATTACCTTGATATAGCACTGTTGCGTACACTAGCATCGTGACAACCGGTAGTTTGGACAAATTAGGTGACAACTGGTAGTTTTAAAGAGTTGGTGGACGATTTTCACACCTGGTTGTCTTCGAGTCATCCAAAGTATTTCATTTATGGGAACCACCCGATATGGCACTTGCTCAAGAATCATGACAACCGTTAATTTTGGAAAGTTGGTAGACGCTTATATTTTTTCATTCATTGTACTGCGATTTCAATGACTTAATGATGATTGATAAAACTAATAGCGATAATAGTTCTGAAGAGTTGGCGAGCGCTTTTTATTCTGGCACTGCAGAATCGTGTGAATTCTACACATAAGCCAATATCAAAGATAGTTTTGGCCAGATGAAAAACACTTTTTTATTGAGGCACCGTAGAGCCATTTTAATTATATCGATAAACAAATCGTGATTGTTGTTTTGGCTAGTTAGCGAACGCTTTTTTTTGGGGCAGGCAATGTAGCGCAACTTCAATGCCATATATAAGAGAAAAGCTTTGGTAGTTTTCGCCAGTTTGAAAACGGCTTTTTTTTAGGCAATGTAGCGACATTTCAATATCATATAAGAATATAGCAATCCACCAGCGCCATGCATTCGCGATTCTAATAACGCTAGCGAACATTGTTTGCCTTGCCTCAAAGGTTGTCACTGCTTGTCTGCGATAATAGACCCAATATCTGATGATTCTATTTATAATTTTGCAAATAAAGCCGGTATCATGCTTTAAAATAGATATTGAATTAAAGTTATAACCAAATGTAATTTAAATATAAACTAATCAGTTTAAATGAGACTTTGTTTTCCTAATAGTGTCCACATAGTATCAAATTTTTTCTAGGTATTATTCTATAGGAGCAGCTGTCAATAGTAAAAAAGTTCATTGGGTAAGTTCACCGGTTATTGACATTTTCCAAAAATGCCAACATTGGAAAAATTGGGTAGAATAGGATGTTTTGTAACTTTCTTCTGAAATTTTTAAGGATTTTTGTGACATGTCGATTTCATTAATGCCATAGAGGGATTCAGCAGAAGAATTAATTTTCAGGTTTAATTTGCTTCAGTTTATTTATTTTGTATTATTGTTAGTTCAAACGCAAGGTAAGGAGCTGAAAAAATTATATCCTTAAATAGTTTAACACTTAATCAAAGACATTTATATTTACTTTAAATTCGTTATTATAATGACTTTTCTTGGTTTTTAAAATTTCAATTACTTTTTCTCAATTTTAATTTTCTATTGTTATAACGAAAGATATCTCATTTAAACAATTTTAAAACATTATTGTTGGTATAAATTCCTGTAAAGTTGTAAAAAGAGAAAAATAATAAAAGACACGATTTGTGTTTCGCACTGCCATAGACAAAGTGCGAAAACATCGAACATCAAAATGATATATATGGGCTTACTTAAACTAACTTTAGTTCTTACTGATATTTTTAAACTAAATTACTTGTACAAAATAACTTAATATTTAAGTTCAGTTGGCGCCCCATTACGATTTATTTCCAATACACGGCGAGGTGGGAATCTTGCCCGATTTCAACACTATCCCTGGTCTCGGACTAAATTACAAATTTATCATCAAAGTCTATGCCATAGCCCAATGCATAATAACATAGTTTGCCACATCAACTGTATGTATCCAATGACCACGTCCGTCACTTAAGTTTCTAATAAGAATTTCAATGAGGATGCCTTGGACGGATTATTGGGGCAATCTTGTCGTATTATCAAATTCTCCTACTAATCATAAGCTTGGACACACAAGCTCAAGATTTCAGTCAAGGAAATGTCATATAATAAGATTATTATATAGTATAATGATATACTAGAGGGTCCCAAAAATGTATTGCGCAGTGTTTTCGTTATTATAGGCAACGTCAACAAAATTGTATGCCCAGTGCAAAAATATAAGCTAAACGATTCAGGTTCGCTTAAAGCTAATTACTTTTTTTTATCTTACCTTAATTTCTTACGATGGATGAGCTTCAAATTTGTTAGGTATTTTGGATTGATGCTTTCGTTGGAAACCTATTTTTGGATTTGAAATTGAATCTTTCATCACATTTAAAAACTAAAAAATCACATATTATTTTCATTTAATTTGATTAGTCAATTTTTTTAATATACTTTTAAAACAGTCAGTTTTTTTGGAACGTTTAAAATTGTAATTTAATTATTGTTGGATTTGTTAGGGTAATAATCGTTTCCTGATGGATAATTCTAGGCTCTTGTCTGATGACATGCTAATTTTTGTTTTCTCACTTTCTATATGGTAATTATAAACTCATTAACGGCTATTATATGAAAAGAAAATTTGCCACGTGAAAATGAGATTTCTGCCTAAGTTTGTATGAATAAACAAAATACAAGACAAATTAAGACTATAGAACTTAACAGTCTATGTAGAATAATTTCCATAAAAAATCATTTAAAAAACTTCAAGTTAACTGTGTGTCTCATAAAGAAATGAAATTGTGAATAGCATTCATAAATGTTGGTTGATATACATATATTTTCAGGCTTGTGTGCTTGCTCAGAGAGCCGCTTATAAACCTTCGTCAAGTAAGACAGTCACAACACACACACACACACTCACATGCACACATATACGTGACAGATATTGGGTGGTAATACAACTATACTAACATAAATGGGTTAGGTAATGGTAAGGTAATGTAGTCGATTCCGGCTGTCTATTTCTAGCCTCCTATAGGTGCTTTAACACAACCAGTAACACCTCGCAATTTAGAACAATGATCAAGTGACGAGGTCGACATCTTAGCGGGCACCCAACATAAACGGGTTAATACTTCGGTCCTTTAATATCTCATTCCACTAATATGAAGGCTCCAACACAGCACTGAAATTCGCGAAATCTAACTCAGTTTTAACTTACTAACTCTTCTCTTTTTGTATTTAGACTGACCTTCAGCAACTCCTGTTCTGCTGTTGCAATGTCCGCCCCAGACCCATGGGTCGACGCCTGAAAAGCGGCAACAGCAACCACTCCTCCTTTCGAACTACCACTCTGGTGCTGTCCTCGAGCTCGGTCAAGCACCAGGCCATCCCACTGCGCAGCTTGCACGTGGACATGTTCCCAGCCAAGTGAGCCCTCATCTCTGTGAAAGCACAACGTTTGGACACCAATTAACAAAAGGATCGTAATTGAGCAGCTCTATGCAAACCATCTCAATGCAAACGGTGGATCGCTTCTGGTCAGCTTTATCCGTGCCATCCTACTACAAGGCTTGGATTTAGACATGTTCCCTACTAAGTACCCCTCCTCTTGTGAAATTGCAACAATTGGACAACAGTTAAAATGGATAGTGGATGAGCAGCTTCACAACATGCACCATTGAAAGGCTTAAATGTGAACATGTTCCCTACCATGTGATCCCCCATATCTGTGAAAGTACAGCATTTGGACAAAAAATGAAATAGTTCAGAAATGAGAAAAGCTTCTTCCATGCTGACCCTAGTAAAGGCTTGGATGTAGAGATGTTCCCCAACAAGTGATCTATCATCACTGTGAAAGCACAACGTTTGGACAACAAGTAAAAATTCATCGTATCTGAGTAGTCATCCCACTGGCTTGGATATGGATATTTTCTCCCCTAAGTGACTCATGATGAAGCAACAACACGGTGAAAGCACAACATTTGGACAACAATTAAAAAGGTATCGTATGTGAGCAACTTTATCCATGATGTAACATTGCAAGACTTGGATGCACACATGTTCCAAAACCAAGTAACCCCTCATCTTTTGGACACCCCCAACGTTTGAACAAAAATTAAAAACGGATCGTGTGAGAGCAACTTTATCCATGTCATCCCACAACAAGGCTGGATGTGGACATGTCCCCCATTAAGTGAATTGTTATCTCTGCGGAAGCACAACATTTTGACTACAATTAAAATGAATCGTTTCTGAACCAGCTTTATTCATGCCTTCCCACTGCGCAGCTGGCACGTGGGCCTTGGCATGTTCCCTACCAAATGACCCTTTGTCCTCGTTTTGACAACTATTACAAATGGATCTATTGGGGCAAATTACCCACTGCAAGGCTTGGATGTAGACGTGTCCCCTACGAAGTGACCTCTCATTTCTGTGAAAGCACAACATATAGACAATAACTGAAATGGATCGTGTATTCATGAACAACAATTCGAAATTGATCGTATATGAGCAGCTGTATCGATGTCATCCTACTGTAAATCTTGGATGTGGACATATTCCCTACTAAGTGAAACATTGTCTCTAAAAGCAAAACGTTTGGACAGCAATTAAAAGTGGGTCGTGCAAGAGCAGCTGTTTTAGTGCCATCCCATTGAAAAGCTCGGATGTGTATCAAGTGAACTGTCATCTCAGCGAAAAGCGCAATATTTGAAAAACAATGAAAAAATGGATTGTACCTGAACAGCTTTATGCTGCCATGCCATTGCAATCCATGGATATTCTGTTTAATGTGTTCACTGAAATGCCACTAAATGTCCATTTCCAAGTGAACTCATCAATGAATAAGCACAATTATTCTGTCTGGACAACAATACAAGATCGGCAAAATGTTAATTCCAATGAAGGTCCTCTGGAATGCTTGCTCGTTTACTTTTTTTTCTCTAATAAACTCGTGTTTGTTAACTTGTGATGAATCCGTTTAGACAGCAATTGTGCAAGATCATGTGTCCGATGGGAATAACGACTGAGTGTACTGAAATACTGACACCGAGTGTACTGAAACTGAGTGTATTGACTGACTGAAATGCCTTTTTTTTTGCTTCTACCAATTGAACTTATCCATATTAAGACATGATGTATTCGTTTGAGCCAAAGATTCAAGCAATAGTTGTATGACAGATGTATGTCGAAATTATAAATGTGAAATTTAATATAGCACTGAAAACTTATATTAAAATCGTGTTTCTTGAAAAGTGAACTATCATGTTAACCCATTAAAGCCCAAGTGTTCTATTTATATATACAACTGTATCTATAAATTGAGCGCAAAAAGATTGCCACATCGTAAAAGCGATTGTTCTTTAGAGAATCACGTGTGCTAATTTATTATGTACATTGTAAATTTGTACACTGCAAAAATTATGCAACAGTGAAATTTTTCTAACGTACATAAAGTGTGGTCGAATTAAATGAATCTTAATGTAAATATGATCTGACGGAAGGTTAAATTATTTCGTTAGACGGAGGACTAAGATATCATTGGGCCCAACAATAATATGGACTTAAGAACTTCTCCGCATATAGTTGAAACTATAAGATACTTCTAAACTTTTTTTCAACAATACCTGAATATAATATAAATAAGAGAGTGTATGATTATATTGATGTCTATTAAGAAAAACTACTAACTTTTGAATGTTGAATGTTTAAATAAAATCGCATGTTGTTGTGAATGGCGTCTAATTCTTAGAGTATTACTTCTTGCCATTTTTACAGTAACGCTGATTAGATCGGGAATTCTATTACTAATCACAACAAATAATAAATTCTAGTTAATGGAAAACGTCTGCACTCTTAAAACAAAAGAGTGAAATCCACTCATATAGGGGAAGTGCACTTTTCGAACCTGGAAAAGAGTGAAAATTAACTCCTAAATCGCTCGTAATTTCCCTAAATAACTCATAATCGCCTTAAAATAGCTCTTCTGTCGAACCAAAATCGATACATTAAATAACCCACATTCTAATAAAACATGGTTATAATTAAAATAAATTATTTAGTCTTAAACCACAGTCTACAGTAAACCATTTTAGTCTTAAACCACCTAGAACTAATGCAAAAACTAAAAAAAATTGGAAAACGAATGTTTTACGTTTATATTTGAGGTGAAAATGTTTCTGATTGTCTCACATCGCTGTTTAACTTCCTCCGATATTTTAAAATTCGGGGGAATTTATTAACTTAACACGTTTATCATACAAAAAAGTGAAAGATTTTTTTAAAGGTCCGTCCGACCGTCACTCACTTTTAATTCCCAAACGACAAATGCTACAGACAAGTGAGATTCGTCAAAAAAAAAAAAAAAAAAAAATCTGCGCCTATACTAAAACCGACCTTAAGTTTGCAGCAGAGAAATGTACTGCGCACAATGTACTGGAAACTGGGTAAACAGCGCAGCTGGCGCCGAAATTTCGTCTACTCATATTGGCTGCTCCTTTGACCCTGATATTCGTGCGCCCTGTTACGTCAAAATCGAAGGAAAAAATTATTAAAATTACACTATAACTGAAGCTAAACTAGTAAAAATAATATAACTGAAGCTAAACTAATAAAAATAATAAATTTATGTCTTGAAATAACAAATAAAATGTTTATTGAATGTGAAACACCTTTTTTTATTCGATTCTCGCACTCGAAAATGAGAACTATTTACCCTTTTTCTAGTAGAACATTTGTGTAAGCTGCAAACTTAATGTCGATTTTACTGTAGAAACTAGAAGTCATTAAAAATATCAGAAAAAATATTGTGCTCGAAGCACTTCAATTGTTTAAAAAAAATTAAATTTAATATACATTTAAGAAAGCAAAAGAAATCAGTTTTTCAATACTTTTAAACCATGGCTGCCATCCAATTATCAAGGGAGAAACTTAATTTAGTTAAAATAAATAGAAAAAGTAGGACGAATTTTCATACAAGTAAATTTAGAAAGACTTCATGATATATAGCAAATGAGATTCTTTCATAGTTTGCATTATGTGCTTGAAAAAGGCAGAAAGTTATTCATTTCACTCGATTTTCAAAGCAAACATAATTTTTTTTTCTTTACATATAAGCATTGGGTAGGGTAGGGTATTTTACATATATATTCCGACTTGTGTGCTTGCTCAGTTATAAGCATTTATGGATGTACAATGACATTTTAATACTATACATTTTCTTGATGATGTCTTTTTTTGTTGCTTATTGATTTTTAAATGATATTTAAAAATCATTCGGTTTAGTTCCGTTTTAAAGGTGATATAGTGTTGTACTAAGAGCGACGATTAATCTCTTGCGACCTGGCGTCCCCTTTGAGGACATTTTTTAAAACCTCCCCACAAACAATTTACATGTTAATTAGTTTCGAAATTGACTTGGTCTGATAGAAGAAGATCCAAATATCAGTTTTCAGCTATTGATTACAGGTATCAGTCATTTATTTCTATAAAAAAATAAAATTGAACGAGAGTTAATACGATATTAGAGTTCTTAAAAAAATTATTTTTTTTTTCAAACTTTTTTAAAAGTTCTTTTAGTAGTTAATTTTAAAGTCATTTTGCATTCAAAACAATATATTATACTAATCTGTTAGCTACAAATAAGTGATACAGCTTTTTTGTTGCCTTTATACCACAAAAAAAATTGTATTTTTAGAATTTAAGGCTTGTCCCTAAGTAACTATTAAACATAATTGTTTTTGAAATTTTTTTGAAAAACATACTTTTTTTAGCATATATCTGTATGAAAAGTATGCTTAGATTATAAAAATATACGTGTATGATTTCGTTCGGGTCTTAAGAGGTTCAAAGCTACACAAGGCTTTTACAGCTGAACAATGTTTTCATGTATACATAAATTATGGAAATGGAATAATAATACAAATTAAGTATTGGTTTTATCATTATATGCATACTGTGAAGAAAGCTTGAAGTACTTCCGGTTCTTCATATTATCCCTGTCTCTGCTATTTTCTCCAAGCACGATATATAAGTATAATTTATAATAGATATAACTATTAATAAAAGATAAAAACTTAATAGTAATTAATATTAAAAAATGTCCTGAAAAAACGCAAATAAAAACGAAAGAACGTATAGTTATACAAAATATAAAACAAAAAACAAATATATACTATACTAAAACCGACCTTAAGTTTGCAGCAGAGAAATGTACTGCGTGGAGGAAACTGGGTAAACAACGCAGCTGGCGCCGAAATTTTGCCTACCTCTGATTAGCTGCTCCTTTGACCCCGATATTCGTGCGCCCTGTTACGTCAAAATCGAAGGAAAAAATAATTAAAATTACACTCTAACTGAAGCTAAACTAATAAAAATAATAAATTTATGTCTTGAAATAACAAATGAAATTGTTTATTGAATGTGAAACACCTTTTTTTATTCGATTCTCGCACTCGAAAATGAGAACTATTTACCCTTTTTCTCGTAGAACATTTATATACTGCAAACTTAAAGTCTGTTTTACTGTAAGCAATATAATTCGTAATCTAAGTTTTAAAAAAATCTTTTTATGAAAAACTAGTGCCAAAGGATTTGGTGGGCGTTTTGGCCTTTCCCCAGGGAATTTCGGCACTCGCCATATTTCGTACATTCATCTATACCTATCAACCCATATGTTGCCATAAATATATACTTTATAAACCACTTTCAAAATTTAATACAATATTATAAGTATTCAAAAACTTCTATGTATTTACCATCGATTCAATAAAAAAAACGCAAGCATGTGTATCTTGTTAAAAATGATTTATCTACGAATATATGTTACGCTATAAATCTCTCAGCAGTATCATTTGTATTGTTGTCGCATAAATCTTCTAAGTTAATGCTCTTACGTATACATTTGTGGACGAAACTCACCAAATATTAATCTGAACCCACAGATGACGTAAATAAATAGATTCTATGAGAAATATTTATATTTCTGGATGGGATGAATTGAAAATAACGTTACAAATAATTTGTTTGCGAAAATAAGAATGTTAAAAATGTTTTTGGGGGCTATACTAACACCATTTTGATTTTCCAAAATATTGCCTTAATATTATTTCTGCAAAACAATCTCTGATCGTTAAAAACATTTGGTCAATATACGCAGCTAAAAAATATTGTGCTTGGTTTCACCATAATGATGGTTCCGTGTATGGTATGGTAAGGTAGGTACAAATATATTCCAGCTTGTGTGCTCGTTCAGAGAACCGCTTATAAGCTTTCATCAAATGGGACAGACACAGAAAGAGTTTTTACAAGCACAAGAGACACACAAAAAAGGGACAACACAAACACATAGCCAAATAACAAAATTTATTGCTGGAAACAAACATCCATGCCTGACTGGGATTTGAGCCCGACCCCCAGCAGCTCCAAATGCAGTCATCCTAACGATTGCGCGGCGGCGGTTCCGTGGAATTTCCGACCAAACTCTTTCCTTCATTCCTTCAACATTTTACTGAAACAGGATAGGTGTATGAAAACCCTCCTATAAAAATGACAATTTTTTAAATTTTGATATTTAAACTCACAAACAGTCAAATTCTTTTCAAAATAAAATCAGAATGCAAGTATTATTTATTCATATTTTTTATTCTATCCCAAAAAGAGGTCCATTCAAATTCACAAAGAAAAAATCATTTCAAAACAATATCAAATTATAGATATCAAAAATATTTACTTTTTATTTATCTTATTTATTATTTATTTATATATATTCTAGTATTTAGACTCCTAATTCTAATATTTATATGTTTTGAAATTCAAAGCTGTAACACAAATACCGGAAAACAATCGCAATTAGAATTAAGATACGTTTAAATTGCCGAGAAACGCGATACTCGATTTACTCATTAGTGCATGCTGTTGATTCCAAAGTTGTGACAAGCATAAGCAATGAAATTGAAGCCAATGTTTAATGATGCAATGATTGAAACCTATATAGATTAAATCTACTTAAGAGTAAATATTGGGTGTAATAATAAGAATAGAATTATTCTTATTACGATAAAGCGAGAAGTTTTAAATATTTAGACCGTCTATTTATAAACGAAATCTGAATAAAAATTAACATTTTCAAAAATTAAATTCCAATTTTATTTTTCGATTGGTAAGTTTATAGGACGACGCAAAGTTGTTGATTTTTTTACTGTGCAAATGACGAGTGTAGTTGAAAACTTTGCATTCTTCAAAGTGTGACAATGTGCAAAGTGTGATAATGCAAAGTGTTTCATTCATTATAGGTCTATTCATTGGTTACATTTTGGACGTATCACACTTGTCTGTATCATTTGTAGTTCGGAGTGTTTTAATGGATGACATACAGACAGGCGGAGAGACATGGTCTTTTTTAAATGCTTCCACTTTATACATGGTGAAAATAGTGTGGAAGCTAACACATTGACGACTTCATCACATTTTTAACTGTTAAAAAAACGGAACAAGGTGATGAAGCTTTTAGAAACGTAAAATCCAGACATTACAATTTTAAAATTTAATTCATTCTTACTAATAACTCTTCTCCTATATAATAATACTACCATACCGGCTAGACGAAGCGTGTGTTAGTAAAGCCGATAGACAGCATCTCTATACTTAAACCTTTAAGTGAATCAAAATCTCCTCTAAGACAGATTTAACAAGCAATAACGGAAAGTCGCGACTAACGAAGAACCACAAAACCGTCGTTTAATCAGCTACAAAGAAGATACCACGTCTTTTATAGGCCATAAACCCTCAGTATTACCGTAGGCTTCGTATGGGTTTTTTATAGGTCTATTTTTCGACTTTATTATCGACTTGTTGGTTGCTCGGAGGCGTCAAAAATTTGCAGATCTCAGTTCAAGAACGTGGTAAGTGACAATAAGGTGAAAACGAGAAAATTAGCTGCTCTTTTTAAAAAAAAACTGTTGCTTTTACAGTAAAAACTGCCAAGTTTGACGCCAATTAATAATTGTTTTTTACAGTTTAAAACTATTTTTTTTTCAGGAAAACTGAAAACATTTTTACAGGAATCTCAATTACGTGACTCTTTGCACGTCTAATTTAACAGTTTCTCTCTGTTAAGATTACAGTTTTCCTCTAAAAGAAAATTACAGTTTTCCTGTGAAAAATTACAGTTTTCCTGTGAAAAATTACAGTTTTCCTGTGAAAAATTACAGTTTTCCTCTAAAAGAAAATAAAAGAAAATTACAGTTTTCCTGTGAAAAATTACAGTTTTAAACTCTAAAAAAACAGTTATTAACTGGCGTCAAAATTATCAGTTTTTAACTGTAAAAACAACAGGTTTTTTTGACAGTGTGTAAAGTTTTCCGTTTGCACTTAGTTACGTTAAATAATGGAACTTAAAAAAGGTAAATGTGTACTTAACTTTAAGTTTATGAAAATGAGGAATTAACTAGTTATCTTTACAGGATGGTATAATGTATGAAGACACAAAAATCTCAATTTTTTCAAAAATGTCACTTAGCACGTTTTTTCACTAAGCTCTTCAATTCCGTATGTGACCCTTGATGTAATTGCAATATAACAAACTATAATTGCAGCAATGCTATTTCTTGCAGTAAGTGATTTATTTATCGTAAAAATGCATAGCATATCTGTAATAATTACTCTAACTTTATGGGCATACTATGATGTAACGTCTTTAGTAGAGATATAAGGCTTAAATGTCAGAACAGTCCAGTTACAATGGACAAAAGGTCAAGTAAATATTCCACTGTGGATATTCCATATGGACGAAAACTATTGTTAGAATGCGTAAAAAAATTTAATGAGGAAATGTTTTTTGTAATTACTCAAATTGTATAACCTTACTAAAATTTTATAAAAGAAACTGGATGGATAATTTCATTCGGAGAAAAAACAAAGTATAAAAACACAGTTTCTATGAATTTATAAATTGATGCATTTGCAGTAAAAAATAGTTACAGTAAAAATAATTGGGCTGGAATAATATTGTCTCTCTCCTCTTACTTATAGCCATATTTTGGTGTAACGTCTTTAGTAGATACCCAAGTAGCACAAAAATGTTGGCCAATGTCGCATGAATATCGGTTAAACTTGGTAAATATTGGAGAAAATTAGTCATTTTCTACCTTATTTAGCCAGATTTCCCCTTTCTTTGAGGTTTCATACGGGAAATTTCGAAAAGTACTATACTTAATTTTACTGCAATCTTATAGTACTTTGCAAGTGTAAAAGGCAAATATTATGTTTCGCACTATTTTGCAATCAAGAATTTTGAAATGTATTTTTTTTCAAATAATATTCAAACCAATATTGCACCCCGATATCGCCCAGCGTCGGTATAACGTAGTCCATTATGCATTAGGCGATGGGTATGAGCCGAGATTGGCCAATACTGCTGTGCTTCCTTGGCAGGTGTACTTGAAATGTCATTATAGTCGAATAAATAAAACGTTGCAATAGACAAAAAGTTAAGTGAATATGTCACTGTGCACAAAGACGAAGACCAAATTGACCGCCGAGCTGTGCGTCCGAATTGCACGTTTACTTATTGGTCCCAGTTGTCACGTGACCGCTGCGTCATAATTAACGTTTATTTCAGCGTGCGTAAAACCTGAATCAGTGGTGGTTTGATTAAAGCATCCAAAACGTGCGGAAATGGCCGATGTATTTACCTATTTGGGACGATATACCAGTGGCCTTTGCTCATTTCGCATGCTATATAGATGAGGAGACTATAGCGTCACGCGAATTCTAACAAACACCCAAGCGAAGGTAAAATGTTGAGATATAGCGTGTCTAAGTTTACAATAAATTTAAATACTAATTTTGAATGAACTATATGAAATAGCTGCAGTCTCTGTTGCCGAGGTTTTAATTCCCATGTAATTGAAACGAATCAAGCACCTTCCTGCAGGGGGAGAAAAGTTGCAAATATTTTTTTTTTTGTAAAAAATTAAATCGTTTGTCTGAATTCATTATGTTTTGCTTCAAAATTAGGCTTATCATAGTTTCAAACTTTGAAATAGTTTTGTTTTGTCAAAATATTCTTAAGACTAAGACTTAATTTATCAAATTATGTCCTAGAACGCAACCCAAAACCTTCCGATAAGAATAAAAGTAGAATCTTATATTTGAAACCCAATAGCAGATATTAAGGCATTCGCTCATATTAGATTTTTGTTGAAACTTGCATTCACATTTTTAATTATATAAAATTTAGTACTTTCAAACATTTTCACAATCAAGTGCTAACTAATATTTCGAAACTAAACAAAACAGTTTTTTTTACTTTGCGAATAAATTTTATATTATTTAATTAGAAAATAATCGAAAAAGTAATTTTACTGCATTTCTCCTAAAAGTCATTACTAGTGCTAAATTAAAACTTAATTTTTTATTCATATAACACACTACCAAAACATTTTTTACCTAAACTCAAAATAATGTATTAAAAAACTAATGAAAGTTTAAATTGAAAACTAAACTGCAGATTAACTGAATTCGTGAAATACAATGTATCCAAGTTTGTCGTCCCTGAACCTTTACTTTTTAAAAAGTCAGAGTATCTTAATATCATCGATCTAATTTTAAAAACGGCCAATATCCAGTTTTATAAATAGGACTTCGGACTATTTTCTATTAAGGTGAAGCTTTGATCTCGTAAATATTTATTACCTGAAGGGTTTTTTCTCTCTACTTCGGAAACTTTTGCAGAGGTGTTGGAATTTAACTCAAATAATGACTCTTTCGGAATACCGTTAAAATTTGGCAAGGATTTGACTCCAATATTTGCATTCTGATAGGAAAAAGAGAAAGTCTATTTTTTTTATTAAAATCTCTAAAGTAAAGACCATTGGAAATTTATATAAACAGCTGATTGCTTTAAATTCAAACCAATATAACTATGTTTCACTATCTTTGTATTGATATCAAGAGAGCCTGAAATCATTAAAATACGAGTAGTTTGTCTACACACTCAATGTCAAAATAATTTACCTTCATACAAAAATGTAATTCCTAATTTTTTTTTATAATTTCTGTATCTCTAAGATTCCAAACTGTACTACATTTGGGAGGGGGGGGGGGGGGGGGGGCAAACATATAAACTGTCAAAGTTTTGACGAAAACAACCTCCATAAAACTTGAAGAAGTTTTGAAATTGTTTTTTGTTGTTCACAGTTGAGAAAATTAACAATCAGATTGTATTTCTCTTTTAAATTTGTTTCACGGTTTATACCTGATGAATAACGCAAACATTATAGAGCAACACTTTAACAGAACTTACACTCGTAAAACGAACGAGCGATTTTAACTCAGTTTGAGTTAATTTTCACACATTTAGTCTAGAAAATGCACTTCTCCTACAGGAGTGGATCCTTTGCGTGTTTAATCTCCGACAGGATCATTCCAAACGAGTGATTTTAACTCAGTCTGAGTTAATATTCACTCATTTCCGGTGTCGAAAATGCACTTCTCCTACTGGAGTGTATTTCACTCTTTTATTTTAAGAGTGTAGGATTTCAAAAGTAACTAATTAGGTCTTTATTGGACTGGCCTTACTTACTTATTGGCATTTCGTGTTGGACAATCAACACAGTCCCGATCCCAGAGTGATTTCACGCTTCTAGCAGCTTGGCTAGTCCCTTTGGGTATTGCCTCAGTAGGAATGCATGCAATGCAGTTGGCAGCTGACATTGCAGTTGCTTCGAATTCGGAATAATTACTCTGTGTTCCCCGTATTGCTACTCTCTATTTCGGCTATTACATTATCGAGGGACTGAATAGCCCAGTCGGTAGGGCTCTTTTCTTGTATGCGAAAGGTCCCATGCTCGGGCATTGCCAAAATAACTGCTGACCTATGAACGGTCTATGCAACTTAAAATACCCTAGAATAATGCCCCGTGTAGAGGGAGTGCTGTAAAAGCAGCGTAATATTTTATTTTTGCATCAAATTTATACAACCATAATTTTTTTTAATAAATCGCTATGTTGTAATTGTAATTCGAAAACAAAAATAAGCACATATGCTTCTTTTGGATTAAAATAATATGAGTTATTCATAGACGTAGAGGACTAATTAACAAACAAATGTAGAATAGAATGTAGAACAAATGCAGAATGAAGAATAAAATGGAAAAACAAACAATCGACATCTTCCATTATTCGTCATTTTCTACCAAATATATCTCAAACAATTCCTTCGGGTGGTCCTCCCTGTGTAATTTAGGGATCGAAACTTTCCCATTCAGGGATCCTTTTAACATTCTCTCCAGCTCAGGTGCGGGATGGAACAAAGCATTTGATTAGTTCAAGTTCTTAAGGGCGGAAATCTTCACTTTCTTCCACCATAGACATTGACACTGTGCCTTGGCACTTGGCATATCGAAATGGCTAAGACCAGAGATACAGAGTCTAAAATCATTACCACGTCACATGGGTTTGGCATAAAGATTTGATGGGGGTGAGAGGGAATAAGTTACACTCTAGAAACGAACGAGCGATTTTAACTCTGTCTGATTAATTTCCACTCCTCCAGTCTGGAAAATGCACTTCTCCTTTAGGAGTGGATCCTTTGTGTGCTAAACCTCCGACAGGATCACTCCAAACGAGTGATTTTAACTCAGTCTGAGTTAATATTCATTCCTTTCCAGTGTCGAAAATGCACTTCTCCAACTGGAGTGGATTTCACTCTTTTGTTTTAAGAGTGTATATACTGATAATAACTTAACAAAGTAATAATGAATAAGTTGGTGATTTTGAGAGAAAAAATCTAAAAAGGATATTTGGAGCAGTATGTGAAAATAATGTATAGCGCGCTCTATGTAATAATGAGATATATCAAAAGTACATACAACTGGACATTGTAAAAGTCATTAAGTCAAACCGCATTCGATGGCTAGGACACGTTTTTCGTTTGGAAAGTCAAAACCCAGTAAAAAAAAGGGACATTCTCAAAACCTGATTGAACTAGAAGAAGAGGGCGCCCACCAACTACATGGCTGGATGAAGTCGAGAAAAGTATTTGCATGAAATATAAAAAAGTAGTTTTTACTTATTGATTAACATTATAATATCCACCCCAATAGCAGAGATAATTTTACAAAAGTGGTAACCCTCTACCAAGTCAACTGCTCATATTGGCCTCCTACCCAACCAATCTTTTCACCATCACATGATCAGGTCGTTGAAGTTACACCCGTCATTTTGTCAGTGTCGGTGATGCCAAAACACGATTTTAAAAATATCACATTCGTCCGATTTCGAATCCTTTTAGAATGTTTGATGACGCGACACTGCGCTTCGAAAGGTTCTCGGGGAAATGAACGGAATACAAAGTATGTTCCTTTTCGCCCACGGTCTTAGAATGAAATTCCCAGTGTCAAGAATTCCGTCTTTTAGAAAATTTTTAGAAACTTTAAAATGCCATGCTGTGTTGGCAGTGCTAGTTTGAAATTCAATAAGTCATTGAGAACAATAGAATTTGAATTTTAAACTTTTTAACTGTCTTTTAGTGACTCTCTTTAAGTGAAGTGTAAGGTAAAGTGACAGTTGAAGGGCAATTATCTCAGTAGAGTAGTCATTAGCTTTAACTCTTAAACTTATCTCTATTTTCAGAGCTTAAAAAAATCCCACTTAGAATAAAATTGATTCAATAGATTTTTTTATAATTAATAATTGGCTTGTTTTCAGTGACACATTTCTTTAAAGCTTTTATTCCTGTATGTATTTCTTTCAATCGAATCTTCCTCCGTTTTGTCAGTCTAACAAAGACATGGTGCTTTTTTTAAAATCTTACATTTTGCGTTATATAATGTTTAATTATTATAATTTCAGTTGTTATACTACCGTCAATATGTCAGTAAACTACGACTTCCATTGGCTCGTTTCAAGTGACGTAATTCTCCCCAGCTTTTCCTTCGCTTGATGCGCCGATTCCTGCTCTGTTCCCAGGTGACATCAATTCCCAAATTGAGTATTCAGAAAGAATTTTTTTTATTCAGAATTTATGTTATCTTATCAAGACCTAAACACATGTCCCTTTGCAGTAAAAAAAAATACCAGTTTCACCTACAAACATCAAAACACCTTCCATCACTTGTTGAGTGTTAAATTTGCAATGGTTAAAACCAGTAATTAATCCAAACTATGGCTGCAAAACTTCAAAAATTTTAAGACTATATTAATAAATCTGATAAAGTATTGTAATAATATCAAAAAAAGAATTTTCATTTGTATAAAAATTATATAAATTTACTTAATTGCAAATAATTTTTTCTCAAATTTAGTCTTTGTAAAAACGTTCTGCTTTTTTTCCTAATTTTAACGTCCTAAAGTTAATCTCTTTGTCTGATTTACCATGAACCTAATAACCATATAGCACATTAAAATCTATAGTGTAAAATATTCCCAGAACATTTTAAATAAAATGCCAACACTCTTAAAACAAAAGAGTGAAATCCACTCCAATTGGAGAAGTGCATTTTCGACACTGGAAAGGAGTGAATATTAACTCAGACTGAATTAAAATCACTCGTTTGGAGTTATCTTGTCGGAGGTTTAACACACAAAGTATCCACTCCTTTCGGAGAAGTGCATTTTCCAGACTGGAGGAGTGAAATTAACTCAGACGGAGTTGAAATCGCTCGTTCGTTTTAAGAGTGAAGTTTTCAAAATAATTGATAGTCCATGATTTTAAAATAACCAAAACGGTTTTGTCATTAATATTAAATCTGTTTTGAATATTTATCATATTAGTTTTAACTTAAAATAAACGCATTGAAATACTTTGTATGTAAAAACAGGGGAGAAAAACTTTATTTGCAAAACGAGTCAAGGGGACACTACTCAATTTTTCAAAAATTACCTAAGAGCATTACATGGTAGTATGTTTCCTTCCTTATTCATTCTATCAATAATATATATTCCTTTTAAGACCAATGGACAACATTCTTTACTCTATAAATGCAAACTTTATTTTTACTTTTGAACAGTCAACCGAGATAAACGCAAAAGCTTTAGATTTTTAACCTGCTTTATATTTTTGTTTAACTCTAAAGATGAAAAAATGGAGAGTAATTATTTGAGCTGTTCACCTGTCCATCCATCCATACCCTAATCCAAAATCAGTTATTTCTGTCGGATCTTAAAAATGATTTTTTTTTTCTTTTTTCTTTAAACGAAAAATATGACAAGGAGAAAAAGAAGGGCGGGAATTTTACTCATGAAGTAAAATAATAAGTGTAGATTGTGAAAAATCGATTAAAATAGCTGTCGATAATGTCACTTACCAACTTTAAAAAGTAGTTAAAAGTTTACTTGGGGTAAATAGTTACCTAAGTTTTTGTTCTTAAATTGGAACCTTTGATTAACAAAAAGGTTAAACTAAAAAATCGTGGCTGGATTTTGGCATTAAAAATATATATCGCCAGGTCGAATGATAACAAACCCCGGTGCGTGCCGAGACAACCAATGACTGACAGCAGTATGAAGAACCGTGACATCATAAGAAACTTTCCTATTGCTAATTTTGCCAAAGGTTGCCATAATACCAATAAGTCGGGGTTCCCAGATTTTGCGTAAAATATCCGGCCACGATTTTTTAGTTCCAAAAATATATATTTGGCTTCTCATTGCGTCAACTGCTGGGTGATGAGGAGCAAGTTTTTGAAACTTGTGCATCTTGGTCCAATTGACTTAGTGTAGTTAACGTGCACCAAAGAGATAAGAAATCAAAAGGTTTTTAAAAAATTACATCTTTAGCGTATAAGTATAATGTTTGTCGGTATGTGAAATATTGATTGATAGTATCAAATAATAAAAACGTTGGAAGCATTTGAGTTTACTTTTTTTGTAATTTTATTCAATTAAAAAAAATTAAATATTAAAGATAATTAAAAAAAATATTTACTACATACAATAAAAAGTTAATTTATGTGTTAAAATTTTAAAATTAAAACTAATAAAGTAACCCTAAGCGGGTTTTAACAAAATTTCATGTTTTTCCATATATTTTTTTATTCTTATATGACAACCAGTTCAAGTGGAAGTTTTTGGTCTAACTATATCCCAAAAATTACAAACTTTGATTCATCTCTGTTGTTGTTTTATGAGGGTTTATAAAAACAGGTCTCGACACTCTTAAAACAAACGAGCGATTTGAACTCAGTCTGAGTTAATTTTCACTACTCCAGTGTCGTAAATGCACTTCTCCTACAGGAGTGGATCCTTTGTATATTGCTACAAGATCACTCCAAACGAGTGATTTTAACTCAGTCTGAGTTAATATTCAATCCTTTCCAGTGTCGAAAATGCACTTCTCCTAAGGAGTGGACTTCACTCCTTTGTTTTAAGAGTGTAGGTACAAAATATCCCCAACCTGTAACAGGAAACTATAATTAAAATGTTCATTCCAAATTATAATCATTCCTACGTTCATTAATACGAAATTTTCATTTCAATGCTCAATTTTGGCATTCCATTAAAACTTTCCTTAATGCGTTCATTATGATTTAAATTTTCATTTCAATGATTAAAATGTTCATGCCATCAAAATGTTCAGTTCACTTATTTAAATTTGACACATTCAATTTGGCAATACAAGTTTGAACGGACAATTAAACACAGCTCAAAATTATGTAAGGAATTGACAAATTAGTGCATTTATAATATAGTACCTTCTGCATTCGTCAAGATAGTAAAACAAATTCCCCTATGGTACACTTTTCGCTTACTCCCGCGTTTCCTACTGTTAAAGCTTTGAAATACAAGACAAGAAACTGGAACACACTCTTTACATATTAATCCTAAAATATTCATAACCGGGAAAAAAATACTAAAATTCTACGCATTTATGAAGTTAAGAAATTTTGGGTTCTAAGTTTCAGTGAAGATCTCTGAATTTTTACCAACCTCTGTAAGCTCTGACCCAGCACTCAGCCTTAAAGTACTTACTCAGTTGTTCGCGAATTCCCCCCACCCACTGCTGCTTGCAAAATATAGGAATTTATGAAAAAAGGGGGAAAACAAACTTTTTTGTGCAATATTAGAAAATTTTTGTTTCGAGAAAATACTTGTTTGTTGCTGTGTAGCGACATGTTTTTGTGCATCCCAGCAAATACTAAAAGTCACAGGGGGCGTGTACTAGATGCATAAGACACTAAAGGTTTGATATTTTTCACTTGTTTTTCCAAACAGAATTATCACTGCTAAATCATTCACTGCTAAAAGTTTTGTGCTTAACAAATGTCAGTGATTGCGCCCTCTAGAAGGGAAGAGAGTAGGCTTTTTAGCCAATTACCCTGCTCACCAGAAGAGACAGTCACAAGAGACACATAAAGAAGGACGCCACAAACACATAGACAAATAACAACATTTATTGACAAACACAAACACCGGGATTCGAACCCGAGCCCAGCAGCTCCGAAGGCTAGTACTATAACCATTGCGTCGACGGGCCGGCAAGTTTTGTGTTTAGTTTTTGTGCTTAGTGTGGTTGGTGTGGTATGGTATGGTACATATATATTCCAGCTTGTGTGCTTGTTCGGGGAACCGCTTATAAGCTTTCGTCTAGTGGGGCAGACACACAAAGAATTTTTACAGTCACAAAGAAATGAATAACACATAGACAAATAACAACATTTATTGACGGTCACAAACATCCATGCCTGACCGGGATTCGAACCCGACCCCAGCAGCTCCAAAGGCTAGAGTCCTAACGATTGAGCCACCTTGTGCTTAGTGACGGCTGTGTGGAGAAATGTTTCCCTCTAAGGCCCGTCCGTGGCCGAGTGGTTAAGGCATCCACCTCAGGATTCAGCCTTCTCAGGTGTGCGGAGGTTCGAATCCCACCTACTGCCAGTCATCCTATAAATCGGATATCTAAACTGGGAAAGAGTAGAAAATCCAACTCGTAATGGATGGGCCTGAGTACACTGGGACAGACGTGCTCGTTAAATCTGTGGAGTCCAAAGTCCCGACGGCGAGAGCGTACGATGTCGCTCGAAGTTCCGTTGGATGCCCACTCAGGTGTCGACCTCGTCACTTGACCTGGGCTCTAAATTACGAGGCGTTATTGGCTGTGTTAAAGCTAATAATGGAGGCTTGAAATAGGCAGCCGAAACAATTACACTGCACTTGTTTCCCTCTATTCGATCTCTAGAGCTGTTGGGTCCGGGTTCGAATCCCGTTCAGGCATGGATTTTTGTGTTTGTCGAGTATATGCGGAGTACGTGCTCGTAAAATCTGAAGGATCCGAAAGTCCTGTGGTCGGTCATTGCGCAGTTCACATGGGTACAGGTCCCTGGAGAAAATTTCCCTCCCCTTCAGGGACATGTCTAAATTGCGGAGGTGGCGACAGATGGCAACATCTGTCATTGTGTTTGTGCGTGTCTTGTGTTGTCCTACTTGACGATGGTTTATAAGCGGGTCCTTGCGACCAAGCACACAGCCTGAAAATATATGTCTACCAACCAACCAACCAACCTCTATTCGATATGCAGTTGATAAAAAAATTATATATTTGAAACAAAAGCCTGAGAAATATTTCAACCATTTGGTTGAACTATTTCTCAGGCTTAAGTTCGGGCTTTTCACCCGATTTTCGGTATTTACCGAAAATAGGGTGAAACCTTTCACCACAGAACCGCGTTGCATCTACTAGAAATCATTTTTTTTCTGAAACCAAACACCAAATTCTAAAACACTGTACACTCCTTGCCAACCGAAGTTGGATAAATAGAAATATGCTATGAAGAAGATCTTTCCGCGTATGTAAAGAGTTCCAAAAATTACTTGTAAATCCATCCAGAAAACATTTAAAACATTAATTTCGTTTCAGGTCTAACAGATTTTGAATATCATTGGGGAAAATTTGGCAAATTTATCATAATGAAGAGTGTATTTTGGTTAAATTGCATTCAGATCATTTTGTACGTAAATATTACCTTACAAGAGTTTCTAACTAACAGACCTACCGCATTTTTTTCTCTGCCGTTTTACTGTTTGTTTTTACCCAAGTTAGTTGGCACGGAGTGTAGAAACCATTTTTTTTCTGAAACTAAACACTAAATTTTTAACACTGTAGTTGGCAGCCCAAAGTGGGCCACAGCCTTCAGTTAGAAAATCTTTCAGGGCAGCCTTCTGTTTGATTAGGTCTTCCAGTTCATTACTTTTAGTAAGATGAAATCCGACTCAGAGTCAATCCATCGTACACTCTTAAAACAAAAGAGTGAAATCCACTCCAGTTGGAGAAGTGCATTTTCGACACTGGAAAGTTATGAATATTATCTCAGACTGAGTTAAAATCACTCGTTTGGAGTGATCCTGTCGGAGGTTTAACACACAAAGGATCCACTCCAAAAGGAGAAGTGCATTTTCCAGACTGGAGGAGTGAAAATTAATCAGACTGAGTAAAAATCGCTCGTTCGTTTGAAGAGTGTAGTAAAGTTCTACTTCGTCTTCGGGTTGGGAGAGGTTTAGCAGAAAGTAACTTTTTAACTGCTTTGTAAAAAAATTCTGTAAAAATACAAAACATTTCATGGTTATTATTTTATCCCATTTTGGTTTGGTATTTGTTTTGCTGCAAACTGATATTTATTGGACGTACAGATTCACATTAACAACCAACTCCAATAGCGTTTCAACTGAACAGAAGGGCGCATCCAATCATTGCCATTGAAGCAAACATTTTTGTCGGTATCACATAATAAATTTTACATGATATGAAGATTTACAACATTCTGTATTGGCAGGACTTTTACCATTACACTTTGATGGTGAACTCTATTGATATATTTTACAGCATGAGTTTGCCTATTGGTTTGCCTAGTTCATCGCTATCTTATTACTTTTATAATTTCAATAACAACCAAGCGCTTTAAACAACCTTCATATATTTTAGAATTAATACGTCTTTGTCAAACACCGTTCTCTCTCTGATGCCTCCAGGCAAGCTTTTGACAGACCTGATCTCACATATTGCTATTCTATACTATCTTTTGTTAGTTAGAGGACAAGTTTCATTAGAAACCAGGTTTAGTTTAGCCAAGTTTATATTAGAAACGAACTGGTAAGAGTTTAGATGCTTTTCACTTTCGAAAACGCTGGAATGTAAAACTGCCAACGGACGGAATATTTTCAATGGTAACCTTTAACTGTATATAGGGGAGAGCAGGGGAATCCCGCCACAGCGGGCAATGCCGCCACCCCTTGTATCTCGCCAGCTGTGTGTGTGGGAGGGGGGCTGTGTGTGCTGACCTGTAGCGGGAAACAAAGTCAATTGTAGTAGAGACGCCAATGGCCGTGTGGTGAGTTGGTGTAAAGGTTATTTCAAAAATACGGTTTTTAGGGATTTTCATCCAATTTTGGGCCTTCTGAAATTGAGAGATAAGTGACTGTTATCTCTATGTTAGATAAATCAGTTACATATCATTGAAAAGAGTAATTATTTGTCTATGTTATCACGTTATTAGCTTGAACGCTGGGCTATCTACTTCCCCTAAACAACCCGTCTATGCCATTTTGTCTTACTGGGGTAATGCCGCCACATCATTCTGGGGTTATGCCGCCACATGCAAAAGGATGGCGGCATAATCCGTAAAATAGAAATTTCATATATTGGCCCTACAACCTATTAGGTTTCGTTTCAGATCCTACGTATATGGAAAAGAATAACTGAAATGGCCAAATAGACCAACGAAACTTTAAAAAACTGTCCAGTTCGTTGCTTATGGAAGGTTAATAAAAGTGTAGCTGTAATGTATAATGTACCATTTCAAGGACAATTAAACCTATTTTAGTACTATATGTATTGCTTTATATATCATTTTCCATCATTTATAGATTATTTATTTTGTTTATTGATGTGGCGGCATAACGCCAGTGGTGTGGCGGCATTACCCCAGGTACCGGGGTAATCCCACCACTGTGCGAGCTTTTAGAAAAAAGAATTTTATTCAGTTTCTATTAAAGATTTGAATTTAAAAAAATCACTACAAGATAGGTTATGAACTGTAGTATGCTATGCTCATTACAATTTACATTAATTGCAACACAATTCCGCGTGAAAATTCAATTTCCCTTAAGGTGGCGCCATTCCCCTTCTCTCCCCTACTGTGTTTTGCCTCCAGAAAAAATCATTTTGCCAGATATGACTCGTGAATGGAAAATCGGTTTTATAAACTTTAAGAACATTAACTGTTTTACAAATAAATTTAGGTACATTCTAAAAACAAAATCGGGGCTACGAGATCCCAGTCGGTTAGGCACTCGCCTAACATGCGATAGGTTCCAAGGTTCGGGTCTGAGCATCACTGCTGACCTGTAAACGGCCCGTGCAGCCAAAAATGTCCTACGAATGGTGTAAGGGAGTGCAAGTTAAATATCTTTCAAATTCCTAACGCTGCGTACGATGTCGCCCTTAACCATTGCGTTGGGTGCCTACTCTGGTGTCGGCTTGACTGTGGTTCTAAAATACGACGCCCGTCGCCAATAGCCCTCGTGTAGCTCTAGTGCGACGATAATTCAAGCCTAACCTAACCTAAAAACAAAATCTGTTAGTTTTACAGATAAATACTATATATTTACAGAAAAAAAATTTTAGCAGTTTTTTAAATGTAAAAATAATCTGATTTAAATCTGGTTTCAATCACGTAAAGTGTATTTAGACTGCAACTGAGAGACTTTATAATCTGCCTGTTAAAAACAAATTTTAAAATTACAAATTACTCTTTAAAAATATACTGATTATCTCTGTAAATTTTATGGTATTTTTCTGGAACATTAGCTGACATTTTTTTTCTGTAAAAAACAACATACTCTCTTTTTATTATAGTGTAGAGCTACACTCTTAAAACAAAAGAGTGAAATCCACTCCAGTTGGAGAAGTGCATTTTCGACACCCTAATGGAATGGAATGCAAATGCGCCCTCTAGAAGGGAAGGGCGTAGGCTATGTAGCCCATTACCCCGCTCGCCAGAAGGAACAGTCACAGGAGACACACAAAGAAAGGACGACACAAACACATAGACAAATAACAACATTTATTGACAAGTACAAATATCCATGCCTAACCGGGGTTCGAACCCGACCTCAGCAGCTCCAAAGGCCACTACACTAACCATTCAGCCACCGAGGCGGCTTCGACACCCTAAAGGCATGCATATTTTCTCAGACTGAGTTAAAATCACTCGTTTGGAGTGATCCTGTCGGAGGTTTAACACACAAAGGATCCACTCCAAAAGGAGAAGTGCATTTTCCAGTCTGGAGGAGTGAAATCCACTCAGACTGAGTTAAATTAGGAGTGTTTGTTTTAAGAGTGTAGGGTAGCCTTTAGCCTCCGCCGGATTACTAGGGCCCAAAGCAAGTTCAAGAACATGAACAAACTTTCACTAAAATACACCTGGCAAACAGTAAATTACTTCTTAAAATAGTGATGAAATGAACTAGAATGGACATGAAATGAACTAGAACATTTGTGTGGGAAACTGGACTTAGTACGTAAGTAACACTTCTCTGGAATCAAAATAGTTGTTTTCCAAAAGAACTAAAAGAAAAATTCGTCGACTGCATAAAGGTAAAAATACAATGATTTAACATTTCAAAGAAAAAAAAACATTCTTGTTTTTCAAATAACCGCTTCCACGGAAAGAGAGATGAAATAAAGGAGCATCTGAAAATATATTTTTCGAGATTTTTAGATAATTCAAAATAAGTTTTTTTTATTTTCGTTGCTTTAGTATCAAAGAAGAATTGCTCTAAAAAAGAAATTTTAAATAAGATTTACTTAAATTATTTGCGCAATAAAGTAATTTAATCAGCTAATTTTTGGAAATTGAATAGTTTATTTACTTTTATTTTGCCACTATCATTTAGAATTTGTAACAATTAAAAAACATTCTTATTAAAACAGTTAAAATACATTTACGTTGTTGGTACATTTAAAACATTCATGTGTAAATTTATGTGAAATAATACTAATGCTCCAAAATACCGAAATTATAAATAATGAAACTGAATTTTTGCAATTGTAGAAATTAAAAAAAATTATCAAGTGAAAAGCTTATTTTAAAATATTATTGAATATCAGAAGACTAAAATAAAGTTTGTTACCCCCAATTCAAACTCCATTTTCAAATTTTTTTAGATTTTGCAAAATAATTATTAGGAAAGTTCTTAGTTATTTGTATGTACACAATATTTGCCTTGACTATTCAACCAAACTTTCTACATCATCAGTGATGATAATTAGTTTCAAGTAACTCTTAAAAATTTTAATTTATAAGTTGGCTAAAAGTGAATTATGTAAAGAAATAACCACTTCAAAGAAAAATCCATAAGCGAACGTGCGTTTTAAATATAATATTTGTTTGAGGCAAACTATATGTTAATTAGCTTTTTTAAAAATTTTAGTACGTGGTAGAAATTTTAAAATTTATCACTTACTTCAAAAATTAGTTTTGCTTTGAAGATCAAAAGATCATTACAAAGGTTTTATTGACTTTTAAATGCGTTATAGTAACTTTGCATTTTAATAGCATATGGGCATAGCTAAATATTTTAAATATTTTTTTATGTTAGGATGTGAAAAGTCATCAAAAATGTTTAGTTTGTTGGCTCTGGCAAATGAGATTGTTTAATTTATTTAATAAATAAGTTAAAATAAATAATGTGTACATTATACCTATTTATCCTTTTTTAGGTGGGGCCACTCTTTATTGAACATATTAATAATATATTTGAATTAATATTATACTGAATAATATAATTGCTAGTATCGCCATTTGTAGAATGCTGATTACTTTTAAATGAATACAGCTTGTTGTCAGAGGACTCCATGGAAAACATTTAATTATAAACTTTTCGTACGTGTGTTATGTGTTTTGGTAGCTATTATCTGTGAAACATTTAATTTAAACTACAAGGGAGTCGAAGAAGCATACGAAGAATATTGTGAGAATACCATTGTGCAATGAAAAATCAAGTTTTATGTTCTGAAATAAAACGCCATTTCTCACAGAATTCGGACTTCTAAAAGTTATCACAACATTTTTGAAAATCACAAATTTCTCACTGGAAAATTATTTGTTGAACTAGCTGTTATACCCGACGTTGCACGGGTAGAGGTGAAAAATAAGTTAATACTCAATTTAACCATTTTTTTCTTTCATTTGTGTTACATAAGATATAAAGATTACCCAGAATTTTCCATTTAATTACCCATCCTGGATATATTAATGATTAATATTAATTTTTAAAAAATACCTTTGATAAGAAGCTCAAATTAAAAAGAATACATATCTAAGTAAAAAATAATCAGTAATAATTAAAAATAAGCTACTCCAGCAAACAACAAACGATTTGCATTTTTATATAGGTCAGTTCAATTCATCTATCATTTAATCCGTTATAGAATAATAAGCTTATGTTGCTGTTACCTTTCGTTATTAAAGCACAAAATCCCGCTACTTATATTACATTAAAAATTCACAATTTAAAAAAAATGCTCTAAAATTAACAGATAATCGTCATAGTAATTTCCCGAATAAAAACATTTTTGCTCATTTGGCGAGGAAAATTTGTCGAGGAAAATATATAGCTACCATTACACCCATTCAGCTCTGGCGCAAAGACCATCGCACAGCCAACCAGCTATTAAAAAATGCTCTTTTGCACGTTCTTTGTAATAATCTGGCTAGTTTGGCAAAGTAATTGGCGAAAAAAGGAAGACATGAAACCCTAATATGCATCTGTAGTGCAACGGTCTTCAAAAAACAACATAGTTCAGTAAAAGCTTAACTATGCTTTTAAAAAATTCATAATTAAAATCATATATACACAATAAAATAATAGAATGGAGACTGGTAGGATTACGTAACTTGAAACATATCCAACTATTTTTTTCAAATTATTAATTTTGTTTCTGAAGGCAATGAACAAATATTAAATAAATTAAACATTTTCAATTTCAATTGTTTTCTAAAAAGTTTTATTTAAATATTTCTGCCTGATGGCATCACGAAAGAGAAAAAATGATCGGATTTGAGCGAAAGTGGTGTATTTTTCCCCTTAAAACGTTCGAAAACGATAGAAGGAATGGTCCGATTCGAAAAATTCTTAGCCTATGTTTGTTCTGGAGATGAGATGAATTTTTGTGCCAAATTTCGTGACGATCTGTTGCGTGGTTCTTAAGTTTTTGCGTCCTATACAAACAGACAGACAAACAGACAAACAGAAGTCGCCTTTAATGTATATAGATTACTTCAATATATCGCAGAATTGAGTAGAATTAATTGCGCACTTTGGTTAAGCAAGGACTATTGGCGTCATAATTTAGAACCACAGTCAAGTGGCGAGTCCACACCTGAGCAGGCAACAACGCAACTTATAATGGAAATTTTGGCTTATAATGGATCTTATAATGGAACTAATTGGCCATAATTGGCTACGCCTCGTAATTTAGAAAATTGGTCAAGCGACGAGTTTCTTTTTTTGGAAAAAGAATGGAATCATAAAAATAAAACACGTCTCTTGACCACTGTTCTAATTACGAGGCGTAACCAATTATGGCTAATTACAGCCAACACATCCAATTACGCCTCGTAATTTGGAACCCTGGTCAAGATACGAGTTTGTTTTTTATGATTCCATTCCTTTTCCCCCTTCTTGATTCGTAAGTGTCTCAATTTGTGATGCATTTGGATAATTCTTTCAGCTGCAAACCACTCCGAATAGCGAGCGTTATTTTATTACCACCCAGTACTTTCTAAGTTTTGTCACTATTATGGTAAGGTTAATGAAGGTGGGTTTGAAATATCATCGCACTAGAGCTACACGAGGGCTATTGGCAACGGGCGTCATAATTTAGAGCCACAGAAAAGTGGCGAGCCGACACCTGAATAGACACCCAAAGCCAGGCGACATCGTACGCAGCGTTGGGACATTGGAGAATATTTAACGTGCACTCCCTATACACGGGGTATTATTCGTCGGTCATTTTTGGTTGTTTATAGGTCAGCAGTTATTTTGGCGATGCTCGGACCCGAAACTGGAATCTTTTGCATGCAAGGCGTACGCCCTAACCGACTAAGCTCCCTAACCCCTATATGACAAATCAAAATGCATCGCTATGAAAGCCTTACAAATAATGAGGTGTGTGCTAAAAATTTACAAGCTATCCACTTTTCTTTAACAAATAAATACTTTCCTTTTCACAAAATATGCATTCATGCTGCCATCTATGAACTACCATTGTAGTTATTTTTTATTGTTAGCTTAATCATGGAGTCATAGTTGTTATGGTTTGGATGATATAACGACGCATTAGAGCTACACGACAGCTATTGACTTGTTTCAGATGTATAAAGTCCTTCGAACTTTCATTCCTGCATTTCCTCCGATTGGTACTCAATTTCATATGAAAATTATTCATCAGTTGAGGCTCGTGAAAGAATTTATTTTCATTCATCATTTCTGTTGCCACACAAGACCCAAGTTTAGTTTAATTAACATCGCAACGAGGATAGATACGACGAGGGTTAAAAATTAGAACCACAGTCGAGTGACGATACAACATTTAGATACTACAAAGTGGCAAGAAAGGGATAGGGGTTGGTAAGTAGGTAGGTTTGAATTATCGTCGCACTAGAGCTACACTAGGGCTATTAACGACGGGCGTCGTAATTTAGAGCCACAGTCAAGTGACGAGAGAATTTTAAGCAATTTAGTTACATTTTTGTATAAATGTTTTGTGTGCGACTTCAATAAGAAATATAATTATAGACCGATTTTTATCACTTTCTTTCAAAAGTCTCTTAAGAAATCTAATTTGATTTAACCCTCGATTTTTGATAAGTTGAAAATAGTTTACCAGTTACTAACAATACAATGTCTTCTAAATTATTTTTGTTCTTTTGTAAGCAAAAAGGATTGCGTTCAAATAATAACCTATATATTCATATTTTCAGCTCGCTTATTTAGTGCAGTACAAAAAATTTACGAGTGTCTGTAGGTTATGTTGAATTATCTACCCTGTACAGCTAAACGAAGGCTATTACGAGTGTCCGTAGACAGGTTAAACAGCTTTGAGAAATTTAAATTCTTATAGTGTAACATTAATTAAAATTGTATAGCTATCTTTGCATAGTTTTTGTAAAAGTTGATCCGATAAATTCGATGGAACGATTTATTTCAATCTTAACCCTTTCAGTCCCAATGACAATTTGACATCAATTTAGAAACTTTTCTGATCTATATATCGGAAATCCATTTCTGATCTATCTCGGATTTCTTATTCCGTCTATAGCCATTTATGATATTAAAAAGGACATTCAATTCTTCAAACTTTTTCTATTAAAAAATATTTTTGTTGATCCCAATAGATATAGATCCCAATAGATAGCCCTATTATTTTTTTAATTATGATCATAAATGGCATCACTGGGACTGAAGATATTGATAGTTAGACTTACGAGTATTAAAAAGAAAGCTGCAGCACAAGTTATTTGTATTCAACTATGTTATTGATTTGAATAACTTTTTTGTTCACTGGACAAGCTACAAAGTATCAAAGAGCAATTTTGCACCAAAAATTAGTGTCAAAGGCTGCCCATAATTTTATACACGTGCCTATAGGTTTCACCAAAATTCAGAATTTTAACGTGAACCAAGTTAGTCAACATTTAACACCATTATTGTAGCCAAGCAAATCGATACCAATTTTTAATGACTTTTATACTGCGGTTAACACTGCCCCGAGTGCTGACTTGAGCTCAAGGCAGTGTAACCGCGAAAATCCAAGCTGGAGCTCAAGGCAACGAACCAATCTAGTTTGGGTTTTGCTCCAAGTCAGCGCTCAAATTAGTAATCAAGGCAATGTAACCGTGGTATCACAGTGTAGAGTTAATGAAGAAAAACCACATTCAAATATAAAAAAATAATTTATTCTTTGGCAACTGTAACAGAAAGAAAAGAGGGAAAGAGAAGAGATGGTAGAAGACTTAGGGGGAAGAAAAGAAAATATCGGACCGACTCAAGCTCGTGGACTTAAAATCTGCACTTTGACCGCCGGCGACGCTTTCGAGTTCTTAACGGGTATCGCATACCCCTGTTTCCTATGAATCCTCACATGCTTGGCCAGGTGGTCCGATCGTCCGAACCTCTTACCGCAGATGGTACACTGGTACGGCTTCACGCCACTGTGGGACCTCTTGTGTCGAGCCAGCTCGTCCGACCTAGAAAACCGCCACTTGCATCCAGGCCACTGGCACACGAACGGCTTCTCGCCCGTGTGTCGCCTCAGGTGCGCGCGAAGATGCGAGTTCTTGGAATAGACTCTTGCACAACCGGCGTAAGGGCAGGGGAAGATCTTCTCCTCCTCGGGCACTGCCCTCCTGCCACCTGGGCCCCGACGCTGCCTTTGCTGGGCAGGTGCTGGCTTGGCGTTGATGGCATTGAAGCCAGCATTCGCCACACCGCCCAGATTCGAGTACCACTGCTGGCTCGCTGGAGCTGTCCTTTGGTTGTGGCCGAACCTGTAGTCCTGCTGTTGGACAGCTGGGTTGTTGTTGAAGTCGATGGGTATGTTGGCGTTAGTCTGGATGTTGGTGGCGGTGTATGGCGGGTGGTGGGAGTCCTGGCAGGAGGCTAGAGCGGGTAAGTCCACGCCTAGGACCACCAGGTCGTCGCGTTCGTGGAGTTCCGGGTAGAGCCGATCGAGGAAGGTGGTGGTATCCTGGATCTGCTCGAAGGAGGAGAAGAGGTCGAACCTGAGAAATAAATGTGATTTATTACTTCTTTGACCTCGAGAAAAATTTTATGCAGTTCATCCAAAATAAACCGAACGCCCCGAAACCCGTAAGTTTATTAAATTTCAGAGGCTAAAATGGACTGGTCACCTGGCCAAATGCATGATATTTTTTTCGCAAAAGAATTCTGACAGAGCCCATGGAACTTGAGGAAGACCCCTGCTGAAGTGGATTGACTGTCTCGAAAGAGACTTGAACCAAAAAGCTAATACCAACTGGAGAACTGTCGCCAAGAACAGACTTGAATGGAGAATCCCACCCATAGCTGTTATGTTTGGTTTGAAATATCGTCGCACTAGAGCTACACGAGGGCTATTGGCGACGGGCATCGTATTTTAGGTCCACAGTCAAGTGACGAGCCGATACCTGAATAGGCACTCAATGCACATTTAAGGGCGACATCGTACGCAGCGTTAGGACTTTGAAGGATATTTAACGTGTACTCCCTTACACACGGGGTATAATTCGGACATTTTTGGCTGCACGGGCCGTTTACAGATTGGCAGTTATTTTGACGATGCCCGGACCGGAACCTGGGACCGTTCGCATGCTATTCAAGTGCTTTACCGACTGGGCTGCACATTTAGTTCACAAGTCATTGTAAATAGTTTCAAAAAATACATTAAGATTTGTGAATCAGACAAATCACTAAACAGGAACAACATAAAACAATTTTTATATGAGAACTAGGCACTTTACATATGACCTTGCTTGCAGCTGTTTATACCAAAAAAAGCAGATTCTCATGCACGGATAACGTAAATCTTTGACAGCACGTGCAACAGCAAAAAAAAATTCAGTACTAATTATTTTAAATATTACCTGTAATCCCAAAATTATTTTTAAAGTTTGTGAAGTAATATAGCATAAAAAATCACTATTTACATTACTGTATATAAAAGAACAAGTTGTGATTAAATTTAAATACCCTACTTTCCCGTTTCATAGAAATTCTTGTTGTATAGATAAACAGAAGAAAAATTATAAAACCTACCTAATAAAGATTTTTTTTTAATCAGATGGTTAGAACAGAGCTTGAAAGTCTGTCTGGAAATGACATTTTACATTTTAAGATAACCTATAAAAAGTCTGAGCAAAGAAAAAAATTTAAAACACCACGAAGGAAATGACCCACAGACAATGTCTTTGCTGAGGAGACCGTATAATCATTCAAGGAAAATTAGCTTATCCTCTTAAAGACCCAAGCAAAATCCTACAAGTATATTCTTAATCTAAACATACTTTTCATACAAATACATGTTAAAAAGCATGTTTTACAAAGAAATTTTTTTACAAATTATGTTCAATAGTTACTAGGGACACGACTTAAACTCTAAAAATAAATTTTTTGTGCTATAAATGCAACAAAAAAGCCGTATCATTTATTTGTAGCTAACAGATCAGTTTAAATTGCTTTTTATGCAAAATGCCTTTACAATTTACTAAAAGAACTTTTGAAAAGTTTGAAAAAAATTTAAAATAATTTTTAGGAACTCCAATATCGTATTGACCCTCGTTCAACTTAATTTTTTCATATAAATAAATTACTGATGTCTGTAATCAAAGGCTAAAAACTGATATTTGGATCTTCTATCTCACCAGGTCAATTTAGAATTATCTAACATGCTAATTGTTTGTAGGTAGGTTTTAAAATATGTCCCCAAATGGGAACGCCAGGTCGGCAGAGTTTAAAGAATTGTGCGAAGATTTTTATAATTTGGTTTAGAATATGAATGTCAAGTTCCATGAACTTTTGTTACGCTAGTTTTTGGTTAAATTAATGGGACTTAACTATTTATAAAATGTCCTAACTTTACCGTAATTACATTAATTTAGAATTAAACAATGTAGTAATATAAAATTTTTAAAAATATTACTCAAATTTTAACGTTAGTTCAAAAGTAATATACGACTTTAAGAAATGGAAATCAGGATGCTATTGCTCGTTTTAATTCAACGTCAATGGAGGGATGTTATGTTTTTAATTATCGTCCTACTAGAGCTATAGGAGAGGGGGGACTTTCTAAGTCCTTATATCTTTTGAATACTAAGATTCTGATTGCTCGAAAACGTTTTAAAGATATAATTTACAAATTATTTGAGTTCATTTATGTATAAAAATAGTTTTTATCTTTCTAACTCTTTGAACAAGTAGTCAAGAATCCTTAAAAGATATACAAAAAAAATCAACCTGTACCGTAGATACTACTAAAAGCTAATAATTAATGGATATGGATAATGATAATAGATAAATGAATGGATTCACCGAGGAAGAACTCCGTTTGCAAACAATAAAACCTTACAAATTAATCATCAAACTATTAACCCTTTCAGTCCCAATGACAGTTGAGCATCATAATTTTAGATTTTTTTTTCTGATCGTCTATAGCTATTTGTGATATCAAAATGCACATCATTCGATTTTTCAAACTTTTTTTGTATTAGAAAATATTTCTTACTAATCCCAATAAATGTCAGCCCTGTTATTTTTTTTTAAGAATTATATCCTGAACCATGATGCCAAATTGTATCACTGGGACTGAAAGGGTTAATTAGAAAAGCCGAAAAAAAGTGATCATTTTTATTGCTAACAAATAAACTATACTTACATATAGAAGCATACAGAACTTTTTAATACTAATAGCAATTAACGAATTAGGTGCCGAAACAAAATTTAATATAAAGAACGGAAGTTTTATTTCTTATCTAAGGAAATGATTTGGAAACGAAAGGGAAGGAAGCAAGAAATTTGGACTTCCTCTTCATATTGCTCATTAAGTTCCAGTTATTGACCAAAAGAAACTTCTATTTTATAATGATACAAAATAATCCATGCAAAACAAATTTCCTGTGTTCAGGGATTCAATAATTAGCGGAAATCAGACTACAGTAGAACTCCAATTATTCGAATTTCTGATAAAACGAATACCGTTACTTCGGATAATTGGAGTTCTACTGTGTCCTAATGTTTTAAAATAAATCTCTTTTACAGGTGAAGAGTACAGGGGAAGAACCGCTTTATTTCTTTAGAGTCTTTCCATAATTGAGTCTGCTTGGCGGACATTGGCGACCGGAAACCGGTTTCTCTTTCGGTTCTTCATTTGCGATATAAGCGTGTGTCGTATCCAATTATTTCTGGCGTGAATCAGGGTTGCCGCTAAATATAAACAAAGCGACTGACCGGTTTCTTTACGCCAGTTTAGGCTATTTCTCGCTATTATCCCAAAAGAGGCTCTTAAGGAAATCCTACGAAATAAAGCATTCTTCCCCTGTACTCTTCATTTCTTTTACTACTATCAAGGCGAAAATCGACTAAACTAGCGTCTCCAGTAGCAAGTTAGGGTTAGTTTTGTTTGAATAATCGTCTTACCAGAGCTACACAAGGGGTATTGGCGACGGTCGTCATATTTTACAACCACATTCAAGTGACGAGCCGACACCCAAGTAGGCGCCCAACGCAACAATTAAGGACGACATCATACGCAGCGTTAGGACTTAAGGATATTTTACGTGCACTCCCTAAATACTATATTCGACTTATTCGTCGGACATTTTGGCTGGTCGGCAGTTATTTTAGCGATGCCCGTACCCGAACCTGGGACCTTCCGCATGCTTGGCTAATGTCTAACCGACTTGGCTTCCCAGCATCTAGTAGCAAGTTGGTAATTGAAGAGCTTAGTGGAAGAACGTGCCGTGACATTTTTGAAAAAAATTGAAGTTTCTGTAACAATAAACATGTTATCGTCTCTTTAAAATATAACAAGTGTCCCCTTTTACATAAGTTTTAAGTTAAGTATATTTTTTAGTGTTTGGATATGCTCCATTTTTAATAGAAATAATTGCAAAATTAAATACTTTAACTCTCATTTTCTTTATTTCATCTTTTTAGCACTTAGCACGTTATTCCACCAAGCTCTTCGATTCTTAACCTCAAACCCAAGATGGCAAAAATTTGGTTAAACTAAATAATCGTGGCTGCCGGATTTTGCGTCTTCAAAAATATTTTTAAGTCGAATGACAACAAACCCCGGCGCGTACCGAAACAACCAATGAATGACCGCAGTATGAGGAACGTGACATAAGACACTTTCCCATTGCTTATTTCGCCGAAGGTTGCCATAATACCAATAAGTCGGGGTTCCCAGATTTGGCGTAAAATATCCGGCCACGATTCTTTAGTTTAACCCAAAATTTAATCAAGTATATAATGGATCAGATAGTAGACGCAGGTAAACGGAAACCTTTTACTTTATCTGGTGACCCAATTATGGATTAATAGTTACTACTACCACACATTTTTAAAATGATTGAATAACAAGTACGCATCAGAAAGCTTTTACCTTCAAATTTACAATCCCAGCTTTTGAGAATTAGCATTGTCTACATTACAATTGGTATTGATAATCAAATTACAATTGGTGGCTTAGATAATAAGTTTGTAGGAACAAAAATAGACTGGATAAAATACAGAAAGATAAATGTTTTAACAATATAACTAGAAAGTTCAAGTTAATTCGAAACATCACGATTCATATTCAATCGAATATTGAAGGAAAATGGTTTATCAGTACTAGTGTTCCATCCCAACTACTTAAATATTTTGGTCCAATTTGAAGTTCAAATTACGGCTGTCAACCATATAAATAAAATATTACGTCTCCATTTAATATCCCCAAACTCGACGAACCGAATAAGCCCGTCTAGCCTGACTTAGCCTAACTATTTTCTAGGAAATTGCTAAAAATCTGATCCCCCCAATCTATATAACTTTCCGCCAATTATTACACGAGATTGTCCTGTGTTTAAATATATAATTAATTTGTTCATATTGATTCCCTATGATGATAGTCTCGGAAACTATGGAAGCACAAGAGATGCCAACGATCTATAAATATGCAAATTATATGTCTGCGAAAATGTGGGGATTTGATCCATTTTATACCTCAACATTGAAATAGGCTCAAAATGGAAGGTGGACTATAGTTATATTCATAGTTTCCTTGCACAGAAGCCACTACCATGGGCGGAGCTATAAAACGATTGGGAAAATCAGATGAAGACAAAATAAAACGGCTGAAATTTGCTCTCCACCCGATTGCTCCGCTCGTTTTATAGCTCAGCCCATGGTAGTGGCTTCTGTGCAAGGTAACTATGAGTTTAACTTGGTCCACCTGTTAATGTTATCAAGCGACAGAAAATAGAACTAATCGTTGCTGGACTTGAGACAAAAGATCCAGGTGGACAGCCAATACTGTCCTCGAAGTTAGGGTTTTATTGAAATAATTAGTTAAAAAATGCACTACTTTAGTGTTGTAATATTAACTTTATTATATGGTACTAAATACAGCAAAGGTCAATTTAACTTAACATGAAAAACTCTAAGAGAGTGGACATCTATTTCAGTTCAATATTTTATTCTGTTGACCACCATAAAAACTAGCAAAATACAATTTAATTTCACGATACTGAATATATAATTATATCCTAATCGTAATCTGAGGTGGTCAGGTAAACTGCAGTATATACACTCGTAAAACAAAAGAGTGAAATCCACTCCAAAAAGGAAAAGTGCATATTCGACACTGGAAAGAAGTGAAAATTAGCTTTTAAATCGCTTCTAATCGCCTTAAAATCGCTCGTTTGTTGTCGAGATTGCTGGAGGTTAAACAAAACGTGTGAAGTCCACTCCTATAGGTAAAGCATTCGACAGCAAAAGGAGTGAAAATTAACCAAGACTGAGTTAAAATCGCTCGTTTGTTTTAAGAGTGTAGATAAAAAACTTGGACCTTTGTTGCGAGCACTCAATAACTAACCTAAGATAATTGATTTGAGGACGAAAATTGTCCAATTTATTATTGAGGATACTGCAGTTTACCTGCTCTTTATGTACAGTAATTATGATTATTAGATTACACATTGACCCCTGTCGATGTCGTCAAGGGGTAAAGAGCACAACCCATCGCTGCTGGAGTTGGACAGACAGAAGGAGCAGCAGACGGACAGTCGACTGTCCTCGCACTCGCAGTGTAGGCTGTAGCCTAGAGCTTCGAATGTTTGGGGGCGGCAAATTTTACGCCAGTTTAATAAAAAAAAAACTGATTTTCTATTTCTACATTTTCTAATTATATTGTATCTCAAATAAACCCTTTTTCTCTAAGATACTGATAATTTTAAACAGCATATACCACCCTATTTTGCAACTAACCATCTACATCTTTTCCCGAAGTGGGAGAATACTGTTTCAGGGGCGGCAAATCGATCGAAGCCTACAGGCGGCATGTCTTTAAATCCAGCCCTGACGAACATAGAATTATACCCATTATAAAAAATTATCGTATTATTAGATCACTAATTCACCCCACCCACCTGTCGATGTCGTCAAGGGGTAAAGAGCACAGCCCATCGCTGCTGGAGTTGGACAGACAGAAGGAGCAGACGGACAGTCTACTGCCCTCGCACTCACAGTGCGGGCTCTAGCCCAAAACAGTTACAAAATATTCCAGTTTTAAATTGATTTTCTTATGGACTGAATCGAACCAAAGTCGAACCTTCTTAAGGTGATGAATTGATGGGAGCAGCAATAAATTTTAATTTAATATTTTATTCTGTTAACCGTCGTAAAAAAAAAAGTTCACATTGTAACGAACATGTAACTATTATATCTATTACGTAATTACGAGGATCATTAGATCATTCGTCACCCACCTGTCGATATCATCAAGGGGCAACCCATCAGTGCTAGAGTTTGATGGACAAAAGGAGCAGACAGTCGGTTGTTCTCACACCAACAGTGCGGGCTACAGCTGGTCTCATTTATTAAGGTAAATGATTAAAATAAAAGTTGCGCACTGCTTTTCTTCCACGGTACAATATAGAGCAAAAGGCGAGCCTTCTTAACACGATGGGATCGGCAATGCATTTTTATTCAATGTTTTATCCAGTTAACTGTCAGACAAAAGTAGGGTAGACTGACCAGTGGGTGAACAGGCTCCAGTGAATGAACATTTGGTAATTATAATTAAAAAATAAATTTTGAAAATCATTCCACCAGATAGATTGGCAACATTGACTTCCTCCCATCTACTAGGAAGCTATCTGACATGTTGTTGGTTACCCTGGTAATTATGTCCTGGTGTTTATTCACTGGCGATCGCAGCGCCTTAAACGTTCATTCACTGGTTAGTCTACCCTATATCTTTTATATGATTGGAGCATTATTAGATTACTCCTTATTGACCCACCTGTCGATGTCGTCAAGGGGTAAAGAGCACAACCCGTCGCTGCTGGAGTTGGACAGACAGAAGGAGCAGACGGACAGTCGACTGTCCTCGCACTCACAGTGCGGGCTCCAACCGGGAGGGTTCTCGTGCAAGTAGGCGTCCAAGTCTTCGAAAGAGTCGTCCACCAGCCAGGGTACAGAGTCCACGGAGTCGTCGTCCGAACTGTGGGCTACCTATTGGAAAATACTGTACGTTAGTGTTTTATTGTGTAGGTTGCGGTAACACCTACTTAAGACTGTTAAGAATTTTTTGGGGGGAATTTTATTATGCACACCCTACTATATTTTGCCCGGTAAAAAAAAAAAGTGTCCCTTCCCCGCTCTTACAGCGAACCTTTTCACAAGGGACGAGTGACACTATACGACTTTCAATTATCACTCAATAATGTTGTTGGCGTGTGCCTCCAGGCCGTAGCCTGGAAGACAAGAGGGTTGCAGTAGCATCCGTTGGCACAAGGCTTCACTCAATAAATAAATTTATTTAAAGGTAAATATATTCTCTAAAATTTAATTGCAATGAATTTAAAACACAATTATCCTTTGCACACGCTCGACTTGATTAAATACCTTATTATAACTGCCAACCCCGACAGGTATTAGGAGCTCGTGCACCACATTCAAGAGTGTAAAGTCCGTAGTCTTTTACTTCAAGCTTCAGAGGTTTCAGACAGTCCATCAGAAGGACAAATGTTTAAAAACCTTTTTTGGAATCAACCACGGCCAACTTCAACAACAAGGAAAGAGAAGCTTTCCCAAACTGAGCGTTGACTGAATTTTTGACGCCACTGTTCCGAGTTCCGAAGATCGAGAAACTAGTTGGGACGCATTAGGAACCCTAAAAATGTAGTTAGTCGTGAACGAGTTATTCTGAACAGGTTTCGAGTCTGGTTGTCTTCGAACAACGTCTCGGAATTGTCAAAATTTCCGTCCCCGACCGTGTTTGGGAGAGCTTTGACCTTAGCTGAGTAGGCCGTGAATCAGCACCTTTCGAAACGTGTAGAACAAGCAAAATCTCCTTTTCGACCAAATCACAATAATTTACCTTATAGTTAATTGAAGGTAAATATTGAATATACAGCAAACAAAAATTATATTTCGAACCAGGAAACTGTTATACCTTGCAGTCGACGAGTGTGCCGGTGAGGAAGTCCATGCCGGACAGGTCGCTCTTCCACGCGGGCATGGTCGCGGCGGGTGGATGATCTACTGCTGGTCACTCATGATGGCGGATGGGTCTGGGCGCAGAAATGATAGACTGTTAGTAACCCATGGGGTGGGGTAAATAATAATATAATATAACAATAAGATAATATAATATATAATAATCTCCAAACTGTAGTCTTTTCTATGTTAATCCGATGGAAGCTACACGAGGGCTATTGGCGACGGGCATTATAATTTAGAACCACATTCAAGTGAGGAGCCGACACCCGAGTAGACACCCAACGCAACCGTTGAGGGCAATATCGTACGCAGCGCTGTGACTTCAGAGCCTATTTAACGTGCACTCCACACGGTATTATTCGTAAGGCATTTTTTGGGCTGCACGAGCTGTTTATAGGTCGGCAGTTATTTTGGCGACAACAGAAGGTGTAGGTATAATCAAGCCCGAATCCCGTAAGCCATAGTCAGATTCAACCCTGTGATGCATGAATTTTCTTTTCTTCCCGAAAAAAATATATTTGTATCTTTAATACTCATACATTAATGGAAAAATTCCAAAAAAAATTAACTGCTTGGCATTCAAATAATTTCAATTTTAAAATTTTCACCATATGGGAAAACCAACTTCAAAATTCCCATTTTGATAAGAATGATTAGAAAACTACTAAATATATTTTAAAATAACCCTCTTGAACTATAATTATTTTTCGAAACAATTTATTTGTATTTAGTACTAATATTATACTTTGAATACTACCAAAGACGGAACTTTCAAAACTGTTAATAACTTCACTCTTTAATTTTGAATACACTTTTACTACTCTAATCTATGAGGGTTATTAGTAACTAAAACTTCAAAATATGTTACTTGTTGCCGTATGGCAACAGGTATGCATTAGAGGGGTAACTGTTCACTAAAAGGCGAGTGTTAGTCAGAAAGTGATTATGGGGGGGAGGGGGACTTCATACAAGAACTCATGAGCTTTTATAAAAAAAAATTGTCATAAAGAACCATGGGGACACCGGAACCAGATTTTTCTCCCTTTTTTTTCAAATAATCTCTTCTTCCAGAAAAACGACCGAAAGCTTTTTCAAATAACAGCGGTATCAAAATCCCAAAATCAAATTCCATTTTACTAGTAAAGTAGTATTTATTTATCCAAATTCCAGTTCAAGTTCGAAAAGATCCTATTTCTGGTTCTACATTTCGCGTAACCACCTTCCCAGAAAAATTAGAAATTGCTAATTTTTATTAAAAGTATCTATTATTAAAGGGTATTTTTTTAAATTGATAGAAAACACGGCTAATTCAGTATTGTACTAATTAAAAATTTAAAATATTAAAAAAAATTTAGTGGCATTGAATCTCTAACTCAAAAATTTCCTAGTTTAAGATTTATGTGTTGCGGATATGAAGAAATTTTAAAAATAAGATATTAGTACAGGGTGGCGCAAATACAAGTGGCCCGTCTATGGAGATATGAATACCATAGAAATGCTGCCAATTCATAAACCAATGCAAAAAAAGGTTTTCCATGTGAAACCATTAATCGTTTCAATATTAAGCCCAAACAGACGTATGGCGAATTAACTATGCTATCTTCACCTATGCACTGATCTACACTCTTAAAGCAAAAGAGTGAAATCCACTCTAGTTGGAGAAGTGCATTTTCGACACTGGAAAGGAGTGAATATTAACTCAGACTGAGTTAAAATCAATCGTTTGGAGTGATCCTGTTGGAGGTTTAATACACAAATGATCCACTCCTTTCGGAGAAGTGCATTTTCAAGACTGGAGGAGTGAAAAATACTCAGATTGAGTTGAAATCGCTCGTTCGTTTTAAGAGTGTATGCCATCTTCACCTGTGCACTGATCTAACCAACTCACGGACCACTTTTATTTGCGCACCCTGTACTACCAAAATAAAATTGAAATACAACTTACAAATGAAAACTTTGCATCTTACACTTAACCATTTAAATTCTATCTAAAGTTTAACCAACCACGCTTATCTCTTATAGAATTTGAGCCTATCGTTCACAAACTGATTGGAGTATAAATACACCAGAAAAAATTTAGATTTATTTATATTTTTATTTTTTAAATAGGAGATGGCGTGAACTGGTGCTTCAACAAAAATTTGCAATTAACACGTATAATACCCATTATATGGGCAAATATTTCCGCCATCTTTCTTTGAAACAGCATTATGTAATGGGGAAATTTGAATGAATGAAATCTTTTGTAACCTTGCGATATTTTATTGCTTCTTTCAAAGAATTATTTCATGGCGCGCGAGATGTTTAAATTATTCTAATTACTTCAAATATATAAACTTTGTTTCCGACATCCATGAAAAACTGTTAAAAGTTGGGAGTTAGATGTTTAAAGTTGTTTTATTATTCGATTTCCCTGGGGGAAAAAACTTAAAATGTATTTTGTGAGGTTTTAGATATGCTAACCGATCGCTCTAAACAATTCAATAAATTGTGCAATGGAAGTAGTTTTTAAAGCACGACTTATTTTACCCCACTACTGACCTATTTTACCCCACCCCATGGGGGAAAAAAAAGGTCAAAAACATCCCTTTTTCAAACACATTTATCAATATCAAACTCTATTTCAGAGAAATCTCACTTTAAATGTTATAAACTTTCGTTTACATTTCCTAAATATTTTTATACAGGTTGAATTGATATTTTTTATTGCTTTGGAGGTGCAAATGTATCTGAAATGCAAAGTATGCTGTTTTTTTTACCTATTTTACCCCACCTGACCCTAATTCATTCGTGGCTCTGGCGAGAAAAAACGACTGGTAAAATTTATCATTTGTTCAAAAATGTAATTACTTAATAGCTACTGTTTAAATTGTGTTATATTTTTAACATCATACTAATAAAGAGAAATATATTTTTTAAGGCAACTTTAATTTTACTAGTTATGAAAAGTTTATTTCTTGCTCAAGTTAAAACCGAACCTGGGACCTTTCGAGGCGAGTGCCAAACCGGCTGGGCTCCCCAGCCCCTGAAAAGTATGAGGACTCGTGTTGTAAATTGCATTCGAAATTCATGCAATTTCCACTTTATGTCAAAACCAAATATCCTTCAGTATAAAATTTATATAAAGCGCAAAGTTTGATGTGAATTTATTAATACAAGTCTGGAAGAGATGTGGATAAAAGCCAAATTCCCGAAATTGTGCCGTAAAGCGTTGGTACAGCACCTTTATATGAAAGCTAGAGTGACAGCTAGCGTTTGAACTAAGTTTACATAGAACCCAGGTAAACAAGACCGAACATTACGAACGAAACTTTAGTTTTGATGTCGAATACATGACACGCGCATAGAGGTGACAAGTTTTAATATTAACTTTTCATTGAGTGGTTTCGGATGTTCACTCAAATTTGACTCTAATCCTTCTAACCTTTTCATTACAGCCAGGGGAGGGAAATTCCACTTAAGGCTAAAAACTTATGCACATTTCATTGAGTTTACATGGCATATAACATTAGTTGTTATTTGGCTATTGCCAATTAGACCTAAACTTGTAAATACTTCTAAGGTAGTAGAAGAAATAAAACCAACTTTAGGAAAAGTACTCCTAAACCGGCAACATCAAAAAAGTTTAATGTTTGCTGATTATTAACTTTCTTACAAATCCTTCAAAATTTCTGCAAATTGCACCAACACTTTATGTTTTCAATAAATTTAGTATATACTCTCAATGTGCTTTAATGAATGTAGACTTTTAACTGGTTTTTCCACACAAAAAATGAGTTTTCTTCCACTAAACCTCTAAAATTTCTCCAAAACTAACCTGAATTTTACCGTAATTTCCCGTAATTAGTTTTGTTTGGAACATGGTATTGACCTCCAACTAGTCGATATGTTATAAGATTTTTTAAAAAATAATTTTTAGACTAAAATAAAAATTCTTATATTTAAATTAAATGGAATTTATTTTCCAAAACTAAGTATTTTAAAGTTTATTGAAATTTTCAAATTTTGAATGCTGCAAAATGTGTTAATTATCACAACAATTATAGTTTTGTATAGTTTTGTTTAACCACTAATGATTTTAATGGGAGGTCGGTAAATTTAAAATTAACCAAGTCCTCGAAAGTTGTATGTATGCAGGGCCTGGTTTAAAGATTTGCCGCCAGACATAGTTTTCTTGATTTTTTTTCTTTCTACACATTAGAATCATCTACGTACTCTTAATTGAAAGCGAAATAGGTGAATTTTTTAAACTGTTCTAATATTTGTCTTTCAACTTCTAAATCTGGAGGAGACGGTGTAATTGCCCTCGCAGCACCATGTTTGCTACTAAATATTAGTACTATATGCGTTTACGATGAACACACCAATGTAAATTTTTTCTTTCGTAAAAATATTAGTAACTTTATAATAATTTTTTATGCCGAATGTCGCTTCAATTGTTCGTGAAATTTGCCGCTCTAGGCTACAGCCTACTTAGAAATCCGGCTCTGTATGTATACCTCAATATTGCTTGAGTTTCATGATTATTCTCACTATATATATTTACATAAATTCCACCACAAATAAATAACCAACTTACATTTTCAATGATCAGATCTACAAGAATAGACTTCCATATTCACAACATGAGGAGCACCTTCCAGAACTAAAATCTTTGTTTACACAACAGAGGGGAAGCCGGTATTTCCTCAAAACCCGAGAATTCATCTGCAAATAAAAAACCATCCCTTAGAAACATGTAACTTATTAAACAAATCTCTGTATCTAATCAGTTTTGATGAATACAAAAAACAATGGTCCAAAGCATATGCGGTACTCTAATATCATTGAACGACGTGCTTATCACTTATGCACGAAGAATAGGAACTAGGGATGGAAAACCAGAAAAGGTTAAACCGATAAAAACCGGTTATGCTGAATAGGTTAAAATCCGAATCAATTTTTATCTAAAACTGGCATTTTTTTTCTTTAAAACTGCGTAAGGTTTATTTTTATGTTTTAACCTCCAATTTTAAAAAATATTCTAAAAAACTGAAGTTATTTTTCATTTGTTTTCAAAATTAAATTTCTGTTATGGTTTTATTTCTAATCCTAGATTTTCAAATAAATTTCCTTTTTTAAAATTAGGTTTGTTTTTAAGGTTAAATAAGTTTCTGTTATAATATTTCGCTTCATATAACTTCTCTCCAGGTTTTATTTTTTTTAACCTTCTGATCGTACGACCCGTTTTTTTTTTCTCTCTAACTTATGATTTTCCACAAATAGCAAGAATTTATTTTTAATAACAATTTTATTAAGATTCTAATTTTTTCAGGAAAAAAGATTTCAAGATCTCATTTTCAAAAATTAACTTGAATTTTTACACTAATGTTTTTAGAAAGTTGTTTAATTTAGAAACAAATTAAATTTGAAGTTTGAATAGCTAAACGGGTAACCTTATACATTTTCGGTCATTTCCAGGACATTTAGAAGGTAAAAGATCTGGAACCGGTAATTTAAATAAGCGGTTTTTAGCAACGGTTTAACCTTTACAGGAAACACCGAAAATTAATTGGTTTATCAAAACCGCACATCCCTAATAGAAATTGGATATTCTCGGGGGCCAGATAAAAAACACTTGGCCCAATGTCGATTCAACAATGACAAGACGATATGATAACGATTCTATTTATCGATTATCAAAAAAAAGCGAAAAATACATCGGGGGTTTCATAGAACGGGGGGTTTTTGTAATAATAAATCCAATCTTTTCTATCAGTTCGAAAGAATTAATTCCGCACTTGAAAATGAACAATTGCCATTGTTAATCGGGCTACCAAATTCCACCGTACAATGGAAATTCTTATTGGTTAGCGCTATCGTGGTTTGTTCATAGTACACTGATACTATTCGTATGGTATTATCTGATTAGTTAAAGCACCCTTTTAACATTGAGTTTGTTTACAACATAAATATGCAGTAAAATAACTAATTCATAATTGAATAGTTAAAGCTGGTCTTTGAAGTCTCGTTTTAGATACCTTAAAACCAGTACTTGCAAACGGTAAAAAATAAGTATGAAAAAGGGAGAAACAAAGAGGGTTCAAGGTTAGATTAGTATGTTCATTGACAAAAAAAAATATCGGTTGTTTCATATGTCACTTCGTTCTTCCAATAAGCTCTTCAATTGTTGGTTTACTTTTTTATTTACAACTCTGACTGCACTCCTTGCCAACCTAAGTTGGGTAAATAAAAATATGCTATAGAGAGGATTCTTCCGCGGATGTGAGGAGTTTTATAAATTATTCGTGAATCCATCCATAAAACATGTTTAAACCATTAATTTCGTTTAAGGTCTAACAGATTTCAATATTATTCGAGAAAAATTGACAATTTTATATGAATGAAAAGTGTATTTTGGTTAAATTTTATTCAGATTATTTTGTATGTAAATATTTCTTTCTTTACAAGAGTTTCCAACTTACGGACCAATCGCGCTTTTCCCTCTGCCTTTTCACCCTTTGTTTTTACCCAAGTTAGGTTGGCAAGGAGTGTAAAGCATTATTCAATAATAATGAATTGAAATTTAAGAGAAACTCTTATGTAAACATAATTAAGGATTTGAGTTCCTATCAAGCGAGCTAACGCTATAGCTGTTTGCAGTTTTAAATTAATTTCCCTTGAATACTAGATTGGAAGTGTTTAATATTCTGTATGTACGTCTCCTGATCTTTATTTCATTTAAGTTTTAAAAAAATAAAAGACAATTTTCAATTGCCACTCAATTGATCAATACATTTAAAAGTAATTAGGTACAGCTGTGGAAATAAAAAAGTACCCACTTGAGGTTATTTCATCCGTTAGTCAACCTATAGAATCGGACCTTTTTGAGATTGTGTGCAATTAACATTCTGAGTTAATTGCACGATACAAAATTTGCATAAGGGGCCGCCTTCATATTAAAAATATTACGATCTTTGAAATTTCCAATAGCAACACCCAATTTTAATAACTTAGAAATGTTAAGCACTCTTGAAAACCCTTAAATCTAAGTTTTTGTTACATTTGGATGAATATTTGACGAGTTATTCAATCGAATCACTTGTGGACTTTTGGGGACCATCTCTAAAATGACAAGAGGGCATGCATGCAAAGCCGTCTTTATTTATCAATTACACACGTAATCTTATACACAGTCCCCTAAAGGGCAATTAAAAAGTATTTTGTGATTTACTCAGAAAATTATAAATAAAATTTTTTAAAAATTGGGATTTCGCTTAAACTTCTTGTCTTAAATTTATTTCTTTAAAAATATTAAGGGGTTTCTATTCATATTTTTTTAAAAAATTAATATAATAATTATTTAAAAATATAAAAATTGTTTTAAATACCCCAATATTGAATGCATTTTGTTTGTGTTATTATAATTTCTTTTTAGTAAAAAATTCGTTTCATTATCTTAATTTTTTATAGATCGGGATAGTTTTTTATGTGCAACTCATTTAACATTATGGGACCTAAACTTTGCACGTCTCTAACTCCCCTAATAATGCTTAAAAACTAACAAAATTTGGCATTTCGTATTAACATAGGTCAGAGATTTGAAATATGGATTCAAAAAGGGGTGTTGCTATTGGAAATTTTTAAGTTAGTAACATTTTTAATATGAAGATGGCCCCTTATGAAAATTTTGTGTCATGCAATTAACTCAGAATGTTAATTGTTCACAATGTCAAAAAGGTCCGATTCTATAGGGTGACTAACGGATAAAATAACCTCAAGTGGGTACTTTTATTTCCACAGCTGTACCCCTACAAAGATAATTTCAATAACTTTAAAACCCACAAAGTCGATAGGACCTACCATTTTAGCATGCGAGATTTTCTCGAAGTTTATAAAGCCCTACAAGTACTAGGAACTCGTGTACCAAATTCAAATTCCGTAACTCTTGTAGCCCGAGCTGTAGAGTGGTTTCAAACAAACGGACCCACGTTCGAAAACCAGTATTTTAGAATCAGGACCATCCAAAACTTAAAAGAAAATACAGAATCTATTTTCGATTTTCTACTCCAAAATAATACTTCCATTTCCTTATATTTAATGTTTCGTATAAAAAAGTTTTTTTAATAAGTTTTATCAAAAAACTCATGGTTAGTTTTAATTACATTAGCAACCTTATTTGAATAAATTATTCAGCAATTATGGATTAAAATTTTGAATAAACATTTATATAAACAAAAATTAAAGTATCCTCTAAACAACCTGGATGCTACTGATGTTGGCATTTTTAAATAAATTTACCATAAATACTAAATTAGAAGTGTTTAGTACTCTGTAAGCATGGCTCTTGATCCTTATCTAGAAAAAAAGCCGATTACCGTGTTACAATACCAGGAAATATGCCATTTCTCTCCGAAAATACAGAAATCCAGTTGCTTATTGTCAATATAACAGGTTCCGTCAGTAAAAATAAAAAGGTCTTAACTAACATAGCCAATTAGAGTCAGAGATCAATGCCATTCCAAGCGGATTGCGAAAACTAATGGACCTCTCTAACACACTTGCATAAAAGTTGTTTTTCGGGAAGTTACGTTTACTCAATGAACATCAATACAGTCAGTTATTCTTTTCATTCATAAAAAAGAAATACCCGGAAAAGAAACCTCGTATTGAATGGCGTGAGTAAGCAATGTGTATGGATTTAACTTAGCATGATAAAAAAAAAGTGATCAGCTTTACGTTCGCACGGAAGCTGTACAGTTGCTTGTTTACCCTACATCTAAAATTAACCCTTTCAGTCCCAAAAATTAACTACACTACAGAAACATCTGATATTCACAAAATAAGCTTATTTTAGGTCAAATATAAGAATTCTATAAGAAAAAAAACCCATTTACATTTTTATATGGTTTTTGAAACAATGCCAAAATTCTTTAACTGTTTAAAACAATAAAATAAAAATATATATATTACCTAAAAACATTTCGAGTTATATATTTTAAGGTATCTGACAATATTATTAAAAAAAATTAGTAATTATTTTAACCGAAATAATTTAAATTGTGTTCTAAATATGTGGAACTGAAATGAACTTATCAAAAATCAGGAGAAACGCTTGTTGACTATTTTATAAATAAAAAAAGTAGTAGTTCTGACTTCTATTGAGATTAAAGTAAAATTTTGTCTGATAGAACAAAGTGTGAAGAATCGAATGATGTGTGTTTGCATGTCATAGCGGGACATAAGCATTTTGAAAAAAATATTGAAAGTGATGATGCCAAATGGCATCACTGGGACTGAAAGGGCTAATGTATACAGTAAAGTGTTTTTTACAACCAAAAAAAAACTAATTGTGTGCCGGAAGTATACCGTATAATTTACAGAAAATCTGTTTATTTTATACGAACAATAATTTTAACGAAAAAAATAATTTAGAGACTATTAACTTTAACAAGTTTCCCCTTTTTCAAAAACTTTAAGTGTAGTATATTTTTTTAAGGTTTGCAAGTACCGTTTTAAATAGTTGCAAGTAGTGTTTTTATCACATCCGAGTGCAAAAGAAAAACTATAAAGCTCATTTTCTCGTTTTCACCTTTTTGTCACTTAACACGCTCTAGCACTAAGCTATTCAATTAACATAAGCAAAGAGGGAGAGGTTAGGTTGCACATCGTCGCACTAGAGCTACGCGCAGACTTATGGTGATAGTTGCAATTTTCAACCACAGTCAGATGAAGAGCTTATACCCGAACAAGCACCCAAAGTTTTTAAAGCTGACATAGTTCACGACGTCGGGACTTGAGCATATTTAACGTTCACTCCCACTTCACTGACACTATTCAGACTTTAGGCTGCGCAAACAGTTTATTCAAATGTCCGGACTCTAATCCGGGCGTCGGAACCTTTCGTATACAAGGCAAGCTCCTTACCAACTGGGCTACCCATCCCCTTTGAGTAGGGAAACCAATCAGTAAAAAGTAAAAGTTTAAACAATTTTACTAGACAAGGTTTACAATTATTGAGGATATACCCATGTAACAGTGGATATATAAAGCTCGTCTAGTTAATTTTTGGTTTAGAAAAAATACGCGGCTGAATGCAGATCTAGAATCATCTATAATTGAGCTCATTTTAAGTTATGGTAGTTCATAATGATCCTGATAACAGGTTAAAATTAAGACATGATTTATTTTAATTAACTATTACATTCTTAATAGTAAAAATTTCTTTTCGTAACTTTACCTGTTTGATAGCTGTCAGGAAGAGACATAATAAACAAGTTTCACGAATTGTTTATTGAATAGAATTTATCTATAAACAATTGTATTTGATTAATTATTAATTCCAATTCATTGATTAATTAATATTTCTAATTACTATCTATTTTGAATTATTATTATACTACAATAGAGTGTCGTTTATCCGAATCCCGGTTATCCGAAATTCGGTTTCACCAAAAGGCTCGGGAATATTTTTTGTTAGAATATGAAATATATACGCATAAATAAAATACATAAAATAACGTACTTAAAGTTGATTTATTTCTCAAAATATGCAGTAATTTTTTTTTGGTGCTCAATTTTGGTCCCGTACCTTTCGGATAAGCGTGACTCTATGTATCTATTTTTAATTATTATTTCTGAATTTATTATTAATTTGCTTAATTGCCATTGTTATTAACTATAATAAAGGCACCGAATATTTTATTATAAGGGCTCTAATACCATTGAACCTCAATACCATTAAACTTCTACTTTATCAGCCACAGTTCATCTTCATGAAAACCGATGAAACATTTAATAGTTTACTCAGCTGTAGTGCATCGTTTCGAATTGTTTGATCAGTTTTTCGACATTGTTTTGCTCCAAGAGATTTATTTTCATCGAAAGGACAAAAAAGCGAGGTCACCAAACATATGTGCATGCGGATTTTCCTTTAGTTTCCAAATTGTGTTAGAAAGTCAGTATTCGATAGTTTTTTAAGCAAATTTACTTCAGTTTAAGAAATATTAAACTTTCCTTTTTTTCTACACGCCCGCCGAAGCTAACAATTAACACTTCACACTAATTTTTTTAAATACAAATTTAAAAAATAAAATTTGAAATATAAAGAATTCATAATTAACTCCTACAGAAATATAGTTTAAACAAATTAAGGAAATTAATTTTGTACTACTCGTCGTACGTGAAAAATGTTTGGTGGTACGCTTGAGTGATGGGAGCATCATTGTTAAGAGTTACTTGTGTGAGCAGGGCCTGCTCTTCCATAAGGCCTGTTAGGCCCGGGCCTAGGGCCCCCAAATTTTAGGGGCCCCTAAATTTAAGTTTCTATTGAATTAAATGCCGTAAATCCCCAAAATATCATAAAACTAAAAAAATTCTAATACTTCACTTTTTTTTCTGGTTATGAATGAGAAATCGGCCTATGGGGATATTTTTTATCGATATTTGTAAGGCAGCCAATAAAATCGTAGCAAAATTTGATACACAGGTCAATATTGCACCATCATTTTGGAAATCATACAAAACATTTTCCGTAAAGGGGTCCCCAAAATAGGTTAGTATCTATAGTCCGGATTTTCCTAGAGCAGGCCCTGTGTGTAAGTGGATTTTCAGAGCTGTTGTACACAAAATATAAACATAAACGCAGAACAAGTGTTGCAGAAGACATAAGAGTGAAGATAAGTTCCATTACTCCAGTTGATATTTTAATCACAGGCAACAAGTTTCACTTTAAAGACGTAAAAATATATTTTGTATGATGATTGTTTTTTTGCTGGGCTTGTACCATTTTTTATTTGTATGTCTTTAGATCGAAATATAATTAATAAAACTGTAAATTATTACTATTTTAATCATTTTATTTCTCTTATTATAAGCACGTAATAATAAACAATCATCTAACCATTAAATATGAAGTTTCTCAGAAATTTAATTCAAAAAGCCTTTGAGCATTTTTAGACGAGTAAATATATACGTTTATTGAAATATTTAGGTTTGGTGGTAAGCCAAAACTTGAAAGTCAAGTGGTACGCAAAAATGTTGGGAACCCCTGCCTTAGATGGTTAAAACTCTTCAAATAAGTACAGTTTCTAAAAACAAAGGCGTAAAATAGAACAGAAAGTTGTTGTTCTTTCTGGTGCTTCCTTTTCTGCATAATTCGTATGATTTGTAAATGATAGCCAAACAAACAGAAACCGCAGAAAGCTGCAACCAGTCAATTAGTATTCAGGTTCGTAGAAAATAGTAACTTTGCTCTTAATCACAAGGCCCGTAATCACTTGATTCAACATCAGGAGATTATGATACTGTGCTGCAGAATCTGATCGCGACAGTCACATTTACAAGTTTCAAAATACTATAAATGGTATAAGTCTAGAAACTTATTTACTCCAAGAACTTAAATTTTTTGCTATTTTATTTTTCAAAAGATATACTTAAGGCAACCCGGAATCAAAAATGTATTAAAAAATCGATTTTAAGACTTACATTTTCTAATAGCCCCGTTTCTTTTTAAAATGATATACAACACATTACAATCAGTGCATTAGAAGTAATATTTTTTTGCGATTTCGCGAAAGACACTTTATTTTTAACCCTTTCCTAACTGAAACGCCCGAACAACTAGGTAGTCGATAATGTTATTCCTATCAAATATTACGAGGAAGCAAAAATCCTTCGTAGCGAAAAAGTTAAAGTAAGAAAAGTTGAACTCTGAAGCCAATTTTCTCAAAACTAAGTTTTTGAATGTTCGAATTCACTTTTCTCAGGAACTACTATAAGAGAAATCGACAAAATTTAAAAAGTGACGTTCATAGATATGTGCCTAACACATAGACATGGGGTTTAAGCAAAAACTGTTTAACAAAAGTTAGAGAAATTTAAAGGGAAAGTGTTTTTGTAATTTTTGATACTTGACATAGAATTTATTTTTTCTCAGCAATTAAGTATTACTTTTACAAAATACTACGTTAAAGTCTTTAAAAGTGTTCAATGTAAAACTGTAAAAAATTTCACACCAATATGTCTTATAGATTCCCAGAAAGCTATTTTTAAAAAGGACTTACTTAACATTACAGTCTATGGGAGCCCCTGCGAGATTCCGGGTTGCCTTAAGAATTTTGCGCTAACGTTTTTCATTGCACACGAGCTAAATAATGACAAATCCGTTTGGAGAGTTTGGGGTTATTTAAAGAAAAAAATAATTCGGGTTACTACAAGGTCAGCAACTTTCACCCCACATGAAATCAAGTATCGTTGGTTAGACCTTCTAATCGGGGCATTTACCTCTAAACCAAAGATCTATAATAAATTCTGAATGGACTGCTCCGGATATCAAAATGGAAAGCACAGTAGCAAAAAGTTTAGTCTTTTGGCGACACTTTTAGAAATTGATCGCTAAATGATAGCGATTAAGTTCTAGTTGATGAATTGTTAGAAGAACCCAACACCAATGACAAATTTGGAAAAAAGATACATAGTTATCAACAGAAATATAGCATCGGTCGCGTTTTTTCTATATTGGGCAGTCCATCCAATTTACATTTTAGATCGTTGGTCTAAACCGAAAGGTCGGAAACTTAATCCTACAACTTAGAATCGCACGATTTTATGAATGGGACGCGTTTTTTTATGAAGCGTTTCGTTACTGAGCTTATTCTTCAGCAAAACTGTACGACCATTCTGCTCGATTCAACAGTAGATGAATTCATATCACGTTGCACGAAACAATCATAACCTTCCTTTTAGGGTTTTTTAATTAGTTTACAATGACTATAAGTTTTTTTTAAATAGCATGTTAAATAACAGTTATCTCTCCATTTGATTAATAACAAGTACAATCACTAAACTATCTCGCTATGTTAGTAATAGTTCTTTAATGCTGAATACTTATAACCACTTTACAGACCGGTAGCAGTTCGAATATACTATGCCCTTTCACCGCTCGGTTTCCTAATACTCCTCGTGTAGCTCTAGTGCGACGATAATTCAAAATTAAACTAAACCGGCTCGGTCCCGACTCGATCCGACCGATATAATCCAGTGAACGCTTCCTGGTCTAGAGCGATTCACAGTACTGGACAACTTGAGGCAAATCGGTCGTGGATCGAGGCGTAGACTGTACTCGGCCTAGCCTAACCAAATCTAACTGAAAGATCAAAAGTTGATTTATCGACGATCGGTCAGTAAGCGCTGGGGAACAAGTGTCGAATAATCGATCCGGTCGGTAAAGTGTTAATATACAACTTTCTTTCTGTTCATATCTAAAAACTCATTTAAGTCTACAAGCAATGGGGAAAGTCGGCTACTGAAGACAGATTTCTACGACATGATCGCATCTGCCCTATTTGTTTTATGTGTCAACAAACAATCGCCTTAGCTCATCAATGAAAGCTATCTGGGTTCTAGTGCCCCTTGGTGTAACAAAAAATTTCGTAAGGCTAAAACAAATTCAGGTTTTATAGATAACCTACAAAATATATTAAGACAATCACTTATCGAAAGAGTCATCAGCATTGAATTTGATTCCAAAGTAAAATTGATCAATAGAGAATTAAACTAAGATATTGTGCTAGAAGAATAAAAAAAACTGCAATATGCTGGGTACTGGAAATCCAATAGCAAGTGCCAACCTTGCTGGCACCTGCTATTGGATTTTGCCTTTGACCGTTTTTGGTTATTAGTTTTTGTATGTTTCAATACATAAATTCACAAATGTGTCCAAAAGAGCAATCGGGTTTTAAATTTAATTCATAAGTGAATTTTAACAATAGGTAGACGAAGATATTGTGCTACACTCTTAAAACAAAAGAATGAAATCCACTCCAATTGGAGAAGTGCATTTTCGACACTGGGAAGAAGTGAATATTAACTCAGACTGAGTTAAAATCACTCGTTTGGAGTGATCCTGTCAGAGGTTTAACACACAAAGGATCCACTCCTTTTGGGGAAGTGCATTTTCTAGACTGGAGTCAAAATTAACTCAGACCGAATTAAAATCGCTCGTTCGTTTTAAGAGTGTAGAAGGATAACATTAATTAAAGTAGTTTATGGGGACTGGTGAACCAATAGTCAGTGCCAATCATTGGTCCAACCTTACTGGTTCATTCGATCTGTTGTTGTCCATCAATTTTTTTTTTAAAGTTTCATAATATAATTAACAAACTATGTCAAAACGATCCATCGTCTTCATTCACAGATTGCAACAACAATCAGAATAAACAACAAACAAAAAGAACTTACGCGATTCCGACAGTCTCAATGACGTCCTGCGAGATTAAAAGTGTCCCCCCTACTTAGGATATCCTCAAGTTCAAGCCAGACGGAAACTCGAAATTTCCGATATTCCAATTCGAACCAGCCGGGGATTTTCGATAAATTGCTTCCCGTCAGCCCTCCTCACGTGACTGCCGAAGTCCTGTCAAGAACGGTTTCCTCTCGTTTATACCAAGTGAGAGTCGTTTACGTTGAAAGTGACTCAGACCTGTCGAGCAGTTTTGTTACAATCTGAAAGAGGGCTTGATTACGGCTTGACGCGGCTCATATGAAACTTCAGACACCCCGACGTCACGGATTGGGAAGCTCATCTGAGATGAATGTCTTCTTCTAATTTAACTTTAAAAAAATATGTATCGTAGGCTGGTAATGGTTGTTCACACTAGAGCTACACAAGGGCAAAAAGTGGGGAGTTTTGTATTATTGAACCTTGGTCAGACGAGACCCTACACCTTTGTTGGCACGCGGCGCACTGTTATATCGTACACGAGCTACACAAGGGTAAAAAGTGGGGTGTTTGTATTATTGAACCTTGGTCAGACGAGACCCTACACCTTTGTTGGCACGCGGCGCACTGTTATATCGTACACGAGCTACACAAGGGCAAAAAGTGGGGTGTTTGTATTATTGAACCTTGGTCAGACGAGACCCTACACCTTTGTTGGCACGCGGCGCAACGTTACAACGTACACGGGAAATCATGTGGGCGTAGTCAATAGGCGCGTTTACATGAGCCATCCAATCCATTTAATGAAGAGCAAACTCCGCTATTTGACCCTCTTGGGGTTTTTCGCCATGGCAGAACCGGAATTACAGGGTTCATTGGGGGGTTTCGCAAACTCTCCAATGAAGGGGGTTTGATTTTTCATTCAATAGATTTCACCACAGACAATCATTTGGGTTAGAAATCCGGCTCGATCACTTTTTCCCCTAATGGAGGGTTTGGCATTCCGTGGATTCGATGTCTCATGTAAACGCGCCTTATAAGGCGTTTGCCTTGCACTCTAAACAACGCAGGTTCAGCCCGGGCATCGCAAAAATAAACTTAGGCATATAGAATAGTAAGTGCAGCCATAAAGTCCAACAAATAATACCCTGTGTAGAGAAAGCGCATGTTAAATGTGCTTCAAAGCCAAGACGACGATGCTTACGATGTCACACTTAAAAGTTTCGGGGGTGCCTACTCAAGTGTAATAGCCCCGTAGCTCTAGAGCGACGATAATTCACACTAACCTACCAACTCAGGAGTCGGCGCGTCACTTGACTATGGTTCTCAATTATAACGCCCGACGCCAATGGCTTTGGAGTAGCTAGTGCGATGATACTTCAACCTAACTCTAACATCGTACACCATGTCAGGAAATCGGATAGACGACATAGTTAAGGTGCAACAGCGTCATTTTTTTTCCCTTAAACGGGGCTGCTTTTTTGGCATATCAAGCGTGCACCAGTATCATGTGCACGACGTTATTTATTTAGTTTGATTAGTTTGGCGTTATTTATTAGTTTGGACTGGGAAAGAGAGTGACAGATATCTAGGCAGACGGACTGACAGGCAAAGAGTTCTGTAGTGTGGTAGAGGAACGACTCGTACTGGGCCGCCATCGGCAGCCATGGCTCACTACGGAATTAGCCCGAATAGAGTGGCAAAAGTGCTAGTTAATTTATAATTTTGATACTGAGAAAGGAAGTACACCCAGGGCAAAGGCGGAAATCGAACCGCCCCGCACCCGTTACACGGACTGCTAGCCTTATGTCCTGCGATCCAAACCGCTCGGCCATCAGGCCCTACATACCACCCTATATTGTCTCCGTGTTGGTCCATGGTGCGGTTGGTAGGTTCAGTCTCTTCCCTACTATAGAACTTTTTGATGGTAGGGTAATAGGAAGGTGGCACCCATTAAATCTGCTTATGATTTACTTTACAACCAAAAAAGTTACAATTTCAAACATGGCTCCGTTACAAATTTATTTATTTATTTATTTATTTATTTATTTATTTATTTATTTATTTATTTATTTATTTATTTATTTATTTATTTATTTATTTATTTATTTATTTATTTATTTATTTAAAAATACATAGTAATCCTAAGCATTTCATCTTGTTTGGCAGTTTGGGATAACATTGCACTAGAGCACCCAATGCGTGTTAAGGGGTCATAGGAGTCTTAAAAATGTGCAAAGAAGGTACTACAAAGCATAGTTTGATCTTTCATGTAATTTTTGAACTACTTAATATGTAAGTATAATTTTTTTATATGTAATTCTATAAGATTTATTCAATATAAAACAAATTTTAAAATTTATGAAACTTTAGCCAAAACTAAAATAAATGATATTAAACATAAAGCTATTTGAACACATTAGGATAAGGCTTGCGCGGCAAATTTTGAGGTCATAATCGAAAAAATGACCAAGAAAATGATTTTATATTGTACAAATATGTACAAACAAGGACTTATACCTAAATTCTCAGCTCAATTTTAATTAGAAATTATTTTAAGAACTTTTTTCTAAAAAAAAAATTATACAAATTTTAAAATTTTGATTAATATTTTTTTAATTTCTAATTAAAATTGAGCTGAGAATTTAGGTATATAAGTCTTTGACATATTTGTACAATATAAAGTCATTTTCTTGGTCATTTTTTCAATTATGACCTCAAAATTTGCCGAGCAAGCCTAATCCCAATGTGCTCAAATAGCTTTATGTTTAATATCATATATTTTAGTTTTCGCTAGGGTTTCATAAATTTTAAAATTTGTTTTATATTAAATAAATTTTGTAGAATTACCTATACAAAAATTATACTTATATATTGAGTAGTTAAAAAATTACATGAAAGATCACACTATGCTTTGTAGTACCTTTTTTGCACATTTTTAAGACTCCTATGACCCCTTAAGTGAATGCAATTGAAATAGGTTAGTTGACTGAAAATGTCGCTCGCTTTTCAACTAACCATCACTTAATTTTCAATTCCACTCGAAATTGGGTTTTAAGGCATTAAAAGGCAAAACTTTTGAGAATATGTCACTTTTTTTATGCGGGTAAAATCAATTTTTTTTTTCGCATAGAGTAGTATTTTACAACGCCCTTATACGGGCAATGGAGGACACAGTTTGCATTTAGGGTATTTGGAAGGTACTGTTTCGGTATTATAATAATGTTTCTACAACAAATATAAAACTTAAACTTTATTATCTACGCAAAAAATATGTATTCTAATACGAACTCAAATATTTCGTGACTATCTTAGTTTCTGAAATATGTATGCTTTATTTTTTGAACAAGGGACGAAATTAGAGGAACCAAGGATTAAGTCGTGACTAACCTCTACAGTTGTATTACGGAAACAAATTGGTATTTTTCACTTACTATGTCATAAAGTAATGATTATTTCGCCCTGCATGCTGCAAAGGACAGCTTAAGTAAAAAGAAATTGTTCTGGAGAATTGTCGAAATCTTGTTAACCCTCTAATGCATACTGTTGCCATATGGCAACAAGTAACATAATCCATTTTATTCTATTAAAGTAGAGCTCCCTCTCGACAAATTTGTGGGTTTTTTTTCATCTATTGCATTCCATTTTGAAGTTTTAGTTAATAATCCTCAAAGTGTATTCAAAATTAATGAGTGAAGTTAGTAACTGTTGTGAAAATTACGTTTTATTCAAAGTATAATAATATTAGTACATATTAAATACAAATAAATTGTTTTGAAAAATTAATTATAGTTAAAATGGGTTATTTTGATATATATTTAGTAGTTTTCTAGTCAGTATTATCAAAATTGGAATTTTGTAGTTGGTTTTTGTCTCATGGAAATTTTTTTAAAAAAATTGAAATTATTTCAATTCTAATGCAGTTCTATTTCATTCTAATGCAAAAAATATTTCAGTATTTTCCCCATAATGTATGAGTATAAAAGATACATAAATATTTTTTTGGGATGAAAATTCATGCATGAGAGGGTAAAGTAAAAAGAAATTGTTCTAGAAAATTGTCCAAATTTTGTTAAGTTGTTACAAAGGGGGTACAGCGTAATATTTTGGAATAAGCAAGGGCTTGATGTACGCAATAAAAAAACGCTAATATTTAATAAATTAGGAAAATACATACACATATACATAAAATACACAGGCGTACATACATGGGAGATATTTCATAATCAGATATTCTAAAAAATGACCTGAATACCTATATCCTATGGAGAGAAAAAATTAAAACATTTTCCTATGCAAAAAAAATCAGAAACCATCTATATTTATTCTCAAAGGAGAGCATAAAGTGTATCCATCGATTATAATGGATAATTTGATATTCAATAATTTTTTGATATTTGTTATGTACTTTTCCCGTATTTTTATTTAACTAAATGAACATGATACCATACTTGGAAAAAACACAAAAACTATCAATTCTTGATCTCAAAAGATGACTTAAATCCTACATCCCGATTATAATGGATAATTTAAAACGATCTTTGGGCATTTGGAATGCAACGCAACTCTTAAAACACATTTTTTCGAATTAGATTAACAGAAATATCAATACACCTTGTGTGAAAAAAACTGAAACTACTCTCCGTGACAACCTAACTTGGGTAAAAACAAAGAGTAAAAAGGCAAGGGGGAAAAGCGCGATTGGTCCGTTAGTTGGAAACTCTTGTTAGGTAATATTTATACAAAAAATGTTCTGAATACAATTTAACCAAAATACACTTTTCATTCTGATAAAATTGCCAAATTTTCACAAAAAATATTCAAATCTGTTAAACCTTAAACGAAATTAATGTTTTATACATGTTTTCTGGATGGATTCACAAATAGTTTACGGAACTCTTTCAGGGCCATATTTCTAAATAGGCTAAGTAGGCTGTAGCCTAGAGCGGCAAATTTTCGGGGACGGCAAATTTAATGACCAATTAAAGCGGCATTCGGCAATTTTTTAAAAGATACTAATATTTTTTTAAGTATGAAAACAAATAATTTACATTAATGAGTAAACCGTTAACGTAATATAGTACTAATATTTAGTAGGAAACATGGTAGTAGCTTCGAGGCTAATTGCACCCTTTCCCACTGGATTTGGAAGTTGAAAGAAATATAGAGCTGTTGAAAAATTCTGTATATTACTTCGCTTTCAATTTAAAGTGTAAAGCTACACTCTTAAAACAAACAAGTGAAATCCACTCCAGTAGGAGAAGTGCATTTTCGACACAGGAAAAGAGTGAATATTAAATCAGACTGAGTTAAAATCACTCGTTTGGAGTGATCCTGTCGGAGGTTTAACACACAAAGGATCCACTCTAAGAGGAGAAGTGCATTTTCCAGACTGGAGGAGTGAAAATTACTCAGACTGAGTTAAAATCGCTTGTTCGTTTTAAGAGTGTACATGTACATAGATAATTCTAATATGTAGAAAGAAAATAGTTATGAAAACTATATCTGGCGGCAAATCGTTCGAAGCCTACAGGCGGCAAATCGATCGAAGCCTACAGGCGGCAAATCTTTAAATCCAGCCCTGAACTCTTTACATCCGCGGAAGGATCTTCTCCATAGCATATTTATCCAACTTAAGTTGGCCTTCTTTTTTTTGTAACTATATTTTCAAAAAAGGACTTAAGCACTTCAAACCGATTATAATGGATAATCCTGATTTCATTTACCATGTGTCGCCAAGATGACTGCAGACGGATAAGAGGCGATAAATGCTCAACCGCAGATAAAATCATTTAACAATTATTTTATTATTCCTCATTGTATCATAAAAAGCTATCATTGCATGATAATCCACTTTTCGTTTGGTTCTTTCACGTGTACACGCTAAAGAGTGAAGGGCAATGCTTACATAGTTAGAAGAAATTTGATTTTCAAGAATAGAAAATTTCTAAGATAGGTGTCAGTTTATTTCATTGCAAATCATTGAATGGACTCGTATGAACATAAGAATTTCTAATTTGAGAATCAACCCAGATTTTGCCACAGGCACAACAATTGATACCTTAACTATTTGTTGAGAATTTAGGATAAGAACCGATATGGTTAGCAGTATTTTATTAGCCTCATTAATTGGTGTAACCATTTAACTCCCAATGATTCCCATTTCCATTCCATTATTAACCAACTTTAAAATTTTCACATATATAATTGATTCAAAAATCTTTCACTCCCGATTATTCCATTTGGAACCCTCAGGTTGAGATTTTTTCTCACTAAGTAAAGCTCGCACTTTTTTCAATTGTATACTATTAAATTCTCTTAAGATTTTTCTATAAAGTTATATTTCCTTTTGCATCGTTGGAGGGAAGAATCATGTATTTTAAAGAATTAAATAATGTTCGTTTATTTAAATTAAAAGATGATAAATATGGTGAAATAAAATTAATTAAAAAAAAATATTAAATAAATGGACCCAAATTTTTCATCCTTCATTCGTTTTTACATAAAAATTTCATAATTTTTTTTACATAATATTTTTTAATTTAAAAAAAATTGTTCCATAAAAAGTTACTTAAAGATTCTTTCCCTATATATTTTACTATTTCATAGATGCGTAATGAGTCTATTTCACAAATTTTAGATTTTTAGAGTTAAAAAAATATAAAGTTGGGACTTATAGGGTTAATATTACATATCGACATCCTTAAATTAGTTTGGCGATTATTTCTTAATTTCAAATACTAGCATTTAAATACCCGGCGGCGCAACGGTTAGAGAGCTAGCCTTTGGAGCTTCCGGGTTCGGGTTCGAATCCCGGTCTGGATGTTTTTGTTTGTCGAGTATATGCGGAGTACGTGCTCGTTAAATCTGTTGGGTCCGAAAGTCCTGTAGGTGGTCATGGTCTATTTCCCTTCAGGGACATGCCTAAATTCCGGAGGTGGCACTCGATAGATGGCAGCATCTGTCACGCATGTGTGTGTTGTGTCTGTCTTACTTGACGAAAGTTTATAAGCGGGTCTCTGACCAAGCACACAAGCCTGAAAATATGTCGACCAACCCACCAACTTGCATTATGTAAATGTTTAAACTTCTTAAAGGTTAGAGCTAAAAATACTCTATTGGCACTTTAAATTTAGTATCAATGTTCCCAATGTTGGTTTTCTGACCAAGAGCCGATACTTCTATTTGTTCGCTACTCTCTTATCGGAACGTCATTCGGAAACCATACGCGCTCGCTTTTATTTTATGCAACGTAGTGTTTTAGTTTTCACATGTTTGTCAAAGATAAGGAGTCGTAAAGGAGAAATAAGTAATTTATTCTTCTCTAAAAATCACAATAAACAATGTGAAGCCACATCAAGCTCTTTTGCTATTCTTGTCATATCTTGTGAAGTTGGCTTTCACACTACATTGAAAAGTGAAAGTTCCATATTTAGAGACAGAAGTAACTACTCTTAAAAATGACAATTTTTTTTTCTTAATTTTGGCATAAACTCAAAGTTTTAACAGCCAGTACATATATTTTTATACATATATTTTTTAAGCAAAAAGAAAAATTAACACCGGTTACTGAAATTTTATAAATGCATATAAAAGCAATAAGATTAGAGTGCAGATTTCATGCTCTCTTGTAGATTAATAAAAAATTTTATTACTTTGATTGAATTACACTCCGTGATAATCTAACTTGGGTAAAAACAAATAGTAAAAAGACAGGGAGAAAAGCGCGATTGGTCCGTTAGTTGGAAACTCTTGTAAGGTAATATTTACATACAAAACTATCTGAATACAATTTACACTTTTCATTCTGATAAAATTGCGAAATTTTCTCAAATAATATTCAAATCTGTTAGACCTTAAACGAAATTAATGTTTCAAACATATTTTCTGGATGGATTCACAAATAATTTATGGAACTCTTTACATCCGCTGAAGGATTTTCTCCATAGCATATTTCTATTTAGCCAACTTAGGTTGCCAAGGAGTGTAGCTTGGCATAAGTATCACTCAGTGATCATTAGCTTCAATGTAGTTTAGTGATGCTTTATTGATTTCCAGGTACATCTAGTTATCTATTCATTAATCTGTTAGCTAAAATTGTAGATCAAACTATAAATGATGTGATAAGTGAAGTTGTGGTTAAAAAAGAATAATTCAAAAACTAAACTGATAGAAATTCACCAATTTTTATATGATACATTTAGCTAAAAAAACACACTTCCGTCCAAGTGGTATATGCTTACTAAAAGTGTCGAGAAAAATTATACATGTTTTAAATTTTTAATGATGTTCTCTTTATAATTTATAGGCATCAATTACTTAGAACAAAAATTAATATTCAACAACAATCGTTTTTTCGAACCAAACAAAGGAATTAGAAAAGATAATGACTGAAAATAAAACTTATTAAATTAAAAAATATACCAAATTTAAATATCTATCGATTTATGCCGATTGAAATAATGCTTAATAAAATAAGATTTATAAATCAATCTCTAGAACAATTGGAATATCATTAAAGAGGGTAGTTTCAAAACTCACGTTTAAATATCTCGCTACTCTTTAGCATATTTCAATATTATTATAACAAATTTCAAATTAAAACAATTTAACCGTAGAAAAGTATAGCAAGTTAAATAAGCCTATTAATGAGTTTAAATTTTTATTTTTGTCATCTTTAGTAGCAGAGTCTATTGTGACTGTTTACAACAAAATCCAACATCATTTAAATGAAAACCCTTTTTGAACAAACAATAAAAAGCCGTAAATACTGGAGTCGGTGAAATTTACACAGAAAAAAAAATGCATAGGAAATGACATGGCTATGAACAAATGAGACATGGATATTAAGTTCTACATTTTATTAGTAACTTGTTTACATTTGGCAACTAATATACAATAGTCTATGTTTAGTACATTGCGATAACTATATAACCTATTTTTTCAATTTGTTTTGAAATCTAACAGCATTATCTATTTTTATAAGATTATTAAAAGTGCTTTCTGATTAAATACTATTCTCCTTTTGTTTTAACAGTAAATGATAACTAATACTCTGTGGCATTATTTTAAAGTAACAAAGCTTTTATCATATAGCGATTGTGTGTGTTTTTCTAATGTCAAAACTGTTCTAGAGCAAACTTAACAAGGTTCTGATTTCTTATATCTTTTGAAAGGAATCATTATATCATTAATCCTTACTGTTTGTTACAAGGATTAAATAAAGATATGATACAGTTTGGGAAAAAGACAGATTGTAAAGAAAATTTTAATTTTAGGTTCCCAATTAAATAATGTCGATTACAGCTGATAAGGGTGGTTAGTGTAATCTCAAGTAATTAGTCCTTGGCGTAATTTGTAAGTACTCTTTATGTAATAAAACATATGCTACATAATTATGTGTATCCGGGCCAGAACACATAATACAGTAGAATCCCGTTTATCCGAATCCCACACTCTTAAAACGAACGAGCGATTTTAACTCAGTCTGATTGATTTTCACTACTCCAGTCTTAAAAATGCACTTCTCCTTTTGGAGTGGATCCTTTGTGTGTTAAACCTCCGACAGGATCACTCCAAACGAGCGATTTTAACTCAGTCTGAGATGATATTCAATCCTTTCCAGTGTCGAAAATGCACTTCTCCAACTGGAGTGGAATTCACTCTTTTGTTTTAAGAGTGCAGTTATCCGAAAATCGGTTTATCAAATTCCACAGCCTTTCGGTTAAAATAAGTAATGTTTACGCATAAATAAATACACAAAAAATAAATACGTACTTGCAAAGTTGCATTTATTTCACAAAATATGCCATTTTTTTCTACTCAATTTTGGTCCCGTACCTTTCGGATAAGCGGGACTCCACTGTAAATAAGTCCGAAATATAAAACGAAACTAAAAAAAAACCAACATTTGACTATTAAAAGTACTCCGACTTCCGTATAAAATGCATTTCGAATGTAACACGCCTTTTTCGAACAAAAAGTATTTTATGTTTATATAGCAACAAAAGAAATATCCCTCTTAACAAATGCAAACATATTAGCACAAAAAATTAGAAATAGTAAACTGGACGGCAGTGATTTGTTGATTTTATTTTTAATTTCGACCCTCGGGAGCTCGTCCCTGTCGGGATTATGGGCTGAATAGATTTCGGATGTCGGGTTTGTGGTTTGTCGGGAATTTAAATTTTTCGTTTGCAATTAAAAATTTTTAAAAACGTCACTTATAAAAGGAAAGAATGAAAACTTAACCTAAAGTTTATGAAAAGAGATAATCTTTTTATCTTTTTAAAAGAAAGAATAACTTATTCATTGATACAAAATCTCAATTTTTCAAAAAATGTCACTTAGCACCTTCTTGCACGATGTATCTTCAATTGAAGAGCTTAGTGGAAGAACGTGCTAAGTGACATTTCCAAAAAAAAATTAGTCAATGAACAGATTACAAACATCTTTACCGATAATAAGTTTCCACTTTTCATTAACTTTCATTTGAGCATATTTTTTACCGGTTTGTAAGTACCGTTTTTAACATATTTAAGTACAAACGAAAAACTTTAAAGCTCATTTTCTCTTTTCCACCTTTCTGTCACTTAGCACGTTCTTCCACTATTCTCTTCAATTGAAGAGCTTAGTGAAAAAACGTGCTAAGTGACATTTTAGAGAAAATTGAGATTTTTGTGTGAATGAACATGTTATTGCCTCTTTTAAAGATGACAAGTTACCCCTTTCATAAACTTAAAGTTAAGTACAGTTTTTAACCGATTTTAAGGTAGGCGAATACCCAAAATTCTATAATTTTACTATTACTTTAATCTTTTCCAAATTCGGCAAAGTGATTTCAAATATAATGAGCAATGCTTTTTATGCAATTTTTTTTTACTTAAATATAATTGATTTATTTTAAACGGTGTTTTTCACCTAAAAAAGGGGGTTTGCGCCACCACTTCTAGTATAAAAAGTTTTACATTAATTTACCTGAAATTTTTTACAGATGCTATTTCAATATATATCTGTGCCATGAACCTCTAACATCCGGTGTAAATATATAAGTTTTTTTTAAAAAATGTCCAAGTGTAAGTTAATCGAAAAAAATCCTTTTTTTGTGTGGTTAATTTATAACATTTTTCTTAATAACTTCTTTTCTTGTAATTTGTATGCAACTCTAGAGGATCATTGCATGTATCAGTTCAAAACGAAGAATTAAACACATAGTTAATGTTTATAGGATGAAAATTCAATGTGGTAGACTTGTTGGCGTAAACCTCCTTTTTTAGTAGAAAAACACCGTTTAAAATAAATAAATTATATTTAAATTTTAAAAAATGCCTAAATAGTATTATTCATTATATTTGAAATCAGTATGTCAAATTTGGAAAAGATTAAAGCAATAGTAAAAGTTTTAGAATTTTGGGGAATTTTGGGTATTCGCCTACCTTAAGTGCAAACGAAAAACTTTAAAGCTCATTTTCTCGTTTTCACCTTTCTGTCACTTAGCACGTTCTTCCACTAATCTCTTCAATTGTGTCAACAAGAATTGTCGTAAATCGATCGAGCACTTTCGATGGCTTCCGGTTTTAACTTTCACAACTTCTTGTGCTGTCCCAAAACGATAGATAGCTTAAAACGCACGTTCATTTCCAAGAGCAGTTCTCTTTATTTCATAAAATTGCTAACAGTACCAATCACTCTTTTTACAAATTCTTCAAAAGCCCTATTTTAATTGAAGAGAGTATCTTTAATTGAAGAGTATGTTCCCAAGGAATGACCCTTTATATTTTTAAATTAATGTTTCCATAAAGTTTGACTTGTCAAGTTGACAAAGTTTTGTTGAAAAGTTTGAGTAATTTGTAAAAGCTTGTAGTAATTTTAATCTGATCCTCCTAGAAACAATTTAATACATACTTATGTTTCTCTAATTCCTAAATTGCCGATTATTTTGTATGAATATGATATTAGAAGGTAATATTATAAAAATATTGTTGTATCAGTAAAGCTAATTCTATTGCAGTTGCGTTGTGATCAATACGCTTATATTTTAAAGGATTAATTTATGAAATATTTCCTGGCAATATATGTAAATTTCGTAATACATCCGAAAATGAAACCTGGGAACATTTAACTTTCACTTGCCCTATTTACGAAGTCTTCAGAAGAAAATAATCAATATATTCTAACAATTTTATAGCATTTTTAAAATCTCATAACAAAAACTAATATTTATAAATTTTCAATATCGGTTTTAAAAATTCAGACAATATGTATTACGCATCGAAGAATGTCAATTAGTTTACTTCCTTGTGTTTTTTTATATATATTTGTTTGATTATATTTCATTTCTTGTTGTTTCTTTGTAATGTTACCTTATAATACATTCGTTACAATTATGTAATTGTATTATTGTAATATTATTGTGTATAGATTATTCCAGCCATTGTAGACGAGCCAAGGCCCGAAACAATAAATTTATTATCTATCTGTCTATTTATTTCGTAAAATTTACAAAAAGTATTTTCAAACCTTTAATAAGAAAATTCATATTTTCCTCTTTTAAAACACATTAGCAATAAAAAAGTTATTTTTATGGATCATTAAACATTCATACATAAGAATTTTTAAACTTCTTTTATTTAAAAAAAATTTAAAAACATAAATGAATCAATAAACTTTAAATTTGTATGAGATGATAAAATAACATATATAGTGCGCTTTAAAAAAAATTATGAGGTTATGAGTATTTCAAGAATTTCTTTAAAAATTCAATCTTACGATGATTAGTAAATGATTGCGATAGTTGAGGATTTTATGATACTTAGGTCCATAAACTTCTGAAAGATATATTATGCATCAAAAACAAAATAATAATTTGTAATCCTTCTATTTTTCAATTATTTTTTTTTCAGTCAATCAATATTTTCAAGAGTCTTATATTAATTTTGATAATTTCCTAAAATGAAATTAAATGAAGCATAACATTTAAAAAAAATATTTTATTCTCAAGAAAGAAGATTTTTAATCTTTTAATTATTTTGTAAAATTAAATTACGAAATCATTATTTGTAATTAATCTACTATAGACAATACACTTTTCAATTTTAAAATTCAAAACAATTAAAGGTATATTAAATAATGTACCACATAATTATATTTTCTGAGTATATTTCACTTAAAAGGTTTTGCAAATTTGAAATGAAGTATAATGAAGTAAAAATATATTGTTTAGAGTTAACAGATCAAACAACTGGTGAGAGACCGCAAGACGTTATTTTCCTCCGCATTCATTGTAAAATAATCCACACGAACAACTCTTTACTCCGGTTCCCTTTTCCAAAAGAGAAGGTACAGAGCAGATTTCGGAATAGAAAATACTCCAACATTATAGCAAAATAAGAACGGACACTGGGAATCAAAATCCCAAAACTAGAAAGTTAGAATCAAAGCCGATCAACGTAAAAGGAAGCTGGATCGCGGGTCTCCAAAGCAAAGTGCATAAGAGTTAATCCATTGGAGAAAAAAAAAACTCTGCCACATTTCTCCTCCAGCTGCATTGAATATTTTTACAAACTGATTTTTTATGGGATAAATGTAGCTGACTTACAGGCCCCGACAATCACACTTTTTGAAATAAGTTCGAAATTTTTTTTAACATCTTGAATATATAATTTTACAAAAAGTATTCGAGGCAATTTTAAAAAGTGGGATTATAGAGACCTGTAAAGTTATCTACATTTATTATTTTTAAAAAAAATCAGCTTGCAAAAATATTCAATACAGCCGGAGAAATGTGGCAGAGAAACTAGTTTTTTCCCTTTGGATTGAAACTGAGGCACTTGAGTTTGGAGACCCCCGGTCCAGCGCGCCTATTCACCCTTAAGGATACATATTCTATTTTAATGTGGCATAAGTTTTTAGGATATGCAATTTATGTACAAGGTGTATTTGTCGGATTTTAATTCTAACATGGCGACTGTACACTGCAAAAAAAACATTACTTTTACTATTATATTTCCTGTACTTCGACGGAATAGAACCGTTTCGCTCTTTAAGGACTTTCAATCCCAACCTTTATTTTTTTTTATTAAAAAAATCTAAAATTTCTGAAATGGACTTATTATGCATCCAGAAAGCAATGGTAAAAGGCAAGGGATAATTATTAATTTGTTTCACTTAAAATTTGAGGGGAAATTTTTGGGATTAGAACTTTTGAATAAATTATAACAATAATTTTTCAAAATTTTACTTCTTAAAAACAGTCAGAATTCAATTTTTAAAGATTTAAAAATTCATTGATAAAGAATTTAGGGCCAAGTATTTAATAAAATTGTTTCAGAAGGAATTTTATTTTTACCCTATTTTTTATATTTTCATCTACAACAAACTTACTTCTTCAATTCAGCTTCTTTTCTTATATCTAACGAAACAAAAATATCTAAAAATGTATGGAGAATTTAGTTAATTTTATTTGAAATAAGTGCGTGCTTAAGGTAGGCGAATACCCAATATTCTAAAAAATTTACTATTACTTTAATCTTTTCCAAATTTGGCATAGTGATTTCAAATATAATGAACAATGCTTTTAGGGCAATTTTTTTTATTTCAATATAATTGATTTATTTTAAACGGTGTTTTTCAACTAAAAAAAAGGGGTTTACGCCAACAATTCTGCATAAAAGTTTTACATTATTTTACCTGAATATTTTTTACAAATGCTATTTCAATATATATCTGTGCCATGAACCTCTAACATCTGGTGTAAATATACAAGTTTTTTTTTTTTTAAATGTCCAAGTATAAGTTAATAAAAAAATCCTTTTTTTTTGTGGCTAATTTTTTACATTTTTCTTAATAACTTCATTTTCTTGTAATTTGTGTGTGACTCTAGAGAGTCATTGCATGTATCAGTTCAAAACGAAGAATCTAACCCATAATAAATGTTCATAGGATGAAAATTCAATGTGGTAGACTTGTTCACGTAAACCTCTTTTTTTAGTAGAAAAACACCGTTTAAAATAAATAAATTATATTTAAATAAAAACAAAAGCCTAAATAGTATTATTCATTATATTTGAAATCACTGTGCCAAATTTGGAAAAGATTAAAGCAATAGTAAAAATTTTAGAATTTTGGGTATTCGCCTACCTTAACTTAGTAAGAAAAAAAATACGCAAGTTTAATGATTCCAAATTGAATATTGGAGTAAAATGGTTAAACCATTTTCTCAAACTCGTTTACGGTTTAGAACTTTTGTTTCCAAGACGCGTTCTCAATACGTAACTAAGGGGACATCATCATCATTAACGTCAATAAGATTGCTTCTTTTGACCTCCGAATTTTTTTGTGGCCGAGTAAGTATATAAATTCACTTGTAACTTAAAGGTTAGAGGTTCAAGTTTCGCTAGCAGTAGTCGTTAACAGTGTATCCTGTTGATAAATATAGCATGTCAAATACAAATACTGATAAGTCCATCTGTAAAAAAAACAATGTGACTACCGCGTTAACAAAATATAAAATTATTAGTTTTATTACTAATTTTGAGCTCACTTCTCTAAAAATTGTTTATTTTATTCTTTAGAAAAAATGGTTAATGGGATAACTTTATATTTTTTTAAAAAAAATTATAAATATAAGGCTTTCAGTTTGAAATTTACATTGTAAAGATATCTAAAAACAGGAAAAAATGGTTTTTACCTACGAAAGAGTTTTACAAAACAAAAAAAAACATTTTAAAGAAAAAAACAGTATTTTTCCAGGAAATATATTTTTTCTTTAAAATTAACATACCTTTTTAAGTGTACCTTCTCGGGGGGGGGGGGGATAATCCTTTATTATTTCAATTAAAGCGTACATAAGTATATTGAAAATGGAAAGCTTGACTTGTAGTAATTTTAATATGATCATCATAGAAAAATTTTTATATATGCTTATATTACTCTAATTCCTTGTATGAATGTAATAAGTAATCTTATTAAAACATTTATTATATTTTGACGTAACATTGTTTTTTTTTATATTTCTAATTATTGAAAATAAATGTATCGTTCTTAAAATGATCATATTCATTTTTTCAATCAATAAGTTTTTAATCGATCTATGTGAACCATCTATTGCAGTATTTTTACAACTATGTTCCGACTCATTATTTTCTAGCATGAAATACCTCGATTAAAAATTAGTATTTAAATTTATCAAAAAGTACTTATTAGGAAAAGCAAAATGATATTTGCGTGTTAATTTAATTTATATTGTTATTTGTACCACGTAAAAAAATTCCAATAATTGTGTTTTGTGTTTCTTTTATATAAAAAAATATGAACATATGACAAAAAATTGAAAGTATTAAATGAAAAAATTTAAAAATAGTTATGAATTACAAAATGGTAATGACGGAATTTCTCATATTATTTATAAATAAAACAGATATTTTTACCTCCAAAAATCTATGTTTTAATGAAAATTTAAAAAAAATATTGCATCATTAAAACAAGCATGTTACTTTTTAAAATGTACTTGTCATAAGCGAAAATTGCACACAAAAAATATTTTGAAAAGAAAAAAAATTAAACGTTTACCTGTTAGTAATTTTCCCGGCAATGCATATCGTTCAATCTTCTATTCTTATCAGTTCACAATGACTTATCTCAAAAAATATATATTTTTATCAACTGAAAAAAAACTGCCAATGTTTACAAAATAAACTCGCCAAACACTAGAAAAAAATAATCAGAACATTGCTCATTGAAAAAAGTGTTCCACCAACATCCTTTGTGAAGTTGATTCTATGTTCTTTACTCGATCATTTTCATTCGATGTGTTTTAAAAATAGCTCAATTAGGAATAATAAATTATCGTCTGCTGCGTTAAAGTTCGGCCACTGGGCATAAAAACCATTATTCTCAGTTCCAGTCAGTTAATAGCATTATTGAATCACGTGAGAGTGATAACTCCTCCTTCCTCCCTACACGTGGATTTTTTTTCCTCTTCCTTTCGCCAAGGAAATGGGACGGGGTTGCCACTTTTGGCAAGGGATCGCGGAATGGGAGAGATTGGCTCCATACGAATGGTCATACAATTGTTGAAAACCTGAACTGTTCAGTTCAGAAAGGGGACTGGGGAGCCCAGTCAATAAAGCACGCGAAAAGTCTCAGGTTCGAGAACGGGCATTGACAAAATAACAGTGACCTGTAATGGTCTGTAAGCCAAAAATTCATTCTCTTGACTGCGGTTCTAAATAATGACGCCAATAGACCTCATGTAGCTCTAGTGCGGCAATGTTTCAACTCTAGTCAACTACTCCCAGCAGATTCCTAGAATTCCTTACTGAATTGAGACCCTTTGATCATTTTTTTTTAAATACTTTCATCTTTGTCAAGCAAAAAAAATATATATTAAGAGATTTATGTCCGTCTCTCCATCCCCCTTATGCCAGCTTCCATTCTACCGTCTATTTTTTTAAGAGTATTACATCATATATCTATTTTTCATACGTTCAGACCGTCTGTCATGCAAAAAATGTATGAAAAGAGGGTATTGACATCGTAGATATTTTTGTCCGTCTCTCCATCCCCCTTATACAGCTTCCATTCGAACTATTTATTTATTTATTTATTTATTTATTTATTTATTTATTTATTTATTTATTTATTTATTTATTTATTTATTTATTTATTTATTTATTCATTCATTCATTCATTCATTCATTCATTCATTCATTCATTCATTCATTCATTCATTCATTCATTCATTCATTTATTTATTTATTTATTTATTTATTTATTTATTTATTTATTTATTTATTTTAATGTAAAATTTTGTTAATAACTCTGAACACAGTTTTACTGGTTACATTAAAGTTGTACAAAGAATAAATTGATGTTAATTTAAAAGAAAATTATATCCTGACTGGACACTGTACCTTTAAAATGCGTGAAATAGTTTCTTCTACATATTTGATAAAAAAATTAATTTTAATTACAACATAACTATTTTTCTCCTAGTATTCAATTGTGCAGTTTCTAAACTCCCTTCTCCAAGTAAGACTAAGATATACGGCCCGGTCTTTTCATTGGCAATTTTTAATAATCGTCAACTCAATAGCACGAAGTTGCCAATGAACGTCCCGGACCTTATATCTTAGTTATACATTTGAGAATGCGAGTTTTGTGCACAACTCCTCTATATCTATCAACCTCTAATTATTTCATATAAAATACGGCGAAAAACATTACTAATGCAGCCAACATAAATCGCAATTCTAACGTTACGGAAATGTAGATACACAGACACACGAAGAAAAGTGGCACATCTCCTATTGATTTAACATGGCTGAAACTTCCATTTTCTCCTTTCAGTTCAATTTATTGACAAAAAGCAAGCCTGAAAAATTGCGTGAGTCATAGGGGAAAATATGTTCGGGAAAAAACTCACAGAACAGGAGAATATTCACCGATTCTTTTTCGCGTGTATTCAGCTTGCGGTGTATGTCGTGTCACGTCAGTTAAATATGAAGTTTTCCTCTCTGGTTTGACAGCTAACTATGTTATAAAGTAGACTATAGATTCATTATCAATAAAATATGTCGCCGAGTTTCTCCATAATAATACGTATAATTTGAGATTTTATGATAACTCATATTATCAATATAAATTATTAGTTTGTATATTGCAAGCCGGCCCACTGGCACAATGGTTAGTGTACTAGCCTTTGGAGCTGCTGGGCTCGGGTTCGAATCCCGGTAAAGGCATGGATGTTTGTGCTTGTCAATAAATGTTGTTATTTGTCTATGTGTTTGTGCCGTCCTTCTTTGCGTGTCTCTCGTGACTGTCTCTTCTGGCGAGCTGGGTAATGGTCTTTAAAGCCTACACTCTCCCTTCTAGAGGGCGTATTCACTGTCATTTTTCTTGTATATTGCATAAAGTTGAACTGCTGTACATATAACTCTGTGACATATTACATTCATTATTTTCAAATTGTCGAATTGAAAAAAATGAATATAATATAATTAACTCTGTGTGATAAATTACATTATATTTTGTATTTGTGTATAAAATAATTTTGTCTAGTATAATTACCTCTGTAAAATATTACATTATACTAATCACTTGTGGATAGTATAATAGTATGTTATTTATTTGTCGCTTTGGCGTGTTAATAATAAGTTCACGAAATAATATGAGCCGATCTCGTTGCTTGACCGCGGTCAAAGTAAGATAAGAAGGGTAATTTGGCTTTGCTAAAGCTTCTTATGGAGGCTAGAAATAGGCAGCCGGAGACGATTAAATTACCAAATTACCCCATACCCAACAACGGCGGGGTACGTGCTCGTTAAATCTGTTGGGTCCGAAAGTCCTGTGGTCGGTCATTGCGCAGTTTACCATGGGTACAGGTTCCTGGAGAAAATTTCCCTCCCCTTCAGGGACATGTCTAAATTGTGGAGGTGGCGCGTGATAGATAGCAGCATCTGTCACGTATATGTGTGCATGTGAGTGTGAGTGTGAGTGTGTGTGTGATGTGACTGTCTTACTTGACGAAGGTTTATAAGCGGCTCTCTGAGCAAGCACACAAGCCAGAAAATATATGTATATCAACCAACCAACCAAACCATACCCAACATGTCTACATTCGTACTCAATCCATGTCCCAGTCTGCAAAAAAAAAAAAAAAAAAAAAAGGGAATGGGTATTGATATGCTGAAGATGCCCTTCTGTCTGTGTTTATATTCATTTTGAAATTAAATGAACGCTATATTTTAAGATTTCAAAAGAATTTCATATAATTCTCAAACCATCAAATTTTTCAGAAATAATTAAGTTTCTAAAAGTTTAATTGTAAAAATCTTAACTAGTTTAAACCCATTGATGTTCCCAATGTTAAGAGGACTCTGTTGGGATTTCACATCTTGAAAATCGTAATGTTATTCCTATGGAGAATATTCGCAAGTCAATTACCGCCACAATTTTATTAAAAGGTCACTAGTTTCTTGTATCATTGTAAAGAATGAAAGAGACTAAAAGGCTAAAATTAATTTGTTTTGTGAAAATCACGCATTTAGTATTTTTAATAATTTTTTTAAATGAGAACTTAATGCTTACTCCATTCTTTACTAACTTCAAAAAATTATTAAAAATACTAAATATGTGATTTTCACAAAACAAATTAATTTTAGCCTTTTAGTTCCTTTCGTTCTTTACAGTGATACAAGAAACTAGTCACCTTTTATTGTGGCGGTAATTGACATGCGAATGTTTTCCATAGGAATAACATTACTATTTTCAAGATTTGGAATTTCAAGGGAGTCCTCTTAATCCTCTCACAACCACGATTGGAAAATCCACAACACCAAAAAGTCGCCAATCAATCCTGGCAAACCCACAAGCCACCAAACGGCCGTGCCAGTCGCCACCAAGAGAATCTCCTTTTAACAGTCAGCTCAGGTTTTTCCCTTTTAACTAACTGCTCATCGGGCACTGAGTGACAGCTCGGGGAAAAAAACAAGCTCCCAGGTTGGTCTGTTCCGAAAGTGAAACCGATACAGCGATTGTTGTTGGTCGACATTGAATAGCTATCCAGCTGTTTTATTTTATTCTTTTTCTAGGGATCGTTTAGCGATCGGTGTTTTCGGTGTTGTGTTCCTTGGATAACACTAACAGTCGGGGTTGCATGAGCTGAAAGTATTTACATTTTTATGAGCATACTTCCTCCATTTTTATTTGAAAGAATTTTTTTTTAAATGGAAAAGCCCGTTGGTTGGTTGGTTGGTAGGCATATATTTTCAGGTTTGTGTTTTCGTCATCCGAGACCCATTTATAAACCTTCATCAAGTAAGACAGACCCACGCACACATAAGTGACAAATGCTGCCATCTATCACCACCTCCGCAATTTAGACATGTCCCTGAAGGGGAGGAACTGTACCCGTTGGAAACCGCGCCATAATCATCCGCAGGAATTTTGGAACCACAGATTTAACGAGCACGTACTCCGCATATACTCGGCGGGTCTTCAGTGGTATCGGGACTCGATAGCGGGACCTTCCGATTCCGAGAACAAGGTCCTAACCACTAGGCTATCCACGTCCCCGAAGAGTCGGTTGGTTGGTTGGTAAACATATATTTTTAGACTTGTGTGCTTGGTCAGAGACCCGCTTTCAAACCTTCGTCAAGCAATACAGACGCAACACACACACATACATACTTGACATTTTTTATATATTTATGAGAGAAATTACGATAATTATATGCGTATATTTTATAGAGTATATTTTTATTTTGGATTTTTAAGGTAATAAAAGTAAGAGTATTTTATACTTTACAAGGGGGCAAAGCTCCCTGCTCGCTACCGCTCGTCAACCCCCGGGAATTGCTACACAATTCCTATTTGTTTACATCGCAAACAAACATGCAAGACTCATATGAGGATACTGCCAATGCAGGAGTGTTCATCTATACAATCTGGCTAGTTTCCGTGGAACTACTCCAGGGCATCACGTAGCTCTAGCGCTAAGCAACGATCTCTACCAAAGCCACGGGACGCAACCTAAAGCAGCCCCGGCACAAAACAAGCACACCACCACACTTACTTTCAGCGTTTCTGACACTTCTGATTGGCTGAAGCCGCGTAAGTCACGTGGCTTTCAAACATCCGACAATTACAATTTTATATTATATAGAGATAACAAGTGGGAATAATTACGTAGTTTTTTTTTATTATCCTATAATTTTATTAAATTGTACATATATTTGAATCAATAACAATTTATTTATTTTTAGTCCGTGCGAAGAAAGGGTATTTAGTTGCTTGTAGTTAATAAAAGATAACATCAACACCAGCAGATTCTAGTCTAAAACTTTGAAAAATATTAACTCGAATTCAATAACCAGCAGACACTTTCTCATCTAATTTATTTTGTTTTTTGCCGAATTGTTATAGACCTTGTGACCAAATGCAAAATCATAAAATCAAGAGATGGAACTTAATTCCTTATTTAATTTAATTTGCCATCATCAGATTCTTCAATCAAAATGAGAAATTTGTGAATAATCCCTTTTAATGAGGAAACTTGAACGAAATTCTAGGCATTTCTCACGATTGACGATAATTGAAATAGCACATAATTTTAAAACACGTGTCATTATTTCACTCGCTCGTACCTCCCTCGTGAAATAAAATCCACTAGTTTTAAAAAGAGTTACTTTTCGCACTAGTTGCATAATAGATATTTATGCAACTAGTGTGAAAAGTAATGCTTTTTAAAACTAGTGGATTTTATTTCACGAGCGAGTGAAATAAAGACACGTGTTTTAAAAAGTTTACTTTTCGCACGTGTTTCATACACAATTTTTTATAATTGCGTGAAAAAAATCAAATCTCATTGGTTCAAAAATAATTCACGTGCTAATTAGACTAAAATGAGTTTGGAGCTTCCAGGAGTGATGTCAAAGAAAACAACCAATGAACTCGCAGACCGCAGTTCGGAGCGCGTGACGCTATAAAAAACCAACAAGCGTGTTTCAACATTTTGTCAAATAAAGCAACCAATGAACTCGCAGTTCGAAGGGCGTGACTTAAGAAATATTCCCATCGCGAGAAAAAAAATTCATTGATTCAAAAATAATTCACGTGCATAATATTTTTAAATACAGCAGATCGATAAATCTTTGGATTTTATGAGTATTATCAAATCGAAATTTTACCCCCCTTGAAATGTTTACATCTTATAAAAAGAGTGCGACAAAGTCTTTTTTTCACTGCTTTTGGGTGAAAAAAAGTACTTTTTTTCACTGTTTCAAAAAGTCTAGCTTTGTGCACGCGTCTGATATTGAAATTATAATGTAAAAGACGGCTTTTTTTCACGCAATTATAAAAATAACTATTTTATAATTGCTTGAAAAAAATCCGACTATTCATTATAATTTCAATATCAGACGCGTGCAAAAAGTTAGACTTTTTGAAACAGTGAAAAAAAGTACTTTTTTTCACCCAAAAGTAGTGAAAAATAGACTTTTTTTCACTCTTTTCATAAGATGCCAACATTTCAAGTTAAAATTTCTATTTCATAATATTAATAAAATCCAGATATTTATCGATCTGCTTTTATTTAAAGATATAAATGAGCGTGAAATATTTTTGGACCAATTATAACATTTTTACACAATATTTTTGGACCAATTATAAAAAATAGTGTATGAAACACATGCGAAAAGTAAACTTTTTAAAACACGTGTCATTATTTCACTCGCTCGTACCTCGGTCGTGAAATAAAATCCACTAGTTTTAAAAAGTGTTACTTTTCACACTTGTTGCATAAATAACTATGATTTTTTTCCGGGAGCATGTTTGAAGTATTATCATTCTGCTATTTCTATCTTTTTTGGAAGCTCAAAATTAATATCAGTATCTATGTTCAAATGTTTTTACTTTAAACTAAATAAGTTTGCCTTAGTTCCAGAGATTTATCGATGCCGATCTTCTTTAGGTAAAAAGAATTAGCATATGAATTATTTTTGAGCCAATGAGATTTAATTTTTTCACGTAAGTTTTAAATGAAATGTTGGCATCTTATAAAATGAGTGAAAAAGAAGTGCTTTTTTTTCACTGCTTTTGGGTGAAAAAAAAGTAATTTTTAATGACTGTTTCTAAAAAGTATAACTTTACGCACATGTCTGATATTAAAATTATAGTGTAGTGTAAAAGTCAGACTTTTTTCACGCAATTATAAAAAAAAACATTTTAAATAATTAACTAGCAATTATATAGTTTATTGAAGATAAACAGTCCACAAAAATCTTTAATTCATCCGAATAGGTAAAAAAATCAAACGCCATGCTGCACGTTTTGAACGCTCAAATCAAACCACGACTGATTCAAGTTCTTCTTACGTCGGGAGCAGCGATATTTTTGACGTGGCGGTCACTCGATAGCTATGGCCAATAAGAAAGCGTTTGCGAACGCTTCTAACGCACGGCTCAGCTGCCGAATTTGTGTTCTTACATTCCATGTGCTTTTGCTTTATTTTATTAAAAAATACCAACACAACCTCTAAGTAGATCATGCTTTTGTATTAACTCTTCAAGAGAAAAATTGATATATTTTTCAACCGAGTTATAAATGTTAATACATATATACGAATTAAAAAAGTGGTGCCTGTAGTTACACAAATTACAGATAGTGAAAAACTTTCTTGCGTAACTAATAAGAAGCTAACTTTTTTGCTCAATAAAGAGTTCAACGGAAGCTATAAATATATTAATTCTAAATTAATAGTTAAGTTCTGTTTTAGTTAATTTAGAAATTTTGCCATTTATGAATCAAACCAATCCAGGGCCTCTCGCATGTCAATTTAACAACAAAAAAATCTGCGACAAAGCAGTTACTCAGTCACGAGCTTTTGCTAGCGGGCTCCCTAAACTCCGAAAAATTCTATTATGCTGCATTTTAGGGTCTGTAGGGCATCAAGAGGATGGATTCTTTTCCTCAGAATACCTCTTTCTAAGTACAACACTTGCCCGCTAGGTGTCACTTATTTTAACTGGTCTGATGACTCACATTGGTACCTTTGGTGAGTGAGCACTATACCATTTTACTTCTAATGTGGCTTACTATTCTACGAATAGTAAGCCACTATATATGTGGCGGGCTATCATCTCGCACAGGCTAGAGATGTGTCATTATTTCTGGCATTCGTAGCATTAGGGGATACGTTGCCTTTTCTGAACGACTCTTCTAAACCATAGCAAGAAGTAGTATCCACAAATCATTTTCCGTAAGCGTAACAAGTACGGGAGTTCGCTATTCTGAGTTCAGGCCTTGTATATTTGTAATATATTGGATGATGTATGCTTAGAAGAGTAGGAATGGAATTTTGTCCGGGCTGATAAGTTATGACAAATGACAGTGATTGCGCCCTCTAGAGGGGAAGGGCGTAGGCTATTAGCCCATTACCCCGCTCGCCAGAGGAAACAGTCACAAGAGACACACAAAGAAGGACGCCACAAACACATAGACAAATAACAACATTTATTGACAAGCACAAACATCCATGCCTTTACCGGGATTCGAACCCGAGCCCTGCAGCTCCATAGGCTAGTATACTAACCATTGCGCCAGTGGACCGGCGGGCTGATAAGTTAACAGCGAAACCTCCTTGTGAGAGGGCGTCTTTATAATGTCCTGGAAGACAGGGTCGCTAGGAAATGACCAATACCTATGTTGCAAGAAATCAATAATTGTAACCGATAAGAATCCGATTTTGCAAAACGCGTAGTAGTATTTGTTTTTATTTCCCCGAACTTTGTTTTCCAAATTTCCCATAGCAGATCACATCCGTCACAAAAATGTAACAGTCACCCAGCTACGGCATAAGTGGTTTACTAACCGAAGAATTAAGCATAACCTCTGTGAAGATTATGCTTTTGGTTAATCTTATCTCATTGTACTTCAGCGTGTACTTAAATTATGGGGGAAAACTAATAAATTATATGCGAATTAAAAAAAGTGGTTGCTGTAGTTGTACAAATTACGGATAGTAGAAAATCCGAATTTTCAAGCTCGTTTTTTTATTATCATGTAATAACTCTTTTTGATTTTAAAGTAAGTTTTTTAAACTATCTAGTTACGATTTATAAAGGAAATTTTTTTATTTCATAACTTACAAGCTAACTTTTGCCCAATTAAGAGTTCAACCGAAGCTATAAATAATATAAATTCTAAATTAATAGTTAAATTCAGTTTTAGATAATTTAGAAATTTTGCCATTTATGAATCAAACCAATCCATGTCAAACCTCTTACATGTCATTTTAACATCAAATAAATCTGCGACAAATAATTACTCTGTTGACACTTAAAATTACATTCTGCCTTGGCTTATTTAGAAATTTTGCCATTTATAGAGGTATGGAATGAATCAAACCAATCCAGGACCTCTTGCATGTCATTTAAACATCAAACAATCTGCGACAAAGTAATAACTCAGTCACGAGCTGTGCTAGCTGGCTCCGTGAACTCTGAAGAATTCTATTATCCTGCATTTTATTTAGGGTCTGTAGGGCATCAAGAAGAGGGATTCTTTTTATCGGATTACCGCATTCTGAGTACGACGCTTGCCCACTAGGTGTCGCTTATTTTAAGTGGCCTGGTGGCTTAAAGTGGTATCTTTGGCGAGCACTATACCATTATACAAATGGTAAGCCACATTATCTGGGGCGGACTACCATCTCACACAGGCAGGCTAGAGATGTGTCACTATTTCTGGCATTTGTAGCATTAGGGGATGCGTTTCCTTTTCTGAACGACTCTTCTAGAGTCCATAGGCAAGAAGGAGCATCCACAGTTGGATGACCGTAAGCGTAACAAGTTACTGGAGTTCGCTATTCTGCGATCAGGCCTTGTATATTTAGTAAGGTATTTGGATGATGTGAGTTTGGAAGAGTGGTAATTGAGTCTTTCTCCTGGGTCTGGTAAGTTAACAGCGAAACCTCCTAGTGAGACATGTACTGGAAGTCAGGGTCGCTATAAAAAATCACTTATACCAATGTTGCAAGCACTCCATAATGTTAACCTACAACAAAGACAAAGTATAGTACACTGATTATTTCAGACTGTCAATAATATGAAAAAGTTTATTTAGCTGACATCACTGGAGCAGGTTCCGGCTATTCGTTATCAAATGATATTTACTTCGACACACACAGAGATAGATGCACTCTTGGTTACGTAACTTTTGCAAATATCAAGCTATGACGTTAAGATTTGGAGGGGATATTAACAACAGATGTATCGCTAACAAAAAAAAACTGAAATCGAAACAATGGGAGCGCTTCACGGTGGTTATTCCGGGAACTTTTTGATCAAGGTAATATTTCACCGAACTGGGTTGTCAAAATTTCCCATTTTGGCCCTAGCAGGATGGGTCCCCTAGTGGAACATAAATCACAGAATGTGGCAGTCATCCACAACGCCTCAGAATTTTGAGCACAACCTCTGAGAAGATCATACTTTAGTTTAAATTTTGTAATAGTCTGAATTGCATACTTAAAAGTTTTAAAAAAATTTATACATATATGCGAATTAAAAAAAAATGGTGGCTGTACTTACACAAACTACAGATAGTGAAAAAGCTGAATTTTTATTCTTATTTATTTATTTATTTATTTATTTATTTATTTATTTATTTATTTATTTATTTATTTATTTATTTATTTATTTATTTATTTATTTATTTATTTATTTATTTATTTATTTATTTATTTATTTATTTTTAATGTGTGCTAAAAATAATTATATAATAACTCCATACGATTCTAAAGTAATTAATTATTCAAAACGTAACACCGCCGTCTAGTTATTTGTATAATGGTCATAATCTTATACGATTAATTACAAATATAACACATTTTCTTGTAACGTATATGAAGCTCACTTTTGCCCTTAAAGAGTTCTACGGAGGCTGTAAATAATATGAATTGAAAATTTACAGTTAAATTTGGATTTTGGCTTATTTAGAAAATGTGCCATTCATTGAGGTATGAAATGAATCAATCCCAAGTAATAAAAGTTCAAACCAATCAAATACCTATTGCATGTCAGTTTAACATCAAACTATCTGCGACAAAGCAATTACCCATTCGCGAGCTGTGACGGCTGGCTTCGATAACTCCGAATAATTATATTAAGCTTTATTTTACGGTCTATAAGTCATCAAAAAGATGTATTCACCGTTTTGGGCTATTTCGTTCTAAGTAGTTCGCTAGGTGTCGCTAGTTTTTGAACTCATTTTGTTGATACATCGCTAATCCTAAATTTAAAACGGGTGGTTCTAAAACATATTAACTTGCAACCTTCAAGGAAGCGATGCATTCCATGAAATAAACTCATTTTTAAAGCAATCCGGTATGGCTGCGTCTTCATAAAAGCAGTGCCTTGCGGGAATATTACAGTCATTCGTACCCTACAATGCCGGTCCACTGGCGCAATGGTTAGTGTACTAGCCTTTGCAGCTGCTGGGCTCGGGTTCGAATCCCGGTTAAGGCATGGATGTTTGTGTTTGTCAATAAATGTTATTATTTGTCTGTGTGTTTATGACGTCCTTCTTTGTGTGTCTCTTGTGACTGTCTCTTCTGGCGAGCGGGGTAATGGGCTATACAGCCAACGCCTTTCCCTTCTAGAGGGCGCAATCACTGTCATTTGTCATTGTTACCCACAATACTTCCGGAAAGTGTCCTGAAAAGGGTTTAACTCAAAGAACTTCAGTAGGCGCGTTTATATGAGCCATCGAATCCGCGGAATGAAGAGCAAAGTCCGCAATTTTTCTCTCGGGTCTTTCGCACAGGCAGAACCGGAATTGCAGGGTTCATTGGGGGATTTCGCAAACCCTTCAATGAAGGAGGCTTTGATGTTTCATTCCATGGATTCGGCCACAGGCTATCATTTGGGTTAGAAATCCTCCTCGACCACTTTTTTTCCCTAATGGAGGGTTTGGCATTCCATGGATTCGGTGGCTCATGTACGCGAATAGTGTTACTTAAGGTTTTATTTTATGATATATATTAGAATCTAGATAAGGTAAACATTTCCTGCTGCTTGTTTCTTGCCTCCTTTAGGAGGTTTTAACACAGCCAATAACGCTTTATAATTTAGACCCCTGGTCAAGTGACCAAGTCGACAACCGAGCGGGCACCCAACGAAACATCGTACGCTAACGTCGTCGAGACTTTGGACTCCACAGATTTAGGAAGCACGTCTGTCCCAGTGTACCCGGGCCGATACATGATGAATTGAGGATTTTTCTACCAGTGCTGCAAGTGGGGGTAGACGCGGGGTGACGCGTCACCCGACTTTTCAAGAAAATGGCTATCCATCCCCCCACTTCTTATATATCTCAAGTAAATTATCCATAGAGGGGGGGGGGGTTGGGGCATGGCCAGAGACATAACATAGAGTGGACTGCGCATTCATAGTAAAGCAGCTTAGGGATGGAAAACCAAAACCGGTTTTCAAAAAACCGGTGGTCCCGGTTTTGATTGAAAACCGGTTTTTTTGTATGAGGCCCTACGGTACCGAAAACCGGTTTTTTAGGGAAGAACCGTTGGAAAATGGAAAACCGGTTTTTTCTAAAAAACCGACATCCCTTGCAGATTAGCATTATGTCCTAAACATCATAAATCGCCAAGAGGGGAAAGGTTGCTACATATGGCAACTTAACGCTACCGTTTCGTTACGAACTATTCCAAATTGTCGCAAGACCTGAATATCAGCTAGCAAATCGAAGTGGAGACTACCATCAATATCCATGTCACGTGGGTTTCTACCAATCACGGCAGCTTGAATTTTTTTTAATGGTTTTGCAGACGATTTTTTGAGCATTGTTGGAATTTTTCTCTTTTGGCTTAAATAATAAATATTTAATTACATTCTTTTAATCTCTGAGCATTTTAACAATCGTGAATGTTGTACTCTTAATTCAGTAACGTTTTGTGCAAGATGCCAAATGCTTGTGAATTCCTAATTGTAAAGAGGGGTATAAAAAAGGATTAGTCGCACTTTCACGGGTAAAATTTATTTAGTTCTGCATACTTTTAGTAATTGTGTGTTCGTCATAAACTATAATTTCTATCGAGGGAATTTATTCTAAAAGCTCTTTTATACTGAAGAATCATATTCATGATTAAATCAACGTTGCTAGAACTCTAATTATAATAAATATTTTGGGCCAAGTCAATTAAATTAATGGTCTGAACATTGACAGCTTATAAGTAGAATATTTTTTTTACAATTTGGTCAAAACGAAACCTGTTTTTGCAATCGTAGTTTTTGAGTTATTTATATTTAAAAAGTAGTGCATTTGTTGAATTTGGAATATGTTGATGTGTTTTAGAAAGTTGATTTATTCCAGGTGAAATAAAGGAAGAAGCAATATTTCAAAAAAATATACTTGATTTTTTTTTTAAAAATTGGACCGTTAGAACGAAAGTTATAGAGACGGCAGAAAATATTCACCATGTCAATACCAACTTATATTACAGCAACACTCTACATAAACCTACTAATGTTCTTTTAAATTAATTTTTAATGAAGAGTCCACATTCAATTGTTCAAACTAATAGTTATTTTTAACTTTTTTTCTTTATTATAATAGACGGTTCTTACGTAGTTTTTGTCGCGAAACACGAATCTGGTTTCTGTTTTCCTCTACCCCCTACCAGTTTTTTCACAGTAACAATAGGATTTTTTTTTATCTGAGCGTCGCAAGATACAAATGTTTTCAGATGGAAAAAGTCTATCCGTGACCTCTAGCATTTTTTCAGCATAATGCAATCTTCCAAATTACACAACATAGTACATCTATGCTGTTTGAAGCATAACTAGTTAATAATATGCTTAAGGTGTAGTATTTACCCTCATCTATTGCAACGTTGTACAAACAAGCCTAACTAAAAGCGACATTTCAGTCAATTTCCACTCAAATCGGAACTAGTGTTTGTAGTTTTTAATTACCTTACAGCGACTTTTTTTTCAAAGTTTTTGAAATAAGTCACTAACCAATACCATAGTTGAGAATCCATATTATTGTGATCAATAACGAAGCAAATAAACTTACAAATTAACGATGACCATAACTATAAAAAAAAAACATTTTAAATAATTGACAAGCAATTATATAGTTTATTGAATATTAACATTCCGCAATTATCTTTCCTTCTTCCGAATAGGTAGAAAAATAAGCCGCCTTGCTGCACGTCATGGAATTGAAAGCTCAAGCGTCGGTCGGGTAGTTATATTTGACGTAACGGTCCCTTGATAGCTATGGCCAATAAGAAAGCGAACGATTTTGTGTTCTTGCAAATCAACTTTACTGGTGATATACATTACCAACTAAAGAATTACGAGCACAACCTCCGTAAAGGTCACGCTTTGAAATGATTAGAAATCGAATCAAAATATAGCTGAAATATCGTGTTTTAAATTTTAATACATATATGCAAAATAAAAAAAAGTGGTGACTGTAGTTACACAAATTACAGATAATGAAAAATCTGAATTTTCACTCTCATTTTTTTATTTCTTATATGTGCCAAAAATATCATGTATTACTCTATATGATTTTAAAGTAAGTAGTTTTTTACAATGTAACACCGTCTAGTTACGATTTATAAAGGTAAAAAATTTTCTTGCATAACTTATAAGAAGCTTACTTTTTTGCTCAAAAAAAGAGTTCAACGGAAGCTATTAATAATATTAATTCTAAATTAATAGTTGAATTCTGTTTTGGCTTATTTAAAATTTTTGCAATTTATAGAGGTATGGAATGAATCAAACCAATCCAGGACCTCTTGCATGTCATTTAGACATCAAACAATCTGCGACAAAGTAATTACTCAGTCACGAGCTGTGCTAGCTGGCTCCGTGAACTCTGAAGAATTCTCATCTTCATTTTATTTAGGATCTGTAGGGCATCAAGAAAAGGGGTTATTATATTTATCAGGTTACCTCATTCTAAGTACGAAGCATGCCCGCTAGGTGCCGCTTATTTTAACTGGCCTTAGGGCTCGAATTGGTACATTTGGCGAGAGCTGTACCATTATACAAATGGTAAGCCACATTATCTGAGGCGGATTACCATCTTGCACAGGCAAGAGATGTGTCACTATTTCTGGCATTTATAGCATTAGGGGATACTTTGGCTTTTCTGAACGACTCTTCCAGACTTAGAAGTAGTATCTACAGTTGGATGACCGTATGCGTAACAAATCGCGGGAGTTCGCTAAACAGAAGAGCAAACCCCCGTGATTACGCATGAGGTCATCCAACTATAGATACTCCTTCTTGCCAATAGTCGCGAGCTGTGCCGGTAGGCCTCTCTCGATAATTTCGAATAATTCAGCGTTCGCTAGGTGTCGCTGATTTTAGAACTCATTTTGGTGACATTATGGTCGCTGATCCTAAATTTAATACGCATGGTTCTAAAACGTATAAACTTGTAGCCTTCAAGAAAGAGATGCATTCCATGTAATTTACTATATTTTTAAAGCAATATGGTACTGCTGCTTCTTCATAAAAGCAGTGCCTTGCGGAAATATTACAGTCATTCGTACCCTACAATAGTTACGGAAAGTGTCCTGAAAAGGGTTTAACTCAAAGAACCTCAGTAAGCGCGTTTATATGAGCCATCGAATCCGTGGAATGAAGAGCAAACTCCGTAATTTTTCTCTCTTAGGGATTTTCGCACACGCAGAACCGAAATTGCAGGGTTCATTGGGGGATTTCGCAAACCCTCCAATGGAGGAGGGTTTGATGTTTCATTCCATGGATTCGATGGCTCATGTAAACGCGCCTTAAATGGACTATAAGTTTTATATTATGAAAAAATTAGAATCTAGATAAGGTAAAGTAAACGTTTCCGGCTGCTTGTTTCTTGCCTTTTTTAGGAGCTTTAACACAGCCAATAACGCCTTCTAATTTAGAATCCTCATCAAGTGACGAAGTCGACGCCTGAGTGATCTAACCACTCGCTCACGGACGGGCCAGAATCTAGATTACTAGCTGTAAACTTAAGGAATTTTTATCACAGTCACAAAAGGATTTTTTTTATCTGAACTTTTTTATCGGAAGATGCAAATTTTTCAGATTGAAAAAGTCTATCTGTGACCTCTAGCATTTTGCCAGCAGCAATCTTCCAGAGACATAACATAGAGTGGACTGCGCATTCATAGTAAAGCAGCTTAGGGATGGAAAACCTAAACCGGTTTTCAAAAAACCGGTGGTCCCGGTTTTGACTGAAACCGGTTTTTTTTTGTATGAGGCCCTTCGGAACCGAAAACCGGTTTTTTAGGGAAAAACCGAAGGAAAATGGAAAACCGGTTTTTTCTAAAAAACCGCCATCCCTTGCAGATTAGCATTATGTCCTAAACATCATAAATCGCCAAGAGGGGAAAGGTTGCTACATATGGCAGTTTAACGCTACTGTTTCGTAACGAACTATACCAAATTGTCGCAAGACCTGAATATCAGCTAGCAAACCGAAGTGGAGACTACCATCAATGTCCAAGTCACGTGGGTTTCTACCAATCACGGCAGCTTGAATTTTTTAAATGTTTTTGCAGACGATTTTTTGAGCATTGTTGGTATTTTTCTCTTTTGGCTTTTATAATAAATATTTAATTACATTCTTTTAATCTCTGAGCATGTTAACAATCGTGAATGTTGTACTCTTAATTCAGTAACGTTTTGTGCAAGATGCCAAATGCTTGTGTATTCCTAATTGTAAAGAGGGGTATAAAAAAGGATTAGTCACACTTTCACGGGTAAAATTTATTTAGTTCTGCATACTTTTAGTAATTGTGTGTTCTTCTTGAACTATAATTTCTATCGAGGGAATTTATTCTAAAAGCTCTTTTATACTGAAGAATCATATTCATGATTAAATCAACGTTGTTAGAACTCTAATTATAAAAAATATTTTGGGCCAAGTCAATTAAATTAACGGTCTGAACATTGACAGCTTGGAAGTAAATAATTTTTTTACAATTTGGTCAAAACGAAACCTGTTTTTGCAATCGTAGTTTGTGAGTTATTTATATTTAAAAAGTAGAGCATTTGTTGAATTTGGAATATATTGATGTGTTTTAGTAAGTTTATTTATTCCAGGTGAAATAAAGGAAGAAGCAATATTTAAAAAAAAAAAAAGATTTTTTTTTTAAATCGGAGAACGAAAGTTACAGAGACGGCAGAAAATATTCACCATGTCAATAACCAACTTATATTACAGCAACACTCTACATAAAACTACTAATGTTCTTTTAAATTAATTTTTAATAAAGAGTCCACATTCAATTGTTCAAGTAATCTTAAATAGACGCACAAAATCAAAGAAATAATCTGATATCCATTAAGAGGATCTTAAAATACTAGTGATTCATCCTTGCTCCTTTCCAAGCTTCTTTATCATAACATTAGATTGTCGGCCTCTGTGTTCAGGTCGTTGTGGAAAAACTCGCCAAATGGTAAACTCGCCATAGATGCGAGCCAAACGCGACACAGTCATGTGACTGTTAATACCCCGTTTCCACTAGCGAGTTTAATCCAGATCAACTTAAGCTAGCTTAAATTGATCCAGTTCGGAAAAAAGTGCCGTTTCCACTAGCAAACTTTAATCTAGTAGTCTCGAACCCAGAATTTTCAAAATGTGTTTTTTTGGGGGGGGGGGGTTGAGATTAGCGTTTTGTTTATGTTTATATTATATTTACAAATCGCTCGCACGTGCATTGCACTCGCATTTTGAAATTTGTTTATTTGATCAATGGTGTATTCAGGATTTGTCTCCGAAGGGATTAGACCAACTAATAAAGGGCATGGAACTTTAGGGGTTAAGGATGAAATACAAATTTTTAATATTTCATGTGTAAAATTGCATGGTTGCAATTTTTTGATGAGCTAAAATATACTTTTACAAAAAAGTTGGCGAAATCGTGATTTTTCGAGAGCCTAAAGAAAATATAAAACAATGCTAATTGGCTTTTCTTTAAAAGAAACCTCTCAAATATAAAAATGACCTTAAAAAATCAAATTCAAACATAAACAAAACCTCATGGGGACGTACATAAATTACGTCACGCTCAGTGGGGGGAGGGAGGGGTATGCGCCAACGTGACGGATCGTGACATGGAGGGGGGTAGGGGTAATCACTTGCGTGACGTAACGCATCGAAAATTTCCAATTTTGCAAAGAAAATAAAATTTACTTTTAAATAAGAGATTTTTGATAAATTTTACTTTTTTTTACTTTCCAAGTTCATTTTTTTAGCATATCAATATGCATTTTTGTCAAATTTCAGAAACAAAGGGAAATATCAAAAGCAACTTTTCCTTAAGAGGGGGGGGTGCAACAACGTGACGTAATTTTAGGGGGAGGGGTTCGATCAAACGTGACGCAGCGTGACATAGGGGGAGGGAGGGGTCAAAAAAGTCCAAATTTTGCGTGACGTAATTTATGTACGTCCCCCATAATCGCAATCGCAAGGTTAGTCTGTTGGAATTATTTGTCGCCGTTCTGCTGCCGCAAAATGTTGGTGACCACGATTCTAGGATTCTTATTTACAGTGAAAAGTCGCCTGAATGAGTTAAATTCAAATAAAAATGCACTTAATTTTTTATAAACATCCTAACCAGAAGTGCAAAAAGTAATTAATAATTTAGTGAATGGTATGTAGAATGCTAGAAAAATCATATATCGAATCAAAATCGACCACAATAATTAAAAATTAAACCCTTAACTTCAAATAAATGAGAATCAGAAAACTTGCGATCATGCAACAATTTTCCCGAAACGTAAACAAACAGAAAGTTAAGCTAGATCAAAATAGTTAATCCTGTTCGCTGAACTCGATTAACTTAATCCAGTTCAGAACTCGATTAACTGCCCAGCTCATGACGTTTCACTTAGGCTCCGCCCTTGATCCAGATTAAGTTCGCTAGTGGAAACGGGGTATAAGTTAGATGTTTAGGACACTTTAGGTTTGCCAATGCGCAGTCCACTCTATGTTATGTCCACTGAACTGAACTGAAACTCTGGAAGGAGTATCGAAACACTCGTCAAACGGGTCGGTGAAGCCCGGCAACCCTGTAAGAGTAACCCAACTTTTGCCGCCAATCCTATACTTTACCTGTTAAAATAGACATTTTAAACCAACTCTTTCAAGAATTTTTTAAGCAGAAAATTGATAGATTATTGCTTTAGGAGATTCTTTACATAATGAAGTTTCGGAAACATGTACTTTTAAAAAAATAGAATTGCGGCAACAATCTTTAAAACTTAAATTCCTTGGAGTACTATTCTTGGCGAGCGATTGGCGACATCCAATGTAAACTGCAAGTCAAGTGTCCATTTTGATCGGCGAGGTTATGCCAAATATGGCACATATTCTCCCTAAAGCTGTCGCCAAGTGACCCAAAAAAAAGCTTCACCAGCTTATCATGGGATGATTCTTCCAGAGTTTCAGTTCAGTTCAGTGGTTATGTCTCTGCAATCTTCCAATGAGAAGTTGGTTGGTTGGTAGACATATATTTTCTGACTTGTGTGCTTGGTCGCAAGGACCCGCTTATAAACCATCGTCAAGTAGGACAACACAAGACACACACAAACACATATGACAGATGTTGCCATCTGTAGCCACCTCCGCAATCAATGAGAAGTAATTAAAGAGCTCTACCACACTTCGGAATTTCCCCTTCAGGGCCCTAGCAACGGAGCTTAACAACTTGTTAAAGGACTGAGGGCCCGTTCCCATGCAGAGCAAATGCCGGCGATTCGCCGGCTATCAAAGAAAATCCCTCTCTTGGGAAAATCGCGGGTGCGAAAGCGTGCCCGCCTCGTAGGTAGTAATGATTTCACGCCACCTCTGCATGTATTGCGGTTTGTCAATGAATGGAATATTTGGTGTCAGTTTCGTACATAAAATTTTCAGTTGTAACAGAAGCAATTGTTTTAGAATGCTTAAATACATATAAAGCAGAGAATATTCTTTTATTTACTGTGGTTATGTTAACTATTAGCTCAATTTAAACAAAAATATAATTTTAAAAAAATATTATCATCGAGGATACGAGGACGATCGGGTCGAGGATATGGTCCAAAAATAAAAAGCTCACTCAAATGTTTTAGTTACTAATAATCCTCATAGATGACAGTAAAAAAGTTTCAATATTAAAGAGTGAGGTTATTAACTGTTGTGAAATGACGTTTTTGGCAGTATTCAAAGTATAATAATATTAGTACACACTAAATTCAAATAAATTGTTTTGAAAATTTAATTACAGTAAAAGAGGGTTATTTGAAATATGTTTAGTAGTTTTCCAGTCATTATTATCAAAATTGGAATTTTGTAGTTGGGGTTTTTATCATATGGAAAGAATTTTAAAAATTGAAATATTTAAATTCTAAAGCAGTAAAAAAAATGTCAGTATTTTCCCCATAATGTATGAATATTAAAGATACAAATATATTATTTGGGGATGAAAAAAATCATGCATTAGAATAGAGGGTTAACTCTTACTCATTTTATAATGAATAGGCATAGTACATACCTCATACTTGTGAGGAACTCTATGTAGAATATAAATAAAGATTCGAGGGAAAAAAAAAGAGTACTGATAAAGACTACAGAGTAAAGATAAGTTGACATAAACAAGTATAGTAAATCCTATCAATTTATTATTGGAATCTATTACATCATCAAGCAGGTGTCAAATAATTTTACTTCTTTACAGTTTTTCATCAATCTGATTTTACAAAATTCAAGTATCCAGTTCCATTACACTACGAAAAGACAAAACTAATAGAACAGTTTCCTGGCAGTGCATGTTTAAATTGCAGCAGAGATTAAAGTGCGGCTGCACCAGAAATAATTTCGATCAGCTCCTTGGTGATAACGGCCTGTCTTGTGCGGTTGAAGGTCATAGTCAACTTGTCAATCATCTCGCCTGGAATTAAAGAAAGCAGGTGGTATTAATTAATTAATTAGTAACATGAAACGTCTCTATTCTGATTTAGTTAAGGGGAACATAATATCGAGCTTGTAAATTCTGAAGTATATCAGCAAAACAAGGTTTCAATGTCACCGAATTAATACAGTCAGAAGTAATCAAGAATAAAAATTGAAAAATTTTGTGTTGTCTTTTGAGCCTATAGGGGGGTAGGTGAAAATGGGGGTAATGTTAAAAAACATACATATTCCCACTATACATTTATTATTTTTTTTTAGACTTTTTCTTTGAAATATTTTTAGATGATCTCTAATTATTTTTATTTGGTTTTTAGAATCTGGCAACACCATTAATTCATTCAAATTCTTGTTTTAAATTAATTTTGTTTCAGCTGTTAAGAATTCACTCGTAAAAACTTTGTTCTATTTATTTTATAAAACATGATGTGCTCTAAATCTAAAGCATTGGGACATGAAATAGCCACATTCTTGCAGAGTATTTCTGCAAAAAAAGCTAAGAAAAATACCAATTTTTAAATTTTTAATAATTATTTTTAGGCGGTGGGATAAAGTGGTGGTATGGTTAGGCTTAGCTGTTACTGTAAGATGCAATGGAGTTTTTGAATGAACTTAAATTGGATTATATTGGAGGATATAAATTAAAAACCATTTTAATGTAATTAAAATGTACAGTGTTATTAAAATTTCAAAATAATAAGAGTTTTAAGGTTTAACAAGATTATTTAAATATAATACATTAAGTTTAACAATGTACATTTAATAATATGCCCAGAAGACATGCCACATGTGATGTTTTTATTTGCTATCAATTTACTAAATGATACCCTAAGAATCCCCAAGTTCAAGTCAAATGATAGCATAGGACTCTAGGCCAGTGGGCCACACCTTCTTTCCATTACAAGGTTCAGAATGTTAGAGTTCGAGCAATTTTGGTGGCAATGCAGGCAACACCATTTTTTTTGTTAAGGGAGAGAATAGCGAGCGTTAAAATACTCATTCTTTTTTTAGATTATTCGCCATTTGATTTCACCACTAAAAAGTATCTACAACAGGGCTCGGTAAACCGCCTGTCCTCGGCAGTCAAATCTTCCAAGAGGACAACGAATTTCTCAAATTCAACATACTCGTGGGCAGCTATTTCCCGGTGATAAATTTTTTTTATCTTATAGAGTCTAAAGCTTCACTTCAAAAATACCCTCAGATAAATTACTATATAATGTAATCCAAGTAACTACTAATTCGTAGTGCAATTTATGTAAATGTTAAGATAAGAGAATGAAATTTTTGAAATTTATTTAGAAGCTATTTATATTAAGTTTGACAGGTAAGTTTCAAAAGAGGATGGATGCATTGCTGGACAAGCCGTCCTCGGGAGCGGGTAAAACAAGTTTTTTTTAGCCCTTATCTATTATCATAAAATGTCATTTTTGAACAATATTTTAAACAAAACAGCACTAGAAAAGATGTTTGAAATGCATACATGACAAAAAAACAAACATAGGCACCCCATATTTATTTTCTACCGAACATTTAGTTTAGTTTGAGAGATCATCCCACAAGGGCTATTGGCGACGGGCGTCGTAATGTAGAACTGCAGTCAAGTGACGAGCCGATACCTGAATAGGTACCCAATGCAACCTTTAAGGGCGGCATCGTACGCAACGTCGGGGATTTGGAGGATATTTGAAATGCCCTTCCTCTACACCGGGTATTATTCGTCGGACATTTTTGGCAGCACAGGCCGTTTATAGGTCAGAAGTTATTTTGGCGATGCCCGGACCCAAACCTGGGACCTCCCGCATGCTAGGCGAATGCCTTACCGCCTGGGCTCCCCAGTCCTTCAACAGAACATAACTTAGACCATTTTTTCTCATTTTTGATAGATAGCATATGACTATTGATTTGGGTCGCTGAAGTCATTACAAGTCATATACATCACTATGGTGAAGGAAAAAAAATCGAAAAATTTTTCCCCATGTTAATCCAATGGGGCTAATGTTAATCCAATGGAGCCCATGTTATCTCTATGGGAAGTTTCAGTTTCACGAATTGAGACTTTTCGGTAAGGGAAGAACTAATAGGCGTAGGAAAGTGAAACTTAGACCATTTTTCCTCATTTTTGACTTTTGACTTCTTTAGAAAATGACTTGCCACTATGACTGTGACATGCTCCATACCTGCATTCTTGCTGGCACCATCCATGGCAGTCATCCTGGAGCTCTGCTCACTGCAGGCGTTCTCCTTCATGGCATAGAAGATCATACTGGCCAACGAGTACTCCTGGTACGATTTGATGACGTCCGCATCCAGACTGTCGTAGACGCTGATTTTCTCTGCGTTGGCGATGGCGTCTGCGCTGAAGACGTTGATCTCGGATGTGTTGTAGGAGACAACAGATCTAGAGAGAGAAATGGAAAGAAATGAAACAAAAGGGGTCGACAAGGAGGGCAAAACTTAATGAAACAGGGAACTTTAATTACACATTTGGTTAAATACCAACTGTACTATTACCAGTTTAGTTTTCGATTGACAAGGCAAGGTAAAGGGTAAAAAAGTGCACATGAATTAAATTCAAGAATTTTTTTAAAAATAAAGTTTAAGTGTTCAGGGGTTTATCTAGATTTTTCAGAGTCATTTTTGTAAAAAAAAAAATTTAAAATTGTGGGAAAAAATGCAAAAAAAATTGCGAAATAGCACTTTTGTGAAAATTTCAGGAAACACAATTAAAAAGGTTTTGACACTGACACAGTCTACATCAGTCAAATTTTACAGAAATTTAATGAATAACTTTTACAGAAATTTAAAGTAAAAGTAGTTTTTACTGAAATGTATAAAATATTATAGACATAATATATGGTTTATCTTTGAGTTTCCTTTAATGTTTTTCAATAATATTAGTTCTGAATTTGTAACTAAGAAAACCATGAATCTAGTATTTTTGCAAGTACAAACAGGTAACTGAAAGTTTTTTTTTTATTATTTATGTTTAAAAAATGTATTAGATAGTAAAATAGACATTACATAAAAAATACCACCTGACCCAATAATTTTGAGGATTTAAATTAACAATAGACTTTTACTAAAAACTTACTTAAATCTATTGAAGATAATAATTCCTTTTTCAAATGTAAACCCACAGTTAATAATATAATCAGCTACAGTCGTTGCATCTTCAAAAGTAGGTGGCTTCTTTCCATAATCAGAAAATACAGCCATAATATTCTTTGCAAAATACCTGAAGAAAACAATTTAACATTAAATTTTCATTGAAAAAAATATTTCATTTAAGATGTTAATTTAATAAAAAAAAGTCATCAGAAAACAACAGAAATTAGGTTAATGCGAAGAGAAAAAACATAGTAAAAGAATACATAATTTATAGAATGAAGCAGATTTGGAACAGAGAAAACTCGTTTTCTTCTCTGACTTTTAGGTATTGTATTATTTTCCAAGGAGTAGCATTTATTCTCAATAGTCGAAACAAGTGAATACAATTTTCTAGACGAGAACACTGATAAAAGAAAAATGGAGATATTTAAAACATTTTGAAAAGTTCTAAAAATGCTACAAATAGCAAAAGGGAAAACAAATACATTAAACACACTTTGCAAGCCAGTAGTATTAAGTACTAGATTTCTTTTTAAAAAAAAAAACATTAAAATTTAACTTTTAAATGACACGTTATATTTATCAGAAGATTTGGAAACCTAATGCGCAAAATATATAAGACAATATTTTCATCACTGTTCATGAAAAAGTAATGCTTTTGCCATAATAAATCAAAAGATGGTTTAGGTTGGTTTTATGTAATGCATATAAACATGGGCATCACCTTTGCAACATGGCCCTCGATTTATCCCCTAGACAGACAACCTTCATATCTGAGTTGTCTGCAGCCTCCCCCAGCATGGCTCTAATCTTCTTGGAAACGCTGGAATGCACTGCACCGCAAAGGCCACGATCAGAAGTCACAGCTAGGATTAGGGTGCCAGGCTTGGTTGCGTCAGGTTTGACTTCTGCGGCTTCGTAAAAGGCTGCAAATGACAAATGTTTGTTTTATAGTTGTTACAGGCAGACTCAGTATATAAATAGCTAGCTAATATATTGCTAAATAAAAGAAAAATAAGCACATTTAATCATCAATTATCACATAAAATCAGCATCCCCAATGATTCCATTTTGAATCATGGGCTTGCAATTTTTTTTCTTACCAAGTTAAGCTTGCCTTTATTTATCGTAAGATGGAAAAATCACATGTCTTTTGAAGAATTAAATAATGCTCCTTATAATTAAAAGAAAATATGAAAAGCATGGTAAAATAAAATTTACCATGCTTTTAATATTATTATTCTACTTATTTATTATTCCAATTTTCTCCCCTTTAATTTTAGTTTGAAGATTTATTCCCCTATTTTTTACTATTTCATTCTAGATGCATAATAAATCTATTTCATAAATTTTAGAATAAAAATTAAAAAGTTGGGACTGAAAGTGTAATGATAGTACACAAACTGCTACCCTAGTTGTTTTTAGCAGTGTAGTATATTTATAATTGTTTAAGAGGGAAAACTGTCAGTCCCATAGAGCAGAAGGTGCTTGTGTTTTGAAATCCTTACTTTTGCAATAGAATTATTTTGCCTGTTATCCTGTTTTCACCAGGTTTGGAAATTATTATAACATCAATTTGAAACAAAATTGAAAAGAACATAACATAAGGTTACTTAATTATTTATTGATTAAGTTTTAAAATAGTGTCGACATCTACTGGGCATTTCTAGCAATCCAATATTTCTAAAATATATAATTAAATAACTAGATAACATATTCGTTTCAAATTTGTTTCATTTTGAAGTTATATTGATTCCCATACCTGGGGTGAAAGGGCTAACATGGCAAAGCAATACTTATGTGGAAGTTGCGATTTGAAAATAAATGCATTAGCTCTATGGGACCGACAATCTCTCTTAAAACTTATTAAAATCCAAATGTTTCGATTTAATATTGTTAGAGCATGACTACAACATTTTGTATGGCTACTATCATAACACGAAATGTAGCAATTCAGGCAAAAATACTTGGTTAACAGGACTGACAACACATATTTATTTTAGATTCGAACTAATACAGTACAGAAAATCACAATATTGGAAGAACCTATGTCAAACTTGGCCACATTACATTAAAATTTAAAATCTTGAGAAATAAAGGTAAGAGAAGATGTTATGATTTTCAAAACACAAACTACAATAATCCATTAAAAAGCATTTCAGGCTTCAATATTATCTACCAAAAACTAAATTTGTAAACAAAAGTAAAAGGATTATCATTTGAACACTTCTAATTAGGGCGGTGGGTAGCCTAGTGGTCAGTGTCTCGTTCTCAGAAGGTCCCACGATCGAGTCCCAGTGCCACTGAAGACCCACTTAATATATGCGGAGTACATGCTCGTTACATCTGAGAGTCCGAAAGTCCTGTGAGCTGTCATGCCGCAGTTTCCCACAGGTACAGGTCCCTGGAGACTATTAATCTACTATCTAAATTGCAGTCTACTATCTAAATTGCAAAGGTGATGACAGATAAATGGCAGCATCTGTCACTTATGTTGTGTCTATTTTACTTGACAAAGGTTTATAAGCGGGTCTCTAACCAAGCACAACAAGCCTGAAAATATATGTCTACCAAAAAACACATCTAAATTTACTTCATAATTCATTCACACTTTAAAAACTCACAAAAACTTTGAAAATATATATATTGCACTCTGGAATATGATTAATATTTATACATTTTACTGATATCAGTTCTATTTTATTAACCTCTTAAGAGTCATTCCGCGTCAAACCAACACACTTTTTGACCTCACCGTCTCAGATTTTGCTGAAATTTGGAACAACAGCAGTGTTTATGTAGTAATTAATGAAATGAAAATTTTTATTCACAAATATTGAACCGTTTTAAAAATATGGCACTTTAAAAGTTAAAAAAATTAGTCTAAAAAACCAAATCGACCATTTTTCAAATTGGCCTAGAAGCTTTCCTAATTAAGCTAGAGATTTGGGATGAATGTCATCTGACAGAGATTTGGATGAACTTTTTAATGATATGTAACACATTTAGGATATAGAAGATTTTTTAAAAATTAAAATTTAATTAAATTTTAATTTTAAAAAATTCTTCTATACCCTAAATGTGTTACATATCATTAGAAAGTTCATACAAATCCCTGTCAGATGACATTCATCCCAAGTCTCTAGCTTAATTAGGAAAGCTTCTAGGCCAATTTGAAAAATGGTCGATTTGGTTTTTTAGACTAATTTTTTTAACTTTTAAAGTGCCATATTTTTAAAACGGTTCAATATTTGTGAATAAAAATTTTCATTTCATTAATCACTATATAAACACTACTGTTGCTCCAAATTTCAGCAAAATCTGAGATGGTGAGGTCAAAAAGTGTGTTGATTTGACGTGGAATGACTCTTAAGACCTGAGCAAAATCCTACACATATATTCTTATATATAATCCAAACATACTTTTCACACAAATACATGCTAAAAAGTATGTTTTTCAAAGAAATTTTTGTAAACAATATGTTTAATAGTTACTAAGAACACGACTAAAACACTAAAAATACAATTTAATATTTTTTTGCTATAAATGCAACAAAAAAAGGCTGTATCACTTATTTATAGTTAACAGATTATTTTAACATTGTTTTTAATGCAAAATTCCTTCAAAATTAACTACTAAAATGACTTTTTGAAAAGTTTGAAATATATATATATATATATATATATCTTTGAGAACTCTAATATTGTATTGACCCTTGTTCAACTTCATTTTTTATAGAAATAAATGACTGAAACCTTTAATCAAAGGCTAAAAACTGATATTGGGATCTTCTATCGAACCAGGTCAATTTTGGAACTAATTAGCGTGTTACTTGTTAGTGGGGAGGTTTTAATAAATGTCCCTAAATAAGGACGCCAGGTCGCAAGAGGCTAAACACTCACAAGTAGCTCCTTCCCCGAAAGGTCTGGCCTTCTTCAGATCCCTCTCGGCACGGGCATACTTGGCGGCAGACACCATCTTCATACTCTGGGTGATTTTCTGGATGTTCTTCACGGACTTCAGCCTCATACGGACTGAAATGAAAGGCCGATTACTTAATGAAAAGATAGATAAAAATTAATTTTTCACTAGCTACTTAATGTTAAATGCCTGTTCATGTCAGCTATCTGTAGTGGTAGAAGTGGAGAGGAAAAGAAGTGAGGGGATTAACACAAATCAGTTGCAAGAGTTTCCCCACTTAATTTTCTCTCGTCTTAAAACAAGTTAATAATTATCATAATTAAAAATACCAATTTATTTAAAGATAAGGTGGGATCGTTAAGCTGCATTTTAGAGCTGTTGCACAAGGTGTAACTGATTGAATGGTTAAATGAGAAAATAACTAAAATTACAAAAGGTTACAATCAGGGCTCGAAACATCCGAGACATTTTGCCCTTCCACAAGGAAGGCTTCTCCAACAATGCACCCGTCCTCCTTTGAAACTAACCCATCAAACTTTATATATAAATAGCTCCCAAATTAATAAAAATATAATGTTGTGGCATTAATTATAAACATTTATATAAAATTTACAATGTATTAGTAGTTCCTAGGATTGCATTATACATTAATAGAAGAAATACCAGGTCTACATGATAGCAGCCTCATATTTTTATGAATATTAGAATTAAAATGACAAAGTTCAAATTAGCTTAACTATTAATTTATTCGAGGTAACTACGTTTTTTTAATGTGTCAAATGTTTGCCAGTTCCATAAGCAAGGCAATGTTTACAGAGGTTTCTGCACAGAAATGTGAAAGGGGTTTTCCAGTTAGGTAGATGCTCATAGTTGCGTTTAATGCTTCTTGTTTAAGACCACTGCACACTGTGTTTTGTACGTAATTGTTAATTCCTCCTTTGTTACAAGTCCAAAACCACATGCACTAACAACTTTTTTTTGTTCATCGATTACGTGAGCATCAGGGTTGGATAATATAGGCGAACGCCGCTCGAGGAAAATATTTTACCAATAGACAATACCTTACCACTTTCGTAAACAAAACAAATAGCTTTGCCGATTGCCGTTGTTTTTAAATGTTCAAAATAGTTTTTGAAAACTTTATTTTTCCGGTCATTAATGATGAGTAACAATATTAAATATCAGAGTTGGATTTGGAAAGTGACATGCTGTTTTTGTTTAGATGTGCTCCACGAAAAAAAAATGCAACACATCTTAAGCCAAAGCACAAAGAGCAACTTGCGGGTGAAAAGTTTGCATGGACAACAATCAATTTCAACGTTTTTTACCAACGTTTACCGTTATTTACCAACGTTTATTATTTATTTTTTTACCAACGTATTTTACCGTTTTTTAGAAAAGGTTTTTTTTTTTGGCTATTTTTAGAAAGAAAACATTTTTCCGTGCAATTTCGATACAAATATTGTTTTTATAACGCATAATAAATCCATAATAGCCTACGGGTTAAAAAAGTGAAATATTATTAATATTTTTTGCAGCAAATTTTAACTCAAAATCTTGTGTACGCAGCAAGTTTTTTTTTTTCACTCGTCATTTTATCTAACTCTGGTGAGCATGCACATTCATTTTGATGAAGGAATCAACAGGATTTCTAGATTAAAAAGTCCTTTACGAAGTAAGACCTAGACTCTTGTAAGATAAAAAAAATTTAAAATGTAGCATAAATATTAAGGGGCCATCCATAAATGATGTCACGCTTGAAGGGGGGGGGAGGGGGTTCACTTAGCTGTGACACTTTGTGACAAGGGGGAGGGGGGGGGGGTACAAGAAGCGTGACATAACAAACATCTATTAAAAATTTACTACTTAACAGAAACTGAAAAAAAGTTCATTCTTGTTTTGGTTTGGATGTTGCCCCATACAACCAAACAAAAAGATATTTTTTATTTAACTGTTTGAGCCAGTACCTTAAAACTCTGCTTTCTATACATTACCTCTTTTCTATGCCAATTTTTTATTTATTCATTTTTTTTAGTGTGATACTTTGTGACATGGGGGGGGGGGGGGAGGAGGTCAAAAATATGGAGAAAAAGTGTGACATCATTTATGAACAGCCCCTAATGGAGAAAGTGGTTGTCCACAAGTACGTAGGGATCGAGTAATTATTTGTCTTCGGGGAATTTTCGACCACCACGGACGGGAGTTTGGGCGGTTTTTTGAGCCCTGGTTACAATTGTCCTTGTTTCTTTTGTTAAATGTTGAAAGGTAAGTAAACAAAGTAGGTATGGCGGACGATTTTAGTGTTATTAGATGCGAGGGGACGCAGCTACAAAGGTAGCAAGTTGGAGATGCATCCCCCCCATTTTAAATTAAGTATTACGCCATTATCTTAAATTATTTTTAAATAAAATAAATCATACATACTGTCTTTCAGAGTAGCCATGCCACGGGTTTGGACGCCACTAGAAAGAAAAAACATAATTTGAGTTTTTTTAATCATAAGAATAAGTTTAACCAACAGAATTATCAAGGAAGATCTCTAATGTTTGCTTAAGTATATTCATGCTTTTCACCTTTGTATTTATTGTCCTTTTGATTGATATAAATTGATTTTGAACAAATATTTGTCAACGTGATAAAACTTAAAAGGCACTTAAGAAACTATTTTAAAAACAAGACTTACAAGTTTTTTCATTTCACAGACAAAAGCCATAAAGTATCCAAAAATGTATAACTGCTGTTAAACAGAATATTTCCAGTAATAACTTTCCACTGTGGATACTGTGATCCTTCAACAGTGCATAACAGTATTTTGTCTCCAAAAGAATCGTGGGAAGGCAGTGGGATATGGTTGCCGGAATTGGTTATTTATCGCCCTTTCGAATGTCCCCAAAATTTCGAAAAAGACACCAGGTTTATTCAGTTTGATTAATCGTCACATTGGAGCTACACGAGAGCTATAGACGACCGGCATCATATTTTAGAACCTCAGTCAAGTGACAAAAAAAGGCACCAGACCAGTAACTAGGATTTGACCCACTGCAGGCTTTAAGTGTTCTGCCCCGCATTAAACACCGTTCAGTAAGTATTAGCTTTTAATAAGACTCTCAAGAGATCTATGTTTTAACTGATACACGCGTTTAAAAAGATAATTTTAAAGCATATTTTATAAACTGATTCAAACTTATTCCATTCCAACACTTCTTGTTGTTTAGTATACAGTCAAGCGTAAGAGACTTTCATTTTAGAAAACCTTTCTTTGTGATGAAACAAAAGAATAGCTATTTTAATTAATAATTACATTGTTAGAGTAAAATGAATGATTGGAGGTAGAGCAACTGATTAAAATGTTATTGTACACATCATACTGATTTGAAAGCTAGTCTTTAAACAACGTAAAAAAATAAAATTAAATAAAGGGTAATGCTAATTTACCATAGTGGGGAGAAGGCTACGACCTTTGAAACCGTGGCAAACATTTTTAAATTAGTTATTTAACAATTTAAAGAAATTTATTTTCATCTGTTTTCTACACGACCTTTCTGCACCGCTACTTTCGTTGCCAACTTTTAAGCAAAGAAAGTTTTAAGGCACATAAAGTTTGGTTTGCTTGAATAGCCAGAAATAGCGATGAATATCACAATGAACTAGAATCACAGGCTTGTAATATTCGATTGGATGAACGTCGCCCAAGAACTACGGATAGAATGGGGAATATTCATGTTACGTCACTTGGTTTGTTATCCTACAGCTCTTGAACCACGTGCTAATGTCATCCTATACAGATCTCGAACCACGTGCTAATGTTATCCTACTGCTCTAACGGTCGTATTCACCAGTCACAAGACTAATCCCGAACAACTTAATCCACATTTGGTAGTGCAACTTCTTGATCCGACTTTAATCCTAAACTCGTATTCACCAGTTCCCGATCAAGTTGTCCAGAGATGAACTTCCGGAAAGCGTCTCTCATTGGCTGAAAATTATTTTGTGCTATTTTCGAGCCACTTGTAGAGTAAAAGAAACGAAGTGAAATAAACATGTTTGTTTATTTGAGCGCTTGAGCCAAATGTAAACAAAACGATGAATAATACTTTCGTGAATAGAATTTTGAAAATCGGATCTTAGAGACTAGAGATGTATGAAATGATCGAAGAGACAACAATAAAAGTTTCTTCCAACAAATTAATAGGATTGAAAAATAATCCTATTCAGCATTCTGTAACTAAGGCAAGGCACACACATAGGGTTAGGTTTTTCCCGTCCAAAACTTAATATTTGCCATCCCAGCAAGATAAACTGGTAGCCTAGCTCTCCTTATTATTTTCAATAGTATTGTGTTAATTAAAGGAAAGAAACAAAATAACAATAATATAAAAAATCCCGTACAGGCGAACATGAAAAAAAAACACCGAAAAAATAAGGTGGAACATAATTGGCATACAGATATGCCTAATATACTGCAAATTAATGTGAAAAATAGATAATAGAGATTCAAGTCATCGATATTTATTAAAAAAAAATATTCAAAAGTTGTCTTTTAAAGGCATAATAAATATTTTTAATTGTTAGGTGAATAGGCAGCTTACTATTTAATTTATGTGCAAGCTTAAAGATTTAACATGAAAAACCTATTCCACCCCCTGAAACTAATTATTGTTTGAAATTCCTGTTTTTTTTCTTCTACCCTCCACCTACTCAAATCCTAACTTTTTTTAACCCATCTTGGCACATGTATATGCATATTTTTTAATGAAGGCCTGTATCTTTGTGAAAACTGTCGCCTTTCGGGAGATGCAATGTTAGAAGAGAAGACAAATTTGGACCATATGAAGCCCAAACTTTTGGTGTTTCCTTTTTGTAGAGGCCAATATATTTATTTTGATACCACACACTCCCATTTTGAGCGAGTATTTAAGCTTCCTGCTGAAATTTGATTTTTTTTATTCATAGCCTGTGTTAAAACGCACAATGGGACAAAATACTCCCTGGGGACATATATGTTGCCAAAACTGTTGTGGTATTCTTGTTCTAGACCCTAGGGGGATCTTTATATGTGTCACAATGACCATTTTTAGGCGCACTTAAGCACACAGCTCGAAATGTGGTTTTTATTGTTCGGCAAAGCATCAGTACATGAAAAAAACCCAATTTCAACCCTTAAAACACTATTTGTTGTTTTAAAGTCCTGTTTTTTTACCTGTTCATCTCCACCTACACCATCTCCACCTAGTCGAGACATCACTTTAACCCATCTTGGCACATGTATATACATATTTTTGAATGCCACCAAAATAAAAAATATATATTTACTAGAAATGGAAACTTTAGTTGGAAAATCCCACCAACATGTTTTTATGTTTTTAAAAAAAGAAGTATGTGAATAAATATTAATAATTTACATATTTATAAATTTGCAAATTGAAAAATAAATTATGTGAAACACGTTTTATTTCTTCTAAGAAAGGGTAGACATCAAAGTCAATCATATTACAATATTTTTCAAATGTAATCACACACAGTCTATAAATAAATTACAAATACACAGATTGATCGAGAAAAGTGAGAGAGTGATGAATTGCCTAGAACATTTTGAAAATAAATATATCAATATTCATCTTGTTGGTCAAAGGAAAAAACTACAAATGTGCCAGTTCTAGAGATTGGAGGTTATTGAAAACAGTGGGCTCAACAGCCTTTGGCTCGCCAACCTTGTGCTTTTGCACATTTGTAGTTTTGTCATTTGACCGACTATATATAATTATAAACTTCAAATATGTATATGACACAATATTTAACCTTCAATAATACTTAAAATTTTTTTGATTAAAAACATTAAAAAGCATGTATACACAGCATGAGGAAACAACAAATGCAGTATTAAAATTTTTTGTATGTAAATTATAATTGTTTAATCTTTTTAAAGGGAAAAAAGTTTCTGAACTTGTTTGCTTAATTAATACACTAAAAATATAACTTTAAAATAAAGTACTTGGTTGGACCATGCATAACTTTTACAGACAAAAAAAATGGAATCAGTCAAATTGAAATAATAAAATTTTTAATGTTAGTTCTTCTGGATTTTTTAAGGACCTATAAATAAAATATCCTTCATCACTAAAAAGAATCATTAACAATCAAATTTCTGTTAGCTGTTCCATCAATAGAATTTGGAATGTCGATCGCTGAAGTATCATCTTCAGATAAGGTCTTCTTCAATAAGATCTTCTAACTTGATGGTTATGTTGTGAAGGACAGTTGTTGCCATAGTAGTTTCCAGCTTTTCTCACCAAACTTTGAGATACATTGTACCTTAAAAAAAAAGTGTTATCAGCAAAATTTACAAATGTCGACAACTGTATTGAACTATTGCTAGATCTGTATGCTTTATAAAATTGTTTACGAAATTGAATTGTTTGGAAATTAATTGTTTTGGTCATCTTAAGAAATATAGGCTTGCTATTCTGAGCAATATTTTTATTATAAACTTAGGGAGAATATAAACTCGAGGAGTGGGTCGAAATATTTCACATAAAACTTCCAGAAAAAAATTGATTTTCTATAAGTGAACTTTGTTTTGAAAATTAATATTTTTTTAAACATAAAATAAATTATGTGAATAATAAAAAAAGTAAGTTCAGGGTTGCAAAAAAACTTTTTTGGTAAATAAAACCAAGCCTGGGTAGGAATTATTAAAAAACTTGTTTTTTTTTTGGCAGAAAACTAAAGTAAAATGATAGATAAAAGTTATTTTTAAGTTTTGAATACAGCATTTTTTAACAAAATTATAAAAAAATTGTTATACACAAACATGTATATCAACAGTCAAACAACAAAACTGCGAATGTGCCAATTCTTGAAATTGACATTATTTGTAAACATTGGGCTTGACAGTGTTTGTGTTTCTATATCTGTGTCTTTGCACATTCATGGCTTTGTCATTTGACCGATGATATATACCATAATTATCTTCCAGAAGAATCAGTTTTTTTAAAAAAATATTATTTACAAATATATGTAATTAGAAACAGAGAGGATTTAACAAAATCTAGTTAATTCTTTTAATTACTTTAGAAAATAACGAAATGTTATTTTAAAAGTAAAATCAAAATATTTCAGATAAAATCTTACTTGGTGGGCCAGAACTACTTGACAAAATTTAGTGATTTTTCAATTAACAATAAATAATTATTACTGGCAACCCAGTATATTCAGTATATTAAGCCAAGGTAGGGTTACAACACTATCGTAGCACGCATCCCAACCTGTTTTATGATTGTCGTTAGAAATCGAAGCATATTCAGAAATCAATGATTTTGGGATGTACCCAGGTTCATTTTAAATAGGTTTGTGTGATGATTCAAGAGTATATAAACAATACGATTCCTTTCCTTACCTCCTCTGCCTATCATTTGTTGGGTTCAAAAATGGCATCAAGTATGTTCTCAGTGAATAGTCGCTGTCTCCAAGAACATGGTAGTTGTTCGACACATCCATCAGCAAGATGGCTCTCAGGTAGGAGTTGTCCGAAATAGTGTACACTTTCAGGTTATTGTAAAGTCAAAGAGCGTATTTTCTTATCTGTATCACACTTTTGGCTAACCTAGGAAAAAAAAAACATTTGAAGGTAAAAGTGTAATTTATTAGCAATACATATAATAAAATTATAACTATGAATTTTTTACTTTCTAACATTGAGAGATGTGTAAAACAAGATAAATTCCCATGTTGAAACTTTTCCCAATTTTAAACGTTTCAACAGCAAGCGTTAAACATTTCTGGCAATCATGTAAACAAACCCCAAAGAGGAATAAAATTATCAAGATAACACAGATCCCTAATGATTCTGAAAAATTAATAGCTCCGTCAACATCCAGAAACTACACAACTTCAGGATGTTGCTAACCTGGAAAAGTCGTCGTATAGTCACTAATACTTAATAATCGATATACAACCTTTGATTACGAACGGAAAGTGTATTTTAAGGATACCTTGTAAACTTTATACTGTGTGTGGGAGGGGTGGAGGTAAGGGTCTAGGGTAAAATCAAGATACATTGAGTTAAATATAATTATCAGATGTGTTGACAAAAAAACCCCTTCTTGTTCCTACATCTTAACAACATTTACTGGAACTAAGCTCTTGTATAATGAATGAATTAGTAAAATTATGTTTGGTAATGGTAGTCTTTTTTGTGTGCTACACTAGAGGCAATCACATCAGTGCCTAAGGATTTAAAGAGATTCAGAATAGGAATGCCAGAAGCAGGACTCACACCAAAACTGTGAACACTAATAAAAGACAACTTCCTTAGCCGATTGACAGAATATTGAATGAGCTAGTACCAAACTTTGTTTCTGGTTGTGTTACGAGAAAGACTCTTTTTCTTTTTGATTTCTAACCTTATACTTTGCTGGAAGAATTATTAAGTTATTGTATTAAGCTTTACTAGTTTAAACAATAAAGGCTGGTTGGAAAAATACGTTTGTTTTGGCTGCACAAGGGCAAATCAAGAATACCGCCTATAGCCTAGAGCATTTTTTTCAACTGGCTGTAAACAAGGTAAAATCCTAGTTAATGGCCCAGCGACTTTTTCGTTGGTCGCCAAATTTAGCTACATCGCGGAAGAGTGGTACGTAATCGAGGAAAATACGAATCGAAAGTTATTATAACAAAAGGAAGCGAAAATCACTTGTAGTAAAACCATAAAATATACGGATAAACCATAAAGATCGTCGAAGGACAGTGGAACTGGTAGCTAGAGTAGAATTATTTATCCCCCTTTTGAATGTCGCCGAATTTTCCCTTAAGGCTCTGGACCATAAACTAGGATAAAACAAAAAAATAATTATCATAATAATGATTGAAATATCACCTACCTCTTGCATTTCTAGGTCCGATTGCGGTAATTTGATGAAAATCAGCCTCAATCTTATTGATTCTGCTTATTGCTGGCTGACCTGCTCCTAAATCGCCGATAAATAGCTGGCCATTTCCACATTTTCGAAAAACTTCTGTTTTCAAACTTCTTTCCCTCCTTTCTACCGTTTCTAGGCGTTGTAAATTATTGAAATCAAAGATTCGAAATCTTCGTTGCGATCTGCCATTTTCTTCTTGTTTACTAAAATGCTGCTCGAACGCTATTGGTTAATCCAAAACTCCTTGAGATTAAACCACCACGAGAGGGGGTTTAATCTCGAACACTTAATTTGAGATTATGTTTACGATTAAGTGCTGGTGAATACCGTTTCGAGGCTAATCGCGAACTAGAACCGGTTCAGAGACTAAACTGCGCTTAATCTTGCCTGGTGAATACGAGCGTAACCTGTCTAATCGTTTGTTTTGCTACAGTGATTCGGAATGGAAGCTCAGGTGGATATGGTCGTGAATGTCCCCCATAGGATTATACCTTGTCTAGCCAGAATGCGGGCTTCGAAAAGACTTTCTACCCCCGTCCCTTTGGTTGTTCTCTTCGAAACGGCGTGAGCGTGGTTCTTCCACACCCTACTTGGGTTTGAACTGTACGGATTGTTAACCTCACACAAAAAGGAGTTAAACTCGTTATGTTTAGAAAAGCGATGGTCCCCCCCGCTTCCTAGAAAACCAAGCGAAGGGATGGAGGAAGAAAATGTTTTCGAAGCTCGCATTCTGGCTAGGTAAGGTATAGTTCAGGTTGAAATATCGTCGCACTAGTCTATTGGCGACGTTCGTTCTAATTTAGAACCTGTCTAGTGACGAGTCAGCGTGCATGTGACTGGTATACCATCAAAACTAAACAACACATTCCAAGCGTGGCTATACCAATATCCTGTGTGTACAACAACAGAATATAATTATATTTAAAACGGATACTTTCTAATGAATCCCTAGATTCTATGGTTTTCATACTTACATCTACACTCTTTTTAAAATTAGTAAACCAACCAAAATATGTAACCATCTTAGGTATTTTCTTCCTGCAGAACCAAACAGCTCAATTCACCATGAAACAAGGGTTTCCTTCCTCGTAGTAAATACCAAATGTGTTTAATAAGGCTTCATGGTTGATAAATAAGAATTGTGTTAATAGATAATGCGAATTCAATTGGCAAGGTTCTTTATTTTTTTTTACAAATACAGTACAAAATATTTCTTTGTGCTATAAACAACAAGACTTGCAATACAATCTCACAGTATAAAATAGGTTTTATGGAAACAAAATATTGTTTCAAAAATTTGGCATCAAAAGCTCAATTTTTTATATACATACAATGATACCAAGAGTAACTAAAATGTACTGCTCTTTTGTGTCAAAAAATATTTGGAGTTTTTTTAGTACTTTAATTCCAAGAAACATTACTCACTAATGTGTGACATAAGGATTTTACAATTGTTTATGAATTTCTTTAACATTAAACAGTCTATTTATAGTCACTCTCAATGTTTACAAAGAACAATACCCGACTACAAAAAAAGGTTTAAAAGATTATACAAGAGTATATTTGAATAGTTCGGAATATATATTTTAATAGTTTTGCTATACTTTTCATTATATATTCTTTACTAAGTCGACAGCTTTAAAAAAATATTCTTTCTGCTTCCAACATAAAATGCAAGTAATTCCTTAATCTTTAAATGTGGTCCAAAAGTAAGGTCTTTACGCTTCATCAAGCAACCAAAAACTATTCATATCACAAACTTAATCAAATAAAATCTTTGTATAAAACAAAATAAAAATTGTGCACTACTGGTGCTTTCTTGACTATATTAGCACAAAAAATACATAATCCAAAAATAATTTTATAATGAAGGTAAATTTACAAATGGAAGGTACAATAAAAAAATCACATTTGCTTTTAAAGCTAGGTAGCAATAAGAAAAATAGGAACATTATAAAACAATATAAAAGCAATTAGGTACAGGTAACTTTGTATATTCTTTTATTGCTTATTATTTTGTATATAGTTTAATTCATATTTATTTGGTTTAAAAAATACATTTTTAACTAAGGCTTTTTGATAATAGTAGAACAAATGAGGAAATTACTTAAATGAAATACAATATGAACTTTGGCATTAAAGTTTTTTTAAATGTTTATAATGAATAATAAGAGAAACCAATTATACGAGTTTCAGAAAATATCCTTGAAATAATGCTAAAACCTGTTAATAAAAAAAAGGTTTTGGTCGTTTTATCAAAAATTGTATAGAAGTCTCTTCAATTCAGCAAAACAGAAAAATATAAAAGCAATAATTTCCTAAAACAATAAACCAGGTATAATACATAAATTTGTAACTAATTAACTGTTAACATATTTGGCATCAAATGGCTAAACTCAAAATATAAATAAGTACATGAAATATAATTAGAAAAGTATCTACAGGTATTCTTTTGACAAAAAACAATGTGATACAACTAAGTACAAGGTGTTTGTAAAGTTCAGTGATTGGTTTCATAATTAAAAAACAGAAGGTTATGATTTTTTACTCATGCAGATGCATTGGAAGAAATGTCATCTAGAGCCATGTAACGGCCATTTTACGACATACAAGAGAAAGCGCTCGCAATGAGCAGTTTAACACAGCAAGTGTGAGAAAGATTGCCAGTGTGACATGGAGCAACACATAAACATAAAGTTTTGCTTCAAGTTAGGCAAAACGGGGACGGAGACCCCTGACATGTTAGTGAAAGTTTACGGTAAGGAAACAGTGAGTAAAAAGTGTGTTTATGAGTGGTTTCAATGCTTTACAGAAGGAAAGGCGGACGTTGCATCGTGCGCGGCTAATCTTTGACATCCTCTTTTCCGTCAGTAAAGCGTTGAAACCACTTAAACACACTTTTTACTCACTGCTTCCTTACTGTAAACTTTCACTAACATGTCAGGTGTCTCCGTCCCCGTTTTGCCTAACTTAAAGCAAAACTTTGTTTATGAATTGCTCCATGTCACACTGGCAATCTTTCTCACACTGACTGTATTAAACTGCTCATAGCGAGCGCTTTCCCTTATCTGTCGTAAAATGGTCGTCACATGGCTCTAGATGACATTTCTCTCACTGCTTCTGCATGAGTGCAAGATCTTAACCGGTGAGGTTTTTTATTATGAGACCAATCACCGAACTTTTAGAACACACCTTGTATAATCAATAACAGGAGTTTAGAACAAGATTAACTATTCCACAGGTGCATCACACTACTTTTCCACTCAAATTTTCTCTTTTTTTCCTTGTAAGATTTGACAAAGGTATAGAAAAGCAGTGTCAATTCAGTTAACAAAGTAGTGTATTGCAACTGAGATAGTGTTCTGCAATTGTATTCATTCTAACAATATTTACAAACAGAGGAATGCTTTGGATAATAGCATGTTTATGATTAAATCTAATCTCCAACGATACTTTCAAATTGGAATATTAAAATACTTCCTTCATATGATACATTTAATTATACATGAGATATCACAGTTTCTTTTCCAAAAGGGAAATTTGAGAACGATCAACAAAGTTGTTATTCTAGAAATTAACAAATTTCTTGACTTTTTCAGGATAAATAACAAGTATATCAAACTAATAAAGTGCATAACTTATTAAAGTAACTTTTCCTAAGGAGGAATGAAAATCAAAGACTCGAAGTTTTACCGTGCATTAAACAATATTCAATTTGAATTAAATGCATTCTTCAGAGAAAATAAACAGGAAATCTCAATTATGTTGAAAATCTAGTTTTAAGGTTTTAGAACAGACCCCTTTCTATTATAAACGGTTAAAAAAAATTGAGGTCATTTTACTGCCAGTTTAGAGTTACTGAATTCTGTTTTAATTTATTTTCATAAATTCATCTTTTATAATTATATGAAGTTCTTTTATAGTGATTCGAAATTAAAAACTAACAAATTTAATTGGTTTAAATTACTCTAGAACAATTTTCTTGCAGATAACTTCAATAACCAATTCAAAAATCAAGTACCTTTTAATTCCTTGTGGGAAACATTTAGGTTACTCCCAGAATTATGGCAAAAATTAAGGCTTTAGGAATTAGTAATCTTCATATAATACATAGAATCTTCATATAATACAGATAATCTACATAGAATCTTCATATAATATAGAGAATCTATATAGAATCTTCATATAATACAGATTGAGGGACAACTGACTAATCTCGGAGTGCAGATCACGTAGCAACAATTTCTGGCGTTTCTGTTACAGTCTTTTTCTCACACTTTGAACATGAACTTCCAGAACATGAGTGCTGAGAACTTCTGCGGCTTGCAAGAATATCTGCATCTAAAGCTCTGAAAGATATGAAAGAAACATTCATTTATAGCAGTATGGAAAATTATCATACCGAGTGGATTTATCTTATTAAATTAGTTTTTTTACTATAATTCAGTTTACTAGCTCTTACATTTTTTTAAATCGGAAATTCCTTTTATGAAAAAAATTACATTTATAATTACATAATATTTTATTGGCTTTATTTAAAACAGTTTTATCAATAAATGAAGACAGATATTTGAACTTTCCCGTTAAAAAATGTGTATGTATTAATAATTGTAATAATCTGCGATACACACTCCATGTATGCATGAGAGTAAATTATTTCTTAACCCTTTCAGTCCCAAAAACTTACTACACTACAGAAACAACTGATTCATAAAATAAGCAGGTCAAAAATAAGATTTCCATAAGAAAAAAAATCATTTTAATTTTTTATATGGTTTTTGAAATAATGCCAAAATTTTTTAACTGTGGAAAACAACAAAATAAAAATATATATATTACCTAAAAACACTTTGAATTATATATTTTAAGGTATCTGACCATATTATTAAAAAAAAATTAATAATTATTTAAACCGAAATAGTTTAAATTGTGTTTAAATATGTGGAACTGAAGTGAACTTATCAAAAATCAGGTGAAACGCTTGTTGGCTATTTTCTGAATAAAAAAAATAGTAGTTCTGACTTCTATTGAGATTAATGCAAAATATTGTCTAATAGAACAAAGTATGAAGAATTGAATTATGTGTATTTGGATGTCATAACGGGACATAAATATTTAGAAAAAATATATATTGAAAGTGATGATGCCAAATGGCATCATTGGGACTGAAAGGGTTCATTTAAACACTTAAGGATGAATATACCTTCCACAAGGTTATCAAAGGCTTGTACACATGCAATTTCATGCTTCCTTTTCATTATCTTAATTTTTCCTTCATACAATACAGAAAATTAATAAGGCAGGAAAGTAAAAAAATAAAGAACTAAATAGGAAACTACAACATTCTACTATACCAGTATTTAAGGACCATATAAACACGTTAACATTAAAAAAAAAGATATTAAGTAAGGTTTGACAATTGTCATACTAGAGCAATGGGGGCTATTAGCGACATGCCTTTTAATCAATGGTTAAGTGACAGAATAACACCTTTGCTGGAACCCTAGGCAGTGTTCTAGAAACATAGTTTTCAAAACTTTGGACCACAGCAGATTTAAGGTGCATATTATACACAGCACTATTTACAAATAAAGAAATATAACTACTTCAATAACAGATCCACACAGGACTTCAGCTGGGAATATCTATAACAAGTAACAGTTTGTAGAACAGGTGGCCAAGGTGGGGTTATTACTAAGCTCATTCTTGAAGATGCCACACAAGCCGCAGCTACTAAGGAAGGGCTGTAGTTGAGGTAAGCGGGATCTGGAAGAAGATTAAAATATTTTTAAGCAAAACATTGAAAACACATACATCAGAAATGATTTGTTAACAATAGGACCAAATAAGAGATTTTAGAGTTAAGATTAATTAAGATAGAATACTGTGTGATTTATATTGAAAATCTAAAAAAAATAGCAAACATGATTTAGAGAAAAACATAAATTGATAATTTAATAAGAACAGAAAATTTTCGAAACATTTAAATCAATTTAAGAAATAATATATCTTTATAATTCATAAACTTTTATAGATCTAAGATGAAAATTAAAACTTATTCAATTAAGCATTTTTTTTTAAAATAATCACCAATGAGTTAGTTCCTGATCGTTTAATCCACACTTAGTTCGCTAAACTAGACCTAGATTGAACTAAAATATATTTATAAACTATAATATATTTTAGTTCAATTTAGGCTACTAAATCAACTATTAGACAGATGAAAACAGTCATGTAAAATCGAAAAAGAGCAAGCCAGTAACTTAGAGTTATTAATAATATATGATTTAATCCTTAAGATTACAATGCAAGCAGCATCTGAACAACTTTCTTAAGAATCAGTAATTCATCGGCACGAACACTTTTACGACCCTTTTGCAACTCCAGATGGCGCAGCTTATTTTTACTAGAAAATAAACTTTATCGCTGATTAGGCGCAAATGCAGTTCTCAGTGTTGCTTTATTATCGCCAATGAAATTCGAAAACTTCCATCCCCCCACATCCCCCTTAGTTAGCTTCGCGCCTCATTAAACACTCAGCTAGGGGTATGGACTTGGCCCTCTAGTATAGACGCTGTGACACACCTTAGGCGAAGAAGAACTTTTCGCCGGGAAGGTGTTTGGGGATTTTGTTTGTGCTTGATAGATCTTGAAAACATATGTTAACTATTTGTGTCTGTGTGTGTGACCTTTAAGGATTTTTTTGTAGTCTGCCAGTGATACATATTTCTTTCTATAGTACACTGATATTTTTTTTTATTTTCGTGTTAGACTTAGAAAGTTAAAATTAGCAGAATTGAAAAATAAACGCAATAAAACTGTTGACAAAACTGGACATCTAAAGCCTCATTCAACTCCTTACAGACCTTTACCCACTCAACCATTTCAACACTTTGTTCGAGCTGGAAGCTATTGAACTTTACCGACTGACACCTGTTCTCTGATAGTCTACAAACCAGTGGCGGCTCGTGGTTAAATAGGTTGGTGCAGCCAAGGCAACAAGGTCAAAAAAAAAAAAGTTTTCAACGGTGCACAAGGCAGAAGTATAGTACACACAAGCACAAAAAATAACATCGCAAGGAAAAAAATACTACAAACATTATTCTTTAATAAACGTTATAATGTAAATTAAATATAACATTGATATTAATTTAACATCGATTAAAGATAGGGTTTCTTTGTAACCACAAGAAAACTGTAATGTGGATTGGCGCTGATGTGGATTGATGCACTTATTCACAACATAATCCATTTATGACTTGACTATTCGAAAATGGCTTTAAACGAACTACATTGATGCATACATATATGCTCAGCTTGACAAGAAATTAAATTAGGATTTGTAAGAAACTAATGGATACATACAATGACACATTATGAAGGAAACTCAATCATTATAAGCTATGCTTTTATGGTATTGCCTTCGACATTGTGTTTTTTGTAGAAGTACAATTATTTAATAAATTGGTATTAGTTTTTGCAACAGTACTACGCTGTATCTTTTGGAATAATTGCCCAAAAAAAGACATTTTCATGTGGCAAAAAATCTTTTTCTGAAAATTGATTTTAAAAAATTTTAAAACAAAATTACACTAAAATTTAAACAATTTAATTACTCAACGAAGTTGATGTAATGGTTTATTGTAAATTTTTTACCGTATGTATTCATTTACGATTTTTTTTTTTTTAATAATCCTAGATTTTTTTAATGCTTACTGAAAACAACACATTTTGCCTAATTTAGTATTTTAATTAACGAAATGAAAGTACTGAAGTGTTGTCGAAAATTCGAATATTGCGATTTCGACACGTTTTTAAGGTTGCTGAACCGAAATGTTTTTTTTTTTTTTCGTCTGTTAGACTTTTCAAAAACTGTGAAGTATTAGAGCTACTTATACTTCGTTACACGAATTCCTAGTACCTGTCTTAACTAAGAGAAAATTTGATAAAGCATTACCCAGGGGCGGACTGGCCCGGGCGGCTAGTCGGCGATCGCCGACTAGCCGCCCGGGCCAGTCCGCCCCTGGGTAATGCTTTATCAAATTTTCTCTTAGTTAAGACAGGTACTAGGAATTCGTGTAACGAAGTATAAGTAGCTCTAATACTTCACAGTTTTTGAAAAGTCTAACAGACGAAAAAAAAAAAAAACATTTCGGTTCAGCAACCTTAAAAACGTGTCGAAATCGCAATATTCGAATTTTCGACAACACTTCAGTACTTTCATTTCGTTAATTAAAATACTAAATTAGGCAAAATGTGTTGTTTTCAGTAAGCATTAAAAAAATCTAGGATTATTAAAAAAAAAAAATCGTAAATGAATACATACGGTAAAAAATTTACAATAAACCATTACATCAACTTCGTTGAGTAATTAAATTGTTTAAATTTTAGTGTAATTTTGTTTTAAAATTTTTTAAAATCAATTTTCAGAAAAAGATTTTTTGCAACATGAAAATGTCTTTTTTTGGGCAATTATTCCAAAAGATACAGCGTAGTACTGTTGCAAAAACTAATACCAATTTATTAAATAATTGTACTTCTACAAAAAACACAATGTCGAAGGCAATACCATAAAAGCATAGCTTATAATGATTGAGTTTCCTTCATAATGTGTCATTGTATGTATCCATTAGTTTCTTACAAATCCTAATTTAATTTCTTGTCAAGCTGAGCATATATGTATGCATCAATGTAGTTCGTTTAAAGCCATTTTCGAATAGTCAAGTCATAAATGGATTATGTTGTGAATAAGTGCATCAATCCACATCAGCGCCAATCCACATTACAGTTTTCTTGTGGTTACAAAGAAACCCTATCTTTAATCGATCAAAAATTTTCCAAGTGGGCCGAACAAAAATTTTCCAAGTGGGTCAAACAAAAATTTGCCAAGTGGGTCAAACAAAAATTTGCCAAGTGGGCCAAAAGCAATATGATAATATTCGGTTAAGTGGAAAAAAATCTTCAAATACTTAATTAAAAATGTATTAAAACATGCAAAATAAGTGAAAACAACTTAATATTTTTTAAATAAATTTAAATTGCGTCTAAAAGGCCAAGGTCATGCCCACCATTGAGCAGGAGGGTGCAGCTGCTTACCCCTAATAAAAGCCAAGTGGGTCCAGGGTCCCACTTGGCCTCTGGGGGCTCCTATATATATTATACATAAAAGGGGCCTACATTTTTTTTCAACTCGGGCAAAATAGCTGACTTTGCCTCTGAAGCCCTATATATATTATATAGCCCTATATATATTATATATATATATAAAAGGGGCCGAAAATTTTTGTTCAAATTGGGCCCAATGTGGTTCTTATTTGGGCCCATTCCATTGGTCCACATTGCCTCCGAGGTTCCCTACACATATTATATATAAAAAGGGACCACAAATTTTGTTCAAATTGGGCCCATCAGAGGTCACATGGTCTATGGGGCCCTTATATATAAAACAGGCCGACATTTTTTTCTTCAAATCGTGAGCAGGGGCCCACTTTGCCTCTGAGGCCTCCTATATACATTATCAATAAAAAGAGCCCTTTTTTTTAAAATTGAGCCCTATGTGGTTTTAATTGAGCCAATTGGTCCACATTGCCTCTGGGCTATACATATTATATGAAAGGGTCAAAAAATTTAATAATACAAATAAATCTAATAATGGATTTTATAAGAAATTGATAATTCTCATTAACCCTTCCGCAACGAAGGATTTTTGTTTCCTTGTAATTTGTGACAGGAATATCATTATCGATTCCTTAGTCGGACGGCCATCGCGGGCCGTTTCAGTAGTGAAAGTGTTAGCAATTGATTGGATGAGACGATAAGTAAACCATATGAAATGACAAAGAGGGAGGAGGTGTCAAAGGAAAATTCCCTAAGGGTCATCCGAAATTAAGAAAATTGAGATCCCCAAATGTGATCTCCACGCGGCCCTAAATCACATCCTAGGTATGCCCATGTAAAAGGCCACATTGTATCGTAAAAGAATGCTTGCTGCAGTATGTGTTGAGTTTAATAATCTACTTTATATATAGCTTCAATTTTTTTTTAAATAAACGAACATTGATGAAACAATAATTTCTTCGGGGTAAAACCTTTTTGTTCTAAGTTTCTTGCAGGTACAGCTGTGGGGAAAAAAGTATCCACTAGTGTTTATTTCGGTCGTTTATCATCCTATATAATCGTACCTTTTTGACTTTGTTAAAAAAAATAGCATTCTAAGTTAGTTACATGACACACAATTTGCATAAGGGACCGTCTTCATATTAAAAATGCTACAGACTTCAAAATTTTCAATGGTAACATCCCTGTTTGAATCCATATTTCAAATTTATGACATATTTTAGCACGAAATTTTAAATTTTGTTATTTATCCCACTCGGCACAGTCATGACTTTGGTGGGCCAAAGTCATAACTCAGGGTGGCTACAGAATCTGTGAAAACAAATTCCCTGATTTTCCAGGCTGAATGTAAAAAATTTCCCTGATTAGCGGCAATGAACTATATTAGCATGCTGGTTTCCTTCCGGTAATTGTAAAACCACTTTCTAGTATATTTAACATTAAAAGAAGATTTTTTTTATAAATAATTTTATTTAATGAATATACAATGAGCTTTTTAAAACAAATCTATAAAAAAAGCAAGCGTTAAAGCCCATATAATAATTTTTTTAGTTATGGTAAGACTTTGAGCAGCAACTCAACCACTTAGGTGAAAGCGTTTTCCGGATAGATTAAACTTTTTTTATCCTTTCTTTTACCGGTTAAAATGGCAGTTTTGGAAATTTTCCCTGATTTTTAACAAAAATCACCAATTTCCCTGACTTTTCCCTGATTTTTCCAGATTGATTAAATTCCCTGACTTTTCCATGATTCCCTGATTTCCCTGATCCTGTAGCCACCCTGTAACTACGCCGAGTGGGCCAAACTTAGCCAGACCGCCCCTGGCATTACCTCTTGTTAGAGTGCCTACTTTTAGCTCCTTCATGTGCAACAAAGTAAGATAACTTACAAATGAAATTAAATATAAAGATGTTTATTTGCTAAAAATATAGGAGATAAAATTTTACGTTTAAAAAATTGCGCAATTTTCTTCAGAACACAAGAGGCTCTGTATGAAAAAAAAAATCTTCGAAAAGATATCCTTAATGCAACATAACATATTTTTGGGCAGCACGATAAATGTGAAAATAAAATTAAAAATTTTTCGCCAGAGTTAATTGATTCCTCGATACGCATGTTGTTATAAGTACGTTATAATAATACAAGTTATAATAAATACAAATTGAAAAAAAATTAAATACAAACCATAAGGAAATTTATATAATTATGTCGCATTTAATTTTCGTTAGAGTCTACCTAAGAAATATTTTATAGTATACTTCCTCGAACACCTATAAAACTTTCAAATAAATATGTTAATCAAAGACTCTACAGGACTCAATTCTACCCTCACACCAGAAACCTTTTCCAGTGCCCTAAACAAGGTGAACTTCTTCAATCGTCAAATGTTGAAGGCATGCCTCTATTTTTCTCAAAACATAACACAAACCTTACAGCGCGGCACAGGCAAAGCGTGTCACTGGTCTACTGGAGAGATAGAGCAACAACAAAGAGCCTTCTTCGAGATGCTCAGGGGTTTCCCATTCACAGATCCCCTTTCCAAACCCCTTCCAGATGTCCCCTTCTAGCAGATCTGGCACTATTGACTTGGCAAAACTTTCTCAGTTGATCGCCAAATGTGGGGTTACCATAATTCGCCTTTACATAATTAGCACCTATTTTTCTAAATTTTTTTAAAAATACTAATATTTAAATTAAAAATTTTATTTCTCAATGAACTGAAAAATAAAAAATTCGATTGTGTTCAAAATATATAATTATCGCAGTATCTTTATTTTTTACTGAGATACATCGTCATACACGAAGGACCTTGTATTCTTCACTGTTTTCCAAACTTTGAAAAATTATTAAAAATACTCAATATGTGATTTTCAAAAAAAATTTTCTCAAAAAACATTTTTCGTCTCTTGTTCTTTAAAATGATGCCAAAAACTAGTGGCCTTTATTAAAATTGTGGCGGCAATTAGTCGGAGAAGATTCTCCATAGGAATAACATTACGATTTTCAAGGGGTGAAATTCGGCGTCATGACTCTTAATCTACCCTATCATGAGGTTTTTGAGGAAACTGTCAGGGGCGATTATTCATCTTGTTATCCCCCTTTACTTGGTTTCGAGAGCAGTTGAGATTAACCTAAGGAGCAAGGCCACAAACAACACAGGTTTAGAAAGGCAATGCTCAGGCTGCTTCCTGGAAAAGCACACAAAAGGGAAAGAAAGTTCTTCCAAAGCTTGCATTTTTATCAAAATAACAATTGAAACACAGAATAGTAGTATGGGCTAAACTATACTTTCAACTTCCTCGAATCATCCTATGGTTAACTTTGTAGTCTTTACATACAGTCTTTCTTAATCCTGCCATAGCGAAAACATTAAAAGGGATTTACGCTTATACTAACCTTGAAGAGACACCTCAAGGAAGTAATTAATATACTTCAGAACATACACCTTGACCAGCTTGAAACTAGATAAGGGCTTGTTGTCATGGCTGTCCGTTTGCCGAAGCGAATACAAGGAGTAATATTCGGCAAAATGAGCGGCAGTAGGAATCAGTATGTCCCAGTGAAAGAAAGACAGGACAGTTACTTCCATCTCCACAAACTCTGATAACTTGTACTTGTTTCCGAGAATGGCGTTAAAGTCGCTGTTTCTTGGGACAAGACTGATTTGCTCCTCCACTTTGACTAGAAAATAAAATAGAAAAGGAATTAGGAACAAGTTCTTGATTTGAAACTTAATGGTTTATAGAAAAGCTGCAATGTTTGTCATAGTGAAACTTAAAACATGCATTTGGTAAAATATGTACTTTCTTAATTATAATAAGGAAATTATTTAGCATCCAATTTCAAATAAATTAAATCGTTACTTAAAGAAAAGGAATAAGGCTTCTGAAAGAGGCTGAACCAGAAAGTTTTACAGGTTATTAAACTTAACTTATTGCAAAATCTTCAATTTTGAGAAATTTTACTGATATTATTTTTAGTTAAAGAAGACACATGAAGAAAAATATGATTCTTGGTGCAAGTGGCTTTATTATATAAATATATTTGCCAAAAATAAACTGTTTTCTTTATCTATCATGCACTGTGGAGTTCTCTGAACAATGAACAACAACATAGTTGCAAGACAAATTCTCCAAGGCATAACTATACTAAAATAGTGTCCGATTTGATCATTTGCAACATTTTATCAAATTAAACTCATTAGGCCATAGTCTATTATAAATGGGCTGCACCCTATATAATAGCCATGCTTTGGAGATAAGGTTTGGTTAAGTTTTATATTATCGTCGCACTAGAGCTACACGAAGGCGGTCATATTTTAGAACCACAGTCGCTGACGAGCCGACACCTGAATAGACACCCAATGCAACTGTTAAGGGCGACATCATACACAGCGTTAGGACTTTGAAGGATATTTAAAGTGCACTCCCTTACACGAGGTATTATTCGTCGGACATTTTTGGCTGCACGGGCCCGAACTTGGGACCTTTCGCATACTGGGCTCCCTAGCCCCCATGCTTTGGAGAATGCTAGTGTTACAACTACACCCTTCATTTGAAACAACATAGGTGTGTCAGTTAAGACATTAAATTTGATCCCGATTTCTGAAACAATTCTAGCCAAGTTACGCATAAAAACGCTTGTATGCATGACACTTGCGTACATAGACATGTAGCGGCTTCGATAACCCATTGTCTGCCAAAAGGACCCTCAAGGCGGAGGTGAGTTATCTGGGCTTATATACTACCATTCATTAACGTTGTAATCTGGAATAGTGGTAGGAACATGGGCGGTAAATCAGTGCCACCTAGTTGTTGATGGAATATTGAGGTTGCATGTGCGGTAACCGCCACATACACATAGCAAAACATTGTTTACTAAGACCATTAGTGCGGTGAATGCACAGCACATTGCTATCCACCTAAAGGGCTTTATATAGCCTTGAGGGGTGAAAGGAAGTACTCAACCACTCACCTGCCACAATCAAACACACCAAACTAGCCATCTGAAGGTGCTTTGATTGAATGGTATGGTTATCCATGAAAATGTCCATGAGATAGACCGCCAAATGCAGCGCTGTCGTGCAAAATTCCAGTTTCTCGCAGATCGTGTGGATGTACTTCACTGTGCGCTTCCTCAAATGTAACTGGGGGGAAAGGCCACGGTACAAGAACCTCTTTCGTTCTTGTTGGCGCAGATGGCTGTGAATGTCCTGGGCGAAGTTCTCGTTCCACCATTCTTTGACTGTGGTCATCAGAATGCAAGATCTGTAGGTATGGAATTTAAAGGTAGTTAAGTAAAAAGCTTGTTTGATGTAGGATGAAGCTATCTGTAAATTGGAGAATTTAGTGGAAGATTGTATTTATACGACAAAAAGGTAAAAATGGGCTTTTAAGTTTTTAGTTTGCACTTAAGGGCATATAACAAAAATTCTCCAACGCAACCCTCTACTTGACCATACCTTCAACCCAAAATATATATGTAATCTGTCGTCTGCTAAGAAAGTTGAGGGTCACATCTTTAGCTTTATTAACCCCAGATAACCTGGTTGATCAAACCGTAACCTAGTATTTGAACTAATCAGATGCATGGATTACAGCTTTCGCCACAAAGAAGAGATACCATAAGATTATAAAGACGCCAGCTATTTTTCATTCATTGATCTTGCATATGCATAGATTGAGACAACATTGAGGAACAAACATGAACTTGCACTGAACATAAAGTTATATTCATGATTGTCAACATATAAACACGATCAACCGTTTCTTTGAATCTGGCAGCCCTATGTCCAACTTTGCTAAGTCGAAATCGAGACGAAAGTTGAAAATCAAGTTGGTTTGAAGAAATGAGTGCCCATGGGTTAACCTAAAAATCGTGGCCAGTAATTTTACGGCAAACTGGTAACCCTGAAAAATTGCTATTATGGCAACCTTTTACGAAATTAGCATATAATTCGGAATTTTTTTACCACTCTTGTAATAATTTATGCTTAAAGATTTCATTTTGACAAGGCAAGATTTTTAAAAAGTAGCCCAAGAATACGACCACGATTCTTTAGGTTAACCGTGATATGCCCTTAGTATCGTCAAAAAATCGACTTACAAACGGTAAAAAATATAGTGTAATTCTACCCAAGTATGTTTTATAGACTGTCAAAAAGAATTCATCACTTTTGAAAATCACCAAATAAAGGAAACCCACCAACTAGGAAATTTACAGATTTTTTGGGGGTAAGAAATTTTAATTAACGACAGTGCTTCCACGAATTCTAATGGACACATGTTATAATAAGAAAATATTTTTAAAAAACAACGAGTTGACACAAAGAATTAAAATTACTTTATTTATATACCTATTATACGTTAATTAAATTTCTAAAATGGCTTCTGCATTAACGAAGGCAAAAATACAGTTTTTAATAAGGAAAGAGCATTAGGAGACAAATTGAAAATAACATGCTTGCGAAAGTTATATACTGACCAAAATGTAACAATAAAATAGTTGCTCCAGCTATAGCGTCTACCAATACTAAGGATGCATGGAAACAATTATCATAGCTGACAATAAATTAAAAAAGCTACGTTATTTTTCAAGAAATTATGACATGAATTGTTGAAAATTGACAAAGTCGCATAAAGAAATTTCCGAATTAGAAGAAAATTAAAATTTTGAGAAACAAGAACACAAGGCATTTAAATCCACTGAGAAAAAGTTGAAGTGTTTAACTATTCTTTGAGTTTGAAACTAAACAATTAGTTTGTTTTAAGTGACGTACTTAACTGCAATCACTCTTGCTTTTCCTCCAATCGGTGCTCTGATTGGTGTTCTGTTACCATGTGACATTGATTTACCAATCGAAGTTGGGAAAAAATTCATTATCACCATCTTTATTTTTAACTATTATTAGAATATTCATTTCAACTTTTTTGGCTTCTGCACATTTGCTTTATAAACGGAAAAAAAATAGAAAGTCATAGATTCATTTGTCATAAAAACAAAGATGTCATAAAAGATAATGGGTGTAGTTGTACTTTTCCCGTGAATGGCAATAAATTTTTGTTTCTTTATCATATGATCCCGTGATTTTTTTACTAGCTTCTAAAACCCACGGGTCAGGAAACGCTCATTGGCTGCTAGGTTACTATTCTTTTTGACGATGTGTTTTGCAGTTGGCGACAATACTGTGCATTTTTTTTGTTGTTATTGAAATTGAATACGATTCGTACGCGCTCCTACTCATACTGATTACTGTTTCAAATAATGGATTCCCTTGAATGTATTATATGTGATAAGGTATTTAAGAGGAAAAAAACCTTAAAAGAACATATTTTTAAAATTCATAAAATAACTCTGGAAAAAGAAACAAAATCCAATATTTCGTGTCCGGAATGCGCCTCTTCGATGTCCTCCCATGCAGAATTGGTGGAACACGTGAAATCTTCTCATAATATTTTAATTGAAGTAGAACGGCTTCATTTCCAAAGTCATGAAGGTAATTAAGTTTATTATTAGTAGTAAATATTTATTCATATTTGGTAGCATGTATAGGTAGAGCATGGTAATACTTGAAGTGACATTGTTTATGCAAGATTTTCATGTTGATTAAGTTTTAGTTATGAAGATGTGTGTCGAATCGAGAATGTAAAACAAATTGTTTTCTTTGATAAGTGGACGCAATCGTAATATTTAATCGAAAACATCATTTACGAATCAACATTTACATTACCAGTTCAGTTAGCAAAATTTAGGTCTAATTTTTAAAGGAATGCCACAAATGTGCCGAAATTCCATAAAAAGTATTTTAAAGCTTTAGTAATGTTGTGAAACTCAACTTAATTTTTAAACTAACTTGTTTTTACTTTTCATAAAATATTTATTTAAAAAAAATCTTAACTATGTTACAGATTTCAAGTCTTGGAAGGACAAACTGGAGGTTGAAGAAAAAACCTTCTTTAGGATAGCCAGAACGTATAAAACAGCCCTTTATAAGCACAGCACCTACAAGTGCCATCGTTCTGCTGACCCACGGCATGCTGCAACTGATGGTAAACGCCTTCGGAAGTCACAGGGTAGTTGCAAGATAAAAGGAGAGTGCACTGCTGCCCTCCACTGCAAACTCACTGGCGATCTTGTAGAAGTCACATACACCAAGACTCACTTTGGCCATGAAACGGAATTGAAACATTTGCCGATTGCACAAGTACATAAAGAAGAATTAAGCGGTAAGTTAGACTTCTGTATTTGGGAAAGCCTGGGGTGCAACTAGAATTTTTTTTTTCTGGGGATGGAAAAAGTAGAATATCAATTGAAATGCGATTCAAACATTAATGTAATTTAGGGTTAAAATTACTACACTTCTGCATTTTTTATGTAAAGGTTGAGTAATCACTGTTAAATATGATGTGCTTTACTAAAGGCATTGTTTTAAGATATCACATGAAATAAAATGCATGCTGGCTGGAGAATGGAATAAATGTTCTTGATTTGATGACTGGTATGGCATTAGAAATTTTACCCAGTGACACAACCTGAAGGTAAATTCCTACTTCAGGGTCTGGTGACACATTTAGCGACTTTTCAATGAGCGATTCTAATAATTATTTCTTGTAAAATTTTCAGGATGTCGCCAAGCACCGGACCGCAAAATAGAAGGCTTTAATTAAAACACATTTTATTATTGTATCTAGAACAAGATCATGAAGAGTTAAAATTTGTAAATTAAAATTATATATTAACAATTACCGTAATATGTTTACTCTAATTATGTCTACTTGATTAATTTAAGCCTTAGGTAGGAAGAAACATAAATGTATAGGTGAGGAGGGGATTTAACATGTAGGAAATCTCAGACATGTGATTCTTCCGCCAATTGGCGAAATCCGCCAATTCGCTGTTTTCGGATGGCCGTAGATTCGCGACTTTTGGATAGCCGTAGTTTTGGCGACTTTCGGATCCCCAGAGTTCTGTGGCAATCAAATCTTTAAATACCTTAAAATTTTAATTGTATTCATTTAAAAAAAAGACTAATTCAAACACAGACATACAATTCTTTAAAAATATGGAAATCAAAAGGGATCGCGTTATTTAATTTTTTTTATGGATTACACGTGGATTTACCGAGTTATGGTTTTTCTATCGGCCGATGTAACTTTTGAACAATCGGCATAGCCCGTCGGCCGAAATTCGCCATCGGTCGATCCCTAGTTATCTGTCACAATGAGCAAAATTCGGCTTTTTTTTCAGCCAATTTTTTCTTTAACCAATCACATGTCTGAATCTACTTCTAATTCTTTTTGACTTTGGATAATAAAGAATGAATGTTGTCAGAAAATTCTTAAAAAGTAGTAGAGTTTCAGGTAAAATCCTACTTTGTGGTCTGGTGCCATTTGACAACTTTTCAGTCAGCAATAAATAATTATTCCTGGCAACTTTAAAAGATGCTGGACTTCGAAATAGGATTTTTCCTAATTTCACATGGGATAAATATTGACCTGAAGTAATTTATCAGTGAGAAATATGTATAAATTCAAGCAAATCTTTAATTGTGCAATCTAAAATTTATAACAAAACAACTTTGAATTCCTAATGGTTTTAATGGTAAAAAACGCAGCTTGGTGAGGAAAATGGGTGTCTACCCTAGCGGTTAACCTGACAACACTGCAGTAAAAATTAAAGTTTAATGTTTGGGAATTTTGTCTATGTTATTGGTAGTGAAAATTTGAAGTGAAATTACTTCAAGCATGGTTAAGTTTTTTAAAAGATATATTTTGACCTGTTAAAAATATTTTTACTTGGAACAAGTATCACTAAGTAATGTTCTAATTCTGCTCCCGGGTTTTGTTGAAGCAACTCTTTTGGGACAAAAAAAAAAAAAAAAAAATTAGTATTTTATAAAATTTGAATAAATCATATGTCAATAATTTGTAATTTGCTAATTATGTAATTTTTTTATTTCCAGCTAAACTTAGTGCTGGTGTGTCCATGACGCATATTTTGCATGAAGTCAGGAGTTCAGTTGAAGGTTCCCTGGAAAGGATCCACCTTCTCACTAAAAAGGACTTGCATAACCTATCAGACAAATGTGGAGTGTTACACCCGGAAAAGTTACACAAGAATGATGCGATTAGTGTGAAGCTTTTTGTTGACCAATTTCAACATTTAGGTGCTGACTCTCCTGTTCTTTTTTTTTAAAGAACAAGGTAAATCGCTTGAAGGCTTTTCGGAAGAGGATTTTATGATGATTTTCATGACCAAAGGCCAGGGTGAACTGCTTTCCAATCTAGGCAAAAATAAAATCTGCATGGATTCCACGCATGGTACTAACTCATATGATTTTCACCTAACTACAATAATGGTGGTTGATGAATTCAATTCTGGCTTTCCGGTAGCATTCTGTATTTCCAACAAGCTTGACTCGTTCCAAATGGAAACATTCTTTGAAGTGATTTGTAGAGAGACTTCGCAAATTAAAACTAATTGTTTCATGTCAGATGATGCTCCAGTATATTTTAATGCCTGGTGCAAAGTAATGGGTGCAGCTAATAATCGCTTACTTTGTACTTGGCATGTTGATAAATGTTGGAGGAAAAATTTGACAAAAGTTAAGTGTAGCAAAAAGAGAGAGGAAGTATATAAGTATGCCCGTGCAGTATTGGAGTGTACCGAAGAAGATTTTCTTAATTTGGCTTCGAAATTTCAAGAGCATTTAGAAGCCGATGAAGATACAAGAGCCTTTGGTGAATATTTTTCGACCTTCTACCTCAATAGGCCCCATCTGTGGGCTTACTGCTACAGACAGCACATGGGAATAAATACAAACATGTATTTGGAGTCGCTTCATCGGACACTTAAGCACGTCTACATGAAAGGAAACGTCGGGCAGAGATTGGATGTGCTGCTGTTCCATCTAGCAACTTTAGTGAGGGACAAAACTTTCGACAGGTTCAGAATGTTGATCAAAGGTGGATGCCCCAAGAAGGCCCAACAAAATTTGAAACGGCACAAGGAAAGCAAATCAATATCCCCAAAAGATATTGAAGTCAAAGAGGCAGGTTCTTGTTGGAATGTGCAGTCAGAAACGTGTCCGGATGTGAAGTACGTCGTAAAGAAGGTACCAAGTGAAGAAATACATTGCAATTCTTGCCATTTGACATGCTATCATTGTTGCATCTGTGTCCATAACTATGTTTGCAACTGTTTGGACAATCTGGTAAGATACAATATATGCAAGCATATTCATGCTGTACACATGACCTTTTCTTCCATTGCATCTTCGTCTACATGCTCCACGGTTTTGCCTGCGGAGAGCAGTATTGTGAACAGTAATTCCTTCAAAGATTATAGCAATATAGTTCCTATTGACGACACTTCTAAATTAAAAGCCAAGATGCAGTATGCGTTAACCTTACTGCCAAAGAATTTGGAGAAGGATAGACAACAGCGAGTGAATTCCCTTTTGGACAATTTGATTGAAGTATTTGCAGAAGGTGCAGTAAAACAAAATAACTTAGAGCCTCCAAATAAAAAAATGAAACTACAACCTAGATTGTTTTCTACAAAAAAGAAACGTAAACAAGTAAAAAATACAATTTCAAAACCTTCTACCACTTATAAAAATTCCATTTTAAATGCTGTTCGTAAAAATGAAGAAACTGTACATATACATTCTGGTAACGATCATACTTATTAAATCTGTAAATAAACAATTGTTAAATATTATTTGTATTATGACTTTCTATTTGATTTACCTTTTCAGTTTACATTGTCATTTTTTTTTTAATATTTCTCTTTTTGAAAATTAAATATTTTTTTTAACAGATTAACAATGGATGTCAGACATAAAATATTATATATGTACACTTTGTACTATTATTTTTTTTTTCTTTGACAGTTTTGGAAGGAAGAAGAATTTTAGTGTTGGTCTTGAATTATATGCACTTAAATATTAGACTATATATAATTGAAAGTAATGGCAAATCGTTCTGGTAATTTTATCATGAGGTTCAAGTAATTTTCTGGTGGGTGAAAATTTTAATTACATACCTGATATCTAAAAATAGTCAACTTCACAAGAAAGCAGTAATTATATAAGAATTTTTTTTTATTACTGTGTCCCAAAATTTGCATTTTTATGTATAAAAAATACTAAAATAGAATTATGGTGAAAAGGGAGTATTTTGGAATTGCTCACACTTCGATTGAGCAGTTACCAGTAGTGAAAGTGGGGAAAAAAATAAGTGGGGGGATGCCTTCAATTGGAATGCCATACCCCATCCCTCCCTCTATGGATTATAAATTTGAGAGATATAAGAAGTGGGGGGATGGATAGCCATTTTCTTGAAAAGTGGGGTGACGCGTCGACCCGCGCCTACCCCCACTTTTAGCACTGGCAGTTACATTACTTTAAAGACATTTTGTGTATTCTGTGAATTTTACAGCAACATAAGTTAAATTACTGCATCAAAACGTGGGTAAAATTAAGACCTTTGCAATACACTCTAAATAAATTTTAAAAAAATCTCGTGGGGGGAGGGTCAGGTTTGGGTACTGTCTGTCAGTAGATGGGGGGGGAGGGTCATATTTAAAATTTCAGGTTCTAAAAGGGTGGTAAACTTTTTATTTACAGCTATGTTTCAAAACCCTCTGCCCCCTCTACTTTTTTAATGCACCACTGCCCTTAGGGCATTTACAGATTAATGATTACTACTACAGCTTTTTAGAATAATAAATCTTTTTTAGGCCATGCACTGAATAATGTAACGTTTTTATTCACAGTTGTTGCATCGTTAACATTACAATAAAAACGTTATGTGAATGAAAAGGAGAAAATACTGCCCTAAATGCAAAAAGTTTTAATATTGTTAAATTTAATAATAGTTCTGATCAGTCTACTGTAGTAAATATATTAAAAGGAAATATAAAAGGTTGTAAGTATTTAATATTTATTAGGAATAAAATTTTATAATTGCTGTAGCACACTTCTTTTAAACTTAATTAATAATTATTTACACAATTTGAGAATAATACATCTTTAAACATACTGATACCAACTATTATGAAAATGTAATCCATTTCTTAACTTTACATAACCCTTAAGAATAAATATTTTAAATACTAAATTAAAATGTGTGTTTTTCTTAAACTAAACACACATTACCACACTATTTTCATTGGTTTAGCACTTCCATTTTTTTTTTTACAAAATAAGTGGTTAGAAGCATATAATGAATAATACAAATGGTTGGATTATTGAAAGTAATATTAGTTAGTTAGTTATAGTAGTTAGTTAAAAGCTTAAGTGGTTTTTTAAACCAAACCTTTTAAGTTTAGTTGGTCTATTTAAAGAATGAAATGGCTTAATCAGGAAATCTTTGAACCTACCCTTGAAGCTAAAAACCAATAGAATACCAAAGACCCAAAAAGGGCACATTGAACCAACCACCTTAAATAATTTTTTTAAAGAAGTCAGAATGTAATATAAATTTATACCAAAGGTGATCACATAATGCCCCATGTGTACATATATTATTATTATGAAAAAAAGAAATTACTGTTGTAGAAAATAGAGAGAGAAAAACACTTTTTCGAGGTGAATGTGCAATATAAACTTTTGCTTTCTTATTTGAAAGCTAATAAAGGCTAAGAAATATTTAAAAGCACGCATTTTAAGCTTCAATTTATGATGTAGAAATTAACTATAAAATAGCATAAGTAAACGGTGGAAAGCATTTGATAGAAAATGGAGTAGTGGGGGGCACATTGGACATGGGGTTCATCGGATCCCCTGAAGAAACAATAATGTTGTTTTATTGCTTTTTTTAGTATGTTCGGTAAACATCGTTATTATTAATTAATAGATAGTCATATTTATTTATGAAAAGATAATTATGAATAAATGAATTGGGTCCATATGTAAATCAGTGGAAGGGAGGCAAAGGCTTCTTGGAATCAAATTACCGACCTTCAAAATATCAGCAATATTATTATGAATATTGACATCAAGAGCTTTTAATGTATGCGTAAGGCTAATAGAGTAGGCAGACTAATGAATCTAGAAGATTTTATTTGTTGAATCTAAAACTCAGCATTTGCACAACCCATTTAAGAAATTTTAAATTACCCAAAGCTAATTTAGGTGTCATTTTTAAGGTAATGACACAAACATGCATGTGCAAAATATTTCAAACCATGTTACAACATGCCCCCTTCTCCCCTACTGAACGACCAATTGCAGGACAAATTAAGTTACACGAAAAAATAAATTAAACACTTTTTTTAAAACTAAAAAATTAAAGGTCAACGTTTTTATTCCAAGCAGGCGTTAACAATTTTCACAATTGGGTCTGGGAAAATGAGTCGTTGCGTTGCTATGAAGATAGAAAATTAACTACGATGAACAAAAAGAAAAAGTAATAATGAGAAAATATTTTTTTTCATAACATACTCATGGATTAAAAAACAAAAATACTTTTGGATAAATTGTTTAAAATTTAATGAAAATTAGGAGTTAAATTCATAAAATATTTATTAAGTTTTTCAAACATTTTATTATTTTAATACCATCATTATTTCCAATATTACAAAAAAAAACTTTTTAAAATAATAGTAATTTCTTCATAGAGATCTCTATGAAATTCCTACACTTCTCAATATAAAATAATAACTGTAACCGTAACATTTGGCAATCACAAACTATTTGGCGAGATTTGTGAAGCGATAAAATAAATTATCTTGCGACTGGTAACACTGTCCCGCGTAGTTTGAATTGTCCAATGAGTCCAAGTCGTCTGCTAAGAAAGTTGAGGGTCACATCTTTAGCTTTATTAACCCCAGATAACCTGGTTGATCAAACCGTAACCTAGTATTTGAACTAATCAGATGCATGGATTACAGCTTTCGCCACAAAGAAGAGATACCATAAGATTATAAAGACGCCAGCTATTTTTCATTCATTGATCTTGCATATGCATAGATTGAGACAACATTGAGGAACAAACATGAACTTGCACTGAACATAAAGTTATATTCATGATTGTCAACATATAAACACGATCAACCGTTTCTTTGAATCTGGCAGCCCTATGTCCAACTTTGCTAAGTCGAAATCGAGACGAAAGTTGAAAATCAAGTTGGTTTGAAGAAATGAGTGCCCATGGGTTAACCTAAAAATCGTGGCCAGTAATTTTACGGCAAACTGGTAACCCTGAAAAATTGCTATTATGGCAACCTTTTACGAAATTAGCATATAATTCGGAATTTTTTTACCACTCTTGTAATAATTTATGCTTAAAGATTTCATTTTGACAAGGCAAGATTTTTAAAAAGTAGCCCAAGAATACGACCACGATTCTTTAGGTTAACCGTGATATGCCCTTAGTATCGTCAAAAAATCGACTTACAAACGGTAAAAAATATAGTGTAATTCTACCCAAGTATGTTTTATAGACTGTCAAAAAGAATTCATCACTTTTGAAAATCACCAAATAAAGGAAACCCACCAACTAGGAAATTTACAGATTTTTTGGGGGTAAGAAATTTTAATTAACGACAGTGCTTCCACGAATTCTAATGGACACATGTTATAATAAGAAAATATTTTTAAAAAACAACGAGTTGACACAAAGAATTAAAATTACTTTATTTATATACCTATTATACGTTAATTAAATTTCTAAAATGGCTTCTGCATTAACGAAGGCAAAAATACAGTTTTTAATAAGGAAAGAGCATTAGGAGACAAATTGAAAATAACATGCTTGCGAAAGTTATATACTGACCAAAATGTAACAATAAAATAGTTGCTCCAGCTATAGCGTCTACCAATACTAAGGATGCATGGAAACAATTATCATAGCTGACAATAAATTAAAAAAGCTACGTTATTTTTCAAGAAATTATGACATGAATTGTTGAAAATTGACAAAGTCGCATAAAGAAATTTCCGAATTAGAAGAAAATTAAAATTTTGAGAAACAAGAACACAAGGCATTTAAATCCACTGAGAAAAAGTTGAAGTGTTTAACTATTCTTTGAGTTTGAAACTAAACAATTAGTTTGTTTTAAGTGACGTACTTAACTGCAATCACTCTTGCTTTTCCTCCAATCGGTGCTCTGATTGGTGTTCTGTTACCATGTGACATTGATTTACCAATCGAAGTTGGGAAAAAATTCATTATCACCATCTTTATTTTTAACTATTATTAGAATATTCATTTCAACTTTTTTGGCTTCTGCACATTTGCTTTATAAACGGAAAAAAAATAGAAAGTCATAGATTCATTTGTCATAAAAACAAAGATGTCATAAAAGATAATGGGTGTAGTTGTACTTTTCCCGTGAATGGCAATAAATTTTTGTTTCTTTATCATATGATCCCGTGATTTTTTTGGTCTTAGGTTCTGGGAGTTTTCTCTCAGAGGTTTTATCCTATTTTTAAGTGAAATTATTTACTAAATAATTAACTTAAATATGGGTTCTCTGTTCAGATGTGAACCTATGACATTATGTCAACTGTTTTTACAAAACGAATCTGCATATTCAAGTGTTTCCAACTTAGGAGAACTAGGTTTGGTTCAGTTTCGAGATGTAAGTTGTAAAAATATATTCATAAATCTAATAAACTAATATAAACAAGGAGTAAATCAAATACCACACAAAGTTAAGAATTATATTATTTCAAATTAATTCATCTAAATTTTTGAATATAAGTGTTTTGCTGATCTTTCCACTTTAAAGAAAACATTGACTAACTATTTTAACAAATCCCTAGCTAAATTTTTTGTGTATGATTTATTGATTTCCCTTGACTTTAGTACTAATTTGGCTGATGTACTATTTTTTTTTTCTATCCTCTTTGTTACATTGATCAGACCAAACATATTGAGTCAAAGTCAAGCTTCAATAAAAGTGGGGCTCAAAAAATTATACATGTTACTAAAAATGTGAAGTTCCGTAATATTTAGCATACAAGAAACTAAAATTTAGGGACCCAGGCCTTATGGAAGATCAGGCCCTGGATGTGTGTGTATCGTAAAATAGTAATTGCAATTGTTTTTATGTTTTGAAATTAAAGTCAAGACCAGCTTCAATGAATTATTCTTTAATACTTTTTTTTAGACCAATGCATCTGTTAGCAATTTCCAAAGACGTTTTATTAACCAAGTGAGAAGATGTGAAGAGATGGAAAGAAAATTAAGTAAGTCTGATTTCTGACTAATTTCTTTGTTTAAATTGCAAATTCCTGTATCTTATATATGCAACTGAAAACTGGATAACGTTAGTAAAAAGCACTAAAGAATTCGATGAGAACGATTGAACTAATTAGTATTTTTTTTTAAGCTTTTGTGGAAAAGGAAATTATCAAAGAAGAAATTAGAATGGAAGAAGTTATTGATAACCCTGTTGCTCCTCAACCAAAAGAAATTATTGATTTAGAGGTGAGTTTATAATTTTGTGTTTACTTTTTTGAAATCTTGAAAAGGAAAAAGAAAACAATTATATTAAAAAATAATTATACATTTGAAGACTTTCCCATTTATATGAGGACAAACAAAATCAAAATTTTCATTTTGATTCAATAAATTATGTGTTTACATAAGGATTCTTTTCAACTTAATTATTTCAAATATTTCATTTTGCTTAATAGTTAAGTTTGAAATTTTATCCAATATTATTAACAAAGTTTGTTTCTGTTTTATTTTTATCTTCAACCAAAAATATTGACTGTAACAGAGCTCTAAATGTAGCTTATTAAAACTGATTAAATAAATTGTAGGAGTTCTAGGCAATTTTTTAGGAATTTTGACACTGAGTACAAACCATCAAATAAAAAGCCTTCCTGAATTAGCAATATCTCTCACATAAATTAGCGTGATTCCTTGTTTAACAGATTGATAGTTTGTATACTTACTAATTAAATAACATAAATATCCTCTGTAGTCAACCTTTGAAAAGATGGAAACAGAGCTGAAAGAAGTAAACTCTAACTCTGATGCTTTGAAGAAGACCTACTTTGAATTAACAGAACTGAAAAATGTATTAACACAAGCCCATAAGTTTTTCGCTGATGTAAGTATACAAATTATTGTTATATTTTTAATTAGCTGTTTTTTTTAAAAAAATTAAACTACTTTTAATTGTAAGATTATTATAAAAGTAACACTTAATCATGTAAAGGTAAATGCAATTTAAATAATACATTTATTTTAATTTCAATGTGTAATCCTATTTTATTCCTTAAGGATAAATCTTTAATCAAATATTACAGGATAATACCAACCAAAATTTTACTTTCAATTATTTTATGTACACTCCAAGAGTTGGAAACCCAGTTTTTTTTACTTTTTATTTATTACACTATTCTTTTAGATACTTAGTAATATTTTGCCAAGAGTAAGTATTGAAAAAATAATAATAATGATGTTTTGTACAACTTTTGGTTTTATAAATAATTGTGCATTCCAAATTAAAATAAATTGCAAAATCTAAATAAATCATAAGCTTTGCAGGAATATAAAATGTGTTGTTTATTAAAATATAAATATTTCAATAAATGCCAAAAATATATTTTTTTAAGTTAGTTACCTGAACTTTTAAATTTTAGATGTTGCGTAAACTATTTCTTTGGTGACAATGCAATATGTTTATTACCACTGTATTGTAACATGATAATCATTTTTTGCCTTAAAAAAAAAAACTTAATTATTAAATTTCATGAATTAACCATTTATGTACATTTTGCTAAAAATTGTTATGTTATTCAGAATTAAATAAAAAAAATAATAACTTGTGTAGTTCTGACTCCAAACCATTTTAAATCATTCTACATACATTTACTATAAACTTACAATGTTTTTTGCAATGTTGTTAATTTTGAACAATTATATTTAATTTAGGTGCATAGAGTAAGTTATATTCGGTTTCTAATTAAGTTAAATGTTTTGGTAAAATTCTCTCGTGGTTTGGCATGTTTAAAAAATAATAGAATGTTAGTTTATGATGAAACTATCTTAATTTATTTAGTAGTAAAGTGTAATAAAAATCTTAAAATACAAAATTTATGGTGTTAATCATTTTTTCTACTATGTCTATGGTCCATTTTGAAATATATATATTTTTAATTTACAACCTCCAAATATATAATATTACAGCAAGAAACCCATCAGCAAGTTGATACCATGGACCATACTAACTTGGTACCGAATGAAGTTGCCCCAGGGGCTACCACCCAACATGGGTAACTATCATGAATTTTTTTTTAAAATTTGTATTAAAAAGTTTTTTTAAAAAAATCCCTGTATTTATATGAGCATGTTTGAACATAAGTAAAATTGTTTATTGGTAAGTTTTAAATTGTACTGTATTGTATCTGATTGGCTATGAAATGAGAAATACTACACTAATTATTTGGAAGTATTCATCAATATAAATGTAAATCAATCTCTTTATTTGACAAAGTTATTTATTAATTATGTATAATTATGTGGTAATACATACGATAATTGTTTGCAACTAAAGTGGATTTAAGATATAATAGTTACAGTATTAAAGTGCTCAATTTCTAGTTCATTTTGCGACAGCAAACATTTTAATGTGTCTTCAGTATCATCAATAACAATGTTTCATTTAACTTTTCATTAACATAGATAATGGCAAAAAAGATTTGAATAAAAAAAAATGATAGCCAATGTTCTCTTTAAACTAACTAGTTTTAGCAGCAATACACTTACATATAAAACAGTGATTTTTTTTTATTGAATGTTCTATCAACAAAATTGGTTAATGTGAACATTAGCGCCCGGGTTTGGCGACTTTCCAAAAATCGTCGCCAAGTCGAAATGACGCCAACGCCCGGTGTTTACCGAGAAGGCGCCAAGTCGAAATGACGCCAACACCCGGGGTTTCCCGAGACGGCTGAAATATCAAAATGAAAAAAAAAAAAGGCATTTTTAAAAACCGATTGCAAAATGACCAAAAACGTGAAATTTTAGAAAACGATTGAAATACCCAAAAACGTGACACTAAAAACGTTCAAAATAAACAAAAGCGTGACATTTTTAAAAACGATCTCAGAATGACCAAAAACATGATTTTTTTTTATTTTTTAAACAATGTACATTTATAATTATAAATAATATTAATTCGTTATAATTAAGAATAAAATAAGGAAAAATTTGCACGTTTACGATTAACTGCTAGTAGGAAAAGATTTCTGTAGCTAAAAGGATTTGTCAAACAGTATTTAAAAAAAGACCAAAAGAGCATTAAAAAACAATTGCTTTTAAATAAAAAAAAAACATTTGATAACATTATTACATACCAGGAAAAAAAGGCAAATTCTAATCCTACCACGATATTATAAAAAAACGTGGGTCATAACACTGCAGGTGCCGAAAAAAATAATGAAAATAATCATTTTAAAGAGTTAAACTTCGAATTAAAAATGGATCTGCACGAAAAATATTTACTTTTAAATAAAAACGATTAAGATTTAAATAGATTAAAAATTGAGTTTTAGAATCACGTGCACGGCTACCACGGCGAGTCGGAATGCAGAAAAAAAATTAAACAACATGCATGGTTGCCAAACTTCGGATTTCAGGTTTTTGGCGAAAAAACAATGGGAAAGGTTGCTAAAATTGGCGAATTTCACAATTTGGCGATTTCGCAAAATTTTTATCGCCAAGGGTTGCCGTAAAACTGATTTGGCGGGGTTGCCAGATTGGCGACTTAATTGCCGGGCGCTAATGTTCACATCAGCCACAAAATTGCCTTATGTTGTATTAATCGCTCAAAGTGTAATTTAAACAGCATTAAAGTTAAGTTTATGATTATCCTAGGTTTGTAACTGGAGTGATTTTAAGAGAACGCATCCTTGCCTTCGAGATGATGCTTTGGAGAGTCTGCAGAGGAAAGGTTTTCCTGAAACAGGCAGATCTTGATAGTGCTATAGAAGACCCTATTACTGTAAGTACCACTTCTTTGGCCATGTATAATTGAAGAGTACACAGGAAAAACCGCTTGATTTCTTTAGAGTCTTTCCGTAATTTTGTCTGCTTGGCGGACATTGGCGGCCAGAAACCGGTTTCTCTTTCAGTTCTTCGTTTGCAGTACAAACCTGTGTGTCGTATCCACTCTGGCGTGAATCAGGGTATACGCTAGTTAATTCTATTTTACGCTATCCTCCCCAAAGAAGCTATTAAGAAAACCCTTCTATAAAATAAAGCGGTTCTTCCTGTGTACTCTTCAAATGTTCTCAATTAAAACTTTCAAAAAAGTTGCTAAATTCTTGAAAAGTTTAATTAGTCAGTAAATGAATGAGATGTACCTCTAAGTTAAGAAACTTAGCTAAGTTCTTAACTAAGTTAAGAAACTTAGAGGCAATGAAACTTAAATGGGATTGAATTTCTTCTAAAAAGAAATTGATAATTATTATTAGGTCTTAAAATGAGCAAGTAATAATTTTCTATCAAATTTGCAATATTTTTTATAAATGGGTAGAGATGGATGGAAGGTTAGATGAAAAGTAATAAATGTTTCTAGCCTACTTTTACTTTCCTATTTTAATTGTAAATAATTTTATTTTTACTGAGTTTTTTTTTTCATATGCATTGTTGATTGGTTTTTAAATTGCAGAGCATGAAATTTTTCATTTGATTAAAAGCTCATTAATTGTTCTTGTGTCTATGGATATAATGAAAAAAAATGAGTGAAACTCCTAAATTCTGTCATAATGCTCGTAATTTTTTAATGAAACTCTTTGAAGAACTCTAATGCATCTTTCAAAAGTATTATAGTTTACAAAATTATTATAAGAAGTAATTATTCTGTTGTGTTTTACTTGTGAGGTACATTCTTTATATTTACAGAAGTACAATGACCATGCACAATGTTTTATCAGCATTGTAATCATACATATGGTTGTTATTTTAGGGAGAAAAACTCAACAAAGTGGTGTTCATATTATTTTTCCAAGGCGACCAGCTGAAAGGACGTGTTAAAAAGATATGTGATGGGTAAGCAAATTAACTTAAAATTGCATAGTTGAACTTTTTAAAACTTTTATTTATTACAAAAAGACAATTATATAATTGCTGATATTAAATTCTTTTTTATTTTTCAGGTTTCATGCTACTTTGTACCCTTGCCCTGAAACATTTGAAGAGCGACAAAGCATGCTTTCTGGCGTTAAAACTCGCCTTGAGGATTTACATCAGGTATGTTTGCTTAATTAATATTTTTATTCAGTAGCTTCACTTAAAATGTTTTGTAAAATTTAATATAGTCGAACCTGTTGATCAAGAACCTTGCTTAGTCTAAAACCTTTATACTTAAACACATATCAAAGATCCCTGCAATTATTTATTATACCATTTTTTTAGACAAGAACGCTAACAAAGATGAACATATTCTCTATTTACATCATCCTAAAGGGGTGTCACTGGAAGAATTTGTTAGAAAACATAGTCCTGCATTTGTTAGAAAAACCTTTGATATTTAACCCCGATAGCGTCAATACATATGGTGAAAAAACTTAATCATATATATGTATCCAACGTGCAAAAGTACCATATATAAACTCTTATTTAACTGGTGGAATATTTTGCTATATGTGATGCTTTTATGAGACAGCTGAATAAATATAATAAAACTAAAGATAACAAATCAATAAGGAGTTCGAATTCGATCAACAAGATTTAAGCTTAATACAAACTGGAATAAAATGTTATAAGAAAAATTTTACACATTACAGTCTTATGAAACAATTATTTACCTTTTAAAGAAAAATTAAAAAACTGAAATTTTTAAACACTCTATCTTGAAATATTTTTTTTGTTCTGTGGAATTTGAGATAGACAGGTGTGACTGTAGAATGTTTTTTTTATTGTTCTGTCATTATAAATGTATTTTGTTTGCTATCATAGTAGTTATATTAAATATCTAGCAAAATATGAAATGACATTGTGGCCAAAAAATACTGAACAAAAATAGGTGTGGAGAATCTGAAATTTCTTTGTTTTGCACTCATTTTGAAAGGTGTCGATTCTAAAAAGGTGGTTTTTTTTTAATATTGGTCTGTCTATCTGAAACTACTCTACAGCTCAAACAGGGCTGCCACTGGCTACTATTTAGGCGACTAAAGCGACTATTTTCAAGGGGAGGCGACTATGGCGACTTTTTTCGGAAAATTTGGGTTAAAAGCGACTATTTCAGCGTGTACTTCTACTATTTTTAACTATCGGCGACTATTTTTGAAAAAAAAAAATCATGTGTTAAAAAGCGGGAGTGAAACAAAATCATTCCAGGTTCGGTACTTTTAGGACCGCCGGCGCAGCACGCATAAGCTTGTATGGGCATGCGCGCGTAGAAGTTGCAATTTTCAGTTTTTGTTGTCGTAGTCAAGAAGTCAGGACAACGCATTTGGATTTCGAGCGTCTAACCGGTTTTCCGCGCCAGTTTCTGCCTTTCTGTGGTGTGCCTTGGAGATCACGTGACCACTGGCGAATTTCTGCCGATGGGCCGATGTTTCCAGTCTTTCATCGGCTGATGGAAAAACCAAAATTCGGTAAATCCATAAAAAAAAATAGGAAATAACGCGATTCTCTCCGATTTCCATATTTTTTAAGAATTGTATGTTTGTTCGATTTAGTCTTTAAAAAATATATAATTAAAATTTTAAGGTATATATAGGGATCCGAAAGTCGCAGAACTCCGGGGATCTGAAAGTCGCGAAAATCGGTGATCCGAAAGTAGCGGTACTTCGGGGATTCGAAAGTCATGGAACTCTGGGGATCCGAAAGTCGCACAACTCCGGGGATCTGAAAGTCGCAAAACTACGGCGATACGCGGGGATCCGAAAGTCGAAAAGCTACGGTGATCCGAAAGTCGCGAAACTCCGGGGATCCGAAAATCGCAAAACTAACGGCTATCCGAAAGTCGTAAAACTACGGTGGTCCGAAAGTCGCAAAACTACGCGGGGATCAGAAAGTTGCGGAACTCGGGGACCCGAAAGTCGCGAAACCGGGGATCTGAAAGTAGCGGTACTTCGGGGATTCGAAAGTCATGGAACTCTGGGGATCCGAAAGTCGCACAACTCCGGGGATCTGAAAGTCGCAAAACTACGGCGATACGCGGGGATCCGAAAGTCGAAAAGCTACGGCGATCCGAAAGTCGCGAAACTACGGGGATCCGAAAATCGCAAAACTAACGGCTATCCGAAAGTCGTAAAACTACGGTGGTCCGAAAGTCGCAAAACTACGCGGGGATCAGAAAGTTGCGGAACTCGGGGACCCGAAAGTCGCGAAACCGGGGATCTGAAAGACGCGAAACTCCGGCTATCCGAATGTCGCGAAACTCCGACGATCCGAAATTCAAGAAACACCGGCGATCCGAAAGTCGCGAAACTACGGCGATCCGAAAGTCGCGAAACTCCGGCGAATCGAAATTCACGAAACTCCGGCGATCCGAAAGTCGCGAAACTACGGCGATCTGAAAGTCGCATCGAGTTTCGGCAATTTGGCCGCAGAGATCTCCCAATCCAATTGGGGCAGATGAGTCAAAAGGAACGAGAACATGAACAGAAAGCAGAAAAAATAAACCGAATACGTTCAAAAAGGGAAAGCAAATTTTATTGATTTCTATAGAAAATCACTGAAAATTTTAAAAAAAGTTAAATGTAAAGTCGTTTTTCACAACTTATATTTTCTAACTGTATCCTTCGAATTTGTTTTTCCTTACTATTAATTTCTAAAATGTTTTACAACAGAAATTTTGGAAAGTTCTGTACTGAGCATTAATTTTATAACTTGTTTTCTTGTTAAATAAAATTGCAGCCCTTTTGAACTTAAAAATGTTGCATTTCCCATGATTAATCGTCTTTCTTATGGCTACTATTTTGGTTACTATTTTGTGTCCCAGGATACTATTTTGGCTACTATTTTTTACATCTGAGGCTACTAAAGCAACTATTTTCAATGCTATTTACCAGTGGCAGCCCTGCTCAAACTAAAAGAGCTACAGACTTCAAATTTGTTACACGAGTTCCCTTTACCTGTTGGAGGGATGTCATAATGAGGTTTTTGAAAAAATCTTTTAGCAGCCATTGAGCTTTTCAGGTTGTTAAGTTATTTGAATTATCTAATTGGGCATGAAATTGTCTTTAAGGGGGTTCAGTACCCCAAAATCGGTGAAAAAATCAAAAAAGAAATTATTGGCTTAAAGTACTATTACAACCTTTATTAATAATGTCACAAAGTATCAAGACGATTGGAAAAATGTTTTTGATATTAAAAGTTATTTGATTTAACCCTTTCCTTACTGAAACGGTTAACAATAAAAATTTTTAACGTGTTTTGCTCAGAACTTGATTTTTTGAACTTCGATGTACCTTTTCTCAAAAACCATGCTATGTTTTCTTGTTAACTTTTTTTTATATGATGTAATACATAGTATAGATTAATCTGAGGTTATAAATTTTAATAAAACTAAAGTGACAAAAATTATTTGGGCAAAAATGTGAAAAATTTCATGACTTTTTGGGTACTTTAAAACTTATTTTATTAAAAAAAATCTAACAGTTATTTCAAAAAAACTATTAACCTCAGATTAATATATAAGGTTGGTATAACACACACCGAAAATTTTAAGATGATCTGATCAGTAGTTATTGTGAAAAGGTACATTGCAATTGGCCAATTTAACATTACCGATATTCAACATACTGAACCCCCTTAAGTGTGTATTAATTTGTTGCCTAATTTAAACTTATGTTTCTTTTAAAGGTGTTAAACCAAACTCGTGACCATCGCCACAGACTTCTCTCCAATGCAGCCAAGTCCATCAAACTCTGGCTTATCAAAGTGCGCAAAGTAAAGGCCATCTACCATACGATGAATCTGTTCAATCAAGACGTCACAAAAGAGTGCCTCATTGCTGAATGCTGGTGCTCCATTGGAAATTTGGCTGATGTGCAGCAAGCCCTGAGAAAAGCAACAGTAATTATGTTTTTTTTTGTATTAATTACGTAGAAATGAATGTAATTATTTTGTTTAGTTTAATTTGTCATTAGGCCTCTTAGTTAAAAAGGCATAATTCGTGTATCATTATTGCATAGTGTTACACTTAACATATTCCTTTTGAATAAACTAAAAAAATAATAACTTTCAGACTGATTTAATTTAATCAAAATTAAAAATCAGCAAGCTCTTGTTTTGACCATTAGAAATCCAAGAGTACGAATAAATTTAAACTTTTGTTGCCAAAAAGAGTTTTAGGATTTCAAATTTTAGAAAAAGATATTTTTTATTTGTTGAAAAATGAAGCTCTTAAAACTCTTGGTTTTTTTTTTTAACTTTGTAATGTAAATGTATCTTGTGCAATTTTTATGAACTTCTGTCTCGTAGTTTATACGCCCATTTCATTACAGTTACATGTAAAACTCAATATAAAAGATTGCAAATTTGTACTAATTTTATGGTGTTCCATCTGAGGAAATGTTAAATTTTGCTTTTTATTACCGCAATATAAAAATATACTCGAACATTTAATAATGAATTACATTTCTTTAATTTTTGTAATCAGTATCTAAAAATATTTAATTTAAATTTATTCTATATTTTATCCTCTTATTAAATTTTAAATAAAAAAATCTATCATTAAAAATGTATTAAAATTAATTGTTATTTAAAATCTATGTGCATTTTAGGAGGACAGTGGTAGCAGTGTCCCTTCCATAGTGAATCGTATGGAAACTAAAGAAGCCCCTCCGACATACAACAAAGTCAATAGGTTTACTACAGGTTTTCAGGCAATTGTGGATGCCTATGGTGTTGGTACCTACCAAGAAGTCAATCCTGGTAATTATTTTAATCAATTAAATCTCTTTTATAGTCAATTCAATGGATCAGGAAGTTGTTTAACTCCAAATTCCTTGTTAGCATTAATATTTCAATTAACCAGTATACATATGCATTATTAGCAAAATGTCGGCGAGAAGAAATATTTTTTTCCTGGTCTTAAGAATGTTAGTATTATTTATGTAACACATGCATTAAGTTAAAACTAGTTTTAGCATGGGGAGCTATTTTATATATATATATATGAGCCGAAAGCTCACAGGATATTATTTCTCCAAGTTTAAAAAAGTTAATCATACCACTTACTTTTCATTTTGATAAACACAAACAAGAAATTTTTTAAGCGCTTTTGCAGTGTGAAAAAATCACTTTTATGCTCAAAACTGAGTGGAGTTCACTGCTGATAGTAGGCCAAAGCCTGTTATGCCCATATCAATGCTCCTGACCAATGGCGGTGGTGTCTCAATCTGGTGGTTAACCTCGATATTGAACCCTTAATGTTTAGTTCCCAAGCATACTTAGTTCTTATTTATTGACTCGCTTAAGAGATGGGGTGAACCTTGCACAATCAGGATTCAGCCCCAGACATGTGGCATGATAGTATGAAGAGCTGCCACTGAGTCTCGCATTTAGGCATTTGTGTTTAAAAATAACTTATGCTCCTTGTCATGAAAAAGTAACTTAAAGCTACGTTTTGCACACAATTAAAATAAGTTTCTTCTAAATCTACTGCCTTAAGTTATAATTGGCTAATTTTCTTACAAATGTTTTAAATTAAAAAGCAATAACTAAAATTATTATTTCTACTTTTTTTAGCCCCCTATACAATCATCACTTTTCCGTTTCTGTTTGCTGTCATGTTTGGGGATTGTGGACACGGTTTGATTATGGCACTGTTTGCACTTTACTTGGTTATTAAAGAAAAAGCTCTTATAGCTATGAAGAGCGACAATGAGGTAAAATAGTTCGAGAAAGTACATGCTTTTATAAAATATTTACTATCGTCTTTTTTAATGGTTCAAATTGCAAGGGCTAATAACAAATATGATGCATCAAAATTGTAGCTAAGAATCGGGGTAGAGTTTATTTCTTAATTTATTTTGCATTAATACTATCGTAGACTATAAAGAACTACCCTAATTAAAAAAAAACAATTAATTTGTAATGGAAGCTAGTGTTAGCATGTTGTATAAATGATGTAAAAATGTGTTCTATTAAAACTTTCATAATTATTTATTGAGAAAACGTATTGCAGAACAAATATGTTGTAACTTTATTGTGATTTCAGTTTATAAAATAGTACTATTGTTATTTAAATATGCATTTAACATTATCATTTTCTAATTAATTTTAAAATAATTTACACAACTTTCTTAAAAATCATGCTTCTATTGTCAAGTTCAGCCAACAATTTTGAATATCAATTTAATATGTGAAATAATTAAAAAAAAATCAAATCCATAACATTTTATAATAAACACTGTTTTTGATAAATTTGGATAATGACATTTAATGCTATAAATTATACGATTAAACCCAAAACTTTACCTGTTTCTATTTCGTTACAAATACTAAAGTAATTTAAAAATATTTTTAAATATCGGGTACTAAAAAAAAAGATATTAAATGCTTATTTTGTAGTTTTAATAGTTATTTTAATAAAAGGATACTTAGAAAGTTACTGGTTAAACTTTGAATTATTAGTTTAAATTTTTAATACAATGTTAAACACTAAAAACTAGTTTTATTTTAAATAAATTGAATTAAATTGTTTTAGTTTTAATAAAGATATAAATAATCTTGCTAGCCTTTCCTTTTTTAAATTTTTTAGATATTCAATACAATATTTGGTGGCAGATATATTATTCTTTTGATGGGTATCTTCTCTATCTACACTGGAGTAATCTACAATGACTTGTTTGCGAAATCCATCAATATATTTGGAAGTTCTTGGTCCATACCAGAGTAAGTTCAGTTTCAACTACGGTTTTTTAAGCAGTATTGTCTGTTTTATGCTCTAAAGTTGACTAACCAATCTATATAATTAAAAGAAAAATTGTAAAACATGATCACTGGTAGGACCATGTGTTGAAAAAATTCCAATGAGGTTGGGTTGTTTCATGGAGGATCTGGCAATAGCTCCACAATCTTGTTTTCCTTTCTCTCAAATTGCTTTTGTTTTGGTTGGTATATAAGAGATAATCAGGTTTGTGTGATGACCAAGCACACTAACCTGAATATAGGTCTACCAACCAACTTAATCAAAAAGTAATTTGAGAGAAAGAAAAACAAAGACTGCAAAACTATTGCCAGATCCTCCGTGAAGCAACCCCATTGTGACCTAAAATAAAGGAACAATTCAAATATTTAAATTTAGCTCAATATATGTAATATTTTATTCACTCTTCATATTTCTGTTGGAAGGGTAATAGAATTATATATAAAAAAAACACTTGCAAAAACATGAACTCAAATGTTAATTTTTAACAACTAATTTTTAAAAATTTTCTACCAACCCAGCTTAAATGTAGACTGATGTTTGTTTTTAGTTTCCTTTTTCAATCCTATTGTTGCTTTTATCTACTGTTAAAGTGTTTTAATAGAACTGAATCCAAGTCTGTCTGCTTTTGCAATTTAAATACTGGCTAATTCAATTGATACTTTCAAATATGGTTTGGCTTGCACATTTTATTAATGTCAATGTCGGGGCTTGATGCGTCTCAACATGATAGCAACTGACATACAGAAAAGTTTTAAAATTCTTGCACACCTTAACCTCCTTGCCTTGCGTCTTGCCTTGCCTTGCGACTCGTCACGCCTTATAGGCGCATGAGGCCGCAATTGATGAAATCCAGTTCCTCCGGTTCAGTGCGGCCTCCCTGGCAACTGCCCAGCTTGGCCAACCAAGATGGTCACGCTCCTTTAAGATGCTTCTTCTCCACGTCAGTCTTGGTCGTCCCCTCCTCCTTTTACCGTCTGGCGACCAAGTTAAAGCTATCCGTTCATTAGAATCGGGGCTCATTCTCAGTACATGGCCGACCCAACGCCATCTCTTTCTCTTTATGTCTATTGTCAAGGGTTTGTCAGCTGTTTTAATATATAGATTATGGTTTGATATTTTTTCTGGCCAATAAATTTTTAGGATCTTTCTTAAACATTTCGTATGAAATGCGTTGAGTCCTTAACCTCCACAGTTATATAAATATATTCAAATGTAAAATGAAGCAAATATGTGTTAAACATGTAATGTGTCAAATAGACATTGTGACTGCCACCTTTTTTTTTTTTTTTTTTTTTTGTCAAATCTTGCTGTGTCCCCTCATATGCGGTTAAAATGCATTAAAGTTAAAAATCATTCTGTGCTTCTTAATCTCTAAAAGTTAAGCAAATGCATTCAAATGTAAAGATTATTTAAAATTTTGATTTTTTAAAATTTCAGTTCTATTAGAGAGTCAGACGCGAAAACTTCAACATTGAATCCTCTTGTTAGTTTCAACAATACTGTTCCCTATCCGTTTGGAATAGATCCAGTAAGTGTAACTTTTAATTTTTTACTCTATAAATCATTTGTAGGTTTTTTATACTTGTGCCAAAGGCCCTCGCCAGATAAGACGGTGAAAAATGCCCCCACTCCAATCGGGCTAATTTTTTTTTTGAAAATACCTCATAGTATGGACAACTTCTCAGCCAAGTTTCAGCTAAAAAATATGACGCATTTTTGAGTAAAAAATTAGTTTTTTTTTCTTTTTAAATTGATTATTCCCTGAATATATTTGATAAATCCAAAAAACTACTCATGAGTTTTTAGATATCATTGAGTAGTATTCTCAGAAAAATCCGCTCATAAATCTGATCGAGTGATCATTCTTAAAAATGCATTTTTATTTTTCAAAAAAAAATTTCATGCCAAAATCGTTTGGTCACATCTTAGGATTTTGTCTCTACTTATTCCTCTATTATCAATCTATAATATATTTTTTTTTCAGATTTTTAAAATTATTGGACGATAGTATAAAAAAATAATTCTTAAAGCCTGATTTTTTTGCTCTAAAATCCATAGATTTAGAAATAGCATGCCCACCGATTGCGCAATCCCGTACAACGCAATGATGCGTGATGAATCCACATTTCGTCGTTTTCGCAATGCATCACGGGATACTGATTCACAAAAATGGTTTTTATGAAGAGTTACATACAATAAAAACTGCATTTTTAACTTGCTTCTTTTGTGAATATATACCTCATGCCTTACAGAAATTATCAATACGCATGCAGCTATAAAATTATGCTAGCGAAACTTGTAAAAAGTTTTAATTAGTTAATATTGAATATATATCTTTTATTAGTCGAATTATCTCATGGTGCCATCTGGTGGCGTATGGCATGCCATGTGCAAGAGCTTGCGAACTGCCTTATGGGATAGATAATGGTTAACAAATGGCTTCACCTTTCCCCCTAGAGGCAGATCTGCTACTTTCTAAATCTATGCTAAATTCTTTAGTCCGAAAGAAATTCTCCCAGATTGAATTTCCCCGCCTTTGTTAGGAGTGCCATCTGCCGAGTAAGTAGTGCGAAAAGTCAGGTTTTAAGAATATTTTATTTTTTTTAAACTATCGTCCAATAATTTTAAAAATCTGAAAAAAATATATATTATAGATTGATAATAGAGGAATATGTAGAGACAAAATCCTAAGTTGTGACCAAACGATTTTGGCATGAATTTTTTTTTTGAAAAATAAAAATGCATTTTTAAGAATGATCGCTCGATCAGATTTATGAGCGGATTTTTCTGAGAATACTACTCAATGATATCTAAAAACTCATGAGTAGTTTTTTGGATTTATCAAATATATTCAGGGAATAATCAATTTAAAAAGAAAAAAAACTTTAATTTTTTACTCAAAAATGCGTCATATTTTTTAGCTGAAACTTGGCTGAGAAGTTGTCCATACTATGAGGTATTTTCAGAAAAAAAATTAGCCCGATTGGAATGGGGGCATTTTTCACCGTCTTATCTGGCGAGGGCCTTTAATGCTTATAGGCCAAATTTACCTTAATATGTGGTAGTTTTTGTGTGCTAAAGTTATTTCATAATTATCATTGGTATTCCAGTATTATTATGTAATGTTAACACTTCTGTTGTTTAGTTATTCTAACAATGTGCAAATAGCCAATTTTTTGTGGATTCTGATGTGCAACATCCCTCTATCTAGCATTTAAATTTATTTGCTTGTTATTATTTGTTGGTATTTCTTAAAGCACTGTCACCACTAACCTTTGTTCAGCTCTTAGGAGAGCTCCTAAAGGATTTTCGCAATTAATATAAAGCTTGGGGGAAATAGTAACTTAACAACTGTAAATTTAGCTTTTTCCTGGCCCATGTACTTTTTTGCATATGGACTGAACATGTAATATTTTCAGTAAGCTCTGTCAAGATTAAAAAAAAAAATATTTATTAAATATTTATTCCCTTAATCAACGACTGATTCATTGAATTTTTTATTTCTTTATTTATTTGCTGTCTTTTAAATTAATAAAAATAACTTTTTAAATTTGAAAAAATATTAACCTAGGTTTTTTTTTGCTAATGAACTTTTTTTGGAAATTTCGAAATCTACAGAAACTTTCGCATTTTAAAAGAATCTTTTTTAGTGCAACATCTTATATAAATAACTTATATTAACTTTATAAAATAACATCATATTTATATAAAATTATCTAAACAAATTTTTATTTCCTTAATTCTTCAACCCCTTACAGATTTGGCAAACTGCATCAAACAAGATTCTTTTCCTCAACTCCTACAAGATGAAAGCCTCCATTATCCTTGGTGTTTCTCAGATGTTGTTTGGGGTCATACTGAGCATTTGGAATCACATGTATAGTATTTTTCTCTCTTTATAATTTATTTGCATTTTTTAGTATTTAATTGTGTATGACTATGTAAACTATATTAGAAACACAAAATTGTGTTTGTTTGGGTAAATCAACCATTGTTTTTATTAAATTAAATTTACTATTTAAATTACAAATATTAACTTTTAATAGTCTCTTTATTATGTGTATGAAATTCGTTTAAATTTATTTCAATATAAAACTGCCATTTTAAACACTTAATCATAATTTGTACTTTGTAATTCTATTTCCTTTTTCAATCATCCCAAATACAATTCTTTTATAATTCTAACCAAATTATATATATTTTGTAAAAGTAACAACTACAGGCAAATTTTAGGTTTCATATATATTAGTATACATGCAAACATAATTGTGAAAACTAACCCAAGCTACCCGCCGAATAAAAGTGTGATTTTAAATCATATAAAATGACCCTGCTAAAATAGGGTAGACTAACCAGTGAATTAAAGCTTAAGTAGCTGTGTTCGCCAGTGCCACCAGGACATAATGACCAGGACAACCAACCATATGTTAGATATCTTCCTACTAGATGGGAGGACGTCAGAGTTGCCAATCCATCTAGTGGAATGATTTTCAATCCTTGTTTTTTAATTATCTTTACCAAATGTTCATTCACTGGGGCCTGTTCACTCACTGGTCAGTCTACCCTACTTTATTTAGCTGTATTTTACTAATCTTCAATATATTCATCTGTGTACTTCAACTTCCCTCTTTTATTGACAGACACTTCCGGCGCTTCCTCAACATATTCTGCGAGTTTATTCCCCAAGTGATCTTCCTGCTCTCGATCTTTGGCTACCTGGTCGTCATGATCTTCATGAAATGGGTGTGGTACGATGCAAGCAGGTCAGGCTGTGCCCCTAGTCTTCTCATCACTCTCATCAACATGTTCATGTTCAAGCATGACACTACACCATGCCAAGTTGCCCCTATGTATGGTGCTGAGGTGAGTGACATCAGCCCTTTTTGCTTACTTCAAATTACGTTTGTAACATGATAAATTTGGCTGGTTTCACTTATTTAATTTCGAAAATTCAACAATTATTTCTGCAATATTGGGCTTGGTTCAACACTTGGCCACCAAAAACAAATCATCCAATGAAATCTCAGTTCGGAGCAAGAAACATGCGCATTTTGCTACTTTTAGCTTTCAAATTACGTTTGTAATGGAATAAATTTGGCTAGTTTCACTTATTTTATTTCGAAAATTCAATAATTATTTCTGCAATATTGGGCTTGGTTCAACACTTGGCCACCAAAAACAAATCATCCAATGAAATCTCAGTTCATAGCAAGAAACATGCCCATTTTGCTACTTTTAGCTTTCAAATTACGTTTGTAATGGAATAAATTTGGCTAGTTTCACTTATTTTATTTCGAAAATTCAATAATTATTTCTGCAATATTGGGCTTGGTTCAACACTTGGCCACCAAAAACAAATCATCCAATGAAATCTCAGTTTGGAGGAAGAAACATGCCCATTTTGGGTAATGGGACAAAATATCGCGGGACAAAATATCGCGGCCGAAATATCGTGCGCCCAAAATATGCACGATATTTCGGCCGGCGATATTTTGGCCCGCGATATTTCGGCCGCGATATTTTGTCCCCAAACCCCTATTTTGCTACTTTTAGCTTTCAAATTACGTTTGTAATGGAATAAATTTGGCTAGTTTCACTTATTTTATTTCGAAAATTCAATAATTATTTCTGCAATATTGGGCTTGGTTCAACACTTGGCCACCAAAAACAAATCATCCAATGAAATCTCAGTTCGGAGCAAGAAACATGCCCATTTTGCTACTTTTAGCTTTCAAATTACGTTTGTAATGGAATAAATTTGGCTAGTTTCACTTATTTTATTTCGAAAATTCAATAATTATTTCTGCAATATTGGGCTTGGTTCAACACTTGGCCACCAAAAACAAATCATCCAATGAAATCTCAGTTCGGAGCAAGAAACATGCCCATTTTGCTACTTTTAGCTTTCAAATTATGTTTGTAATGGAATAAATTTGGCTGGTTTCACTTATTTTATTTTGAAAATTCAATAATTATTTCTGCAATATTAGGCTTGGTTCAACACTTGGCCACCAAAAACAAATCATCCAATGAAATCTCAGTTCGGAGTAAGAAACATGCCCATTTCGCTACTTTTAGCTTTCAAATTACGTTTGTAATGGAATAAATTTGGCTGGTTTCACTTATTTTATTTCGAAAATTCATTCATTATTTCTGCAATATTGGGCTAGTTTCAACACATTGCCACAAAAAAAAAGAAAACTATTGAAATCTCAGTTTTAGAGCATGTGACCTTTTTTTTAAAAAACCAATGAGCTGTGTCAGCACTTTATCAAAGAAAAACAATGAAATTGCAGTATAGAGAGCGTGACATCATAAGAAATATTCCCATTACTATCGTTTGCAAACATTAATTTATTTTTTAAAGAATAAATATGTAATATTCTCTCTTTTAACTAGTACCAAAACATTTCTTATCAACATACAAAGAATCTCTTAGTGAAATATATTTGACGTCATTTCAAACTGATTGATGTTGCAAAAATAAATTTATTTTAATTTGTTATTTAAAAAAATTATATTCTTCATTGATTGTTGTGAATGACAATGGTGATTTAATTATAATTGAAATAGCTGGCAACAGCTCTGTGGTCTTGTTTTCATTTTTCTTGAATTACTTTTGTTTTGGTTTATTGGTTGGTTGGTAGAGATTCTTTCAGGTTTGTGTTCTGACCAAGCACACTAATCTGAATATATGGCTACCAACTAAACAAAACAAAAGTAATTCGAGAAAAGTAAAAACAAAACTGCGAAGCTGTTGCCGGATCTTCCGGGAAAAAAACTCCATTAAAGTACTTCAAATTAGAATATTTTTCTGAGATGTTCATTGTCTTCTAATTCCAATGCACTGAATTTTTTGACTCGTGCTTGTAGCATTTGTAGTTTGGGCTATGAAAGTGGGTGAGGGACAGACAGATGGACTGAATGATTATAAAAAATGGAAGGTTTTATACTCACTCACTTTCATTGCTGGAATTTTTATTCTTTAAATTACAAATTAATTCAGCAAACAATGCAGTTTGTTTTTCAGGAAAGGATTCTGAAAACAAATTCTTTGTTCATGTTATGTTCTTTTTATTAATCTTCTGTAAAAGATTAAAAGTATTTTTTGGTTTTTAAATTAGCGTCGTCAATCAAATTCTTGTTATTTATGTTTTGAACAACTGTTGAAAGCAATTTTTCACCAACAAGTGACGTATTTTAAATACCTTTATAATTTAAAATCCAAAATTTTCATATTTCAAGAGTTGTTACAATCCTACCGTTAATTTCTAATTTGTAATGCACAGTGTGCTTTTACAGTTGAACTTTTAATCATTAACTGTTTCATTTGTTTTATAGCCAGGAGTTGAAACAGCTCTTGTTGTTATGGCTGCAATTTGCATACCATGGATGTTGATTATCAAACCAGTTGTGAAACATATGGGTAAACATGTAAGTATCAAAATTGTTTCATTTAAAATATTTTTTATAGCAAATTTAAGAGGACTTCTTTAAAATTTAGATACAATATGATATAATTTAATGGTAAACTTGAATTAAGTTATGTAAAAATAATTTACTTCATTAATAAGTTAAAAGTCTCACTAAAAATTAATTTAATATTATAAATATTTGTGGGATTATGAGTCAAAAGTTGAATAATTATTAACTATTTTTTTTTTCAAATTTAAGTTGTAGAAAATAATTTGCAAACTAAGAGTTCAAATTTAAGTATATTTACCTTAATTTAAGAAATTTTCAACTTTTGGTGATTATGAGGTAACGGTTAAATAAATAATGAAGTTTCTTTTTTCCCATATTTAAACTATTGGGCAAAAAATGAAAAATTGAGAGTTTAAATTCTGAAATATTTACTAAAATTAAAAAAAAATTATCATCTCTTGATGTATGATTAATATGCAGTTATACCATTTCGAGCCAGAATGTAAGCTTTGAAAAGACTCTCTTCCCCCATCCCTTCACTGGGTTTTCTACGAAAGGGGGGAACATTGCTTATCTAACCCTAGCGTGCTTGAGGTTTACAATCAAAACAGTATTTCCCCATGCAGGGTGGGGAAAAAACCGAAACAGCTATAAATCGCCCCGTTCCAAGAAAACCGCACTTGTGGATGGAGGAGGAAATGCTTTCCAAGCTTACATTCTAAATAGACCTACTATATCTTTTTAATATACATTTTATGATACTTGACAAATTATTTTAATATTTTTTTCTTCAGAGGTACCAAGTAACTTCTGACGGTCATGAAGAAGAAGGTTTCGGTGATCTCTTTGTACATCAATCTATTCACACAATTGAATATTGCTTGGGATCCATTTCGCACACGGCCTCATACCTCCGATTGTGGGCTTTGAGTTTGGCCCATGCACGTAAGTCGCATTCTAAAATTACACTGTTAAGATTTGTTGAAGTAATAGGATATATTTCAGTAAGTAATGTAAACTTCTTAACACCCCAGCAAAATCCTACATGTACAGTGGTGGCCAAAAGTGTGGACACTTTTTGAAAGTTTCATATTTTTCAACTTTGTGTGATTACAGAATATATTAACTGTATATCAAATTAAACAATTGTATATCAAATTTAAAGTAATTTAATCTTTATGAGGACCACTGTGTGCAGATAGATGAAGCCGTCTATGAGACCTTTGGTCCCATATAATCTATATCCATGGACACACCATCATCAAAGCAATTTCATGTAGAATGAAAAATAAATACAGTATCACAATATATGTATTACGAATAAATTATGAAACTAATAGTATGATCTGTCTTAGTTTTACAAGTCATTGAACCACCAACTTGTATTGCAATTTCAGCATAAGAGAATCCATTGATTGTGCTTGTTTGTTCAACTAAAATGAGCATAACTTTATTTGTAATACAGATACTTTACTTCTGTTTTTTTAATGAAATTCTACATTAAATTACCTTCAACTTAATATTTAAATGTTTGTATTTAAGCGAAATTAAACAGATGCAAGAGCACAGGTAACAGTTGAAACACATGAAACTTTCAAAAAGTGTCCGCACTTTTGGCCACCACTGTATATTCTTAATCTAAACGTACTTTTTCGCTACAATCATCATTTGCGATCATAGATTTAGAAAGTAGCAGATATGCAATACAAACTGTGCCATGCAATAAAAACTGCATTTTTAATTTGCTTTTTAATGAATATATACCTCAGGTCGGCCAGAAATTATCAATACATATTTAGCTATAAACTTATGCTAGAAAAACTGGTAAAAAGTTTTAATTAGTTAATATTAAATATATATTTTTAATTAGTCGAATTATATCATGGGGACGTATGGCATGCCGTGTGCTAGGGCTTGCAAACTGCCTTATGGGATACTGGTTCACTAATGGCTTCACCTTTCCCCCTAGGGGTAGATCTGCTAATTTCTAAATATATGTTCGCAACAATCACTCAAGAAACTTAAATTCTTTTATAAAATAAACAGAAATTTATTTTTGCGACATTAATCAGTTTAAAATGAAATCAAATACATTTCAAAAAGAGATTCTTTGATTTATGTTGATATGAAATGTTTTTCTTCTATTTAAAAGCAAGGAATATTACATAACTATTTATTCTTTGAAATATAAATTATTATTTAACAAACGATAACAAACAGTTATTTAAATTTTGAAGGGGAATAAATGAAACTTGCCAAATTTAGCATGTCAATGTTTAATATAGAATTAATTCTGTGTCTGGGGCGTTTTTACCTGTTAAACACTAATGTGGTGTGGAAGCAGTTAAAGTGACAGATTCTGTTACAAACCTACTTTTTTTTTTCAGAATTATCCGAGGTGTTGTGGAACATGGTCATGAAAAATGGCTTTATGCATGGTTGGGGCGGGATCATCGCAATGTACATTATATTTGCCGGATGGGCAGTCCTCACTATTAGTATCCTGTTGGTTATGGAAGGATTATCAGCTTTTCTGCATGCCTTGCGTCTCCACTGGTAAGTAATGAGACTATGGTTACAACATTATGATAGTTTCCCAGTCAATGAGGTATCCTCTAAGGCAGCAGTTCTCAACCTTTTTGCATCTGCGTAACACTTGACTTTTTGAGAAATTTTGGCGTACCACCAGACTTAAATATTTTAATAAAGATATAGTATTTACTCTTCTAAAAGTGTACAAAGGCTTTTTGTATTAAATACCCAAGAGAAAACTTAATATTTAATAGTTATATATTTGTTTATTTATAACATGCTTAAAATAAAGGAGAAATAAAAATAATAAATGTCATTAATTTACAGTTTCATTTATTACTGTGTGTAAATAAATGTCATTAATTTACAGTTTCATTTATTACTCATAATTCTAAAAATATACACATAAGAATAGTATAAACACATCAAAAAATTAATCATCATTCATACAAAATATACTTTTGTAGTCTGTAGTGCGAAACTTGTTATTTGCCTGTGATTAAAATATTAACATTTTGTAATGGAACTTATCATGGTAATGGAACTTATCATCAAAACAGAGAGAACAACAGCTAGAGTTGCATGCCCATAGAATCACCAAAAATTCACTATTTTATAGAATCAAAAGTTTCACAATTTGAGGATAACTGGAGTTCCAAAATTTAAGAAATCACTCAACTTTTTACACCCGGGATTCCTGGATATTACGGTCGCCGGAGTGTTTGAAGTTGTTTTGGTTGTCATATTTTAGATATTTAACAATCACCACAATTTGGAGATTTTGCTAATTTAGTCATAGTTTCCCAATTTAGATTGTTTCCTAATTAAGATTGCTTTAGATGTGCAGTCTGTCTAATTTTTATGATTATGTCATCGCAGCAATGGTTTGACAAATTTCAGTTTCGGGGATGATTTGTGATTTCAAGATAATTATTTTTAGTGATATCATTGGAAACCACAATAAAAAATGATCTTGTATTAACGATTTTGGGAAGGTAGGCGTGATAACTGACGACTTAGTTTATTTTGGTGTCGCAAAATTGAAAGATCTGATAGTGTTTTACGACTAGATCAACCATTACTTTCAAACCCTGCCTATAAATAGTCTATAAGGCAAATATCATCAATGTAGACAGGTGCTATAAAATTTATATTTGAATTTTAATTTATTTCACCTTAATCATAATTTTTGTTCAACCAGTTTTTCTCTCGGTCCCATATCAGTCAATTCAGAGGGTGTTTATTGTAGTTTACTATATGGAATTAAGGTGTCTTTCTAGTGACAGAGACCTGCCAACTCACTGGATTTTATCAATATAAGATTTTTAACCAATTTCTATAAATGTAAAAATTGCAAAAATGATTGTCTATTTTCTGTTCATAATTGATACATCGATTGCTGGAATGATAAACTGAACATTTATAGGAGTTTTTAAGACAAAATTTCAATATCAATTGGGTGCAGAAGAATTTAAATTTACATTCTGCCATTCGAATCTGCTGTTTTTCTTTAAAAACACATCACTTTGTGTTGTATAAAGCCACTATGCGTTATACAATTTATATTTTTCGTTTTAAGTTTTTTCAGATATTAGTGTGTTAAAAGTCTTGATGTTTTCATTTCTGCATCCATTATATTAAGGGTATTCTCCAATTAGACTTTTCTTCTTTTAAAATGCTTTATAAGACAGGTGGCCTACATCTTAGAACAGATGGCACATATAGATATTCTAGTTCAATGTAAAAAAAAAAAAAAACCCACATCATTCGTGATTTCAACATCTGATAAATTGAATGTAGTATTTTGTTTCCATATAAAAGAGATTGTATAATATTTGTGTATAGCATGTTTTTAAAAGATAAATGCATTCAGGATTTCAATGATAAATGGCATTTGTGTGATAGCTGTTTGATAGATATAGAATAGAAAATGTATTTCCATCATCTATTGAAATTTAAAAGATTACTTTTTGAATAGAAGTTCAATTCAACAGCTGTTAATCTCACAGTTTTTAGATGTATTTATATTTCATGTCATGTTCAGTATTACTTTTCTTTTCACAAAAACATTAAATTTGTTTAGAATCAAAGTGTTTCAAGGATAATAAACAGCTTTTATGAATTAAATAAATGAATTGTATTTTACGAAGGTAACCTAAGATTAATTACTAATTTTTTTTTTGTATTCTGCTCCTAATAATATTAGTTATTCAAATCCATGAATCTAAAAAATATTACAATATTACTTTCTTGCCAAACTTTAAATTTAGTTTTCTAGGAGCCAAAAATTTTGACCTATTACACTTTGATTAAATTAAAATAAATTCTTGTAATGCGAAGTATTTTTTTTAAAAAGCATGAGTCTGATTATAGAACAATATCTTCAAAATTTAATCACCTTTTTATGCATATAGAATTTTTTTTTTTAAAGTTAAAATTGGTAATTAAGTATATTTCCCCAGCAAGTAATCATGAAAACTGTTTATTATTTTAAAATTAATTTTGTGTGATAATGAACTTGACGAACTTAACCAGTTCTTTAAATGCAAAATTTATGGAGATGAGTTAATCAATTTATTTTTAATGGACTTAATCATTTCTCTTTCATGGACATTCTATATTTATTCTTTAACATTTTAATTTCATATATATTCTTCATTTATTTTTAGGGTGGAATTTCAGAGCAAATTTTACGAAGGCCAAGGTTATGCTTTTGTCCCCTTCTCATTCCAAGCCATACTAGATGGAAATCCTGAAACATAAAAGTTCCAGTTTGGAAGAACTTATTTATTCCAGAACTTGACATTCCAATAATAAAAAAAATCTTAGAATTATTAGATGTTTTTGGAAGTTTCTGTTACTGAAATTCAGAGACTACTTTATTTTTGTAGTAAATGATTTTAAACGAGAAAGTAAAACTTTTTAATCTTTTATACTTGTATTGTTCTACAAATTTAGAAATATTCTTTGAAATACGCCAGTTGATCTGAAGAACTGTTATAGAAATTGTTCTTATATTTATACAATTTATATATACTCCATTGAACAAATTGAGCTTTACATTTTGAATTTCTACTGTTTGTCTCCACGTTATTCAACAAAAATGAACTGAGTTGATTGCCTTTTTCAACTGTTTCTTGAATAAAATACTTTTATATGTTTATCCTAGAATAAAATATTTTAAGCATGTTTATTGATGTTTTTTTTTTACTGTTAATGCTTTGAAAAATTGATTGTGTACATCTACCTATTAAAAAAACTTATTACCAAAAACATCTATAGTATTCAAAAAAAGGGCTTCAAAAAACCGAATTTGTTACTTTAAATCGACTTTATCATTAGAAAATGCTTAAATTTAGAAGCTTTTTTATACTTTCAATATTGACTTGCATAAAACTGTCTTTAAAAAAAAGTTTCATTTTACTTAAGTTTTGCTCTTAATTTCTTTTGAATAAAATTGATCTAACTTTATTTATTGTTATATTATGATGATTTGCATATTTCTGCTCTAACAACTAAGAATTCCAACAATTCTTCTTGTTTCACCAACTTAATTAAAGGCCTCAATTGTACAGTCCAGGTGGAAAAACCCTTGATTAACTAGGAATCTTCCCGTATTCAGGTCTGCTTGGCAGCTATTGGCGACATTAACACAGTTTCTCCCTTGATTCTTGTCTCGAGGTGCTCCTGGTACAAATGTGAGACCCGTGTCTAGAGTGAATCGGGGTTGCCGCAAGAGAAGAACCAAGTGAGAAATCGTTTTCCTTGCACCATTTTAAGTTATGAATCGCTATAAATCACTGTTCGCATCGGCCAAAGAGGCGTGATGTGGACATATCCTGTCGAGATGAAGGTTTTCCCCATCTGGACTTCTTCAATTGCTAAGACATTAAACTTTACACTAAGCAATCTTAGGAAGGTCTAACAGGTCCTTAACCAAATCCAAATTATTAAGGCCTGGTTTCAAATACAGGCAAAAATTTGCAATGTTCCTTAAATTGTGCATCACCAAAATGCTGTGATAAATACCGATTTCGGGGGTATAGTGATTTAACGATTTTTGATAATTTGCGATTTGCTGAACTTCCCCTGACATTCAGAATATACTAAACTTTGGTATTTGGTGAACAATTAATGTTCGATCCAAAAGTCCTCTGCCTTTTCAGGTTAAAAATATAAGAAAAAAAAAACTTACTAAGATAGAGATGGAAACTATCGAATTGTAGTAACAGTTAAGCATATTTATATTTTAAAATATAGTGAATGAAAAATATAGTGAGCATTATGAAAATATAGTGGTTGGTTATGCGATAGTTTTTTTTTTTTTTAATCTGAAAATTTGCTTGAATTTTTATCAACTGTTCTGCTAGGGGACACCCTTTTGGTTAAATAAACAAGTAAAAACAAATTTAAACTTTAAATAATATATTTTTATTTATTTAATGTTCATTCGGACCAAATATATTTTAGGAAACTGACTGTGTAAAGAAACGTAAAATTCGTAGCGGATATTATAGGATTTTTATCTTCTAAAAACCGGAATTCAGATATAATAGAAGGAAAAAAAATCAATTGATTAGAACTTGTTTGACATGAAAATGTAAATTATCTGCTGTTTAGGTGTTACATTACATATTTCAATAAATTTTCATGTATATTTTTAAGAAACCGAATGTAGTCACAGATACTTAAAATATAATTTAAATTGACAAAGTAATAAAAGAGCTTCAGAATTTTATTTTTACTATCTGTGACTTTATATTAGACTTCACTTCCTATTAGATTATGTAATTTGGCTAGGTTGTACGATTTGAATGGAGATTGTGTGTGTGAACATACAAATGATATTAGATAAGGAAGTACGAACACGTGAATGAAGCGTCCGATTCAAACAGATCACGTTTCCTTATCTCATTCACACCCTATCAGAATAACTTTTTGCTGAATCATTGTGAGATTTATTTTGATAAATAAATGTTAATGGGAATGTCTTGAGTAGCAACAGAAATGCTGAATGAAAATAAATTTTTCTTTAAGTCACCAAAAATAGACCGATTTGGACCCAAACGTTGTTAAAATATTACAACTGACCAATAGTTATCAACTTCGTAATATCTCAACAAGTACTACGCAAAGCAAAATTCAATCCAAATGATTTTCGACTAATTTAATATTACACGACAGATATTTGCCATGTAATCTATTTTATTGATTCTTGATAAAAATTGGTGCTGGGGAACCCAGTCGTTAAGAAACGTGCCTTGCATTTTGAAGGTCCTAGGTTTGGGTCCAAACATTGTCAAAATAACTCACGACCTGTAAACGGTCTACGTAGCCCAAAAAGTTCAACGAATTTTTGACGACGAGTTCTCGTGTACATTAAACATGTTTCAAAGATCTGACTTGCGCACGATGTCGCCTTAAATATTATGCGTTGGTGTCGGCTCGTCACATGACTGTGTTTCTAAATTTTAAAGCCTGTCGCAAATAGCACTTGCGTAGCTCTAGTACGACGACAATTCTTGCGATACAAAAATGTTTCGTTTTACTTTAACAATTTCGAAGTACTATACAGACATATGATGACATGTTTTTTTATTCAATTGCATAGAAGGCCCTGATCAGGTTTGGCTTGTCATTTGTTATACGATCTCATTTGACATTTCAAAATCATTTTATAACTTCTTATTTGACAAACAATAACCCGGACCTGATTTTTTTTTCAAAACTACCACTTCAATGACATCACGTGTACAAGCCCTATGAATGGTCCTGTGTACATTCACGATTCTTTTCGATTGACGTCAGAGCCATCGAACCGGAGGTATAAATAAAACAAGTGAAGTAATGGCAACAGCACTCGTCCGCTAAAACACGATTAGACAAGAAAAGCAAATAAACCGATTAAATTTGTTCTCTTCTCCCTTGAACTGAAACCGGGTGCTTTAAATTTTCGTCTGTGATACATTAGTTTCTGAAAATAAGTCATACCCATCTTGAAATATCTTCCGAAATGGAAGTGAAATCGAACTATTGTGACTTTTTCGAAGGTACTGAAAAATTGCTGGAAATATGGTTCGGAAGGAGGAACGAGAGCAGCACTGTGAATTGTGACTTGCGCTCTGTACCTAGGCAAGTCTCTCCGGAGTTATTTTTAAACTTTTTAATTTAAATAAATTATTATTAATTTTTGTTTTAATTGGATCGAGTGGAATTTAAGTTTCCCGCAACGAAAGGTAGCTTAAGGTCAAATGTAGAGCAAAATCAATATCGTTTTTTTTTTTTTAAATTACGCGATGTAAGATATTCTCAATAAAAATTTAATTAATAATTGTACAATTTAAAAGGCTGCATTTAATCTTTTCAATTGCGTCTTCATAAAAAAAAGCTAACATTTGGTTTATAATATATGCATCTAGTTGCAATTTTTTAAAAATTGTGCTCATGTGAAATTTTAAAATATTTTTAATAGCTTAGCATATTTGAAGAAAAATATTGTTTACTTTATTAAAATTTACATCTATAATGACCCTTCTTCAAGGTTGGTAGAAGCGTTTAATTTAAAAAAAAAAAATGAAATTAAAACTTTCAATTTCATCTACCTTTTTGTGTAAAGATAATTTGAAATACTTTTTTTCCCTTGCATAGAAGTTAATATATATGACATATTTATTTGCATATATTTCAATATTTACTCATAATATGGGTAAGGACATAAATTGAAAAATTTTTAGTCCATCATAAGATAATTTGTTTAACTATTATTATTTAGTTACTGTAGACATGAAAAGTAAGTATTAAAAAAATAGTATGTTAGGGGAAAACTATTTTTACTCTGAAATTTATTCTGCAAGTGAAGATTTTGAGCAAATTTTTAGTTCTAACACTGTTAATTGGCCTTATGTAAATTTAAATATTATCTTCCTTCTTAAATATTAAATCCCTATGATTTCTGAATGATTATTAAGATTCCATTTCTTTTGATATTATTATGCTATATTCCTTGAATATCCCATTTGCCTCAGTGTGTGACATTGTTATGAACGAACCTTCAAAACAGCTACACAAATTTAATGTAAATTTAATAATGTTTAAATGTGTGATAGTTGTATATTTGTCAGTGAATTGATATCTTTGAAAATTTATATATCTAATATTTAGGCATTATATGATAACAACTTAACTGAAAGTTAATATAACCGCTTGACCTGTAATACTATTCTTATTAATTAATTACGTAATGTTTTAGACTCGTAGCTTGATTGATATAATTAATTTAGTTAGTGAAATACTATTTTTAACAATTGACAGAAACAGTTTACCTTACTTTTTCACAATAGCTTGGCAAAATTTTCACAATAGCTTGATTATTCATGGCAATACTAACTATTTATTATTTCTAAGTCATTAAATGTTTTACTGTCTACATTAATTATGTCCAAAGTTTCAATGACTAATAAAATCATAAACAAGTCGTCAAGTAGTGATGCATGAAATAAAAATTGCATTTTTCGCTATACTATGATTATTTTATTTCAAAACTATAGGGCATTACATATTTGCACTTACTGATCGTGCAACTTATCACTTGTATAGTAATATTTTCCAAAAAATCATTGAGTAAAAAGAACATAATATAACAAAATAGAACTTAACTTAATGAACATGCAACTAATCTAATATCTTATATGGCAATATTTCTTAAAAATCAAATACTTTACAAAGAACGAGACCAGACAGGTCTAATCTATAAAAATAGCACATAACTGTTCATTCCTTCAATTAAAATAATGGTAAAATCTTCAAATTAAAATGCATATGTTGGTAAAACTTTTTGCAATGTTTCAAAATTATGCTGTTAAAGCTTATCTGTGATGTAATGCGCTGAAAAATTGTGCCTAAATTGGCTTGTGTCTAACAGCTGTAGTAAATAAAGAACTTAAATTATAATTTTCTGTTTAGTTACATCCCACTTATCAAATTTTAAATCAGAAATTTAAATATCACCAATTATGCATTTAATAATTGGAAAAAGCTAAGGGGTGCGATAATTGATACTAGGAAGGTGGGTATTCTATGTATAAATTATTACAACAACAAAACAAATAACAAATGTTTGATTTGTCCTCCACAATCGAAATTTTTTTTAGCAGTGGCTTTGAAACTCTGATATCCCTTAGTATACCCCTATAATATTGGTTCCAAACTTACTTAGTGTCAACAAAACGGATTTTTTTAAAAAAGGAATTTAGTGTATATTATCAGGGTTTTCATGTCTTTATTTTTAATGAGAAAAATACACAGGCCAAAAACTTCATTGATAAATTACTTGATCGGGAATCCGGCTTTGAAAGTCTACTCTTTCAGACTCTGATAATAGATACTTTCCCTCTTGTATTATCTATCTTATGTAAATAAGTTTCTCAATATAACTCTAAGGTCAGCATTCAGAAGCCTAGTTAATTTCCCACAGAAACCAATTAAAGAATTTAACACAGCCAAAAACTTCTTTGATAAATTACTCAATCGTGAAACCGGCTTTGAAAGTCTACTCTTTCAGACTCTGATAATCGATACTTTCTCTCTTATATTATCTATCTTATGTAAATAAGTTTCTCAATATAACTCTAGGGTCAGCAGCCTAGTTAATTTCCCACAGAAACCAAAGCTAATTCAAAGTTTGGTTCTTGCAAGTTTGCGGTGGTTACTTATCAATTCTTTATCTAGGCTACACAATTAAGAGTGTTATGGAATTTGTATTTCACTTCATAGGTCAATTTGAGTATCGGAACATGACTGTTTCATGTTTAACCTACTAAAACCGGCTTTTTATCTGTGGTTTTCTATTCTTTAGCCTTTTTGTGGAACTTTTTATCTTGAAAGTATTTATAGAATCTTTTTTTATTTTATATTGTGTGCAAGGGAGTTTATTTTTCAATTGAATTGTATAAGTTTTGAAGATTAAAATTTATTGTTTAAACAAAAGTTAGTGGATTTATCAAAGTAAATCTTAAAATTGAAAAAGGGTTTTTAACATTTAATCTTTTATGCAGTAAATTCTCTATTGAAAACAATAGGTTCCGTTTTGCAGCTTTTTATAGATATAATTTTAATAAATTATATTTAACAAAGGATTTTTTACTTGCTCATTGCTCATAAGTATTCGTATAATCTAGATCCATTTTATATGATTTAATTTCAAGCTTACACAAAGTTTGTAAAAAAAAATGTTTATACAGAATTAAAGACATTTTAGCAAATAGGTGTATAAGATAATTAAAATTTACTAATTTACCATGAGTAATAAACATTAATTCATATTTAAAAAAAAAGTTGTTTAACATTAAAAAAGAAAATTACCGTCGAATGGGGTAACTTTGGCCTAAACTTTTCAAGCTAGCAAGTTCTCATTAAATTCACTCCTTAAAATTATGCTTGCCTTTTTCTCGTAAGTGGTAACTCTGACTTAAGGGGGAATGGGCAGGCTGGACGGCGGATTTCCAAATCAACGTGCTTCAGTGTTAATCCAATAGCGAAAAAAATATTTTTTTCTGCCGCTTTTATCTGGCGGTATTGAATATTTTTACAAATGGATTTTTTTATGTGATAAATGTAGCTGACTTACAGGTGTTGACAATCCCACTTTTTGAATTTGGTACAAATATATTTTTTTATATTCAATAAATTATTTTGCACAAAATATTAGTTAAGCAATTTCCAAAAGTGGGAATATAGAGACCTGTAAGTTATATACATTTATCATTAAAAAAAATATATTCAATTCAGCTGGAGGAATGTGGCAAAAAAAATATTTTTTCCCTATTTGATTAACACTGATGCACTTTAGTTTGGATACCTGTGGTCCAGAAGCCCATTAGCCCTTAATATAAGAGTAAAAAATTGAAGAAAGTCATTACAAGGGTTTTATTCTTGTTCATACGTTACTCTCCAGTCTCCAGGGCCAAAGTTACACCATTCAACTATATTTTTTTTTACTGACAAATAACTTTTAATTACCACTTTCAAGAAATCAGACATTATGAAATCAGTGTGTATTGTGTAAAAATATTTTCAATAACATTATGAAATATTTTTTTAAACTTTCATGGGAATTTTTAAACTCTATAGTTTCTGGTTTTGCAACTGAAGTAATAATTTTTATTATTTTATTTACTTTTAGATCCACATGGGAAAAGATATTGAAACTAGTAAAATGTACTATTATTAGTTTTAAGAAGAATGATTATTTGGATGCCTATGTGTTGAGGTAACTTATTTTTGTAAAATTATTAGCTCAAATTCGGTTTGACTGTGCACAATTCAATATTATTTCAGTTTAAACAGTTCGTACTCCATTTTCAAATTTTTGCATGGTTCTTCCCAACCTTTATTTTAGTTAAAAACTGCATTAGTTGATCAATATTTTTGGCTTAACGATGTGTGTAAAATTTCAAATTTATTTTCAAGTAATTAATTGCATTTAAAATTCAATTTGTTACAGTGTTTAAATTGTGTAATTGGTTTGCATATGTTTTAACACTTTACTTATATATTTTTTAAAGTTAAATTTTCTATTTATCTGAATTTATGCATTAAATGGTTTTATTTTCTTATAGTAAAAACCTACTTTGTGAAATTAATAGACATTTGATTTTTATTAATTTAACTTCTTAGAATTTATAAACTATTTTTCTAACTTTTAGGTTTTTAAAATATTTACATTCTTTTGAAAGAAAGTTCTTATACAAAATGAGAAATAACACCAATATATTTTCAGTTATTATGATTTATTAAATTAAAGCAATCATAATAAATATTAAAGCATTAGTATATACTTAATCATTCATTAAACAATTGAATCTAAATAAAATGCTTTAACTCTTTTCTGTTTGTGCATACCAAGGTTAGTGACAAATGCAAGACAAGATCATTGTCGTAAGATGCTTTGAAAAGTTGCCAATATTTTTTCTTTGGCGTTCAAGCTTTGATCTTTTTTTGGAAAGGGGTAGAAATGCTTGTTTATTTCACAACTTACTCGGAAGCTTCCCTAATTTATACTGTGGATTTAATCTTAAACCCAATAAGCATGTGTAATTTAATTATAATTTAATATAAGTCAAAAAGTTTAAAGTGGAAGTTAAAGTGAATAATCGGAACATTATTTTACTTATACTTCTGTTTAATATCTATAACACATTATTATATATATATATATATATTTTGGTTTTTGCTTATAAAATGATACCTTTTACATCATTTTTAATTACTTGTACTTAAGTATCATTTAATATTTGTATTTTTGGTTTTGATGAACATTTATGCATGCAACTTTCATTATCATTACTTTTTTTGGGACAATTTGATGTAATATCTTAGTTTCTGTAAAGTTTTGGATTGTTTTATCGAATTGTCTTTATTTTCATAGAACTAAGTCACTCTTTGCTCTCGATACTTCTACTAAAGCACGATTATATTAAAGAATAAAATTTACACATTTTAAAATTCTTTTATTTTTTTTATTTCCATGCAAACTCTACACTTTGAAATATTCTAATACTTCTGTACCTTAGTAGAGAAGAGCTGGTACCATTAATTGAAAGCTCAATTTTAAAGTGTTTTTTACCATTCAATCAGATACTTTAGATCCAATCAATTTCTGTCCCTATAAGTGCAGTAAAAATCGTTTTTAAATACTTTATGTAGAGGAAGGTGGTGCACAATAATGTCATAATGCTATAGCAGTCCATTTACTTGATACTTGACATGAAGTTTTGGTGCCTACTTGGATGGTGGCCTTGTATGTCATGTGACTGCAGTTTACAATTTTCACTTCCACCAAAGTGTGGCTCTTATGCGATATTAACCCAAGACAATTGGTAATAAATAGGCTCTTTTCTACTAAGCTACAGATTTTATTTCAATTATACTTTTTCTAATTAACCAGTTTGTGTCCTATTTTGCAAATCCTAGAGCTACTAGGTATTGGCTGTACTTATATGTAGACAGAGTCGTGGTAACAATAAACATAGGCAACCACCTTTCAAAGCTTGGTGAACACTTTGCAGATTGCTGTTTGCATATGTCCAAAACCGGTTGTCATGACTCTCGCATATGTGTTAGTAGAAGTTGATATTAAGTGGCTCTAGTTGATATTCTGCATGGACTTCCAAATTCTTCCTCTCTGTGTGCACTGGTAAACTTCTCTTCCACAGTTTCCACTTAATAAAAAGGCATGCATTACACACAAAACTATATCTGACGGATTTATGACAAGGCCACAGAAAAACCTTCTCTAGACAGGGGGAAAAAAGCCCATTGTTATCTATATTTAACTTGACAGACAATAATTTTATCTCATTACTTTGAGGTTATATTCTGTTCTCTTATCTGCAGCAAACTTTGATGTCGCCCCTACAATGAGTATGCCGAAAAGCTACCCGTTTTCAGCATGGTGCCATGCGTAGTCAGTACACCGGGGTAATTTTGCATTCATTTGAAATGTTAGAACGCAAAATAACACTTGGGGAAACCTGGGGTTAATAATGCAATGTTGTATTGTTGTGTGTCCACGTGTGTGTTTGTTGTTTTGTCTTAAGATATTAAAAAATTAAATGTTGTATACTATTCTTTTTAATATGTTTTAGATGTTTTTCATTTTCATGGCACAAATAAATGATCAAGTATTACTAAAAGTGTAGGAAATTATATTTATTAATGCTGAGAATTTAAAGTATTATGTTTTAAAACAATGTATTTTTCCTCCTTAAATTATATTCTTCAATTTCTTTAACACATTAAAATTGTTTTTAATAGCTGGACCATAAAAAACGGCTTTCTTAACACAAATTGATTGACTGTTTACTTTTTTCAATCTGCCTTCAAAAGATTAAATTATTTAAATTTGACCAAATATTTAACATTTTACATTAAAATATTTTTTTTCTTTTTGTAAATTGCTTTTTAAATCAAAATATAATTATTTACGACTCTATTAAAATGGCCACATAGAACAATGTGATACTGCCACAACACAGTAAACACAATAAAAGGGACTGTTTTTATAGTCAGTTTTCCGGTTACTATAATACTCACCGAAATTCTTATAAAAAAAATTTAGCAATGTATCAGTAACTGCTAATTAGAACAGTTTCCACACAATTTCTTAAAACTTTAGAGAAAAAAACGCCAACTATGGCATTTAGTTGCAATTTAAACAGTCCAACAGTTATTTAAATGAATAGAAATTAAGTTTCAAAGAAGTATACTGTTGACAGACATAGACAAATCTCTGTCCTAATGTAGAAACAGGCTGACAAAGTTTAAAAGATATATTCCTCTGAGGCCATACCTTTCTAACAATTAAAAAAAATCTTTTATACAGAACTGAATTTGTAAAACAACTTGTTATGGCTTTGTGTATGCACATTATTTGGTCCTGCATTGTCCATTATAATTTTTTTTAGTAATTCCTCATTTATTTGTATGTGCTTTGAATTGTGAAATTTCAATTTTTGTCGCAATTTAAATTTTTGCTTTAATTTGTACTTTTTGTACTTTTAAGCTTAAATTTGTACTTTACTGAATTTGTATTTCTCTTTTTTTTTTTGAAGTGGTACTTGAAAACTAAAAGTTTTGATTGCAATTTTAATATTGTTAATAATAAATTGCATTTATATTTAAATTTAATGTAAACATGTTGCAGTTTTCAGACTTAAAGTTTTTTAATTAAAAAAAATGTCCAAAGTACCTAACTATCTTGTAGGAAAGATAATCAAAAATTACAATGAATAAACTATTTTCCTTTAGTCATTAACTGTTTAATTTCAATTTGACAATTCAATGCGAAAAAACTATTTATTTCAAATTGAAATATCTATCAAAGTTACAAAAGTATGAAAGTGATTATTATTTCTAAAAATGTGTTAATATTATTTATTTATAACATCCTAATAGACTTTCAGTTTTTCAAGTATCATTCATTTTTTTAATATTTTATCAAGATTGTTCAAAAATGTGCCTGTTAATATCTTGATTTAAAAATATAGCCAACTTATTTGTTGATAGGATGAATTTTTAATTCTAGCGAGAGCAGCTTGTTTGTTTCGAAGAATCGAATTATTTTGAAGACATGTGGATCTACAACTTTGCTGCATGCTGTAAAGCCTCTAATTTATGTTGTGAGAGATATGACCGATTTTGATATGGTCGTGGTAAGTTATTAAGTATTGTTGCTTACTTCTGTATAAAATTAATCAAAGAAGGTCAAATAGATTTATTTAAAATATCATGAAGAATTTGGCAGGCTTAAAAATAGATACTATAAGTATAAGAGTCTGCAATTTTGAAACTAGTCTGCTATAGATCACAATTTAATGGTTAGGTTCTCTGTTAACACATTTTCTAGATATATACTAGGTATTTGGCAGAATGGTGGAGCTATTTGGCCAAACCGAATATTCGGCTAAAGTGGCGGAATAGTAACCGAATAATTGGTGTATCCCTACTTATAAGATATATAATTACTTTAAATTATAATTTTATTGAGTAATAATTGAAAGTAGTGTAGTGTTACACATCCCTAGTTTTGCCAAGTACTTTAACATACTATCTTAAAATACGAAAAAGTTTATATATTTTTTATATATTGCATCTGCCACTTAATATTTTAAATATAGTAAATCTACCATGTAAGTAATAAATAAAAGAATTCTACATAAGGTATAACATGGTTCTTGATTTGGCCTTTATTATAAATTTTCTCTTTTAGGATATATTCTATTCAAGAAAAAACTTTATGCGACCAGAATTGCAGGATAAGCCTCATACTAGTTTTGAGGACGAAGTAAGTATGATATAGTTAACTTCAAATGTTTACCCCTTTTCTTAAATATTTCTCAGTTTAATTGTTCGAATAATAAATACAATCAAATTCACTGGGCAAAAAGCCCACTGGTAAATTGCCTTTCTTTTTTGTGTAATGATGCCTTTATGTTTCTTGAATTGTTAAACTTAATTACATGTTTTAATAATTTTTATAATAAAAATTTTATTTTTATTAAATTTATTATCATTTTAAAATTATACAGGGTGTCCGTAAAAGAATGTTCAAGTTTTAATGGCATATTACAGGATTATTTTATACTAACTATTACAAATCATACATGAAATTGAAGGAAAACTAACCTAGTTTTTCCCTATAATTGCTCAATGAGTGCGCCTTTAATGATACGGTTTTTATCCAAATGAAAATGCAATTTTCTTCCCATACTGTCTGCAGCAAGTCCGGAGTAATGGAAGCAACAGCCTGTGCAACTAAGAAAACGATGTAGGGGTACAAGCGCTTGGCGCTTATCTGAAACTGTTGGAGTTGTTCTTTATTCATCACCTTCAACTACAACTGTCGAACGACTACAGCTGATGCTATTACAAATTGAAACTCGGACATTCTTGTATGGACACCCTGTATTTGATGTATATACTTACTACATTCCATTTGAGTAGTTTCAGGTTAAGCTATTTAATTTCATAGCTCATATTTTTCTTGAAGTTTTATGTAAAATGATCTTGTATGTTACATTTTGAATTGCATTATTTTTTGTTAACGTTAATATGTGAGTTTTAACTAATTCTTTTTTTATTTGTTTTTTTTTTATTTAGACTGAAGTTCTGGATGAGTTGTTTGATGGTATGTGTTTTTTCCTTAAAAATCATTAGAATATAAGCTTTTAAAAATTCATATGAAAAGAAATTTCAAGAAAAAAGAATTTGTATGGTGCAATTCTTTAATTTGCCAAGATTTTAAGTAACTGAATTGATTAAACTTCAATCGGATTTAATTTGCTTTGCATAAATTATACTTAAAATCTGATATTGGTAAAAAATACTCTTTTATTATAAAAAAAACTATTTTAGAAGTGCTTTTATTGAAATTTATAATTTTGAGAAGTTGTTAAAATTGGGTATATTTTGTTAATTATTAAAGTGTTTTACAAAATTAACTAGAAAGTTAAGCTCAACTCTACAACTAAATGTTTTGAGTGAAAACAATTTCATGAAAAAAAATTCTTAAATGTTTTGTTTTAATACTTTTTTAGGTTCTGCTTACTGTTTGGGTAGAATCAATCGTGATTGTTGGTAAGTTTTTTTTTTACTTATAAAATAAAATTAAGTTCAAAAATTAATTTCTAGCTTTAATTTTATAAAATAATTATTTAAAAAGTAATTTCTCGAAGTAAATTTAGTTATAAGAATGTAGATGTATTAAAATTAGTTATACTTTTAAAAGTTACATATATAGTATTTAAATGGACTTTTAAGTTTGTCATCATGGGGATTTCTCGAACATTCTGTTAATATTGACTTAAGCAGCTAAATTTAAGAAAACTTATGATGCACTTATAGACTATTTTTTACAGTTGATACAATATCTTAATTTATATTTTTATGTTTTAAATTGTTTGGTTAATTGATATTTTCATGTTTTAAAATTAAAATCTGTATAAATATATACAAAATAATTCCGAATTTCAATAATTATCATTTAATTTTCCAATACATAGTTCTTAAAAATTTGTAGATTTCTTTTATCAGTCATAAATTTTTATCCTATAAATCTGAAATTTGTTAAATAGGTTCACTATGCATTCGAAATGAAATAGAAAAAAAATAGGAGAAAAAAATCTTAAGTTTTTAATACTTAAATTTAAAGGGGGGAAATGGAATAACAACTTTTTAATAAATTATAACAATAATTTTTTCAAAACTTTTTTTGTTAAAAATAGTTGAAATATATTTTTAAACATCTAAAAAATGCAAGCATGAAAAATTTAGGGTTAATTTATTTTCTAAAACTGGTTTAAAGTGAAACTTATTTTACCATATTTTTCATATTTTCATTCATATTTTTAAAAAATATTAAATTCTTCAAAATACGTTATTCTTCCATACAATGGCGTATCTAACGATACATAAGTTGCGAATTTAACTTAGTCAGAAAAAAATCATAAGCTGATGATTCCCAATGGAATCATTGGGAGCGAAAGTGTTTAGAACATGTGCTCCCCTAATTGTTTTGAGCAGTGTAAATATTAAGATTTTTTTTTACTTTAATCAACTTGAACCATTTATCAATTTTTAAGATCGCTTGGGGGAAAAAGTATTCTTATTTACAAAATTTTAGAAAATCTAGTTCTGTTGAAATCAATATAGATACATTTATATTTCACAAGTACTTTTGGTATGTTACAGAGCTATGCAATTCCTTATGTTGTCTAAACTTTAACAGGTATCTATACACGTTGAATCCTCTAGAAGATTTTATCGGTGTTCAAGTTCCGGATCAAACTTTGGAGATCATAATGCAAGAATTGGATCCCAAAGTGATGAAAATTTTTACAAAAGAAGTTTGTTCCTCGGCCAAAGAGGCAACGCAGAAGTCCGGAATCGACAAGCTGTTGCCGGGAGTTGTTATTGATGATTATTTGTTCGAGCCTTGTGGATATTCTATGAATGGCTTGTTTAAGGGGGTAATGTAGTTTATTCTGTTTTGTTATTGTGTTATATGATGTGCTTGTGATTATAGTGGAGGCTCAAAAACAGGAGAACTGTTTAGATCTCATTATTTTGTAAATTTTAGGTGATAAGAGATAAATTGAGTTGGTTTGAAGAAACAATTTGAGTAGATAGAAACTATTTAAAAAGTTAATTAAAATCAGAAATATTTAAAAAAATTCTTTGGTCTCGAGGGTTTTCCAGTCTGTAAGGCGATTGCCAGCATGCTAAAGGTCACGAGTTAGGGTCTGAGTATTGCCAAAATATCTTCTGACCTATAATAAACATTTTGTGCAGAAAAAAGTACATGAAATATTCCCCATGTATTGAGATTGCTTGTTAAATCTGCCCCAAAGTCCCGACAGTATATATACATTGTCGACCTTAAAGGTTGCGTTGTTTGTCTACTTGGATGTTGTCTCCTGATTTTGGTTCCATATATTATGATGCCCTTTGCCAATAGCACTTGTATAACTCCAAAGTGAGGATAATTCAACCTAACCTTTAGTCTTGCTGTTTTTGCATTCGGACTTCAAAATATGATTCGATTCATTTTACTATTTCTACTACTAGCTTTTGAGGGTTTTCTTAGAACTGTATATTTTTTCTCTTCACTGTATTCCTTACAATTTTAAAAATTGTTTAAAGTTTTAAAATTTTCATCTTTATTATGAAATTTTTGAGCTCAAGTTAATTACCTTTCGAAAATTCAATGATCAATGCTTTACATAAAACTAGAATCGGAAATGAGTTATAAATATACAATAAGTTTTTTGTATTGCAAAGTTCTTCTAGTATACAAATTATTTAACCGATTTTAAAGTAAAAACTTAAGATGTTGGCATTAAGTAATAAAATAAATATAAAATGTTTTATTTAATTGCCTTAAGTTTATAGATAGTTTATTGGTATTTTTTTCTATTTGTATATTTAGGGATATTATGTTACTATTCACATCACCCCTGAACCCGAGTTCTCCTATGTGAGTTTTGAGACTAATTACCCTCAGGTATGTTAACTCTTTCTTCTAATTTTTGTTTTAAATTCAGATACTTTGAGCTTAATTGTATAATTGATACTTAAAAAAAGTCATGGTATTTTATATGAAGTAACAAAAGTTTTTTCCTTTTTTTAAGATGCTTCCAAATTTTGTTTAGAAGGTGGCAAAGGAGGCATAGTTTTATTTTACAATATGCACTTTTAAATAGAGTTTTTTTGTTTGTAAATATTTTCATTTAATGAAGTGTATGCTAAGTTATTTTAAATTAGTTTTAGTTTGAACTTTTAAGTATATTTAAAAGTTCATAAAACCTTAATAAATCACATTGCCATGTGTTTCAAACTTAAACTGACTGTTCTACATATAAGTTAGGTTTTACTTCTAAATATTAAATTGAATTTCAAAAAGACTGTTTCAGTCATACATTATGGGTTTTTCAAATTTTAGATATGGTTAAAAAGTGTTGTGAAAAAAAAATAACAGCCTATTTTTTTTTATGTAATTTCTTCATGACTTTTTTTTTTTTAAAAGTGTTAAAAACTGAACGACAGTTGTACTAAAATGTTAATCATTTCTTTTTTAGGAATCTTATTCTGATCTTATTACTAAATTGTTGAAAGTGTTTGTTCCTGGAAAGTTCATTATGAATTTATTTGCTAACAAGGTAAGCAAAAAAGTATGCCATTTAACTATTTTTTTTGTTTTTGGTATGGTTGTGGGTAATAACTAATTCTGGTAAATTATTTTGTGATTCAATTGAGCTGGAAGTAAAAGTTATATGTATTTGTTAATTTTTCGATACTAAAAGATATGAAAGAAATTTGAATTTTTGAGGTATAAAAGTACTTCAGATTGTATATTTTTTCGAAAAGGAAATTAAACTTGAATCAACAAAAAATATTCTAATTTGTTTAGTTTCCCATTGTTTCTTAACCTTGTAATTGTTAAAACTTACAACAGGGGCTGGGGAACCCAGTCGGTTAAGCACTCGTCTAGCATGCGAAAGGTCCCAGGTTCAGGTCCTGGCATTGCCCACAAAAAACTGCCGACCCATAAACGGCCCGTGCAGCCAAAAATGTCTTACGAATAATACCCTCTGTAAGGGAGTGCACGTTAAATATCCTTCAAAATCCTAACGCATACGATGTCGCCCTTAACGGTTGCGTTGGGTGGCTATTCCGGTGTCGGCTCGTCACTTGATTGTGGTTCTAAAATACGATGCCTGTCGCCAATAGCCCTCATGTAGCTCTAGTGCGACGATAATTCAAACCAAACCTTAAACTTATAACATCCACAATATTCACTCTCACGTTGCATATTCATATGTGTCTCCCCTTAAAATTGTTTCTCTCCTTAAAATAGTTTCCTTTAAATAATGGTCTTGATGTTGATGATTTTGTTCTGCGAAATTTTTTTGAAATAGACCAAAACTTACTATTAAAAACTAAGTGGTTTATAAGTTCAGGAGCAACCATTCAAAACCTAATATCTCCAACTTTGACTTAAAGGAGAATGAACACACTGGACTATTGTCTCCAAATTAAAGTGCCTCAGTGTTAATCCAATGTAAAAAATATTTTCTAAGTCTTATTTTTCCAGCTGTATTAAATACTTTTACAAGTGGGTTTTTGTATGTGATAAATGTTGCTGATTTACAGGTTCTGACAATCCCACCGTTTTGAAATATATTTGAATATTTTAATATTTTTAATAATTAATAAATAATTTTACACAAAATATTCAAAGTAATTTCAAATTGTAGGATTATAGAGACTGTAAGTTATCTACATTTATGATTTAAAAAAAAGTTTATAAAAATATTGAACACAGCCGGAGAAATAATGTGGCTTAGAAAATAATGTCCCCCCATTGGATTAATACTGAGGTGCATTGATTTGGAGACCCATGGTGATTGGACTTATTCGCCTTTAAGTCACTTTTGTTTATATGTTTGTCGAAGTCAACTATATCCTATGTGTTGATGTTTAAGTGCAAAAATAGCATAATTCAAATTTGTAGATATCTGGTTGAATGTTTGCTCCTCAGTTATAGTTATAACCTACATTGTCCAGAACCTGATCTGAAGAGCAATATTTATGATATTGAATGTGTATAGTAATTGTTTCATTTAAACTTTTAACCCTTTCAGTCCCAATGACAATTTGGCTTCATTTTAGATTTTTTTTTTCTGATCGTCTATAGCCATTTATGACATAAAAAAATACATCATTCGATTCTCCAAACTTTTGGAAAATATTTTTAATGAATCCAAATAGATATCAGCCCTATTATTTTTTAAGAATTATGATCCGAAACATGATGATGCCAAACGGCATCACTGGGACTGAAAAGGTTAAACATTTAACTACATTTGTACTTAACGTAAAAAACTAAATATTAAATTTTTGTTCCAGTTGTCCGTTACTAACTGCATGTACCACAGCATGGAGTTCCGCGGCTTCAGCCGCAAGGAGCTGCAGTTCTCCCACTTCAAGAACTACGATCTCACCTACGCCCTGTTCGCCAAAGCGCCCAGTTGAGGCCTAACCCCACCCCTGTTCAGACATACCTCGGCTACTTTGTTTAATATCCACTTCTATCTACGTTCTCTGAAACCTCGTAGGCCCAAAAAGTTCGGTCTCCACTTCCCCACGTTCTTCTGGAGTAGAATTTCATGATCGTCGTTTTCTCTTTAAAGGTCGTTTTTTTTAAAAAAACGATTTTTAGGAATCCTCTCTCATATATTGATGGTTGACAAAAAGTGATGGCTCACATGAATGAGCGCTCTTTCTTCGCTTTTCGGAGATCCGGGTTTGGAAAGTCGGCAGTCGGAGTTAATACGGACATGAGGTCGATGAAGGTTTTTTGCCGTTGTCATCGGCAGTTTACGGGCATCATCGGTGCCGAATGGTTGTTGGATTTGTTGGACAGTTCTGTGTTGTTTTGAGGGTCCCACATACACTAAAACACTATTAGAAATTAAAATTGTTTTGGGGCCTCCTAAAATTCCACTGGAAGTACTAAAACAGCCCTTTTTTATGAAGAATAAATTTCCTTAAAGCCTTGACCATTATAAGAGTTAATTGTTTATTTGCATAATTTGTATGTATAATTTGTAGAATTGAAAATTGTTTTGGGGCCTCCTAAAATTCCCCTCCAAGTACTAAAACAGCCCTTTTTTTATAAAGAATAAAATTCCCTAAAGCTTTGACCATTATAAGAGTACAATTGTTTATTTCTATGTAAGTTATTTTCATGATGATTACTTTAATCAGAAGCATAATTAAATTCTCACACGTTAGAAAAGAGGGGAATTATGGCAGAGAATATCTGAATTTGTATTATATACCATTAATATCTTTTAAAAAGGCCCTTAATTCCTAATTTGCAATTAAGAGTGGGTACCCTGGTTGTTGTTGATCAAGAACAAGATGTACCATGTTTAAATTATCTTTTAATATTTTTACATATAATCACATAATTCTGCTTTTAGTATATTATTCCCTTTTTTATCTTCAGTTTATCTTAATGGAAATCAATTACTTAGTTTTAAAAGTGCACTTTACAAGTTTTAATTGTTTGAATCAGTTCAATTATTGGCACGACTTTTTAGTTAGCAGTTTATTGTGATTAAGTTTTATACATTGCAGGAATTTAATGTTAAATATTGTTTATGGCAAATGTATTTGTTATAGACAGATGGCATAGCTATACAATGACCTAGTAAACTAGAATTTAAAAAAATTATCCTGATTTTTTAAAATTTAAAAATATAATAAATAGACTGAAGGTGAAATAACTTAATATAAGCCATTTAATGAACAGAAACTCTATTGTTAAAAACGCTATTAAAATTAAAACCCTCCTGATTAAGCATATTATTTGAGACTTGAAGACAACCAATTATCAGTACTAAACAACAAGATGACTCATTGTTACTGTAGGTTTTTAGTATTGATAACTTGAGTTTTTAAGTCCTAAAATAGACATATATCTTTAAAAGCTTTTAAAATTTTATTTGCGTTTTTAGTGCTGATTTTCAATTTTATGTGTTTAAAATCGTTGTATTTTTGTTATATGGTTATTTATAATTTGATTTTAAAAACATCCCGAAAACTGAATATTTAACTGGGTTTTTTTTCAATCCATTCTGTTTTATATTAAAATTTTATGTTCCAAATTAGAGTAAATTTTATTTTAAGTATCAACAACATTCCCTTTTTTTTATTAATATTGATAAAAGAGCAGTAATTGATAAGAAAAAGAAATTTTCCACATAATAATGAATATAAGCAATGAATGCAAAAGTTATTATTATTTTTTAAATTTTAAATATCTTTGAAATCTGTTATCAAGGTAGTTCAACTAACAGGATTTTAAGTTCAAGGTTATTGATAACTTTTTTTTAAATTTCCATCTTTTGCAATATAATTGTGATATATAGTGAAATTAAGTGATTTGTCTGTTGTATTTTCGACAAAGCAGAATATACTTAATATTTTATGCTAAGTTACTGTTTTAAAAGGAACAAGTTTTTTAGTTCCAATATTTTACATAATGTTTAAATATACACTGTACATATGTTCTGCTGGTCAGTGTACATTTTCATAGTCATGAATTCTAGTCTATTTAAGTTATTCTGTGCTGCATATCAGATCAGTGGCATTCAATTTGACTTACAATTACATAAATTAAAAAAAAAAAATATATTTTATGCTTTTTAACTGATCTATGTGAAATCTGTGATTTCTCAAAATAATTTATCAATAAAAGTTTTTAATGTAAAATCTTCCTCTCAATAATTCCAACAATATAATCTTTAAAATATGTAAATTTTCAATTATTATCAATCTATTTTAATTTTCTAACTAAAAAAAAACCTTTGTCTAAAAAAAGTACATTACGTTTGGATGAGAAAGATATGTGTGTGTTGGAGGGTCGCAACCAAAGAAAAAAAAGGTTCGTTGAAAAAGGTTTTACGGCTACAATAGCTTTTACGGCAACGTAGAGATTTGAAGTTGGATTTTATGAGTAAATATTTAAGTGTAGCACGTAAAATAAATTTTTATCATTAGGTAGCTCTCTCTACACTTAGTTTTGGTAGCTATGAACTTTTGGTGTACTTTTCATAGTGAAGGAGGTATGTCTGGATAGGTGGATTATTTTGTGTGCACTACTACTATAGTGTGTCCTCTCTTGGTGTTATTTTCAATGATCAAAATGTATTGAATTTAAGGATATTGTATTTTAATTGAACGAAAATAAAAATGAATTTTTCTTATGGTTGTGGCATTGTTTATATTGTATATCTATTCTCCATTCCAACCTAACTTGGGTAAAAACTAAGTGAAAAGGCAGAGGGAAAAGCGCGGTTGGTCCGCTAGTTGGAAGCTCTTGTAAGGTAATATTTACATATAACATGGTTTGAATACGATTTAACAAAAATACACTTTTTATTAAGATAAAATTGCCAAATTTCTCAAATAATATTCAAATCTGTTAGATCTTAACGAAATTAATATATTAAACATGTTTTCTGGATGGATTCAGAAGTAATTTATGCAACTCTTTACATCCGCGAAATTATCTTCTCCATAGCATATTTCTATTACTTTAGGCTGGCAAAGAGTGTAGACTTGTGTTTAGTGTGCCTACTCTTTATATTTCACCTAGCAATACTGTATTTTTAATCGGTTTCTTGATTTTTGGAAAAATTTAATTTTGTGGGATTTTTTTATTTTAGAAAAGGGGAACATTGCATTTTGAACCTGTCACAACCGACCCCAGGGTGGGGTTGGTTGTGACACTTTTTCTTTTATCTAATTTGCTCATATAAGTTAACTATTGTACTTAGGGAAATTTTTTTTATTTATTCGTAGACAAAGGCTGCACTTTACTATTAATTCAATTTTCATCTAGCTACTAGACATACGAACGAATTTAATAAAAACTGTCAACTATAAGCGATCAAATAAAAACTGTCACAACCGTACCCCTCCCCTACACGTTTTTATAAATTAGATTGGTTGGTAGACATATATTTTCAGGTTTGTGTGCTTGGTCAGAGAACCGCTTATAAACCTTCGTCAAGTACGACACACACATACGTGGCAGATGCTGCCATCTATCGCATGCCACCTTCACAGTTTAGGTATGTCCCTGAAGTGGAGGGAAATAGTTTCCAGGGACCTGTACCCGTGGGAAACTGCGCAATGACCATTCACAAGACTTTCGGACCCTACAGCTTTAACGAGCACTTTCTCTCTCGTTAGAAACACAAACATCCATGCCTTATCGGGATTTGAGCCCAGAAGCTTCAAAGGATAGATTCCTAACCGTTGTGATGCCGGGCCGGTATAAATGTGATAACTATTGGTTTTTAATTTTTTAAAGTGTGAAGCCATAATTAATAGTCAAATATTAAAATTGCGTTTCCATGCTTGAATTGAATGTTGTTCTAAATTGCCTGCTCGTCTGTAACCAATAGCTTGCGTACAGCTTCGGTGCTATTATATTATTCAACCTAACATCGTGAACCTCTTGCTATTCCCACGAACCCCAAGTACTTTTAACGTGGCATTTCCCGCAAAGTTTGAATACTATTCCTTGTAGGCCTGTCCGTGGCCGAGTGGTAAGGCATTCGCCTCTGGATTCAGCCTTCTCAGGAGTGCGGGGGCTCGAATCCCACCTACTGCCAGTCATCCTGTAAACTGGATATCTGTACTGGGAAAGAGTAGAAAAATCCAACTCGTGACGGATGGGCCCGAGTACACTGGGACAAACGTGCTCGTTAAATCTGCGAAGTCCAAAGTCCCGACGGCGTCAGCGTACGATGTCGCTCGAAGCTCCGTTGGGTGCCAGCTCAGGTGTCGACTTCGTCACTTGACCAGGGTTTTAATTTACAAAACTTTATTGGCTGGGTTAAAGTTCCTATAGGAGGCTAGAAAAAAAGGAGCCGAAATCGATTACATGCCATTATCCTATTCCTTGTATATTTGCACGAATTGGTCCTTAAAATTTTGCTAGGGTAGTTGGAAAATTACGCGTGTTAAATCAACTGAGACATATTTACATAGATATTTAAACTTTATAAATTACAATGATAACCCGGTGAGTTTCCATTCTACAATCAGAAACACGTGTTGATAAAAAGCGCCATCTAACGGCAAACTTTCTTTTGGTAAGTGTTTTTACAATAGAATATTTTACTTTGTTCTAAATGAGCTATAAACCGAATTATTGTGAGTTTAATATTTTTTGAAATCAGTACCCCTGGTTCGTTGGTTGTATATATTCTGGTTAGTGTGCTTCATCAGAAACTCGTTTATAAACCTTCTTAGATATATAGTCGTTTGTCAAGTAATCGTCTCCAGCTGTCTATTTCTAGCCTCCAGCCTGCGTTAAGAGCTTTAACACAGCCAAATTACGTCTCGTATTTAGAACCCTGGTCAAGTGAGGAGGAACTTTAAGGTACATCGTACGCTAACAGTTACTTAGTTATCACCCAATTCCATATAATAAACAATAATGCAAATTTCCTTCTTTTGCTATTACTGATTACGAGAAAAGTGTGTTAAATTTCTTTAGGACTAATTAGGTTACTTATACCTTAAGCCCAAATCAGATTTTCACTAACAAATTTTAAACACGATAAAAGTCATAGGTAGTGAAATTTGTTATGGAGAGTTACTATATGCAAGTTTACAAGTGCAAATCTGAAATGATTTAAGATAACTAGGAAACAAAATAACAAATGCTTTTATGGTGTCTGCAAATCATTTTTTATTGTAATTACATTGATTCATTGTTTTGCAATTACCATATGTTAAAGCCCATTTCACACCTTGTCACAACTAATTGCAACTCCCATAGGACACCGTGCATTAAAAAGTTGCACTCAAGTCTTGAGATTTTTTCGTGCAAGCACGAAAAAATCTCACGACTTGAAAATGAGTAGTAAATGGATGGCAAAAATGGAAATTGATCTAATTAAGGAAGTTCGGAAACATAAATTTCTGTTTGATGCAAACGATGCCTATTTACGGTTTGATGTTTGGAAACAAACCTGCCCGTTTGTGATTGGCCCGAAAATTCGCGGTCCCAGTCACTTCCGGTTTCATACTTCCGTTTCTGCTGTAGCGAATGCACGAGAGGAGTTTGTTTATTTATATATTTTAGTTTCGGTCTTTTTATGTTTTCGTATAAAATTTTTGAAAATGTCTAGCGACTATTTTGAAAAAGTTGGACTTTTTGACATCGATCAGGTATACCGAAAAGCTAAAAATCGGATTCATTGATCTACCTGATCCTTTAGAAATTGGTGTGAGGGATAGTGTTTTTTCGGATGATACGAGAGGCCCGATTTAACTTTTGGAGACATATATTTGTATCTTGTAGAAACCACTTGCCACTCCTTTTTGTTTATTAAACAAGTGACTAGTAATATTCATTCTATTAACCTTGTTATTCCCAATGATTTCATTTGGAATCACCAGTGAAAAAGGTATAGGTAATAATAAAAATATCAATTTCAGATAAACAGTACTATCTTAAAATATTACAAAACTAGCTTTGATTTAATACCATTTATGACAAAGCATTGCTCACTTTTAAAAGCTTATAGTGGTTGCAAACTTTGTTGTCGACTACAAGAAATACACAAAATCTTTTCGAAGGTGACAGACGGTCCATGAAAAAACCACAATCCAACCCCTGAGACCCTATTTGTTGTTTCAAAGTCATGTTTTTTGAGCTGTACACCACCACCCAGACAAGAGCTAACTTTTAATACAAGATTTGGCAGATGTACATGCCTATTTTAAAACCCAAGCCAGTTTCATGCGAAAAAACCGGTCCTTCGACGAGGCCATGTAAAATGACACATTTGCTCCCAAAACATTCTGGGGAGATGTGGCGCCAAACCTTTTGACTTTTTCTATTTCTAGACATTAAAACCTTTCTTTTGATACCAAACACAATCAATTTGAGTTAGTATTTAAGCTTCCAGCTGAAATTTTGGTTTTTCTTCAAGGCCTGTGTTAAATCTCACAAGGGGACCCAAACCTCACTGGGGACATATTTTGCCCAAACTGTTGTGGTATTAATGCTCTCTAGGCACAGACGAATCTTTTGATGTGTCACACTGTCAACTTTTGTGATTATTTAGGCACACAGATCAAAATGTGGCTTTCGGTGCTCGACAAGGCCTCGTTCCATGAAAAAACCACACTCCATCCCCTGAGACCCTATTTGTTGTTTCAAAGTCATGTTTTTTGAGCTGTACACCACCACCTAGACAAGAGCTAACTTTTAATACAAGATTTGGCACCTGTACATGCCTATTTTAAAACCCAAGCCTGTTTCCCTGCGAAAAGCCCCGTCCCTTGACGAGGCCGGGTCAAGTGACACATTTGTTCCCAAAACATTCTGGGGACATGTGGCGCCAAAACTTTGGATGTTTTCTATTTCTAGAGCCTGAAACCTTTCTTTTGATACCAAACACAATCAATTTGAGTTAGTTTTTAAGCATCTAGCTGAAATTTTGGTTTTTATTCATGTCCTGTGTTAAATCTTACAAGGACCCACCCAAACCTGACTGGGGAGATATTTTGCCAAAACTGTTGTGGTATTCCTCTTCTAGCAGAGACGGATCTTTTGATGTGTCACACTGTCAATTTCTGTGAGTATTTGGGCACCCACATCAAAATGTGGCTTCCTTGTTTTACAGTCAAAAATTAGTTTTAAATAATGATTCACTAGGAAATCGAAAATGGATTATTTATTTTTTTACAATATTGTATAAATAAAATATATTTAACTTCAATGAAGTGTTTGGAAGAAATCGCATTACTTAAAGTTGGAGACCGTTGGTAACGGCGAATCGTTTGAATATCCACGTCGCTCTAAAGCTTTGGGGAATTTATACACTTTAATTAATAAAAGGATATTGGTTCCTACTCTCATTGAGCATTGAGGAACACAGCAACAAGTGTCTATTCTACTTTTATTTTCAACTTATGCTGATTTAAAGAAAACGAAAGTACATATGGCCGCTGGAAAATGCAAACAAACACAGCAAACCGGAAGTAGAGGTGGATCTTTTCCGGTAAAACGCAAACCGTAGCGCCCTCTCACCAACAACTCTCAGTGCAAACCATGAATAGTTTGATTAAAGTTTGCTTTCAAAAAGATGAAACTTGCCAAATTGTGAGATAAATAATTGTTTGTGGAACCCGAAAATCCAGGTTACCACTAGTTGCGAGTTGCAGTTGCAAGTAGTTGTGCAGGTGTGAAATGGGCTTAACGTTAGACTTTAATAGGCATAAATTAGAGGTGGTGTCGTATTAATGACTACTACTTTTAATCAATTGGCAATCACTTAATTCTTGTCCCCAACTGTAAATCAAAAATTCTATATATATGAAGTAAAATTTACTGCTGTTTACTGTTTAAAAATATTGCTAAAAATGACTACCATTTTTTCTTATTTTTATATATTAATTTATTATAATTCATATTCACTGTTGTATTTTTCTGTCCTCCTCTCTTTTTCTTATAAAGTACCCTGAAAGAGGGTGATGCTTTGCTTGCTAGATAACAAGAACATTGGGTCGGCGGAACAAATCTCAGTCCTATTCAGCAATTTTTTTTCTACGCAATGGCAACAAGTTTACACTTCAACAGCTAATTTGATTTTTGACTGTTTGAATTTGATTGACAGCTTACTTTTTTTTATTTCCATAGCAGCTGCGGAAATAAAAAAAAGTACCACTAGTGATTATTTCAGCCGTTAGTCACCCTATAGAATCGGACCTTTTTGACATTGTGAACAATTAGCATTCTGAGTTAATTGCATGTCACAAAATTTGCATAGGGGGCCGTCTTCATATTAAAAGTGTTACTAAATTTAAAATTTCCAATGGCAGCACCCCTTTTTGAGTCCATATTTCTAATCTATAACATATTTTAATACGAAATGTCAAATTGTGTTAGTTTTTAAGCATTATTTGGGGAGTTAGAGACGTGCAAAGTTTAGGTGCCATAATGTTAAATGAGTTGCACATAAAAACTATCCCAATCTATAAATTATTAAGATAATGAAACGAATTTTTTACTGAAAAGAAATTATAACAACCCAAACAAAATGCATTCAATATTGGGGTATTTAAAACAATTTTTATATTTTTAAATAATTATTATATTAATGTTTAAAAAAATATGAATAGAAACCCCTAAATATTCTCACAGAAATAAATTTAAGACAGGAAGTTTAAGCGAAATCAGAGGGAATTTTTTATTGACACAGAGAACTCTGTGGATATTAGTGTATACGGTAGCCACTGTAGTGTTCGGTTTCTGTAATGTAATTGTTTTCGGCAGCCTATTTCCCAGCCTCTTTTAAGAGCTTTAACACAGTCAATAAGGCCTCGTTATTAAATACCTTGGTCAAGTGACGAGGTTGATACCTGAGAGGGCACCCAACGGAACTTCGAGCGACATCGTACACCATCGGGACTTTTTGCTCCACAAATATAACGAGCCTGTATATCGTAGTGTACTCGGGCAACCCGGTGTTTTTTAGAAGATTATTTCCCACCATCATGAATACGTGAATAGTATGGCTAGGACACGGACAGAACCAAGAACCTTCTCAGTGACTGGCTCGTCGCGAGGAACTTCCATTTCTTCCTCTGCCATTTCGAATTCTGCATCGCGCTTCGGGACTAACGTCTAAAAATTGCTTTAGATTTCACCCAAAACGTTTTTTATTTGGGATTGCTTTTTCTGCAAAGATTGAAATTTATTCCTTGTATATTTCTGTAAAAAAAAAAAAAAATCGCTATACTCGCCGCCAACCAAATGAGAAACGGTAGGGATGGCGTTTTTTCAGAAAAAAAAAATCCTGTGTTTCAAAAACCGGTTTTTCAGTTTTACTGAACCTTAAGGGGTCACAGGAGTCTTAAAAATGTGCAAAGAAGGTACTACAAAAAAAAGTTTGATCTTTCATGTCATTTTTTAACTACTCAATATATAAGTATAATTTTTTTATATGTAATTCTACAAGAATTGTTTATTATAAAACAAATTTTAAAATTTATGAAACTTTAGCCAAAACTAAAATAATTGATATTAAACATAAAGCTATTTGAAGACATTGTGATTAGGCTTGCGCGGCAAATTTTGAGGTCAAAATTGAAGACATGACCAAGAAAATGACTTTATATTGTACAAATATGTACAAACAAAGACTTATACCTAAAATCTCAGCTCAATTTTTATTAGAAATTATTTTAAGAACTTTTTTCTAAAAAAAAATAATAAAAATTTCAAAATTTTGATTTTAAATTTTTTAAAAAATAATTTCTAATTAAAATTGAGCTGAGAATTTAGGTATAAGTCTTTGTTTGTACATATTTGTACAATATAAAGTCATTTTCTTGGTCATGTCTTCAATTTTGACCTCACAATTTGCCGCGCAAGCCTGATCACAATGTGTTCAAATAGCTTCATGTTTAATATCATTTATTTTAGTTTTGGCTAAAGTTTCATAAATTTTAAAACTTGTTTTATAATAAATAAATCTTGTAGAATTACATATAAAAAAATTATACTTATACATTGAGTAGTTCGATAATGACATGAAAGATCAAACTATGTTTTGTAGTACCTTCTTTGCACATTTTTAAGACTCCTGTGACCCCTTAAAACCATCTTTATGAAACCGGTTTTTTGTTCAACCCCGAGAGAAAAACACTGGTTTCGGTTTTCCATCCCTAAAGTGTTTCAAATAAGGGTGGCGAGAAGTATAGGGTATTTAAAAAATTACGAGTGCTAAATCAACTAAGTCAAATATACATAGATTTATAAACTTTATAAGCTGCAATGATAACCCGTTGAGTTTCCATTCTATAATCAAAATATCCCGTTGATAAAAATATTTCAATAGCAAAATTTCTTTCGATAAGTGTTTTTACATTGTTCTAAATGAGCCACAAACTGAATTATTGTTGGTTTAGAATAGTTTTTGTAATCAATACCCGTGGATTAATGGTACCTTAATTATCACCCCATGCCAAACAATAATTAATGATGCGAGTTAGCTTCTTGTGATGGGGTTGATTACGAAGAAAGTATGTTCTATAATATATTCCTTTTAACCCATTAAAGTCTAAATCATATTTTCGTTATGAAATTTTAAACATGATAAAAATACTATGGGTAGCGAAGTCTGTAATGACGAGTAAACTAATATCTGGCATGACGATCTGTAAACTATTAGCAAGTCCATAATTGTAAAATATAAATGATTTAAGATAACTGAGGAACTAAGTAAAATTACTTTTATGGCGGCTACAAATCAGTGTTTTGCTACACTGGTGGCCGATTGCTAAGGACGATACGTTTTTTTCAATATAACTTTGTACAAAAGCTTTCCAAATCAACACATTTAATACCGTAAGATTCCCAATACGTAAGGACATGAGTAATAAAAGCAACACTTACTAAAAGAGAAATCAGAGGGGTAAAAAGAAGCTTTATTGAAAGAGAAATGGAATTCCTTTGCATTCATCTCCGAGGTGGAAATGACTTTTGGATTTTCACTTACGACAATTTTACGAGTGAGCCATGAATACCGATAATCCAGTAAAACATAAAATATACGACATAGTTTTAACCTTAAAAGCATCGTGCAAAGCCGGGTCCATTGACAACTGATCATTAAATGTGAGAAACGTCTATGTCGATTCTACGTCGTACAAGTGTTGTCTTGTTAACCTAGTATTTAATGAATATTCACCGATATTGACTTCTGGAACCGTATGCATCACGTATCCGCAATATATCATGTTTAATGAATTTCCTCCGTCATCGCTGATCCCTTTTTGCATGGTCTTTTTTAGGAAGCAGCTGTGTCGTAGTTTTAATGTTTTACTGGATTATTGATATTCATGGCACACTTATGAAATTATCGCAAGTGAAAGCCCAAAATTCATCTCCACCACGGAGATGCATTCAATGGAATTCCATTTCTCTTTCAATAAAGCTTTTTTTTTACCCCCCTGATTTCCCTTTTAGTAAGTGTTGCTTATATTACTCATGTTCTTACGATATTAAATGTGTTGATTTTGAAAGCTTTTGTACAAAGTTATATAGAAAAAAAAAACGTCTCGCCCTTAGCAATTGGCCACCAGTGTATTACCACAGAGGTGCCGATCCCCCCCAGAGCCAACGACGCACCCCCCCCCCCAGAATTTTTTAAATCCCCCCCCCCCAAAAAAAAGGGAAGCACATTTTTTATTTGCTTTTACAATAAGGAATTACAACTTATTTTAAATTTTCCTTTAAATAGATTTTCTTTACAGTAAAAGTTAGCGGGAGTCTAAATAATCGGTACAAATTCCACTCAACATTTAATTTATGTAATTATATTATTTTTTAATCCATAAAAATAGCCGGACACGTGATCCAATCAAAAACAGTTTCCAATTCCTTCCCTCAATTCTTAATGCATAAAAATGCAGTCTTCGCTTTTTATCTAACTAGCAGTATGGTTCCGCCTTACAGGTAACCCGTTAACTTCGCATTGCTTCCTTTTAGATTCATGCTTTGCTTACTTGTGAAAATACACTCAATATCTAATGCGAATGGCGTCAAGCACCCATTTCGGCCCGGTCCATGTATTTTCAAGCCCTGTTATGGTCCCGCACTCCCATGTGGATGACCTTTTTTTCAACTAATTATATTAATTAAAAATCACAATCCAATATGAAAAAACTACGCCTCAGGTGCACACGTAGGTATTAAAAGGAATCTATATTAAAAATTTCGGATATTTTACAGCAGTCTAAGTAGGTCTTTTGCCATCCACAGACATACACACAGACAGACTCTTTCTTTTATTATTATAGATGCAATGCAACGCAATCGATATCATTAAACAAATCAAAATTATTTTATAATGTTTACAGATATAGTTTACAGATTTAGTTAAAAATAAGTTACTAATTATTAAATTACTACAATTAAAATGAAATATTAAACAGCCAAAATTCTTACCGTAAAACTCGGAACTGAACTACTTAACTAAATTCAATCACTCACAGCATGTATGCTAAGCCAGAAATATTATCCGAAGCTCATTCATTCAAAGAAATGTTATACAAAATTCTGAATATTTATAATGCCTGCTTCAAATGCTATAACAATGATTAAGAAATGTTTATGTGAAATAATTGCCAGCACATGGCTTTCTTCGACGCCGGGACATATTGTTAAAGATTTTAGTTGCGATTAATGTAGTTAGAGCATTAAGTGTATACGGTAATGAGGTGGCAGATGGCCTTGCAAAGGGAGGCTCCGAGGCCCCAGCACCCCTCCCGGTCTGGACTTTCCCGGAGATCCACACCATCAGGAAGAACAAGGCAAAATTGAAATGGCTAACCCCCCCCCCCCCCAGCAAGTAGTTGGTACAGGAGAAAGAACCCTGGGGGCTCCCTTGGAATCATTTGCGATCGCAGAGATCAGACAGCTTTATCAAGATTCGCGAGTGGCCATCTGAAGAAACTTACTTTTCTTGAAGGACGCAAGCTTTTCCCAATGGTTTTCAAAAAACCGGTGGTCCCGGTTTTGACTGAAAACCGGTTTTTTTGTATGAGGCCCTTTGGAACCGAAAACCGGTTTTTTAGGGAAAAACCGATGGAAAATGGAAAACCGGTTTTTTCTGGAAAACCGCCATCTCTTGCAGATTAGCATTATGTCCTAAACATCATAAATCGCCAAGAGGGGAAAGGTTGCTACATATGGCAACTTAACGCTACCGTTTCGTTACGAACTATTCCAAATTGTCGCCAGACCTGAATATCAGCTAGCAAACCGAAGTGGAGACTACCATCAATACCCAAGTCACGTGGGTTTCTAACAATCACGGCAGCTTGAATTTTTTTTAATGTTTTTGCAGACGATTTTTTGAGCATTGTTGGTATTTTTCTCTTTTGGCTTTTATAATAAATATTTAATTACATTCTTTTAATCTCTGAGCATGTTAACAATCGTGAATGTTGTACTTTAATTCAGTAACGTTTTGTGCAAGATGCCAAATGCTTGTGAATTCCTAATTGTAAAGAGGGGTATAAAAAAGGATTAGTCTCACTTCACGGGTAAAATTTATTTAGTTCTGCATACTTTTAGTAATTGTGTGTTCTTCATAAACTATAATTTCTATCGAGGGAATTTATTCTAAAAGCTCTTTTATACTGAAGAATCATATCCATGATTAAATCAACGTTGTTAGAACTCTAATTATAATTAATATTTTGGGCCAAGTCAATTAAATTAATGGTCTGAACATTAGACAGCTTAGAAGTAGAATATTTTTTTACAATTTGGTCAAAACGAAACCTGTTTTTGCAATCGTGTTTGAGTAATTTATATTTAAAAAGTAGAACATTTGCTGAATTTGGAATATATTGATGTGTTTTAGAAAGTTGATTTATTCCAGGTGAAATAAAGGAAGAAGCAATATTTAAAAAAAAAATTGATTTTTTTTAAAAATCGGACCGTTAGAACGAAAGTTATAGAGACGGCAGAAAATGTTCACCATGTCAATTACCAACTTATATTACAACAACACTCTACATAAACCTACTAATGTTCTTTTAAATTAATTTTTAATAAAGAGTCCACATTCAATTGTTCAAGTAATCTTGAATAGACCCACAAAATCAAAGAAATAATCTGATATCTATTAAGAGGATCTTAAAATACAAGCGATTCATCCTTGCTCCTTTCCAAGCTTCTTTATCATAACATTAGATTGTCGGCCTCTGTGTTCAGGTCGTTGTGGAAAAACTCGCCAAATGGTAAACTCGCCATAGATGCGAGCCAAACGCGACACAGTCATGTGACTGTGTAAGTTAGATGTTTAGGACACTTTAGGTTTGCCAATGCGCAGTCCACTCTATGTTATGTCTCTGTTCTGGACCTTTTACGTGTTTATAAACTCATGGAATTTGTCTAGCTATCGCTAGCCTGGAGGAATTGTAAAAAAAAAAAAAAAAAAAAAAAAAAAAAAATCTAATAAAATCAACAATGTAGGATCACTAATTAGGAGAAGGCCCCGTTCGTTCCTTGCGGTTTAAGTGGCTACGTTTTAAGACAGCTTGAACCTCAACAAGTAATTTTATAGTATTCTCCAAATAAATCTAGAAATTGATAAGAAAAATTATTAATATATCTAGGGCTTATTGAAGGGAAGGGGGTTAACATTTTTAAAATCTAATTTCTTGAAAGCTGTCATCTAGTTCTTGCAGATTTAAGAGGTAAAACTGTTAAAAAAAATTCCGCCACTCTAAAATATTTTATATAATTTCATGTCTTTAGTCGACTTTATTAAAAAAAAAGCCACGCTAAGATTCAGGTGCATTTAAAAAAATAAGAAAACAATGTTTTCATTATAATAATTGATCAATATTTTTGGTGCCCATAAATGTTTGAAAGTGTAAAATTTGAAACTAAAATTATTGTAGTAATATCAAATATAATTCTTCTCAACATTTGTATGATTTAAAATTCTTTAGTATCCTTTCTTTATTTGCCTAACCTTCTGAAGGATACAGGCGTATAAACCCCTCAAATGACTGATTTTCCAAGCAATGCACATAATTTTAAAGTTTTATCAATTTAATAATTTTATTAAATTCCAAAATTTAAAGCATGGGGGAGTCATTTATAACCACCTACTACAGACAAATAATTTTTTAATGGAGAAATTAAATTTTCAGTTAAAATTTTAAATCTCAAGCAGTGAAAACAAGTTTACACGATTAATATATTCAAATTATATAATTACAAATTACGACAAAAATCTTACCGGAATCACTGCCATAACACTTCAAAATAAGCTCTTGGAGTATTTATAGTGCAGTGCATTTTAACTTCATGTAGTTTAAAATAGAGCAAATAGATGCATTTAATAAAGATATATCTTTGATGCTCCCTCCTCCGTTTCAAAATGAACAATCTACATCTACAAAAACAAAAAAAAAAAACCTTCCAACAACACTTCAAAGCGAGCGGGAAAATTGCACGTTGCACGAGTGTCATTGGTGAAAAAGGAAAAAGAAATATTCGGTAGTCATCATTTAATCGAATTGTAGATGTTATACAGACAGAATGGCAACTGCAAATGTTTTGTTTAAAGAAATGATGAGTTGTTTATGGGTAATAAATGCCAGAAAGATTCGTTAGGCGGGCCGACGCGATATTCGATTATCTATGATCTTCTTTCCGTAATGTTCTTGTGGATTTTGCAGCGACGCGTTTACCAATAGGCGTTAGAGGCGGCCGCCTGTGGCCCCAAGATTGCGAGGGCCCCCAAATTTCAAAATTAATAACAAATACCTAGACTTACAACTGTTTGCATGCAAACATAATAATTGACCGCCGAATTGTCGCTTTTTCGTGTCTCCTATTACCGAACTATACAAGCATGACGTCACGGAGTTCCAAGAATTCCCAAGTCGTTTTCTGTAGGAGCGCTTCGATCGCTCCCCTCAACCACAAAGTGAAAGAATTTCTTGGCGATTTGTTTGTAAACAAAAAAAATAAAACTTTTATTTGAATAAAAATTACAAAATCTGTTTTTGACGGGAGATTTTAGACAATAGATATCCATTTTTGTAAATCGATCACATAGTAACGGCACACTGGAGATTTTTCCCATTTTGATTAAGATTTAATGCCTTGTTAACAAAGGCAGACTGTAAATAGGCAGTAGTGTTTCAAAATTCCCACGTTAAGTTTTTATTCTGAAGTTTTTATATATTTTTTAAAAGACATACCAAATTAGGGTATAATTGCAAATCCTTCAAAATATAACTAAATGTATATTTTTTGCATTAAAATTTCCCCATTTGTTGTCAATCTTTTATTTAAATTTTAATAAAAATATTATGATGAATATATTATTATTTTTTATAGTAAAATATGTGTTTATTTGTGATTGGGAGTGAACTATTTTTAAATTATAAGACGTTAATTCCACGAGTTTTGTTAAAACTCTTGTATTTTTTTAATAACATTTAATAATTAATAAATTTAATTATATTTTTAATCTAAATTTTTAATTGAACACATGCAAATATATACATATTCGATAATTTGTATTTCACTTGTATTTTTAGCTATTTTGATTTTTCCGATGTTCGTCTACGAAGAACAATAAAATGCCCATAAACTTTACTTAGCAATGAACTCCCCTGAATCCTAGATAAATACAGGCAATGTGGTTGGTTATATTTCCTATTATTAAAATAAATACTTATTAAAAGTATAAGTGAAATACTTGTCTCTTGTAATATTTAGCCAAGACCATGGTTCTTTTTTTTTTCAGCTTCGATTGCGTCACGAGCATTTCATGCTCCAAAAAAGGGGAGGGGAGAATCACAATTTACAAACTGGTTCGTCCTTCATCATGTTTTTTTTTATTTGTACAAGTATTAAGATTTTTTAAGTTCTAATTTCTGTTTCGGGGAGGGGGCGAGGGGCCCCAAATTCGGAAGCCGCCTATGGCCCCAACATCCATAAACGCGTCACTGGGATTTTGGTTACCATTTTTGATTCTTGAAGGTTGGGGGTGGGGGGGAGGTTAATGCCCCCTTCCTTTGGTGTCTGGGGGGGGGGGGGTGATGATTAGAAAGAACTAGTATTTGTAACTTAGAAAAAAATAAACCATTTACACTGGAAATTTTCTAATTTTTTTCGACCCCCCCCTAAAATTTCAATGACGCAGTCTGCGTCGTTGAGCCCCCCTGTAGGCACCCCTGATTACCATATGGTAACGTTAGGCTTTAATAGGTTATAAATCTCATCAACGACTATTACCTTTAATCGTTTGGCTATCCCAAAACTGTTGTCACCAATTGTAAATAAAAAAATTGTATATATGAAGTCAAATAATTAATTTTTATTCTGATTTTTAAATATAATTATATAACTACCACTTTTTTTGTTTTTTATATATGTATTTGAAAAAAAGGAAACTTGTAAGCTTGAATAATGATCCCAAGTTAACTATGAAATCTATACGAAAGTGTCATTCAAAATAAGAGTGATGCTTGGTAGTGTAAATGAATGCGGGGAAGAGTTTTTTGTGATTTAGAAGCTTTAGAATCTCGATTCCAATAACCAGCCTCTGACTCGTCAACTGATTACCAGGTGATGGGCACAATACACATTTATATAAATTTGACAAATTTACTCATTTTTAAAACTTTCAGTATAAAGCAATCACTAATAATCATTTGTTCAGAAATATAATAAAGAAACGAAAAAGAACTTGAATTTTCTAAAAAATATTAAAGTTTCGTTCCCATGCAATGAAAAGTTTATACTCTAACAGCCAATTAACATATACCTTAAAAAGTTAAAGGAATTAAAAAATGAAAAGTAAGCTAAAGCACGGTCCCACTCGTGTTTTTACGATATTAAATGTGTTGATTTGGAAGCTTTTGTACAAAGTTATATTGAAAAACAAAAAAAAAAAAAGTCTCGCCCTTAGCAATTGGCCACCAGTGTATTACCATATGGTAACGTTAGGCTTTAATAGGTTATAAATCGCATCAAATACTAGTACCTTTAATCATTTGGTTATCCCGAAATTTTTGTCACCAATTGTAAATCAAAAATTGTACATATGAAGTCAAACAATTAATTTTATTCTGATTTTTAAATATAATTATATAACTACCACTTTTTTTGTTTTTATATATATTGTTTAAAAAAAGTATGCGTTAATAGAAGTATCCGAGTATTAGAAATCGATAAAAAAGTGTCATTCAAAATAAGAGTGATGCTTGGTAGTATAAAATATAAATGAATGCGGGGAATCTCGATTCTAAGAACCAGAACCAGCCTCTGACTCAACTGATTACCAGGTGATGGACACAACACATATTTATATAAATTTGACAAATTTACTTATTTAATAAACTTTCAGTGTAAGCAATCGCTTATAATCATTTGTTACAGAAATATAATTGAAAAAAAAAAAAAAACGAAAAAGAACTTGAATTTTCTAAAAAATATTAGTTTCGTTCCCATGCAATGAAAAGTTTATACTCTAACAGCCAATTAACATATACCTCAAAGAGTTAAAGGAATTAAAAAATGAAAAGTAAGCTAAAGCTCGGTCCCACTCGTGTTCTTACGATATTAAATGTGTTGATTTGGAAAGCTTTTGTACAAAGTTATATTGAAAAAAAAAAAAAAAAAAAACGTCTCGCCCTTAGCAATTGGCCACCAGTGTACTATTACCATAAGGTAACGTTAGGCTTTAATAGGTTATAAATCGCATCAACGACTATTACCTTTTTTTGTTTAGCTATCCCAAAACTGTTGTCACCAATTGTAAATCAAAAATTGTATATATGAAGTCAAATAATTAATTTTTATTCTGTTTTTTAAATATAATTATATAACTACCACTTTTTTTTGTTCTTTTATATGTATTTGTAAAAAAAGTATACGTGTATGCCTGTCTTAAACCCATATGAAATGAACTCTGTAAAAAAAAGTGTCATTCAAAATAAGAGTGATGCTTGGTAGTATAAATGAATGCGGGGAAGAGATTTTTGTGATTTAGAATCTCGATCCCAATAACTAGAACCAGCCTCTGACTCAACTGATTACCAGGTGATGGGCACAATACACATTTATATAAATTTGACAAATTTACTCATTTTTCAAACTTTCAGCGTAAAGCAATCACTAATAATCATTTGTTACAGAAATATAATTAAAAAAAAACGAAAAAGAACCTGAATTTTCTAAAAAATATTAAAGTTTCGTTCCCATGCAATGAAAAGTTTATACTCTAACAGCCAATTAACATATACCTCAAAGAGTTAAAGGAATTAAAAAATGAAAAGTAAGCTAAAGCACGGTCCCACTCTTGTTCTTACGATATTAAATGTGTTGATTTGGAAAGCTTTTGTACAAAGTTATATTGAAAACAAAAACAAAAAACGTCTCGCCCTTAGCAATTGGCCACCAGTGTATTGCAATATGGTAACGTTAGGCTTTAATAGGTTATAAATCGCATAAAAAAATTTGTACCTTTAATCATTTGGTTATCCCGAAATTTTTGTCATCAATTGTAAATCAAAAATTGTTTATATGAAGTCAAATAATTAATTTTTATTCTGATTTTTAAATATACTTATATAACTACCACTTTTTTTGTTTTTTATATGTATTTGTAAAAAAAAATATGCGTATATAGAAGCATCCGAGTATTAGAAATCGATAAAAAAGTGTCATTCAAGATAAGAGTGGTGCTTGGTAGTATAAAATATAAATGAATGCGGGGAATCTCGATTCCATTCCAACGCAGATACCAGAACCAGCCTCTGACTCGTCAACTGATTACCAGGTGATGGGCATAACACACATTTAAATAAATTTGACAAATTAACTCATTTAATTAACTTTCAGTGTAAAGCAATCGCTTATAATCATTTGTTACAGAAATATAATTAAAAAAAAACGAAAAAGAACTTGAATTTTCTATTAAATATTAAAGTTTCGTTCCCATGCAATGAAAAGTTTATACTCTAACAGCCAATTAACATATACCTCAAAGAGTTAAAGGAATTAAAAAATGAAAACTAAGCTAAAGATACAGCAAAATTGCGCTGTTTAAAAAAAAAAAAATTAGACAATGTTTCGCTACTTTAATTGTTTTATTTTGTTTGTTAAGTAAATTGCGGGATATTTAAGCGTGTTTATTGAGAAAATTTGAGTTCAGATTAAAAAAATATTCTGCTTCCGAGAAATAGAAATAAAAAAAAAAAATCCTAGTTTATGAATCACAAAAGCAAATCTCCTTTAAAAAAATTCAAAAAACTTGTAGCAGTAAGCACCGATATAAACCTTTTAAAGATACCTTCAATTTTAATATTTTTATATGTGTGTGCGATAGCTCACGGTTGATATATATACAAATATTTTCAGGCTTGCGTGCTTGCTCAGAGAGCCGCTTATAAACCTTCGTCAAGTAAGACAGTCACAACACACACACTCACATGCGCACATATACGTGACAGATGCTGCTATCTATCATGCACCACCTTTACATTTTAGACATGTAACTGAAGGGGAGGAGTTCACGGTTTTTCTATCACTATTTTAAGGGATCTAAGGAGTCTTAAAAATGTGCAAAGAAGGAACTACAAAGTATAGTTTGATCTGTCATGTAATTTTTTAACTACTCAATATACAAGCATAATTTTTTTATATGTAATTCTACAAGATTTATTTATTATAAAACAAATTTTAAAATTTATGAAACTTTAGCCAAGACTAAAATAAATGATATTAAACATAAAGCTATTTTAACACATTGTGATTAAGCTTGCGCGGCAAATTTTGAGGTCAAAATTGAAAAAATGACCAAAAAAATTACTTTATATTGTACAAATATGTACAAACTAGGACTTATACCTAAATTCTCAGCTCAATTTTAATTAGAAATTATTTTAAGAACTTTTTTCTAAAAAAATTAATAATTTTTTTTAAATTTTGATTTTAAATTTATTTTTAAATAATTTCTAATTGAAATTGAGCTGAGAATTTAGGTATAAGTCCTAGTTTGTACATATTTGTACAATATAAAGTAATTTTTTTGGTCATTTTTTCAATTTTGACCTCAAAATTTGCCGCGCAAGCTTAATCACAATGTGTTAAAATAGCTTTATGTTTAATATCATTTATTTTAGTCTTGGCTAAAGTTTCATAAATTTTAAAATTTGTTTTATAATAAATAAATCTTGTAGAATTACATATAAAAAAAATTATACTTGTATATTGAGTAGTTAAAAAATTACATGACGGATCAAACTATACTTAGTAGTTCCTTCTTTGCACATTTTTAAGACTCCTTAGACCCCTTAAAGCACAGTCGGTTATTGGATGCTCACCTTGTGTGTTTGCTCCTTTCTTGAATGTGGTTCTTAATTATGCCGCCTGTCACCAATAGCTTGCGTGTAGCTAAAGTGCGATTATAATTCAACCTAACACCGTGAATCTCTTGCTATTCTCACGAACCCTAAGTACTTTTAGATTCACTCGTTGAGTTTCCATTCTACATTCAGAATCGCCTGTTGATAAAAAGCGCCGTCTAGCGGCAAAATTTCTTTTGGTAATTCATTTTACCATAAAGTACCTTGTTCTAAATGAGGTATTGAATTATTGGGAATTCATAATAATTTTTGTAATCAGTACCCGCAAACAATGTTGATTGGCATATATATATTCCTGTTTGTGTGCTTGATCAGAGACCCGCCGCTGGACAATGGTTCCTTAGTTATCACCCCATTCCATGTTAAACAATGAAGCGAGTTACCTTCTTTTGCGATTGTCGATTACGAGGAAAGTAAGTCCAATTTCTTTAGGTATACGTTAGGTTTTGTATACTTTAAGCGAAAATGCTATTTTCATCATGAAATTCAAAGCACGATAGAAATCCTAGGTATGGAGAGTCTATTATGGAGAGTTTAAACTATTATCAAGTCGACAAGTGCAAAACAAGACTGATTTAAGATAGGTGGCGTTAAAATTATTCATTTTATTTTTCAATTAAAACCAAATGTTTCCCTTTCTGCACACCGTCAATAATACACACATTTTTATTATATTAAATTTTTTCTCTTAGTAATTTAAACAAGTTTACACTTCAACTGCTAATTTGCATATCCCTCGAAGGGTAAAAGGTTTGTCCGTCGTTAAAAAGAAAAATGAAGTTTATTGACTTCACTGTTTTTGTTCAATATGTCATAGAAAATGCTTTATAACATCCAGGGCCGGATTTCTAAATAGGCTATAGTAGGCTGTAGCCTAGAGCGGCAAATTTTGCGTAAAATATTTCGTAGTGAAGTTGGTAGATATAAGGACAATTGCAGATTCTTCCCCGGATTTGGAAGTTGAAAGATAAATAGTAAAACAGTTTAAAATATTTGCCTTTTATTTCGCTTTTGATTTAGAGTGCACATAGATGATTCTAATATGCAGAAAGAAAAAAATATTTAAGAAAACTATATCTGGCGGCAATTTGATCGTACCCTACTGGACTGGCGGAAAATACTTAAATCAGGCCCTGATAACATCCCTAGCACTGGAGCCTTCAACTGGCCAACTATCATATATTTCTCGCGGCATCCAACAACTGTTTTCGATGAGCACGATAAAAAAAACCGTTCCGTTTTGTGCCCGCTCAGATGTCGACTTTGTCACTTGACCAGAGTTTAAAATTACAAAGCGTAGTTAGCTGTGTTTACTCAAAAGAGGCTAGAAAAAGGCAACCGAAAATGATTGCATGATGCAATGATCGTAGCGATTACAATGATCATGACGTCCCGGTGGCTTAATTATTAGGACGCTAGCCTTTAGAACTGCTGAGGTCGGGCTCAAATATTGGTCTAGAATGGATGTTTATGACCTCAATAAATGTTGTTATTTGTCTATGTGTTTGCGTTGTCCTTTCTTTGTGTTTCTATTGTGCTTGTTAAACTCTTTCTGTGTCTGTCCTACTTGACGAAAGCTTATAAGCGGTTCTCTGAACAAGCGCACAAGCTGGAATATATATGTACCTACCATACCATACAATGATCGCGGCATATTGAAAGCTAAGCTTCTGAAAATATTTTATTTTGAAATTGCGACACTCATCTGATACCCATGTTTCATGCATTTTCAAGGACCTCTTCAGCGCCACTTAAAGTAGCGGAACCTACAGTTTCCACTACTGAAGTAGCCGGACAAGGCAAAGGCACTAAATTCTTACAATGTGTTTCGTCAATATGTAAGTACTAAACCGACAGGCGACAATACTGAAAACTTCCTGATTAAAATAATATGTACCTGTCCTTTTTTAAACCGCCCTGCATTCAACCCCAAAATATACCTAAATCAATTTATTGCTCATACCTAATCTTAAGAAAAGATCTTGACTAACTTTGCTCGTACTTCTAGTTATACGTTTTTTGTTATGTGGTCGTCCATGTCTTTTATGCTGGAAAAGTGTTCGAAAATACTTGTCTGATGAACGAAATTATAGTTCAGTCCACGATTTACGTATTGAAATAGATGATTACCTACACTGGAAGTTGGTTGTCTGGGCAAGACCAAGAATATAAACATGTCACTTATCTCATGCATAACCTTTAAATATGCAATTAAAAATGTGATCTATCAGAATTCCTATATTTGTCAAAATTTTAAGTATTGTAGATTTGTTAATTTTCAAATGCTTGCCGTAAAATAAACATTTTATTAAAAATTTACCAAACAAGTTTTCGATCCTTTCGATAACTGTTGTAGAAATATTAGTTACTACAGAAAAAATTATTGTAAAAAATAATGGGGGATATTGTTTGCATTTGGTTTTTTATCAATTGCTTTGTTTAATCATTTGGGTGTACATGCGTAATTTTAAGCATTTTGTTATGAGAAAAGAATTCGATTTTAGAACTCTAATTTGCCATCATATTGTTATGGTAGAAGTGCTGCCACCCCTCAGTGCTGTGAATTTACATATGATGCCAAAATTTATTATGAACGTTAAATGAAGGGAATGGTGAAAACGTTTGCTACACTAATGTAAAAAGTAACCACAAAATGTTTTGTAATTGAATCGGTGAGTGCAGAAACAACATCAGTCACAAATTTCAATTTTTTCAGGAGGGAGAAAAAACGCCTTAACTCCTCCATTATTTCTGCACTCAACACTCGAAACAAACGTCCTGTATTTACAGAAGTACTCAACAGACTAATGTAGTTTTTGCACCCAACACGCATCTTGTCTTTCTACGCTTATTTTCATTGAAAACTATTTTTCGGATTTTTTTGACTGAATTGGTTTCTGCACTCACCGATTCAATTGTACTGTAATTTTTTATGATGGAACTGCAATTTATGCAGCACCTTGCTAATTTTGTCGGAAACTTTGATCCTTAAGAGGGACTGTCAGTCTGATAAGTGTCGCCATCTGCTGTATGTATTTGGCATTTTAAAACTTCAAAATATATATAATTAAATAACTAGACAATATTTTTGTTTCAAATTCGTTTTATTTCGATGTTATGTTGATTCCTATAACTGGGGAGAAAGGGATAACATGGCAAAGCAATACTTCTGAGGAAGTTGCGACTCCAAATCTAATGCATTAGCTCTATGGGACTGACGATCCATTTTAAAACTGTAAAGCAGAAATTAAAACTGATTTATTTAACTTTGTGCATCACTGATTTTCTCTATAGTGACTAACATGAAGTTCCCTCGTGCCTACTTCACATCACGAAACCCAATGACGTTTACTCCAGAACTTGACGAATACTGGGAAAACTATAAGGTAATGTATATTTTCTTTAAATTTATTGGGGCTGGAGAGCCCAGTCGGTTAAGCACTCGCTTAGCACGCGGAAGATCCCAGGTTCGGGTCCGGGCATCGCCAAAATAGATGCCAACCTATAAACGGCCCGTGAAGCCAAAAATATGTCCGACGAATAATACCCCATGTAAGGGAGTAAACTATCCTTCAAAGTCCTAACGCTGCGTACGATGTCGCCCTTAACGGTTGCGTTGGGTGCCTATTCAGGTGTTGGCTCGTCACCTGACTGTGGTTCTAAAATACTACGCCCGGCGCCAATAGTCATCGTGTAGCTCTAGTGTGGCGATAATTCAAACCTAATCTAACCTTTAAATGTATTATAACAACATATAAAACAGAAAAGATATTTAACAGAAAAATATCTGAATAGATAAAACAGTGGCTTGTCCACCCACCCTTCATTTCTAACCCCCAAACATTTCATTCCCCCATCACTCTTCATTCCTGCTTCTTGGATGCTATGACTAGACTACTTACTACAACTCGACTGGTTTTTCGACTGACCTCATTTGTTTCAGCTACTGTCACATTTCTAAAAAAAATTCTAATTTTAAGTAATCGTAAAATGTTCATAAATATCCTTTTTTTTATGTTGCTCCAGTTTGAAAAAACTATAACAATTAAAACATTAAAACCAATATCTATTTTGGTTAATTTTTGGAATTAGATAGTTGAATAAGAAACTGTACTGCAAAATGCAGTAAGTCTGTCTGATTATTCTTCCCCCCGTTTTTAATATTTAGCTATTCATCTAACATCCATGAATTTTTCAGACTGTTTATGGCAAGACCTACAGCAACAGTCATGAGGAAAGAACTAGGCGCCTCACCTGGGAAGATCGCGTGGTCAACAATTCACTGCACAACCTCAAAGCTGACATGGGACTGGAATCATACTGGAAGGGACTAAACCCGTTCTCGGATCTGGTAAGCATTGCATTAAATGGAATCCATATAAACCAGCGGTTCCCAACCTGGGGGCGATCGCCCCTAAGTGGGCGATTTGTGTTATCAAGGGGGCAGAAAATACTTGAGGGGCTATCAGGTGGCGATGAGCATTCATAGGGGAAAAATTAAAATAATGCTGTACCTTTATTCAGTAAAACCATTCTCCATCCATAACCAAACCAGCCAATTTTTTCTTTCAACTCTTTTAAATTTTCTAGAAACCAGTTCAAATATCTTGTGAAACTTTTGTTCTTTAAAAATATTTTAAAAATCTGTGTTTTATGTTTTTTTTTTTATTTATAAGCAGGGTTGGCATGGTTTAAACCAAATGGCTTAAACCATGGTTTAAACCAAGGTTTAAACCAAATGGTTTTTTTCAAAAAAAACCAAAGAGGGTTTTTTTCAAAAAATTTTAGCAGAAGCATTATAATATGCAAAGCACAGATTCCCTAATAACTCTTCAGTGTTAGTCTTGTTATGAAATATTCTGCTAGAGCTTGTAGTGACTTTCAGAAATTTTCTTTTTGAGAGTGATTATGTAAAAGAGGTGTCTGCAATATATTGGTAAAGCAGTTGATATAAAAAAAGTTTAACAGTAACGTTTTTAGTCTCATTCTGACTGCTAAGGCAACAACAGCTAACGTTGAGCTCAAATTTTTCCTTTTTTGGCTAGTGCAGTCTAAATTGATAATAAGCCTGGGATAAAAAAAAAGCTGCAAATTTTTTGTTTAAAATTTGGAATTATTACTTCATTATTACTTTAGTTATTTCAATTAAGGTTATAATACTATGAATGGTTTAATTGACATCCATTACAAATTTTAACGGCTGTTATTTATGACTATGTGGAAATTGAAATAATCGGAGTATATTGTGCCCAAAAATTAGTTTTATATTAATAAAATATCAAATTAAAAAAATATATGGGAATCTTATTTTCAAGTAAACCATAAAATAAAGTTTGAAATTAATATAAATATCATTAGAGTCCTGCAAATACTCAAAATAGTTAAATACCGGAAAAGTTTTTGAAAAAACCTGGTTTAAACCAAAAAAAACCTGGTTTAAACCAAAAAAACCGGGTTTTTTTTGGTTTTTTTGAAAAAAACCTGTTTTTTTTCCAACCCTGTTTATAAGTGTCCGGATAAAGTTACTTTGGTTGTTTTTTTATAAACGGTAGTAAATGTTATAAAACTGTTTTATAGTTACACTTTAACTCAAATTATGATTAGACATAACATGAAAATCAAAAGGGGGCGATGGATGTTAATCAACCTAAAAAAGGGGGTGATTGTCCAGAAAAGGTTGGGAACCACTGATATAAACAGTCCTGACAGCTGTGGTGGTATGACCACTCGTACATCTTGGTGTTACAGGGTTCGTACGCCTCCTGAAATTTCATTTGTTCTTCCTAGGGCCCTTATAACTCCTGAAATGTGTGTCTCATCTCCTGATATTTCCCCCCTCTCCTGAAAAAAAATTTACGTCGTGAATCATTTTTATCCTTTCTCTGCTGTTTTTCTCTCGAACTTTAATGAGGTGTCTACCCGTTGAAAAAACATGAAATTAGAGCAAAAAATATCGCTAAAAAAGGCAATTTTTTCTCCATAAAGGATTTCGGCTTTTAGGCTGATGAAATTACTACAGTCAAAAATTAAAGGAAGTCACTAGAGCTAGGGTCAAGTGGGGTAAGTGTGATTGGGGGTAAGTGTGATAAACAGCTCTTGTAACTTTGGAAATCATTCTAAAAATCTGAAAGTTTGCAATATATAACATTAGACCACTTATAATTAAACTAAAAAGAAATATTGACCTTATTTTTTGTTTAAAGAAAGGTTTGAGCTTTTGAATTTAATGTGGATATGTGTGGGGTAACCTATGTGGTTACCCCACATAGTGGTAAATAGGTAAGTGTGATAAAACGGCAATGGATTTTGAAATGCAAATTTTGTACACTTAAAATTGGAATTCAAACATATAACTTTTTTCTACATATGTATGTTTCTTATAATAATTCACTACCAATTTTAGGATTTGGAATTTACTTGAAGCAGAGAACTAATTTTCTTAATGAAAACTGCAGAAACCCTATCACACTTATACCCACTTGACCCTATACAATAATAAACAAAGTTTGTTTATTATTGTATAGGGTCAAGTGGGTGCAGAAAATGTTTTAACTCCTAACATTTCCCCCAATCCGTTAAAAAATTTCCCCCAAAATTTTACCATACATTAAAGACTTGTATAAATTCTGTATTACCTTAGGTATAGAAAATTTTACGATACACAGGGATGTTGGTGCTTGTTGAAAAAAAAAAAACAGAAATCCAAACCAAATGCTTGGTTTGAAAAGCCAAAAAAGCTGAACTAGGTGTGACCGAAAAATTTAAATTTTAACAATTATCTCAACAAGACAGGTTTTAATAACTATAATACTATAACAGATACTACTTAATGTTATGTACTTTTAATATCTTTAATATACACTTTAAGTAAATTTTCTTTTATCAGTATGTTAAACCAAATGCTTGGTTTGGAGAACCAAAAAAGAAAAAAGCTGAACTAAGCATGACCGATAAAGTTTATATTTTAACAATTATCATGACACAGCAATTGTTAATATATAATAATTCTGAATGTATTTTTAATTTCTTTATAAACATTTTAAAATCAAATAAATTTACTTTCATTTATGTTAGTTTGGGGAAGGGGGTCATCATCAGTTTTGTCTGTTGTGTGTGTGTGAACATTTTTGCTCTTCATTTGGTGCATTACCATTAAGTTTTGGTAGTTTGGCAGTTCCATAAGGCTGAAAATTTAGGCACCGGACCAGGGTTTGCAAAAAAAATCTTGATTGCCTCTTTGAGATTGAAATCCCCATCATGGTCTTTCAATGCATATCCTTATTAACATGGTTCATACATTTGTTAAGAAAACAAATTTCAAGCACCTTTCCAGAAAAATTCAAGGACTAAAAATTTATTAGCAACATAAAATCTAAATATATAAAACGTGCATAAGCCCGACACTCCATTAAAAAAAACAACTAAAACTTGTCTACAATCATAAACCTCAGTATATGCCGAAATAGAAAAAAAAAAGGTTCAAACGTAAACAAAAAGAATTTTAACTTTCAAGCTGTTCTTGTGTTCACGACTCACGGACACTTGATCAGAAAAAATAATGTGGTTGACCGACTGGCCTGAACCGGAGCTACAAAAGATACTCTTCCGATCACGCAGAGCCACAGAACTGTCAATCATTCTGATTCAATGTGACGTCATCGGCAGATTTCGTGAAAATTACTAGGCGGCAAACTAAGTAAATCAGGAAACTTTATTGGACTAAAAATTTTTTTGTCACGGTAAATCGTCTTCTAATGGGGGATTGCACTGGCCGTTGATCGATATTTGAAGATACCTTAATGTTACCTAATCTTAATTCATCCTCAAATCTGAATTAAAATTTGTTACCTTTATTATTAAAATCCAATATTTAAACTAGTTATTTATAAAAATTTAAGCATAGTTTTTATCAATATAGAGCTTCTAATGAGAGATTGCACTGGCTGGCCGAGATTTGAAGAGATCTTAGTATAATCTAATCTTAATTCATCTTCCCATTTTGATAGAAAATTTTATCTTTATTATTAAAATCCAATATTTAAACTAGTTATTTATCAAAATTTAAGCTTAGTTTTCATCAATATAGAATTTTTTTTAATAGGAGATTGCACTGGCAGGCCGATATTTGAAGACATCTTAGTGCAATCTGATCTTAATTCATCTTCGCATTTTGATTGAAATTTTTATATTCATTATTAAAATATGTTATTTTAACCTGTAGTTTATTGAAATTTAAGTTTAGTTTCACCTAATTCCGGGCACCGTAAAATTTGCGATTAACCGCGATGATATGCTGAATTTAAGTTACAAACGCGATACGATATTTTGGTTTGTTAGAACAAAATTAAAAAGTAAATTTACATAAGTTTTAAAACAGAAAACGAATGGCTGGTCAGGGAATTTTGTAATACGTTGTTAAAATCGAAAATAATTGAATATTTTCCACAAAATTTCCCCAGAATTCTAAAATTTCCCCCGATCTAGGATCGCCGGATCGGACATATTCTGCATCCCTGCAACAAACATGTTAAAATTTGTTCCTTGATACCTCCTGAATTTACATCGCTGCACTCCTAAAAAAAACTCCTTAGAAACTCCTGAATTTCACTGTCATAAATAGAATACAAACCCTGTAAACATGATAATGGTGATGTTGTGTCCAAGATAATGTGTAATAATATGGCTCCGACGTAGTCAAACGCATGTCTTTTAATTACCACTCAATAAATCTGTACATTCTAAATATGGTAATGTCATTAATTTTAAAACCGAAAAATTTCTATGATATATTCTATGATCTGTATTTGAGCACGCACAATTTTTTTAAAAACGTTATTATGATATTCTTCAAGTACTTGGAAATTGTGTACAAAATTTAAAGTCGACATATTTTTTTCATTTTTCAGCAGTACCTTTAAAACCGAAAACATACTATGGCAGCTACCCTTTGTGCATGTACGATTTTCTGAAATCTTTATAGATTGTCAAGCTAACATGTGTCCTCTACTCTGTGGGAAATTTAGACACACATGTTTGTGTTTGTATTGACATGTATTTAATTTAAGGTTTTAGGTGTTTGCCACTTTCGAATTGCAGCTTATCCTGGAAAAAAAAACATAAAATGAACAAAAAAGTCCAAATTTCTCCGTGCTTTGGAGGTCAAGGGTATAGTCCTGAGATTGAAGAATGTATATATGTAATTGATGGTATGGCATATTTTCAGTATCTCACTAATATTCCAGAAACCTTTGAGGAACCTAGAGATTGTCTTCAGCCGCTTTCTGAAATGACGCAGAATCGATTTCGTTAGGGATACTTACCTTAAAAAGATTGAAGGACTGCTCAACTTTTTAATAAGAGGGCCTAAGACTAAGATTCCATGAAATTGGAAAAAAATTCCTTGCCAATCGCAAAAATAAGGATCAACTTGTCAACCTGCTACATAGCGAATGAGCAATGTTAGATAGTTTGGTCTGGATTTTTCTGGGCAGCTGAAGATGTGTTGAGGAGATACACTGAACTGAAACTTCTGGAAGGAGCACCGAAACGCTCGCCAATAGGGTCGGTGAAGCCCGGCAACCCTGGAAGAGCAACCCAACTTTTGCCGCCAATCCTATAATTTACTTGTTAAAATGGGCATTTTAAACCAACATTTTCCAATAACTTTTTAAACAGAAAATTGATATGTTTACTTTAGGAGGTTCTTTATATAATGAAGTTTCGGAAACATGTACTTTAAAAAAAATAGAATTGAAGAAACAATCTTTAAAATTTAAATTTCTTGGAGTACTATTCTTGGCGAGTGATTGGCGATATTCAATGCGAACTGTCAAGTCAAGCGTCAATTATGATCGGCGAATTCATGCCAAATGTGGCACATATTCTGCCTAAAGCTGTCGCCAAGTGACCCAAAAATAGGCTTCACCAGCTTATCATAGGATGCTCCTTCCAGACTTTCAGTTCAGTTCAGTGGGTAGATAATTTGATGCTCTTTTCAATATATATTCTCAAGTGGCCATGTGTGCAAATGGCAATAACAAACCTATTTTCTCTCTCTCTTTGTTCACATTACATGTAACAGTTTTCGCCTTTTGCTGGAATACAGCATTGTGGTTTTCTTTTGCTACCTCATAAAAGTAGGTTTTGAAGTTTTAAAAAAGAAATAAGGATTTTTTTCTTTAGGAACCTTTGTGGCTCATAAATTGATCTTTATGGTTTTGTCAACATTAGAAATAGGTGTCAGACAATCTTCAAGAAAAGTATGCAGACCAACAAACAGAGACAGTTACATTCAAGCAATTATGCTTCCATGATCTATAATGCTAATATTTTCATATTGCTGGCCCATGGTCTATATATAGACCATGGGCCAGCAATATGAAAATATTAGCATTATAGATCATGAAAGCATAGTTTCTCTGCATACTTTTCTAGAAGATTGTATGCATGATACCTGTAGCACTGTGTGTGTGTCTTTAATGGCCTTGTTAAATAGTTTAGTCTGCCGGTCCACTGGCGCAATGGTTAGTGTACTAGCCTTTGGAGCTGCTGGACTCGGGTTCGAATCCCGGTTAGGGCATGGATGTTTGTGTTTGTAAATAAATGTTGTTATTTGTCTATGTGTTTGTGGCGTCCTTCTTTGTGTGTCTCTTGTGACTGTCCCTTCTGGCGAGCTGGGTAATGGGCTATATAGCCTACGTCCTTCCCTTCTAGAGGGCGCAATCACTGTCATTTGTCAATTAGTTTAGTCTGGATTTTTTCCGGGCAGCTGAAGATGTGTTGGTTGGATAATAGGATGCTCTGTTCAATGAGAGCCAATGTTGGTGTAACTAGTTTGTCCGCCAGGATTGGTATGATTTTACCCAACCCGAAAAAACCCTGGTGGGTTTTTCAAAAAAAAAAAAAAAAAAAAAAAACACTTGAAAAAACCCAAGTGGGCAATTGAACTTAAATCCCCTTTATTGACATTTTTAAAAAAGTTCAAATTTTTTATGCAAACAAAAATATATTTTATATCATTTTTAATTAATACTTTAGTATTATTCTTAATATGTTTTGTTCCTTAAATTTTTAAAATATGTTTAAAAATTTAAATGTTTACTAATTATGTAACAAATAAATACAATTAATACTTTTTTTTATTCAAATTGAAATTTCTACAGTTACTATATTCTGGCGGTTACATAATTTTACACATACGCAAGCAATATTTGGTTTTTTTCTCGATAATCATTTATAAATTTAAATTGCAACATTCTTCATTATCTCTTTATGCAATTATTAGTTTTTTAAAATTATTATCTTTTAAATTGCAACATTCCTGATTATAATCAATGCAAACCAGTTTCTTTCTTTATTCTTTAACAACGTCTACCTATCTTTATTTTAATTCCTTTCAATTTAAGTGACCTAATTTTTTTTGCTTCTTCTGTTAGTTCTTACATTTTTTTACAAATAATTAAAACTTCTCTAAATAAACCACAAAAACATCCAAAATACATGAATAAAACTTCAAAACCCAGAAAAAAAACCCAAAAGCCCAAGTGGGTTGGTTTTCTATGAAAAAACCCAGGTTTTTAGTTCTTACATTTTTTTTACAAATAATTAAACCTTCTCTAAATAAACCACAAAACCCAGACAAAAACATCCAAAATACATGAAATAACCCCAAAACCCTGAAAAAAACCAAGTGGGTTGGTTTTTTTTATGAAAAAACCCTGGTTTTTGACAGCCCTGTTGTCCGCAGAAATCACTCTAGGCCAAAAGAGCACTGAGTTGCCTTGGTCGGTTTACATTAACCTTTTAACGCACTAATGCATGATCTTTCATTTTTACACTACAAAGATATTTTTTGATGGCCATACATTAAGGACAGAGTATTAAAAAAAATTATTTGAACTGTAGCGTAACTATTTCAATTTTTATACATTGGCTGCATCATAGACTTAGTATAGTAAATGATGCATTAAATTTAAAGAAATTGTACACAAGGAAAAATCCTTATAATTAAATAGTTAACTTGGACTAATAATTGGACTTGAAAAGTAAATTTTGATCTCTAATTCAATGAAAGCAATTGAAGAAGGGGATCTTTGATTTTTCGATTATCTTGCAGACTCATGAAGAAATTTCCCAAAGTATGACGGGCTGTCAAAGCATAATGGCTGATACTGGCGGCAGTGCAGGATCACCGAGAACAAAGCTTCTGAAAAGGGTAGATTAGAGAACACGAGTTAGAGATCAGGTAAGTAAGCATTATTAAAATTTAACTACACTCTGTGCCAACCTAACTTGGGTAAAAACAAATAGTAAATAGGCTGGGCCAAAAGCGTGATTGGTTCGTAAGTTGGAAACTCTTGTAAGGTAATATTTACATACAAAATGATCCGAATACAATTTAACCAAAACACACTTTTCATTCTGATAAAATTGCAAAATTTTCTCGAATAACATTCAAATCTGTTAGACCTTAAATGAAATTAATGTTTTAAACATGTTTTCTACATGGATTCACAAATAATTTACACTTTTACAATTGCCGAAGGATCTTCTCCATATCATATTTCTATTTACCCAACTTAGGCTGGCAAGGAGTGTACCCTGGTTGGACACTAATGTGGGATCTATATGAACCATCTTGATTAGTGTGGGCACAACCCATATGACCCCAGAAAAAACTGACCCCTTCACTTTCGGTCAAACTACATGAGCCCACCTTGGGGTGGTTTTACTTAAGACCACTTTTAATTAAGGTTTACATACTTACATTAATATATATCTCTAGAGAAATTACTCAAAAGAAGGGAACTTCCCGGGTAACATTATAAATTGTAATATTACCAAAATGTTGTTTCCATTGACAATATTGCTGCAATTTATAAAATATTGCAGTATTATTATAAAATACAAGAAATCCATACAAAAGCAATATAGCAGATTTACATATTGCAGCTATTACTATCTAAATTCTACAAACATTGCAATGTTGCAAAAATATTGTTCCGAAATTTATTTGCAAAAATATTGTTCCGAAATTTATTTGATTTGCAATATTACTTCAATATATAATGTTACCTGGGTTGGCTTTTTGTGGCAGAATGATATCAAATTACCACCGACACATAATTTTATAGTTAAAATATATTTACATTATCCAAACAATAACTAATACTTTTCCTCGATCACTCCTTTTGATAACAAGGGCATTGTTTAGGTATACCTTGTCTAGCCAGAATGCGAGCTTCAAAAGCATTTTCCTCCCCTATCCCCGCATGCGGTTTTCTTCTAAACGGTGTGAGCGCGTCTTCCCTCCACCCTACTTGGGTCTGAATTGTTTGGATTGTTAACCTCCCAACAGAACCTTGAATGCGCTAGTTTTAGAAAAGCGATGGTTCCCCGGTTTCGTAGAAAACCCAGCAAAGGGATGGGAAAAGAAAGTCTTTTCGAAGCTCCCGTTGTAAATAGACATGGTATACTCCATAATCTTTAAGGCATACCAACACTGCCCCATATCTTCGATTACTAACTTTTTTTCCATGTGTACTGTTAAAAGTTAAATAGTGTAAATTATAATGGTATTATGGCATTTAGACACTACTTTTGTGACTACGCATGTCATTTTGACTATGCATGTTTGGAAGAAGAGGCCAGCATAAAGCAAAAACTTGTAAGCAAGCAGAATTTATCTTGCAAAACACTTTTTGGTATTCTTCCCTTTCACATTTCTGCAAATCTGGCCAAATGAAGTCTTTGTCGACAAACACAATTTTTGTTCAACAAAACACAGTATAGACATTTTAAGGTTACCATTGGAAATATTGGCGGTTGTTGTACATTCTGGACGTACTTTGTTTACCTCTTGCACCAGAGAAATAAAAAAGTACCAACATTTTTCGACTATTTCGTTTTAAGAAGATACTACAGTGAGGCAAATAAAGGTGGCCCCAAGGTAGAGATAAGAATACAATAGAAATGTTGCCAAGTCAAAAACCAATGCAAAAACAGGTTTGCTAACTGAGGCTATTCATTGCTTCAATATTAAGCCCAAACAAACGCTTGGCGAATTATTTGATGGCAACTACACTATGGTTTGAGAAGCTAGTTGAAATTAAATCTAAACAAGGTTTGTAGAGCTGATAAAAAAAAAGTTCCCACTAGTGATTATTTTGGTCGTTATTTATCCTAGAGAATCAGACCTCTTTGTTTTTGTTAATATAAAACATTCTAAATTGATTGTAATACACAAAATTTGCATTATGGGATGACTTTATACAATATGAACCAAGATCTGAACTCGTCACTAGTCTTTGAGTAGCTCTAATGGGAAGCTAATCCGATCCAACCCATGTGAAAACAGGTTTCAGGCGGCTTCAAGAGTTTTTCTTGCCAAAGCCAAAGCATTTCAACATATTCCCATCTCTAGAGATATTCAGGTGTTGGCTCGTCACCTGACCTGTTCTAAAATATGACGCCCGTCGCCAATAGCCCTCTAGTGCGACGATAATTCAAACCTAACCTAACCTAACCTATCTCTAGAGACCGGGGCCACTTTTATTTGCCCTGTACTTTTGACACTAACTATCACATACTGTCTCCAATCATGCATAACATTGAACTGCATAATTCAGGATTTAGAATCCCATGCACATAAATAATTCTGCAATCATCGGATTTGAAATGTCGACAATTTTTTTAATTGATTTGTTGACTCATTTTTTTTGCAGTACGCTTGCGGCTCGTGCTTTGCATATTCCACCACTGGGTCTCTGGAGGGACAGCACTCTCTCGATTGAAATTGGTCTCTCTCAGGGAACAGAACCTTGTGGAGTGCTTAGGACTGTGACGAATTACTTTAATATTCAGTAGTCTCTGATGGTAGCGTTATAATTAATTTATTAGGTTTAACATCTATTTACAGGAGCGTTTAGAAAATCATCTTCCATTTTCTTTTTCTTTTTCCAACAATGTTGCCACACATAAAATTATAACATTTTCAGAGTCACGTTCTTTAAAGTTGTTTTACGTGTTTTTTTTAAATCCTTACAGACTCCTCCCCGCCACGGGAAGACCTTTGAAAGAATAGAAAAAGTCTAAAAATTTCTCAGTCTTTAAATATAAAAGTCCTAAAGAGTCTTGAAGTCTTTCTATAAGTCCCTAGCAGTTTTTGGATCAGTGCAACTATTTAACAAGTGCCTAATTTTTCAAAGTTCCAGTAGGGTTATAAATTACAATTAAAATGCTTAACAATATTAAGGTAAGACTAACAACTTCAGAACTACACAGTATACGCATGCAACAACTAAATTACAATTCATGGAAATCTACTCAGGGTATCGTCATTTTGATGGAGACATCCCTTTCTGTGAACAACCTCATAATTGAATGGTTGTAATGTGAGGGCCCACCTCAAAAGTCGCGGATTAGTCCCTGTATTTTTCTCTAGCCAGACCAGAGGATTGTGATCAGTCTGTATGGTGAATTTTTGTTGCCTGTCAAGATAGCATTTTAATTTCTGAATGGCATACACAATGGCAGCACATTCCCTCTCTGTAGTACTGTACTTTTGTTCTACAGGGGTGAATTTCCTACTGAGGTACATTATTGGGTGCTCTTCATTATCCTGATTTATCTGCGACAACACCACGCCAATTCCAACGTTTGAAGCATCGCACTGAATGATGAATGGAGCAGTGAAGTCAGGGCTGTATAGTACTGGCCCTTCTGAAAGTCTTTTCTTTAGTTCTTCAAAGGCGTCATCACAAGTTGAGCTCCAATTTACTGATGACTTTACGTCCTTTCAAAAGATCTGTTAATGGAGCCGCAATAACCGAAAAATCTGGTATATACCGTCGGTAATAACCAGCAAGTCCTAAAAAGGATCTAATCTGGGTTTTGTTCTGAGGCCTAGGAAATTCTTTAACCGCTTGAATTTTAAGTTCACCAGGTTTTCTTTGGCCTTGTCCAACTATATGTCCCAAATACTTGACATGCTCACGAGCAAACTGACACTTCGAAGGTTTCAGGTGAAGCTTGGCAATTTTCATTTTTACAAATATTTCTTCTAAATGTTTCACATGATCTTCCCAAGTATTTGAAAAGATGGCTACATCATCCAAATAAGGTACCGCAAATTCCTCACAGTCTCGAAGCAAACTAGCCATTAGTCTACTGAAATCATATGGAGCATTTTTCAGCCCGAATGGTAACCTTAATGGCCTAAAGGTACCAAAACTGGTTACAAAGGCAGCATACCTCTGGGCTTGTTTACTTAAAGGAATTTGCCAATATCCTCGGGTTAAATCAAGAACCGATATGTATTTTGCTGATGATACTTTCTCAATGAGTTCTTCGATATTTGGTATAAGAAAATACTAAGTTCTTGTCACTTTATTCAAACGGCGATAGTCTATACAGGGTCTTGGGTCTTTCCCTGGTACTTCAACAAGTATTAAAGGAGAAGTAAAATCCGAATCTCCTCGTACTATTACATTCAGCTCTAGCATTTTATTTACTTCAGCTTTCAAAATTTCAGTCTGACGTGGAGACATTCTATGTGGCTTTGCTATGATAGGTTTGTCTTCTTCTAACTCAATATCATGTTTGGCCAGATCCGTACAACCAGGTTCATTTGAGAAAAGTTCAGAATAATGGTTTAAAAGTTTCTCGAGTTGATTCAGCTGTGCTTCCGAAAGATTAGATTTCAATCGGGTTTCCTCTAAAAGTTCACACAGTTTTGACCCATTTGACTTATCAGCACATTCAAGAACTGGTATTTCTTCTTCATCTTCAGTTTCTCCTAAACCCAAAAGATTTACATGTTCCACTCTTTTGAAATAGGGTTTTAACATATTAATGTGGTAAACATGATCCTTATTCTTTTCAGGAAATCTGACCACATAGTTTGTGTCTGACAATTGTCTTACTACTTCACCAGGTCCTATCCAATGTACTGACAATTTGTTTGGTTTTGAAGAAGCTACAACCAATACGAGATCACCAGGTTTGAAATCTCGTTCGACTGATTTCTTATCATACCATAGTTTTTGTTTTTCCTTGGCATGTTCCATATTCCGTATTGCTAACTCCTGAAATTTTTCCATACGGTTCATCAATTCGAACACATAGTTTACTACACAGTCCTCTTCTTGGTCTTCTTCAGTTAACTTGTCATAGAGTAACATGACAGGAGTCTTCAGGTTTCTCCCGTGAACTAACTCAGCAGGTGTGAAGCCGGTGCTGTCGTGAGTTACAGTCCTTAAAGCGAATAGGGCTTGAGGCAAAATCTTTTCCCAGTCTGGACCAGATTCAAGACACAGGACACAAAGTATTCTCTTCAAAGTTCTATGCATCCTCTCTACGGGATTACTCTGAGGGTGGTACACCGAACTTCTAACAACCTTGATCCCAAATCTTTCTAAAAATTCTGTAGTTAGCGCGCTCGTAAATGGCGTTCCCTGGTCCGTTTGCAGTTCCCTTCGAAAACCCATTCGGCTGAAAACTTGTAGAAAGGCGTCAATTATGGAAGTAGATTTGAGATTTTCCACAGGAATAGCATCTGGATATTCTGAAGACATACACACTGCCGTGATAAGATACTTATTTCCCGATGGTGTTACAGGCAACGGTCCAACAGCATCAACGTTTATTTTTTAAAATATTTCTGTAATGACTGGAACAAGCTAGAGGGGTGCTTTCTTTTTATCTTGTGGTTTTCCTACCCTTTGACATAGGTCACATGATTTAACGAAAGCTTCTACCTCTCTGTAGCAGTTGGGCCAATAAAACGTCTTGAACAAAGCATCTTTTGTCTTCGCTATTCCGAGATGGGATGCAGCTCTTTCATGACAGTAAGTCATCATTAGGTTCTGGTACTTCTCGGGAACCACAAGCAAATGCCGCTCTGTTCCTCTCTTATCTTTCTTCACGAAAAATAATTTCTGGTTTTTTATCAGATACTTATTCTTCTCCTTGTGTGTGGTTTCTTTTGCTTCGATAAAAAGGGGTTCCAATTCCTTACTTTGCATTTGAGCGTCCAAAAATTCGTTTGGAGACATTCTCATAAGCTCCAATTCCGGAAATGAAAGTTCTGCCACTGGCAAAATGTTATCATCAACAGTTCCACTTTCAAAATTTTGTCCTTCTTCGGAATCGCTTGTATCTACCTCTGTATTTGGCAACTCTGATTCTACTACCTTTGTTTTGGATCGAGTTTGTATGGCATTGATTGTATGCATTTCAAAATGCATATTCTGCTTTGCTTTGGTTAAAAGCTCCGCTGTTCGATTTCCTAAAATATATCTTCCTTGATCTAAAGAATCTCGGATGACAGCTGCTTTTGTAACAATGTGTCCATAAATACAGTCTATTTCCACTTCAGCTAAAGGCAAACGGATAGGGCTTTCTTCCAATGGGGTTCGGATCCATACAGTTTCCGTGGTTAACATTGAAGGTTTTATATACCTTCTGCAAATCAGGTCGATTGATGCACCTGAATCACGAAGTATAGGCATTTGTATGCCATTTATTTTTCCTTGACTGATATATGGAGCAAGGACGTCATGACAACTTCCTTCCCGAATCATATTAGCAGCTACTGTTTCAACCTTTTCTTTAAGTTTATCGCATTGAAACCTTAAGTGAGAAGATGACCCGCACTCATAACATCGTTTCAGTTTATCGCACTGCGGTTTTAGGTGAGAGGTCGAGCCACACTCAAAGCACCTAAGTTGCTTTCTTCTTTCAAACCGTTTATCCCTTTATCCTTCATCCAGTAAATCCTCTTTCCCAGGAGTGCTCTTCTTGCTATTAAATTTCTCTTTGATTGGAGCATATTTGTCTTTCTCGTTTAATTTGTCTCCCTCCTGAAGTCTAAAATTATTCCTGGGTGGCCTTTCTTTTCTTTTAAAACTATCTCGTACACTTTCAAAGTCATCTAGTTTTTTCGCCAGATCTTCAGGATCTTTGATATTCATCCAATTGTCCAAAAAATGTTCTCTAACTTCTGATGGTACACGAAATTTTATTTGTTCTGCTACTATTAGGTCCTTCAGTTGCTCAAAAGTTTCTACTTTCATTTCTTCTATCCATTCTGTAAAATAACTCCGTAACTCATGGTAATAATTCCTCCAATTTTTATCTGGAGTTTTCTGGTGTCTGTAGAAACATTGCTTTAACTTTTCGCTGTTCATCTTATACCGTTTCAGAAGAAGAATTTTCACAAAATCATAGTCATTTGCATTATCTGGTGATTCTCTTGCCAACATATTTGAAACTTCTGCAGGAAGCACGCTCAGCAGGTAGGCAGTCCAATCTCTTTTGGGAACATGAGCCATTTCTGCTTTTCGTTCAAAGTTAATTAGGTAAAGACCCATTTCATCTCTCTTTTCCTCAAATTTCGGCATTATCTGGGTCAATTGAATTTTATGAGCACTATTCTCTGATACATGGTTGGTTCTGGTCTGTGGTTGAGTTTGTGAGACTTCCAATCTTTTTAATTCCAACTCATGTTGTCTTAATGCCTCTTCTCTTTCTAACTCATGTTGTCTTAATGCCTCTTCTTTTTCTAACTCAAGCTTCTTTAAAGATTCCTCTCTTTCTAACTCTAATTTTCTTAATGACGCTTCCTTTTCTGACTCGAGTTTCCTTTTTTCACGAGCCTCTTGCTTCTCATTCTCTTCGTTCCTAAGTCTTTCTTCGATAATTCTATCAAGCATCACCTTAACCTCTATCTCGTCGTAGCTTTCACTTCCTACAATTACTTTTTTAATTTCCGGGACCTTACTTAAATGATCTACTTCTTCTCCAAACTCCTCACAGACCACAAGCAAATCTTGCTTCTTACCCTTTCCAAGAAAACTCATTTTGTCGCCAAACAAAAACCTCAATCAAAATGCCTCCGTTAATTTTCTTTTTTTATTTTTCAAAAGAAAACCAACGTAACTCAAACTTTACCTTCTTAAATACTAATTAATATTATAAACAAAATCAATTAATGTCAATTACGAACATCAACATCAGATACGAACAGTAGTATTTTAACTGAAAATATCGAATACGAACAATTTTATCAAATCATTCAAATGCAGTATTCCAACAAAATGTTTAAAATATTAGTTTATCCACTAACAGAAGTAAATCTAACTCTCAAAATATTATTAAACACTTAAATAATATTCTAAAACTCACTTTAAATCTTATTTAAATCTACCGCCAACCGTAACACCAAATAAACAATTTCAGCTTAATGTTCTATTAGCTATTTTCACAGAACAACTTCAAATAAATTAATTTAATCTTCAAATAATCAACTATTCCTAGAAGAATACAACAATAAAATTCTTATATCTACTTAGAATCCTGAATATTACTTAACACTTCTGCACTGATCCAAAAATAAAATGCAAACTTACATTTCTACGTAAATTACAATGGCTACTCTAAGCCTATTCTTCTACTTCAAGCCAATCTTAGTGAATCTTCTTTCACACTAATTTCGCACCGATCGCCATCCCACCGCTTGCCGCCAAATTTATGTTCTGTGACGAATTACTTTAATATTCAGTAGTCTCTGATGGTAGCGTTATAATTAATTTATTTGGTTTAACATCTATTTACAGGAGCGTTTAGAAAATCATCTTCCATTTTCTTTTTTCTTTTTCCAACAACGTTGCCACACATAAAATTATAACATTTTCAGAGTCACGTTATTTAAAGTTGTTTTACGTTTTTTTTTTTTTTTTAAATCCTTACAGGACCTTGAAGGCAATGGAGTGGAAGAAGCATCTCTGCAGGGCCTGACTTCCCACAGCCCCCCAAATTGTCTTCATGAGCATGATCTTTGAAAATTATTGAGAATAACAATTGTAAATTAATATATTTTGTCTCAATTTATCTATGATATTCATAGATATAAACTAAAAGATGTTTATTTAATGAACTTTTTAATTATAGTTGTCATATTGTAAAAAGTTGAGTTCAATTAATTCAAAATGAACTGAAAATTTAATTTTGAAAGCTAAATAAAAGAAAGTTCAAATAAAATAATAATAATAAATTCAATCAAATAAAATGCTTCGTTTCTCTAGTCAGACAAAAAATGTCTAAAACACCAACCCAAAAGTAAATTGTTTTACTTAGATTAACTATAATAATATACGATCCTATACTTTTTTATGTGCCAAGTAAAATCTTCAAATAACAATTCTTAAACGAAAAAAAAGAAATATTTACTTCTGGCTGTCATAAATGAACTTTCTTGAATAAAATGGCCAAATTTTCAGCTAAACAGAAACACACAGTTGCAAGCTTATGTTAATCAATGCTGTACTACCATCTATGTACCTCATTATAAAAATAAGAAAAAATAAATAATAGAGGGCGGTCCATAGTATCCCGTTTTTCCCTATGAACTAGAAAAGGCATATTCAGGGCCAGATTTAAAGATTTGCCTAAAGTAGGCTTCGATCATTTTACTGCCATATATAGTTTTTTGCTAGACTTTTTTCTACATATTACAATCATCTATGTACACTCTATATCAACAGCGAAATAATAGGCGAATTTTTTAAAACTGTTCTATTTTTCTTTCAACTTCCAATTGCTGGGGAGAACCTGCAACTGTCCTTACAGCTCTACCATGTTTACTACTAAATATATTTTACTGTATATAAGTTTACGGATTTACACATTAATGTAAATTATTTGCTTTCTTTTCTTAAAAATATTACTTTCCTTTTAATAATTTTTGATGCCGTATGCCGCTTTTCGTAAAATTTGCCGCTCTAGGCTACTTAGCCTATTTAGAAATACGGCCCTGTGCATATTCATTGGTTTTTCTTCAAAATATTGCTCAAATATTATTTTAATTAAGTTTTTAAATCGCGATATTTCAAGGCTTAGTCACGTGATTGCAAACGCTACGGTGATTGGTCTGACGTCACCTGGCATTAAATCGCCCCCTTAAAGAAGGCCCTGCTGAAAATCAGGCAAATACTTTTTATTTTTTTTGTTTATCTTTGAAAGAAGACTGAAATATTCCTCTTTTAACAAAGTTAGTATCAGATAACTCATTGTCGCTGAAAACAGTCTTAAACTATTTCTCGTCTTCCAGAATTCAATTTTTCTTTCGCTATGTCCACACTGCGACAATAATAAATGACTAGACATTGCGCGCGCATGGAAATGCCTATACGAATTGGTCAGGCATGCGCGTGCACCTACCTCGAATGGACCAAATTGCATAAACATTTCCATGCGCACACAATTTCTTGTCATTTTTTTTGTCGCAGTGTGGACATAGCAATTGGACAAGTCACAATTCATTTCAGCAATCAAGTTTCCCTCACAAAAATAACCGGGATTTGGAAAAATGGTTCTAATCTCTTTTCTTCCTTTTTTTTTAAATGGAAAAGAGTGAAAAATACATTTACTTCTCCCCTGTGCTCTGTATATTTATTCCATTTACACATCGAGTCGGCATTTCAATCGTCTCATCTTTCGGAAATAGAAAGGAAAGTTTATTCGTAGAGTTGAGAAGAAGAAAGAGATGGTGTTGGGCAAAATCCAATACAAAATGCTTTTGCCAAGTGAAGCCATTTACCGCCTTGTAGTAAGCCCAAACAACCATGGTTGGTTGGTATACATCAAGGCCGTAGCCAGGATTTTATTTCGGGGGGGGATTGAGATAAACTTTAAACGGCAACATCTAATTGATTTTTATTAGAAAAATGTGAAACTGTTCCAAATTTTTATTTGTATTTTTTTTTAAATTTTAATATAAGTTATTAAATAAATTTTGATGAATAATAAAACAAATTTCAATTTTTTTAAACAAAAAATAAATTATAGCTTGATTCTTTGTGGAGTTTTAGAAAATCTTTCGGTTTTGAAGGTATAAAATTAAACAACGTACTTTGTTTACTTCTCTTCATGATTCAAAATTTTTTTTAAAAAAATCGTTTTAAGAAGATTCTCGTTAAAAAAGCATGGGATGAGCAAAAAACATCAGCATAGATATAGAAAGTAGTTACTACTACTTTCTATATCTATGGCTATGTCCTGACGGCGACAATTAAAACAAAAACTTGGCGACCGCCAAACGAGGCAATAGCGAACGGTTGTTTCGCCAAATCGTAGGTTTTTTTCAAACGCATGCGTCTGGAGGATCTGTTTGGTCTGCCCAATGCCGGTGTTGTGCTAGAAAAATGGAATGGGATGAAAATCGCTTGTTTTAAACTTTAAAACGTATGACCTTGATTTCAATATTGATACGAAAACATTAAATTTGGTTTGTAATATTAGAACGTAAAAAATTTAATTGTTGGTTTATTACATAGATTTTTAACTTTTATAACATAATTAAATTGGATACTATCCGAGATTTTTTAATTAATTTATCTGGACCCGTATACGATCTCGGGTCTACGGAATAAGATCAAGAAGAGCTGACCACTAAGCCAGAGAGATAGGGTATAATACATTTATATTAAGAGTTAAATAAAAAAATTATTTTAGTTAAAATTAAGATACATTATAATATAAATGCTAGATTCGTAAATAGCTTCATGGGGCCAGTAGGTTCAGTTAGATTTTAAATAAACTCATAAGCTAAAAGTATTGGAGAGAAGGATATTTAACGAAGAATTATTAAAGGATATTTAACGTGCACTCCCGCCACACGGGGTATTATTCGTCGGACATTTTTGGCTGCACGTGTCGCTTATAGACCGGCAGTTATTTTGGCGATGCCCGGACCCGAACCTGGGACCTTCCGCATGCTAGGCGAATGCCTAATCGACTGGGCTCCCCAGGCCCAAGACACTTTCAAGTCTTTACATTTATCCACCATTATTTTATTTCGCTTTATATAACATTTTGACAAACCAGTATCAAAATCATCAATCATATCAAACCAGTTTCATATCATATTGGACAAACGTTTTTGTCATAATGCATAAAAAACGCAAGAAAAAAAATTAAACACATCAATTTAAATGGAGACATTTAAGGTTCTCAAAATGAAATTTAAATTCAACTGATTAAAAATAGTTTTATGCACTTCTACTTCAATTACCCTTTTTTTATTTTTTCCCTTTTATTTTTTTTATTGACAATAGCAACCCCACAACAAATTAACATGGCTTTAAATAGGAAAAGTTGTCGATATTTTCGATTGTCTCCGACAACTTTTTTCCGGGTTACTTGGCGAGAGTGGAATTTTTAATTGCTTTTTTGGCTTTCGATTTGATTATTTGAAAATTTCCAATGATGAATTCGGTTTTTCTCTCAGAATTTACCATAGCGCAAGACGCACCGAATCAGAGTATTCTCGTAGACATTTAAGGCATGCGTTAATAGCTAAAACACCGTGCGTCACAATGGAGGAGCAGTCACCGTGCGTCAATGTTTTCGTTGACGCACGGTGTATGAGTTGCGGTTGTTTCCTCCTCCTTGCGCGCGCATCACAATACAAATTGTATGGGGATCACGTGACGTGCGCGCGCATCACGTGACACATCACGTGACATTTTTGTTTTTATTGTCGCCGTCTGGACATAGCCTATGGCTATGTCCAGACGGCGACAATAAAAACAAAAATGTCACGTGATGTGTCACGTGATGCGCGCGCACGTCACGTGATCCCCATACAATTTGTATTGTGATGCGCGCGCAAGGAGGAGGAAACAACCGCAACTCATACACCGTGCGTCAACGAAAACATTGACGCACGGTGACTGCTCCTCCATTGTGACGCACGGTGTTTTAGCTATTAACGCATGCCTTAAATGTCTACGAGAATACTCTGATTCGGTGCGTCTTGCGCTATGGTAAATTCTGAGAGAAAAACCGAATTCATCATTGGAAATTTTCAAATAATCAAATCGAAAGCCAAAAAAGCAATTAAAAATTCCACTCTCGCCAAGTAACCCGGAAAAAAGTTGTCGGAGACAATCGAAAATATCGACAACTTTTCCTATTTAAAGCCATGTTAATTTGTTGTGGGGTTGCTATTGTCAATAAAAAAAATAAAAGGGAAAAAATAAAAAAAGGGTAATTGAAGTAGAAGTGCATAAAACTATTTTTAATCAGTTGAATTTAAATTTCATTTTGAGAACCTTAAATGTCTCCATTTAAATTGATGTGTTTAATTTTTTTTTCTTGCGTTTTTTATGCATTATGACAAAAACGTTTGTCCAATATGATATGAAACTGGTTTGATATGATTGATGATTTTGATACTGGTTTGTCAAAATGTTATATAAAGCGAAATAAAATAATGGTGGATAAATGTAAAGACTTGAAAGTGTCTTGGGCCTGGGGAGCCCAGTCGATTAGGCATTCGCCTAGCATGCGGAAGGTCCCAGGTTCGGGTCCGGGCATCGCCAAAATAACTGCCGGTCTATAAGCGACACGTGCAGCCAAAAATGTCCGACGAATAATACCCCGTGTGGCGGGAGTGCACGTTAAATATCCTTTAATAATTCTTCGTTAAATATCCTTCTCTCCAATACTTTTAGCTTATGAGTTTATTTAAAATCTAACTGAACCTACTGGCCCCATGAAGCTATTTACGAATCTAGCATTTATATTATAATGTATCTTAATTTTAACTAAAATAATTTTTTTATTTAACTCTTAATATAAATGTATTATACCCTATCTCTCTGGCTTAGTGGTCAGCTCTTCTTGATCTTATTCCGTAGACCCGAGATCGTATACGGGTCCAGATAAATTAATTAAAAAATCTCGGATAGTATCCAATTTAATTATGTTATAAAAGTTAAAAATCTATGTAATAAACCAACAATTAAATTTGTTACGTTCTAATATTACAAACCAAATTTAATGTTTTCGTATCAATATTGAAATCAAGGTCATACGCTTTAAAGTTTAAAACAAGCGATTTTCATTCCATTCCACTTTTCTAGCACAACACCGGCATTGGGCCAAACAGATCCTCCAGACGCATGCGTTTGAAAAAAACCTACGATTTGGCGAAACAACCGTTCGCTATTGCCTCGTTTGGCGGTCGCCAAGTTTTTGTTTTAATTGTCGCCGTCAGGACATAGCCTATGGATGGGCATATCTGCCATAGATTTAGAAAGTAGCAGATCTCCCCGTAGGGGGAAAGATGAAGCCATTTGTGAACCAGTATCCCATAAGGCAGTCCGCAAGCCTTAGTACATGGCGTGCCATACGCCACCAGATGGCATCATGAGATAATTCGTTTAATAAAAAATATATATTTAATATTAACCAATTAAAACTTTTTACCAGTTTTGCTACCATAAGTTTATAGCTGGATATGTATTGATAATTTCTGGTAGACATGAGGTATATATTCATTAAAGAAGCATAATAAAAATGCAGTTTTTATTGCATATAACTCTTCGGCAAAAGCATTTTTTGTAAACCAGTATCCCGTGATGCATCGCAAAAAGGCGAAATGTGGGGTTTGTATTGCGTTGTATGCAGCCTGATTTGATGCACATAATATCACAACTAAGGATATGACGTCTTGATTCTACTTTTGGTTCATCGAAGATCATAATAAAGAATAAATAGAAACGAATGCAGAAGATAAAAAGTATCGATAAGCCAGTATGGAAAAATTTCGGGGGGGGGGGGGGGGGTTTGTCCCGTCGGTCCCCCCCCTGCCTACGGCCCTGGTATACATATATTTTCGGGCTTGTGTGATTGCTCAGAGACCCGCGTATAAACCTTCGTCAAGTAAGACAGTCACAACACGCACACACAGACGTGACAGATGCTGTCATCTATCACGCGCCACCTCCACAATTTAGACATGCCCCTGAAGGGGAGGGAAATAGCATAAAGGGACATGCACCCGTGGGAAACTGCGTAATAAACGCCCACAGGACTTTCAGACCCAACAGATTTAACGAGCACGCACTCCGCATATACTCGGTGTGTCTTTAGCGGCCAGGACTCGATCCGGAGATCGAGATCACTGACCACAGAGCTCCAGGCAGCCCCCAAACAAACATTATCGGCGAGCTATTTGGCTCTATTCTAAAGTGGAGTTTGTGGGGGCGTACTACATCGAATCGACGATTGCCGATACTCTAACATAAACTAAAATGGGATTATTTCACGACGTGGGTGGCAACAGCTCTGCGATCTTATTTTTATTTTCCTTAATTACTTGGGGCCGTGGGTAGCCTAGTGGTTAAGGACTCGTTCTCGGAATCGGAAGGTCTCGCAATCGAGTCCCGATACCACTGAAGATCCACCGAGTTTATGCGGAGTACGTGCTCGTTAAATCTGTGGGTCCAAAAGTCCCGTGGGCGGTCATGGCGAGGTTTTCCATGGGTACAGGTCTATGTCTCCCCTTCAGAGACATGTGTAAAGACCCTTCAGAGAGATGTGTAAATTGTGGAGGTGGTGATAGATGGCAGCACCTGTCACTTACGTGTGTGTGTTGTGTCTGTTTTACTTGGCGAAGGTTTATAAGAAGGATCCCAGACCAAGCGCACAAACCTGAATATATATGTGTACCAACCAACTTGATCTCGTAGTACAGCTTACAACCAGAGACAGACATAACATAGAGTGGACTGCGCATTGGCAAACCTAAAGTGTCCTAAACATCTAACTTACACAGTCACATGACTGTGTCGCGTTTGGCTCGCATCTATGGCGAGTTTACCATTTGGCGAGTTTTTCCACAACGACCTGAAAACAGAGGCCGACAATCTAATGTTATGATAAAGAAGCTTGGAAAGGAGCAAGGATGAATCGCTAGTATTTTAAGATCCTCTGAAGATTATTTCTTTGATTTTGTGCGTCTATTTAAGATTACTTGATCTATTGAGGGTGGACTCTATTAAAAATTAATTTAAAAGAACATTAGTAGGTTTATGTAGAGTGTTGCTGTAATATAAGCTGGTATTGACATGGTGAATATTTTCTGCCGTCTCTATAACTTTCGTTCTAACGGTCCGATTTTTTTTAAAAAATCAAATTTTTATTTTTTTTGAAATATTGCTTCTTCCTTTATTTTAAAAAAATCAAATATATATATATATTTTGAAATATTGCTTCTTCCTTTATTTTAAAAAAATCAAATATATATATATTTTGAAATATTGCTTCTTCCTTTATTTCATCTGGAATAAATCAACTTTCTAAAACACATCAACATATTCCAAATTCAACAAATGCTCTACTTTTTAAATATAAATAACTCAAAAACTACGATTGCAAAAAAAAGGTTTCGTTTTGACCAAATTGTAAAAAAAATATTCTACTTCTAAGCTGTCAATGTTCAGACCATTAATTTAATTGACTTGGCCCAAAATATTTATTATAATTAGAGTTCTAACAGCGTTGATTTAATCATGAATATGATTCTTCAGTATAAAAGAGCTTTTAGAATAAATTCCCTCGATAGAAATTATAGTTTATGACGAACACACAATTACTAAAAGTATGCAGAACTAAATAAATTTTACCCGTGAAAGTGTGACTAATCCTTTTTTATACCCCTCTTTACAATTAGGAATTCACAAGCATTTGGCATCTTGCATAATACGTTACTGAATTAAGAGTACAACATTCACGATTGTTAACATGCTCAGAGATTAAAAGAATGTAATTAAATATTTATTATTTAAGCCAAAAGAGAAAAATTCCAACAATGCTCAAAAAATCGTCTGCAAAAACATTAAAAAAAATTCAAGCTGCCGTGATTGGTAGAAACCCACGTGACTGATGGTAGTCTCCACTTCGGTTTGCTAGCTGATATTCAGGTCTTGCGACAATTTGGAATAGTTCGTAACGAAATGGTAGCGTTAAGTTGCCATATGTAGCAACCTTTCCCCTCTTGGCGATTTATGATGTTTAGGACACAATGCTAATCTGCAAGGGCTAGCGGTTTTTAGAAAAAACTGGTTTTCCATTTTCCATCGGTTTTTCCCTAAAAAAACGGTTTTCGGTACCGTAGGGCCTCATACAAAAAAACCGGTTTTCAATCAAAACCGGGACCACCGGTTTTTTGAAAACCGGTTTTGGTTTTCCATCCCTAAGCTGCTTTACTATGAATGCGCAGTCCACTCTATGTTATGTCTCTGCTTACAACTGCACAAACTATCATCTTTTGAATTTTAATTAATAATGAAGAAGGAATAAAAAGATGCGTTTTAGCTTGAACTAACATTAAGTATAAGTCTGCACGTCACTTTTAGGAATCTCAAATATTTTGATTGTAGAACAATCCACTCTAAAAAAAGGTAAGGGATTCTTTGGTTCTATTAGCATATTTGGCGATTCATTGCTTTTGCAGGCGTATATTTCTTTAAGGTGTTGAAACAGTTTCTCAAGTGATGTGCAGTTCGAACTTACATCGGGTTCACTATTATTGCATCGATATATTTTGACTTATGGCTTTACCCGAGGTGATACTGAATGTGTTCAATAATACATATTACAGATGATGCAAATCTATTGGCGGCTTAGATAGAAAAGAAATGCATATGCAATTGATGACGACCATCAGCAATTAACTAGAATCCTCCTTTCGCAAATAACTCATGTGAAGTTCCTGGAGACTATTTCCCTCCCCTTCAGGGACATGTCTAAATTGTGGAGGTGGCGCGTGATAGATGACAGCATCTGTCACGTATATGTGTGCATGCGAGTGTGTGTGTGTTGTGACTGTCTTATTTGACGAAGGTTTATAAGCGGCTCTCTGAGCAAGCACACAAGCCTGAAAATATATGTATATCAACCAATTCATGTTAAGTTTTAGTGTGATACTTTATTTCCAACCAAACTAACCAAATAATCCCCATTGTTTGCTAAACACCATGGGATTGGCAACCCTGCCTTCTTTAGGTAAGTAAGGTAATCGTTTCCAGCTGCCTATTTCTAGCCTCCTTCAGGAGCTTTAACACAGCCAATAACGCTTCGTAATTTAGAACCCTGGTCAAGTGACGAGGTCGACACCTGAGCGGGCACCCAACGGAACTTCGAGCGACATCGTAACTTTGGACACCACAGATTTAACGAGCACGTCTGTCCCAGTGCACTCGGGCCCATCCGTCAAGAGTCGGATTTTTCTACTCTTTCCAGTACAGATATCCGATTTATAGGATGGCTGGCAGTAGGTGGGATTCGAGCCCCCGCTCTCCAGAGAAGGTTGAATCCTGAGGCTGATGCCTTAACCACTCGGCCACCGGACGGGCCAAAACTTTTTTAGGTTCTCTACCTGTTTTTAAAGTGGAGTCTCCCCCAATCAAAATATGTGGGATGCTAAGAAGTGACAGCCCGACTATACCTTAAAGGAGGCTAGAAATAGGCAGCCGGAAACGATTACACTATCACTATTACTACGATTATACCTTGCCGCAGGTGTTTGGAACCAGATGTTGTGGTTTTGACGATGGTACGATATTGTTTTAAAAAAGGTTTGAGCTTCAGTTTAACGCTTCTAGTTAAGAATTCACTTAATTGTAAACAGTGATTTTAGTTTTTAAGTATTTTTAAAGTGTCTATAAAAACAATTTATCTATCGCTATGCCCACAATACGAAAATAAAAACTGACAATAAATGCGCGCGCATGGAAATGCATATACAATTTGGTCAGGCATGCGCTTGCACCTACCTCGAATATTACAAATTGCATAGCATTTCCATGCGCGCGCATTTCTTGTCATTTTTATTGTTGGTAGTGTAAACATAGCCTAAAGAACACATACAATATAAAATTACAACAAATTAATTATATTCTCTTTAAATTTTGCTGATAAAACTGACAATCTTTTAATAACCTTAAAAAAAATATTTTTTAGCTTTTCGAAATTGAAGTAAAACCAAGGACACTTTTTAATATACTTCCGAAACAATTTTATATTTCTCTAAAAATTCAGCATTCGAAAGAAAAAAAATAACATTTAATAAAATAGTTTTTATGGTTGTAGAATTTTAAATGAAAACTTCAAATACTTTTATTATTCCACAGAATTTAATTTCACGTTTAACTAAAAACTAGTTTAGTCATGAGAAACGTAAAACTTTCCTGAGAACGAACTTTAATTTGAATTAAAAATATATTCCCGCCTTTAATTTTATCGAAATATTCTAAAAATATTCTTCGTTCTGACTTTTCCCTAAATTAAGATACTTTCCTTTGCCTGCAGAAACTTCGATTGATTATTCATAAGGGACATGAGCACATCAATTCTAAAATCATTTAATGTCTGAGAAGGCAGAATTAAAATGTCTTCCAAACTGAGAGAAATCTTAACTTCGATAAAAGTGATTTCACTAAAATATTCTATTTTTCCAATATAAATGAACCTTAGTAGAAAAGGGGACTATGTCCCATGTTAACGTTTGAAAAATTACTTTTTACTATTAATAAACAGAAATTCCAATATATTTTTTTATTTCTATTTCAAATGAGGGTTTAATATTTGATGCTCAGATGGTACTATTATTTTTAATCGGAAATAAATAAGTAAATTTGTAGTAATTGGAAATAAATAAGTAAATTTGTAGATGCAGAATATTCTTTTTTTATTTATATATATTTATTTGTATATAGTGCACATTTGCCATTACATTTTAATTGCTATTTAATATCTTTGAGAAAAAAGTTTATCAACAGATGACTCTTTCTAAGTTACTGTGCAAACTCAGCTTGTTCTATACATTACAATAAAAATATTTTTTGAGTAAAAAATGGCTAATAAAAGCGCTAAAAATAAAATACAGACATAAAAAATGCTAAGTTAAGTTATATATTTTTTCTATAACACATTCTTATATATAAATCTTAAGAAATCCCAAAGGAATCTTAAGATGTCCCAAAAATAATTTAAAAATAGAAATGAATGATTTATGTTTAATGTACACTCTTAAAACAAAAGAGTGAATTCCACTCCAGTTGGAGAAGTGCATTTTCGACACCCTAAAGGCATGCATATTTTCTCAGACTGAGTTAAAATCACTCGTTTGGAGTGATCATGTCGGAGGCTTAACACACAAAGAATCCACTCCTTCCGGGTAAGTGCATTTTCCAGTCTGGAGGAGTGAAATCCACTCAGACTGAGTTATATTAGGAGTGCTTGTTTTAAGAGTGTATCAAATTAAAAATTCAGAGGAAAAATATAACGACTAATAAATATGTACTCAAATTTAAAAGATTGGCTTGTTCATCAAAACTTAAAAAATACATACAAATTACAATAAATAATAGCCCCGAGTACAACCAATGAAATCTCTAAACTTATTACGTCATTTGAAACAACCCAATAGCCTTCAATAATAGCTGACATTAATTATACCAAAACCAGTCTATAGGCGCTTTTACATGACCCATCGAATCCATGGAATGCCAAAATCACCATTAGGGGAAAAAGAGGTCGAGCAGGATTTCTAACCCAAATGATAGCCTGCGGCCTAATCCATGGTATGAAACATCAAACCTTTCTTCATTGGAGAGCTTATGTTAAACCCCCCAAGGAACCCTGCAATCCCGGTTCTGATGTTTGGGAGAAAATCTTACAAGAGGGAAAAATTGCTGAATTTGCTCTTCAATCCATGGATTCGATGGCTCATGTAAACTCGCCTATTATATGAAAACTAGGTGAAAACCCCCGAAAGAAAGTGGAAGTTCCATGCTTTCTATACTGCGATAATGAATTATCGTCAGATAGTTGCCGGAAAACGTTATCGTTGCGAAGTCAAAGAATTCGAATCAGTCAAATCAGTCATTAGTTCAATCAGTCATTAGTTCAAACAAATTGCCTCAAAAAATTATTTATTGCCAAATCCGAAAAAAATCGCTCCAAGGGTTGCCGTGCAGTAAATCTGATCCATTCTGCATGGTTAGATAGCACATGTGGGAACTTAAGTGACGAAATGCAGTTCTCGTTTTGATGTCCACCAATCTTACCGTTCACCTCAAACTTTTATACCTATGCAAATTTTCTCTGTAACAACACTTCTCTTTATACTTTTGGATGCTATATGCAGATAAAGTTTCAATGTTAAGTATATAAGTGAAGTGCAGGTGTGTTTTTGTTGCTGGTTTTAAATTGGATGCATTGGAAATAAATTTCCTTTAATTTTTAAAAAAAACTTTTCATTTCGTCTAAATTCATTCGGGTTTAAGAGGATTCCAACTCGCACGTTGAACAGAGGGGACACAGTGCCTTAAAAATGGCGATTGTTTTTATTTGCTTAAATTAAATTTTGGAATCTCCTAGATAAGTCTACCAAGTTTTAAAAGTCTATCGATATTTGTAAAAAAAATATTTCGCTTTTTAATCGAAATGTAGGATAAAAATGCAAGCGAATAAAAACTTTAAATGTGTTTTTCGATTTGTTCATTTTTCCTTGATGACAAGTTTTTCAAACCGCTAATGATTTTTTAATTATTTAACAAAGTTTAAGGAATTTTTTATGCAGTTTGTCAGATATGTTAACATTAAGAATTGGTATTTGGGTGTATGTATCACAACAACAATAATAATCTATAATAATAATAATAATATAAAGAGTCTGTCTGTCTGTGGATCGCAAAAGACCTACTTAGACTGCTCTAAAAAATTCAAAAGTTTTAATATAGATTCCTTTTAATACCTACGTGTGCACCTGAGGCTTAGTTTTTCCATATTTGATTGTGATTTTTTAATTAATATAATTAGTTTTAAAAAAACTTCATCCACGTGGGATTGCGGGACCATAACAGGGCTTGAAAATACATGGACCGGGCCGAAACGGGGTCTTGACGCCATCCTCTATTAGTTTGATTGATTGAGTTTGGTTGAGATATGCGCTCGCTCTAAGGCTGCTTCATCCTCTATTAGTGTTTGCTTTTTTAAGCGCGCATGCGCCAACACGAATTTAATTTTGTTTTGATTTTGAGGGTCATTCTCTGTAAATGGGACAAATTGCACTTTTAAAAACTGGAAAAAAATAATTTTTCTTATTGAATAATTCTCTTTATATGTGTTGCTCATATTCATATAAAGTAAAACAAAAATGTTTAGATACATTTGATGGTTTTATTTTTAAAAAAATACGTTTTTTCCATACTTGACATTTGACGTATATTTCTTTAGATACTGAGCATGCGCAACAGACAATATATATGCTCATGCAACACCGAAAACATTGCATGCTTCTTTGCAGAGACATAACATAGAGTGGACTGCGCTTTCATAGTAAAGCAGCCTAGGGATGGAAAACCAAAACCGGTTTTCAAAAAACCGGTGGTCCCGTTTTTGACTGAGAACCGGTTTTTTCGTATGAGGCCCTTCGGAACCGAAAACCGGTTTTTTAGGGAAAAACCGATGGAAAATGGAAAACCGTTTTTTTCTAAAAAAACCGCCATCCCTTGCAGATTAGCATTATGTCCTAAACATCACAAATCGCCAAGAGGGGAAAGGTTGCTACATATGGCAACTTAACGCTACCGTTTCTTTACGAGCTATTCCAAATTGTCGCCAGACCTGAATATCAGCTAGCAAACCGAAGTGGAGACTACCATCAATATCCAAGTCACGTGGGTTTCAGCCAATCACAGCCGCTTGGTGTATTTTTAATGTTTTTGCAAACGATTTTTTTAAACATTTTGGCCAAAAAAATAAACTTGTTTTTGGTATCGTATTTTTTGTGTTATTGATATATTTAAAAAGTCGAACAATTGTTAAATTGAACAGCGAATGAATTTAAATAGTGATTCATCTTTGTTCCTTTCCGAGCTACTTTATCATACTATTAGATTGTCTGCCTCATGTGTTCAGGTCTTTGTGGAAAAACTCGCCAAATGGTAAACTCGCCATACATGCGAGCCAAATGCGACACAGTCATGTGACTGTGTAAGTTAGATGATTAGGACACTTTAGGTTTGCCAATGCGCAGTCCACTCTATGTTATGTCTCTGCTTCTTTGAACTGCCCCAAAAGTTACGCATGGTACTTCAGTTCAAAAACGTATGATTTAAATCTATGTGGGGTTAAGTTTGGTTGAATAAAAAGGTGCACTGAACCTATAGTAGACAGAGCACACGATATATATCTCTATTTTGTCATTTCATATTTGTCACGATATATATCAGCATTTTGTCAAGTAAAATTTCAAAGGAATAAATTGTGTTAAATAAGGTATAATATGCGTATGACGTGATTAGAGTAAGCGACTTCTGATCGAGAAGAGCGGCTGAAAAATTGCAACCGCATTTTATTTTACAGTTTTCGTCATAAATTTCTTGATGGTAACGCGACTGTGGGTCTAAATTACGATACCCGTCATCAATAGCAATAGTGTAGCTCTAGCGTAAGAATAATTAAAACTAACCCTAGCTCTTGATCATAACGTAGAAGAAGATACGAACCTCGTGAAATGTCTAAAGGCGTGCTTTTTTTAAAAATCTACAGTTGAAACGAAACAACCGACAACCGATTGAATGCGCTTGGAAAGAGAGGTCCAAGATGAAGTTATCCAATGTGGACTGACCTTTTAAGGCTAATATGTGAGTTAGTGACGTGTGAGTGAGTGACGATTCCGTAGAAAAAGTCGAATTCCATCATTTTCAAATTTTTTATAAGGTTTAGAGATTGTATGTTAATCTACATTCAAATGCCCACAATTTGAGACCATTTAAAAAAATTCTCGCACTTATCTATAATCAGTAAATGAGATTGAGTGAGTGACGACTCTAAAAGACTCCCATAATATTTTTAATGTAAAAAGTACTGTAAAAACGTTATCACTCAAGGATCAAAACAACTGATGGCTTATTTAGAAGCCTCAATCCCTTAAGGAATAATATGTCAATTTAAATTCGATTTCTTAGTCGTCCAGTAAGTTTTTAATTGAACTTTAAGGGGTCACAGGAGTCTTAAAAATGTGCAAAGAAGGTACTACAAAGTTTTGTTTGATCTTTCATGTAATTTTTTAACTACTCAATATATAAGCATAATTTTTTTATATGTAATTCTACAAGATTTAGTTAATATAAAACAAATTTCAAAATTTATAAAACTTTAGCCAAAACAAAAATAAATGATATTAAACATAAAGCTATTTGAACACATTGTGATTAGGCTTGCGGGGCAAATTGTGAGGTCAAAATTGAAGACATGACCAAGAAAATGACTTTATATTGTACAAATATGTACAAACAAAGACTTATACCTAAATTCTCAGCTCAATTTTTATTAGAAATTATTTTACGAACTTTTTTCTAAAAAATTTAATAAAAAATTTAAAATTTTGGTTTTAAATTGTTTTTAAAATAATTTCTAATGAAAATTGATCTGAGAATTTAAGTATAAGCCTTTGTTTGTACATATTTGTACAATATAAAGTCATTTTCTTGGCCATGTCTTCAATTTGGATCTCAAAATTTGCCGCGCAAGCCTAATCACAATATGTTCAAATAGCTTTATGTTTAATATCATTTATTTTTGTTTTGGCTAAAGTTTCATAAACTTTGAAATTTGTTTTATATTAACTAAATCTTGTAGAATTACATATAAAAAAATTATACTTATATATTGAGTAGTTAAAAAATTACATGAAAGATCAAACAAAACTTTGTAGTACCTTCTTTGCACATTTTTAAGACTCCTGTGACCCCTTAAGGGGTCTAAGGAGTCTTAAAAATGTGCAAAGAAGGAACTACAAAGCATAGTTTGATCTTTCATGTAATTTTTTAACTACTCAATATACAAGTATAATTTTTTTATATGTAGTTCTACAAGATTTATTTAATATGAAACAAATTTTAAAATTTATGAAACTTTAACCAAAACTAAAATAAGTGATATTAAACATAAAGCTATTTGAACACATTGTGATTAGGCTTGCGCGGCAAATTGTGAGGTCAAAATTGAAGACATGACCAAGAAAATGACTTTATATTGTACAAATATGTACAAACAAAGACTTATACCTAAATTCTCAGCTCAATTTTAATTAGAATTTATTTTACGAACTTTTTTCTAAAAAAAAATTATAAAAATTTTTGAATTTTGATTTAAAAATTTTTTAAAAATTATTTCTAATTAAAATTGAGCTGAGAATTTAGGTATAAGTTCTAGTTTGTACATATTTGTACAATATAAAGTCATTTTCTTGGTCATGTCTTCAATTTTGACCTCACAATTTGCCGCGCAAGCCTAATCACAATGTGTTCAAATAGCTTTATGTTTAATATCATTTATTTTAGTTTTGGCTAAAGTTTCATAAATTTTAAAATTTGTTTCATATTAAATAAATCTTGTAGAATTACATATAAAAAAATTATACTTGTATATTGAGTAGTTAAAAAATTACATGAAAGATCAAACTATGCTTTGTAGTTCCTTCTTTGCACATTTTTAAGACTCCTTAGACCCCTTAAAGCAGTGTTGTAGGAGTGACTCTATAACACAGGGACATTATATAATCATAAAATTACAAAAAATTGCTGATGGTAGAGAAACACCAGATACATTTTGGAAACTGCAGAAACTGATTAACCATAAATAGTTCCGCCAAAAAGGATTATATATTTAATACGGCTATTTTTAGGTAGTTAAAAGTTGTAATAGCATGTAGGGGCAGTGTGAGGGAGTGACAAATTATTTAAAAGAAATTTTATGTCAGTAAATTATAATTATTTGATATTTTTTAGGTGGGACTAGTTAGGCTGTGGGCCAGTTTACAATAATAAATCACAAAATTGCATATATAATTTGAAAATAAAGATAAAAGTATCCGGGACATCAATTTGTCCCTTTTACAGAGAATGATCCTTGAGTGTATTTTCAAAAGTAAGCATGCCCCTAAAAGGAAGCAATGCGAAGTTAACAGGTTCCCAGTAAGGCAGGACCGTACTGCTAGTAATATACGTAAGTCCACTTATGCTGTTGAAACCGTTGCACATGGAATAAAATTGTGTTTTTTCTGGACATGAGCCGAACATTCAAACTGTTTTTTAAGTGATTGACTGTTAAGCATTGTTTAAAGTCTATCGTAGCTATCTAAAAGTTATTTATTTTAAACTTTAAATTGAAATGCTGTAATTCCATGCAAATTTTGAAAAAAGACTGGTTATTTTGACAATTTAAGAAAATATAATTTTAATTCATGTATTTCACATATTTACTTACACCAACTTAAATACCTTACTTTATCTATCTTATGTATTTTTGACTTTTTCTTCAGATACTGAAATAAAAATCAAGTAGCTAGACTCAAGAAATAAAACAAGCACAGTTTCCTCATAAAACTATTATTTCAATTCCAAAAATTCTTTACAATATGTTTTACAGATGAGTGCCAATAATATACATACAATTCAGTTAAAAATAGACAATTTTTCTATACTGTGTGCATGCATTGCATGCGATTTCATCAGACCGTTGATATGTAACTGGGATTCCACTTTTAAGCCCAAACTTCTTGACAATATCCATTCATTCACTTTCTTTTCTTCTGTGGGTTTCATTCCTTGGCAATTCTCTGCTTTTCAACTCCTTCCACACTTGACACCAAATATTTGAAATCCACCATCAATATTAGTTGCCCGATGCACATTGAGAAGCCCTTTATTTTCAGATTCTTTCTTATACTAGTACGTTCATTCTTGTCAATGAGTCTGTATTCCAGGGCAGTAGGCTTGTAGAAGCAAGCTGTTCAAGTTCTAATATTCCGATAGCGAGCCAGACAGAAGGTTTTTCATTCAACTTGTACCTTTATTGAAGGCTTGGAATGCTAGTAAAGGAATTGAGATCATCTTTACTTTATATGAGACCTCTTTTGATGAGGTTCTCGCTCTCCTTTTTTTTTAAAATTTTCAGTTTTCTTTATTATAAGATCAGGCCTTTCATAATTTGCTTTGGCTGTCTTTTTGGAGAGTCTTCTTCTTAGCATCAGATCTAAAAGGTCTGTGCGGGTACCTTCTGGTTTTCCTGGACCTAACACGAATATTTCCCTTCTTTTGAAGAGGCGTTAACTTCTGGACGGGCTTTTCAACTTGACGGAGGTTGATGGGGAAAACTGTATCTTTCTCATGGTTCAATCAATCCTTTGAGATAGGACACTACCCGATGCATCTCTTTAAGTATTCTGGGACGAACATTCTCCATGCATGTGACTTTCGTATTTCAAATGTAAACTTCAACCGGCGGAAGGATGTGGAATCCATAATAATACCTCTACAATGGAAGTGTCTTTTTCATTGTCTTTTTCATGATTTCTGCAGCAACTCTCCTTTTTTATACCTGAATTTTGACATGAATTATCGTATACTTCTATACTGTTTTACCAAAACCTTCTTGGCAAATACCGCATCTCTTCACGGTCGTCTAAGCCAATTCTTTTATGAAAGAAAAGTAAATTTTCTTTATAGCTTTTATTTTTGTAGATGACAGAAGGCTTGGTTATGCTGAAATAGTAAATTAGAAAACGTCAAATGCAAAATAAACATCTTTCTTTAAAGATATAGATAAACAGATAATAAATTTCTGTATAAATGAACTTTTATATTACAATTCTCCATTTTTAAAAATGTGTATATCTTAAATTAAATTACAATGCTTAAAATAAATATTAGAAAATTTGATATCTTAGAAGCTAACAAACAAGGGAATATTTATAACTTTCATTAACGGCTATTTGATTTTAATAAAAATAAATTTTAAACCGAAGTATAGTAATTAAACCGAAATATAGTATTTCTTAAAACTTGTAAGTGGTTTAATTCTTAACATTTCTTAAAAAAAATTCTGATAACATACCTTTCTTCTGTAATAATGACATTTGGATTTCTTTTATACCATGACTTTATCTTTTGCCAAAATATCTTTTTTGGAACCGTTTTTGTAACTGGTTCAGGAAGAGACAGACCCTGGAAATAAAAACACGAGATTAAATTTGATACAGGAATTAATTGAATACTGTATTTTAAGTATAGAGGGCCTCGATCGTAATTTCCGATTGGCAATATTTTGGGCACATTATTTTTTTTAAAAAAAGGCAATTCATATGTTTTATATTAAAGAAAAAAACAAGGGGTGTAAGAAACTGCACTACTTTCATACTACTACCCATTGTTCATGAACAATTTTTTTGAAAACCTCTGTATGGAGTTCTGGGGTTTCGTGTACCACATTTGAAGTCCGTAGCTGCTTTAGTTTGAACTGTAGAGTGGTTTCAGACAGATTGACCCAATGTTCCTCTTATTTAAATCTGCACTTTTTAAAAAACTTAGAGAACACTCTAGTAGTTTTGAAAACAATTTCAATTTCGTTAAAACTAGTATCTGGTCAGCTCTTCAGCGAACTAAACTTTAAGTGTTGGAATTCAAGATAATATTCACATCGAGACGTTTTTGGATCGAATTTTGATTTTATTTGCACTATCAACCAATCAGAAAGGACAGCGGAGTCATTACATTATTTGTTAAAGTTATAATATGCATGCATTTTCTTTAATGTTTTTCGTTTGTATTTTTTAATATTGTGTTTAAAATATGACTAATTTATGGGGAAAGGAATTTATCATTGGCCACTTCACTCAAAGGCTTAATTTCTCGAGTAAGAGCCTAAAGAACAGGCTAGCAAAGCTGTTGCTGCAGCTCTGCAGCTGTTTACTGTTGAGTGGATGGCTTGCTGTCGAGTGGACGCTGTGTACGTCCTGGTAACGAACTGAAAAATAAATGATGATAAATTATTAGGTATCTTTTACGAAAATAGGTACTTACTTCATCGGCCTTAGCAATAGCTTCATCAATGCCCAAATACAGGGACATATACTGAAGTGGCCCAATGTTTTGAGCATTGCAGCTCCAGGTGCCACAATAGATGAAAATCATCAGGATTTCAAATGCTTCTTTGCTGAAGTCTTTATCCATCTAAAAATAAATCCACATTGTTATATTCCTTATCCAGTTAATAATTACATTACTATATTAGACAGGCAGACACTGTGAAATTAGATGTTACTTATTTTCTAAAAAAAATTCCCCTGGGCTTTAACCCTTACTCACTCAATTACATACACCTATAAGATAATTAGGTAAAGTGAAACTAGACGCAACTTATTTTCTTAAGACGATATTGAAAGTTACCGTACAATGTTGAAAACGTCGTTTTTTACCATCAAAATGGTTTCTAGTAGCTGCAACGGCGCTGTGTTATTTTCGGTAGTTGGTAGGACCTTTTTTCAGGTTTCGAAACCAGGATATTGATAAATTAGTCAACCGAATGTCAAAAGAATGGCGAAATATATCACCTGACAAAACTATATAATACACCTGTTGCAAGTGAGGTAAAGTTCTAAATAAAGGAATTAAAATCATTAACATGGTGAGAAATTTCAAAATTAAGAGAGCTTTTAAAGAAGTTTTGAAAATTAAAGTTATGACTTTATGACTTTCTTGGTGGGGGGCAAGATCGCCAAGCACTGCGACTTTAAGTCTATTGTACTAAGCCCCAGAAATGACACAAGCACAAGAGACACACAAAGAAAGAGACAACACAAACACATAGACAAATAACAACATTTATTGACAGTCACAAACATCCATGTCTGACCGGGATTCGAACCCGACCCCAGCAGCTCCAAAGGCTAGAATCCTAACGAGTGTGCCACCGGGGCGGCAAAATTAAAGTTAGAGTTGAAAGTTTTTCTTATAGTAAAATATGTACTCACATGAATTGTGCATTGCGTGTTATTAGCGCACATTTTGAGGAGCTCGGCAAAGTATTTAGACTCCTTCATGAGAACTTGCTTGTGCAGTTTAAATAACTTTCCCTGTACCACGGCAGTCATGTCGGGTTTCGGGTACTGCAAAACTCCATCTTTGTCTAACTTGGACAGGACAAATTGGTTGTTTTTATTCAAGGGATTATATTCCGTTTGAAAATCCGTATTTGGAGTCATTGTTGAATTGATAATGATCCTTGTTGAACACAAGCTCAAGATTCACAATCAAAATTTATAACTCAAATTTTAAATCAAGATTTATGACTCGATAATTTTTAATTTCTGTAAAGATTTTTAAAATGATCGAGATATTCACAACAAATAACTTGCGAAACTTTTGAAACTTTGAAATAAGTAACTTTTAATCGCACAGATTTTTTTAGACAACTCAGTTGGTGAAAGTTTGATGTAATCTGTGAAAAAGCAGATCGAATTCATTGTTACTTTATTTTTTTTAATTGTTTAAAAAAAGCGTTGCTACAATAAGTTTGTATAATAACGCGACTTAATTATGATTGTATTGTTTAAATTACCTTTTTAATTGTTTTAAATTCTATGTTTTGGTAAATGGGGGTCTATCTTTAGGTACATGATAAATTCTTTCAAGGTTTTTTTTTAAAAATTAACACTTTAAAGACGGGCGTCGACTGACCCATAGACTAAGACCACTCTAAGTTTGAAACTCTCGTTGGATAATTTCTACATTGAAATTGACATAAAAACTAGCGCACCCGTTGTGTCTAAGGGAACTAATATAATGGTTTCTGGCTGCCTATTTGCAGCCACCTTTAGGAGCTTTAACAGAGCCAATTTCACCTCGTAATTTAGAACCCTTATCAAGTGACGATAGGGATCTATTTTTGACGGACAACTTTTTTCGACTTTATTTTTGAATATGTACAGCTACTCATTGACTTTTATATCCCTCGTAGGGCCCCATCTTCAAGATATTTGATCTTGTGCTTCTTTTTCCTCCATTAATAAACCTAGACTGATTTTACACTCTACGCTTGTCATTTTAGACATGGTCCCCCAAAGGTCCGCAAGTGATTCGATTGAATAACTCGTCAAATATTCATCCAAATGTAACAAAAACTTAGATTTAGGGGTTTTCGAGGGTTTTTCACATTTATAAGTAATTAAAATTGGGTGTTGCTATTGAAAATTTAAAAGTTCGTAGCATTTTTAATACTAAGACGGCCCCTTATGCAAATTTTGTGTCATGCAATTAACTCAGAATGTTATTTGTTCACATAGTCAAAAAGGTCCGATGTAAAAGGATGACCAACGGTCGAAATAATCACTAGTTAATCCATACTTTTCCAGACAGACTTCATTTATTTTAAAAACTTCAATAAACTCAGAGTTGCAAAGAAGGTGGAGATCCTTGGCGCGAAAACAAGTGAAGCCGCCGTCATAAAGCCGCCAAGCCCTACCCTATAGTAAGCCTAAATATATAGTCCGGCTGTCACTTCTTAGCATCCCAAATATTTTAATTGTGGAAGCGTGGGATGTGAGTATAAACACCATAGTCCTTTCAATGTCTATTTTGAATCATATGTTCACCAAAACCCGCGCGTAGTTGTCTAGAAATATGAGATGTCCCGAGCAGCGAAACGCCATATTATATCATCCAAACAACGATTCCCATGTAAACGCCTTATTTTAGGAAGAGGGGTAGATTGCGGAGTTTGGGATAGAAATCCTGCACGACCACTTTTCCCCCAAAGGTATTCCGTGGATTTGATTGCTCATGTAAACGCGCCTTTTAATTCACAAAATAGTTTACAAAACTAATAGATGAATATATAATATAAAAATAGTTACAGTTTTACACAAGGTAATTGGTAATGTAATCGTTTCCGGCTGCCTATTTCTAGCCTCCGTCAGGAGCTTTAACACAGCCAATAACGTCTCGTAATTTAGAACCCTGGTCAAGTGACGAGATCGACACCTGAGCGGGCACCCAACGGAAACTTACACAAGGTTATATGCGACAGATAATTTTTTATACCCGGTCTGTCTGTTACTGTTCATCTATATTGTATTACAGGCCTAGTAATTTTTTCAGATGGACTAGGTCTGGAATAGGTTTTGGTCTCTAAAAATTTGCTAGACATGGCATCAAATTATTTTATGGCATCCATGGTATTTTTTTCGTACAAATTTTTAAGTAATAGAAATGACACAATCAGAAATTCAATAAATCGTGCTTTGGAAGGGATTTGGGAGGTAAGAAAACATTACTTTTACAATAGAGTTGTCAATGAGTGGAATGCTTTACCAGATTAAGTTGTGTATTCGAAGAGAGTATAAGAATTTAAGAAGGAATCTCGATAGATATTTATAACTTTTAAAGAATTAGATATATATTTTGGACCAAGCTTGTTGGGAAACAGGCCTGTTGTTGGTCCACAATTTTTGTATTTGTAATTCAAAGTTATTGCACTTAGCTTCTTTTACATTAAATTTACTTTTGCATTAAACCTACTTCTATCTACTAACTAAGTTTTCAAACCCAACTTTTTAAACAGTATGGTGGTACTACCACCCAAACAAACAACAACCGTCCCGCTCCAAACACCTGTAGCGCAGTACAGTATGCGCGCACGCTTCAACACGCAGGGGGAGGGGGGTCACTCATGACGTCACAAGACACCCCCCAATCGATCCCATCTCGTTGGAAGAGGAGGACGTTCTCTGGGATGCGGCACAAATGGATCGCATGCCGATCATGTAGCATCTCTCATCTTGCTCTTGAGCCTCTTTCTCCGGATACACTGAAAAACCCCGTGTTTATTTCTCTGTTATTCATCTCCGTGCCCTTGCTTGGATTTGTTGGAGAGGATTGCTATAAAGGTAAATTTTTGGGGGGTTTGTCTGATTGAGGTCCGTTGTCCCGTTTGGTCGTATTCTTCCACATGTTTTGGTTGAGAGGGTAGGGGAGGGGGTTAACCTTTTCGCTCCTTGTCTCAAGAGATAGCCGGTGTGGATTGTTTTGACCTTGTTTATCAATATGACATGTTTCCTATAAAATGTTATTTACTTAAATATTGTCTAACCTGGAAATTTATTTTAATCCTTATACGTGACTATCGTCTAAGAAAATACTTAATATCAAATTAGGTCTAAAAAATAAATAAAAAATTAGCTTTTAGTTATTTTTCATACGAAATGATTGCAAAGTTGAATAAACACAAGTTTAGAAAACGTGTAATAGGAATAACATTTTTTTTTGTAGGTTTAGGAAATTAAGTAAACATGTTTTCCGGGTGTAGTAATATTGTTCGGCTGTTTGTTTACTAACGTTCCTTTTATTTCCATAGATATATAAATGAACTGAAATCTGATACAAACTATGAATTACTCTTTGATGTTTATGTCTGACTATTATTTTGAAACTAGTAAAAACTAGGAATCCTATCGTTTAAAAAAATAATAAATATGACATTACGTCAAAATAATTACTTTTGGTTTTATCTATTACAAAATGTTTGTAAAGTTTATCACAAACATAGAAAAAATCTGACAGGAAAAAGATCGATTTAGTGATTTAAGAAATTAAGAAAACAAGTGTAGTAACCTTGCTTGGCCCGTTTGTTTACTAATCATATGATTTTTGTTTCCATTGATATATCATTTACTGAAATATGATAAAAACTGCAGTATAAGTACTAAATGTTACGTACAAAGTACTCTTAAGTTCTAAATACGAAACTAAGTACTCTTTAACTCTTATATGTGGTTATTGTTTTAAAAATAATAAATATAGCAGTATGTTTGTAAAATGTTCAATTGAAATTGATCACGAATTACTGGAAAAAACAAATCTATAAAGTGCATATAATAGTAAATTCATGGATTTAAGGGATTATTAGGAAATAAGGTAAATAATTTGGCGATTGGTGTGGCGGGATTAACGAAAATAATAAAGTGTTAAGTTCATTTTATATAAAACTTGTTGAGTAATTAGCAACTGAATTAAAAAGTTGATGGTTGTAAATGTATATTTACAGTTAGAAATCTTCCCTTTTAACCCTTTCAGTCCCAATGACAAGTTGGCATCATCATTTTAGGAATTTTTTTGATCGCCTATAGCCATTATATCAAAAAGCTCATCATTCGATTCTTCAAACTTTTTACATTAAGAAATATTTTTTATTAATCCCAATAGATGTCAGCCCTATTATTTTTTAAAAATTATAATCAGAAACATGATGATGCCAAATAGTATCACTGGGACTGAAAGGGTTAAAAATTATTTATATATAATTGACATATATTTATTTATATTTTACAGTATTATTACAATATAGTTTGCACAAAACGCGTCCTTATTTTTTTTTATGTTCATCTAAAATAGACTGTTCACTTAAAAGTAATATTTTTGTCGCGAAATTATCGAAAAAGTCAATGTCTGGGATACCGAAAAGCAGGTTAGAAAGGGTAAACTAGCGGTAATTCATAAGGTTTACAGACATTAGAATAGTTATTATCGAGAAAGAATTTGAATACATGACAAAAATTCTTTAAATTATAAAAATACGTTGCATCGAATTATTATTAGACACTTGTTTTCCTTTACGAATTATTTATCAAAGTTTGTTTATGTAAAGCTTTATTTAAAGATACTTATTTTTAAGTTATAGTGAATGAATGAATAATATGGATATAAATTGCACTTGCAAGCCAAGAATAAATTGAAAAATATTGTGAGTCTACTTAAATATTGAAAACTTAAAAACATTCTTGTAAATGAATGGAACAAAATGAAACTTTGAACAAACAAATTAGAATAATGAATGTTTTATTGCAAAATATTTAGCTCACATTTAACAAAAGGATACATTTATAAGAAATCTTTCATAAGAAGTAACTCGGATACTTTTTAAAAATCTTTTTCGGAAACTGTGTTTGGGAATTCATTAATATTTTATGCATTTATTAGATGGTTTTAAATGTGTTCAGTTAAATTAATTTTTCTATATTTTTCAGCTAAAGATAATATATTTATTTACATAAAAAATATATTTATACCCTTAACAAACCTGCAAAGAATTTAAAAATTCATTTGAGTAAAAAGAACCGGAATATTTTAACATGAAAATATTAAAAAACAAAGAAAAGAGCGAAAAAAAAAAAAGAAATGTTTTTTTCTTTATATATTTATGTATGTATTATGTTATTCTATTTCAACATACATACAGTAATTAACAAAAATATTTACTCTTTTATAAAAAACACTCTCCCAGCTGAGTATTCCAATTTTTGATTTCCTGAAGTTCTTTTTTTTCTCTCTAATGGGGCAGCAAACATTGGCGTTCAAGCCTTTGCAGACTTGGCACATTCCCCAGAAATGAGAGCCATTTTCTTGTGGTAGCACCATCTAGGCGACTCTCGCTACCAATTTTGACGCACAGATTACAAAGAATCTGAGCTCTCTGTGGATGTTAAAGTATGCCGAGATTTAATTTTGCCGAGAGAATCAAGGCCAAATGGGACTCCAGGGATCTTTTACATGCCACATAATCATGGCATGTGTGCCCAGGATTTTCCCATCCAGAAAATCCGACGACTCAGCCGGGGCTCGAACCCGCGATCTTGGGCTTACGAGGGAGACACGTTTAACCTCTCAGCCACCGGGCAGCTTGATTTTCTTTTTCTGAAGTGAACCGGTCCAAATTTATTCAGTAATTGGAGTTCTACTGTACTATTTCTATTGTTGCGTTATAATGTGTTGCAATTTTACTTGTTTTTAGATAGTTTCCAATTATTCTCGTAGCTCATGTTTTGTCCTATCAGTGCTCTGTCTAGTCTTGTAGCTCATGTTCAGGAGCAAAACGTATTTGTGTTAATTGTGATTTTAGAGTTGGCAACTTTGCTTGTTATGGCAGAAAATAAACGATTTCGTAAACTACGCGTCGGGTTCTTTTTTTTTCTTGTAAGCTGTTGAATTCTTTTCCTGTCATTCCTTGTAAAAGATTAGTCATTTTACCTATTTTTTTAAACCGGAATATCTATTCTCAAAGAGACTACGGGAAACTATTCTTCTGTTGTATTATTTATTGAAAACTTACTTGTATGCAAATTTCAAAGACAGATAAAATAAACTGGAATTTTTTGCATATTTTGCAGACACATCGAGATGGAATTTATTGCCCGTCATAACTTAAGGGGTCTAAGGAGTCTTAAAAATGTGCAAAGAAGGAACTACTAAGTATAGTTTGATCTGTCATGTAATTTTTTAACTACTCAATATACAAGTATAATTTTTTTATATGTAATTCTACAAGATTTATTTATTATAAAACAAATTTTAAAATTTATGAAACTTTCGCCAAAACTAAATTAAATGATATTAAACATAAAGCTATTTTAACACATTGTGATTAAGCTTGCGCGGCAAATTTTGAGGTCAAAATTGAAAAAATGACCAAAAAAATTACTTTATATTGTACAAATATGTACAAACTAGGACTTATACCTAAATTCTCAGCTCAATTTTAATTAGAAATTATTTAAAAATAAATTTAAAATCAAAATTAAAAAAATTTTATTAATTTTTTTAGAAAAAAAGTTCTTAAAATAATTTCTAATTAAAATTGAGCTGAGAATTTAGGTATAAGTCCTAGTTTGTACATATTTGTACAATATAAAGTAATTTTTTTGGTCATTTTTTCAATTTTGACCTCAAAATTTGCCGCGCAAGCTTAATCACAATGTGTTAAAATAGCTTTATGTTTAATATCATTTAATTTAGTTTTGGCGAAAGTTTCATAAATTTTAAAATTTGTTTTATAATAAATAAATCTTGTAGAATTACATATAAAAAAATTATACTTGTATATTGAGTAGTTAAAAAATTACATGACAGATCAAACTGTACTTTGTAGTTCCTTCTTTGCACATTTTTAAGACTCCTTAGACCCCTTAAGCTGATAGGAAAGGTAAAAAGTTTTTTCTTGAAAAATTTGTGTCGCGTTTGGAATTTCCTTTTTTTTTGGGGCGTCAGCGAATATTTTCGAACACATGCTTAGCATATACACATAAAGCTTAGTGGAAGAACGTTCTAAGTGGTAAGAATATGAAAACGAGAAAATGAGCTTTTAGGTTTTTCTTTTGCACTGAGATACGTTTAAAACGGCACTTACGATGTGTAAAAATTATACTTAACTTAAAGTTTATGATAATTAGGAATCTTTTTATCTCCAAAGGAGGAAATAACAAGTTTATTAACTCAAAAATATCAATTTTTAAGAAAATGACACTTAGCACCTTCTTCCACTAAGCTCTTCATATGAAAGAACAAAGGCGTCGCTCTTGATCCTAAATGCATTTTTCAAAATACGCATCTCGATATAAAATTGCAAATGCTCGTGTTGTTACGTATGCACATTTTTTTAAATTCGATGCAATGCGTGGTGCGACTTGATGAAAAACATTGAAACATACTTACATTGATATTTAAATAAGAAGTTCTGAAATAACTAAAATAGTTACTTTGACACTTTAATATCACATATATGCTTCGAATATATATCAACAAATCAACTAAGAAATCAACAAACGTATAAGACGCAGTAACACTTTTCTCTGATCTTCAAAAAAAAAAAAAAAAAAGTTATAACCTGAAATTGAAACAGACTGTTTTCTAATGGACAGTGCAATGATTAGCGTGAATTCTCTAGTTGCGGGTTTAAGCAGGAGTAGTAGATATTATTTTTTTTCTTAACACAGGCTTAGGAGGACTCTCTCGGAATTCCACATCTTGAAAATCGTAATGTTATTCCTATGGAAAACATTCGCAAGTGAATTACCGCCACAATTTTATTAAAAGGTGACTATTTTTTGGTATCATTGCAAAGAACGAATGGAGTAGATTTTGTAAAATTAATTTGTTTTGTGAAAATCACATATTTAGTATTTTTAGTAATTTTTTGAAGTCAGAACTTAATGCGTGCTCCATTTTTTACTTGCTTCAAAAAAGTATTAAAAATACTAAATATGTGATTTTCACAAAACAAATTAATGTTACGAGATCTACTCCTTTCGTTCTTTACAATGATACCAAAAACTAGTAACTTTTTACTAAAATTGTGGCAGTAGTTGACTTGCGAATGTTTTCCATAAGAATACCATTACGATTTTCAAGATGTGGAATTCCAAGGGAGTCTTCTTAATGTAATGAACATGTGGTCTTAAATTTGAGAAAAATGTATTCTAAGCCATTATTAACCAACTATTTTCTCAAAAATTAGAACATTATTCCAAAAATGAGACCATTATTTTCAAAAATGAGAACATTATTTTCAAAAATGAGACCATTATTCTCAAAAGTGAGAACATTATTATCAAAAATGGAAACATTATCAAAAATGAGAACATTATTCTCAAAAATGGAAACATTATCAAAAATGAGAACATTATTCTCAAAAATGGGAACATTATTCTCAAAAATGAGAGCATTATTCTCAAAAGTGAGAACATTATTATCAATAATGGGAACATCATTATTATCAAAATGAGAACATTATTTGAAAAAATGAGACAATTTCTCTAAAAAATGAGAACCTTATTCTCGAAATTAAGAATATTATTATAAAGCGAGAAAATTATTCTCGAAATTGAGAACCCATGTATAATAGCGAATTCTTTCGGCTTTAGTCACTGTATGAAGATATAGTGGGATGCTTGAGTTTCATACTACATCGTGATACAATTCTTAAGCGTACATTTATTTCCAATCATATCATTCAATGCAATTATACATCTAATTTTTTAAAAAGAAAATATCTTTCAATGTTAGCGTACTCCACAAAACAAATTATCTATTTTTTGAAAAGAACAAATAAATCGTGGGCAATTGCAAGCATAACAGTCAATTCAATATGTCTTAAACCTCCAAACCTTTTAACTGACGTGCAATTATTTACTGTTGTTGGTAAACCCATTATTACTTGCTGTATATAGACAAAGAAAACTTCTCGCAGAACGGAAACGTTCTTCTGCGAAATACTCGCTGTCAAAGTTATAATTGAAGCCTTTATCTTTTGTCGATGGCTCTAAGTTTTGGAAACGTTTAGGTCGTCAAAAGAGAATTGTTCCTTGTAAATGTATCTTTTAAGATAAAAAAAGAATTAAAAATCTGCTGCAATATTTCCGTATAGGCTTCTTCTTTAACTAAAATATTAAAAGAAAAAAGCGTAGTGGGCAATTTTCTAATTTACTTAACCATGTTTAGGTATTCGAAAGCGCTCTACACTGTGAAAAAAATCTGTAACCATTACAAAAAAAATTGTAAAAAAACTTTTCCTAGCTTTCCCTGTGTGGTATCAATCACCGGTCTCCCGCGTGACAGACGGGGGGGGGGGGGGGGGGGTAACTGACCACTACACTACCAAGTAAATGCAGACTGCCAAACCCGGTATCGAACCAGGAACCTTTAGATGTCCGATCGAACGCTCTCCCAACTGTACCATGTCGGCACACAGATAGTCGGGAAATGAGAAGTGAAATTCATTTGAAACAATCAACTAAGTTATAAATTTAAAATTGATCTTGAATCACGATCGAGGTCAGACTTTAGTTCTTGTAGCTCTAGTGCGACGATAATTCAAACATAACCTAATCAAACTTTAGTGGCGATGCGCGCGACATTTCATGTAGGAGAACATGATTGGCTGAAACAAATTGCAAATACTAGAAAAAATTTTGTAACTGCAGAATGAAGATTTCTGTTCAGAATTACAAAAACATTTTTTGTAAAATTGGTTATTTCTGTAACATTACTAAATTTTTTTTGTATGTTTACAGAATTTTTTTCTCAGTGTACATTGTCTTCTCCTACACATGTAGTTAATCGAATTGCATTATATCAGGATAAATGAAACTTATTTCATTAACGTGTATATTGTACATTCTCAGCACACATTGAGAAAACATTTACAACACTTTTTATTTAAATAAGTGTTTAAGATAAAAAAGATTTAAATATCTGCTGTAATATTTCCGTATAGGCTTCTTCTTTAACTAAAATATTAAAAGAAAAAAGCGTAGTGGGCAATTTTCTAAGGGACTTTACTATATTTAGCTGTTTTAATGCGTTGTACATTGTTTGTCTCCTTTTACACGCATGTAGTTCATCGAATTGCATTATATCAGGATAAATGAAACTTACTTCATTAGCGTGTATACTGTACATTCTCAACACACATATTGAGAACACATTTCGAACACTTTCTATTTAAATAAGTGTTTAAGATAAAAAAGATTTAAAAATCTGCTGAAATATTTCCGTATAGGCTTCTTCTTGACCTAAAATATTAAAAGAAAAAAGCGTAGTGGTAAATTTTCTAATGGACTTAACTATATTTAGGTATTCGAAAGCGCTCTACATTGTCTTCTTTTGCATATGTAGTTCATCGAATTGCATTATATCAGGATAAATGAAACTTATTTCATTAGCGTGTATATTGTACATTCTCAGCACACATTGAGAAAACATTTACAACACTTTTTTTATTTAAATATGTGTTGAAGATAAGAAAGAATTAAAAATCTGCTGAAATATTTCCGTACAGGCTTCATCTTCAATTAAAATGTGGGGATTAAAAAGTGTCGGGGGAAATGTGCCAACAGACTTAACTTTTCTACGTTTAGTGATTCGAATTTGATGTAAATTGTTTTTATTCTTTTACAGATGTAGTTTTTCGTATGACGTATCAGGATCAAAACAAATTTATTAACGTGTACACTGCAAATTCACATTACACTTTAAGAACACATTTGGAACATTTTGCTTTAAAAAGGTGTCTAGTTTGTCTGATTGTCATATGAAATATATACTGAAATTCTGCATTTAAAATAACGTCTAAAAAGAGTTAAAATATTGTTTAAAATATATTTGTTAAAGAAGAATTTGGAAAATTATTTGATAACAGATTTGGGAAGCATTTGCTAATAGATTGAAAACATTGTTGGAAACTCTTTTAAAATTCTCGCTTTCTGTTCCACCCAGCACTACAAAAACGATCAAATACTATTGAATATGAAGTCAGGTGAATGGACTTAGATTGCTTTTACCAGCATTTATGACAGTTTTTTTTTTTAAAAAAGTTGATTGGTAACACAAGAGTGAATGATTAATTGAACTGCAAAGCTTCGGTGTCCATTCCATAACTTCCTTCTATCCTATAAATATACATCGGTTGTTAAATCAAATTATCCGAAATAGACCCTCTTTGTGTCGTATTTATGTAAAGTATATATTTTTAGAAATGTAAGTGAAATTAATTTACAAACAGCTTACACATATAATGTAATATTACAACGGCTGTCAAGTAGAAGTTTACATACACTGATGCCATAACAACGAATCCCCTTAGTAATGATGAAATACCCGAATATACCTTTCCTAAAAGGCATACTGCATAAATCTTCTGAGTTTCTTCTTAATGAACAGTTTCTTCATAATATAGTTATTCATTACGTATAAAAATATGATTTGTATGATAACTATTATAACTACAATTGAAGTATTAATATTTTAATGCACTGAATTGTTACGTTCCTTTTATTTCCGCACAAGATTTGAACATTAAGTTTAAATAGGGGGACGATATTAAGATTTAATCTATATTAGCGACAAATGCTAAGTATACATATTTTCTTTTATGCATATATCATTTTTCATTCACATACACATTCAAAAAATTAATTACCTATTATTTTTTTTCAGCAGAAATAATTGCATAGGTTAAAAAGTAAAAAAATATTTTTGTTGACATAAATACATCTATTAAATGTAGAATAAAAGAAGTACAACATTTTAAAACTATTTTCTATTATCTCTGCTTCGAAGTGATTTCGAAAAAATATTTATAATTAGTAAAAAAAAATATATATTTGCGCAGCTATAAATACATTTTCTGGTATTTAAGTAGATGGGTACGAAAGATTATGTATTTAATTTTGTATTTATATAATGTTATATGTTTTATTAAAACATTTTCTAGGGGATAATAAATTATTTAAAATTTTTAAAATGGTAGGTACAACACTTTTGATTAATTCTAAATATCTGGAAATCCCTTTTTTTATATCTGATTAAAATAAGTTTTTTCATATTATCAAATTAAAATTAAATGTGCAAAGTATGTGTATACTTGTCTACAGGCTTTAAGGTAGGCGAATACCCAAAATTCTAAAATTTTTACTATTGCTTTAATCTTTTCCAAATTTGGCATACTGATTTCAAATATAATGAATAATACTATTTAATAATTTTTTTTAATTTAAATATAATAAATTTATTTTAATCGGTGTTTTTCTACTAAAAAAGGAGGTTTACGCTAACAAGTCTACCACATTGAATTTTCATCCTATAAACATTAATTATGTGTTAAATTCTTCGTTCTGAACTGATGCATGCGATGACCCTGTAGAGTTGCATACAAATTACAAGAAAAGAAGTTATTAAGAAAAATGTTATAAATTAACCAAAAAAAGGGATTTTTTTCGATTAACTTACACTTGGACATTTAAAAAAAAATATATATATATTTACACCGGATGTTAGAGGTTCATGGCACAGATATATATTGAAATAGCATCTGTAAGAAATTTCAGGTAAATTAATGTAAAACTTTTTATACTAGAAGTGTTGGCGCAAACCCCCTTTTTTAGGTGAAAAACACCGTTTAAAATAAATCAATTATATTTAAATAAAAAAAAATTGCATAAAAGGCATTGCTCATTATATTTGAAATCACTATGCCAAATTTGGAAAAGATTAAAGTAATAGTAAAATATTTAGAATTTTGTTTATTCGCCTACCTTAGCAACTCTGAATTATAATTAAATAAAACATATCATGATGTCTAGTAAAACAAACCTTTGAATTAAAATTAAATTCCTGCATATTATAGAACTACAAATTGTTACAAGTCTGGAAACAAATTAAATTAATTTATTCTGTATGATTTTTTAATGATTTTTTAGCATTTATTTAATTTTTTAAAATTTAGTTTATTTAATATGAAAAGCACATGGACATACATAAAATTATTTCAATATTCCCCTGTGTTTTTCAAACAAATTTATTATTGTAAATCTATAGTTTTCTCACAAAATTGGCTAATTACGACTTTCCTTTCCATATTGTGTTTGAAAATGCTAAAAAAAGTTGAATAATATAACTGCTATTGCAATATTCAGCTTTAACATACTAAGCATTGCAGAAATTAAGGGAAATTCATTCAAATAAGTATGTATTAAAGGTATTAATTAACGAAAACAATATAAAATTATTGAGTGTTTAATTAATTTTTTTAATCATATCAGGTCTTTGGATATCATATTTGGTTCCAAACAATGAAAAACAAAAACAATAAATAATAAAAAACAAGACTGAAAGATATTTCTCAAAATATTTAATTATTTTCTCTACATTTGGAGTAGAAATTATTACAAATATTTTTTTCTGAATTAAAAATGTAAAGTCATATTAAGTAAAAAATAAATGACCAAATAAGAATTAGTAAATTTTAATTAAATGTTATTGCCGGATTAAAAGAAAAATAAAGAATTTTTTTTCATAAACAAAATCTGAAATTAATAAAAAAATGTTTTCAAAAATAAAACATTTATAAATGTAATATATATTAAATAAATATTTATTATCAAAATATTTTTAAATTAAATTAATTGGCTTGTATCACGTGACGTATTTCCTTCCAGCTTGTATTCCTTTCTTTCCCTTGATCAGTGCTTCGATAGGTGCTCTGTTTACACGCGTCATTGATTTACCAATTCAGAAGGGTAGGGTAGGGTAGGGTGTTTTACATATATATTCCGACTTGTGTGCTTGCTCAGTGAGCCGCTTATAAGTCTTCGTCAAGTAAGACAGACACAGCAAGATTTTTTACTGTCACAAAGAGAGGAAATACACCCAGGGCGAAGGCGGGAATCGAACCCGCGCCCGTTACAGCACGCAGACTGCTGGCCAGCGATGCTTACCACTCGGCCATCCGGGCCCCTACCAATTCAGAATCAAGAAAGAATTTATTTTCATTCTGAATTTCTGTTGCCACTTAAGACCTGAAACATACTGATTATAATTGTAATAGTTAATATTAATATAGTGTTATAATAGTTAATATTAGTGTAATATTAATTTGACCACATAAATTTCATTAGGGTTTTTGTGGAGATTTTTACGTTCTCACCAAATATATCACCAATCTTGCCAAAGTCACCAAATAATTTCTCCAAATGAACGAAATGCGTTTTTTGATTCCGAATCGAGACTTTGACTTGAAGTAACATTATTATACGATTACGATTCAATTAGCGTTACTAGAATTAAACGTAAAAATAACAGCATCGTTACTTAAAGACTAGACTAAATGGTAATTACTTGAATAGATTTGAGCTTTAATTTTTTGCTCGTGCTAAGAATAGTTAATAAGTTGCTAGCATATTTACAATATAAATGCATTGTTAAGACCATCATCGCACATAAATTACATTTTTACTAATTGTGTTTCATTTAATCTTAAAGCACTTATTGAAATATTCTAATGTATTTTGAAAGTATTACTCTAATTCATGACTATGCAACAATTTTGTTACATAAAAGTTTTCAAACAGTTTCCCCTACTTAACTTTCATTACTTAACAGTCTACTTAACTACTTAACAGTCATTAAAAATAACAAGAAGGTACAATAGGTTAAACATGAAAAAAGTAAATAAAAAATAACCAAATAAATACAAAGCGATTAGCAAATAAAGAGTATAGGCGAAGAACCGCTTTATTTCGTAGAAGGCTTTCCCTAATAGCCTCTTTGGGAATGATAGCGAGAAATCGCCTAAGCTGGTGTAAAGAAACCAGTTACTCGCTTTGTTTATCTTTCGCGGCAACCCTGATTCACGCCAGATATCACTGAATACGAGTCACGCGTTTGTACCGCGAATGAAGAACCGAAAGAAAAACCAGTTCCCGGCCGCCAATGTCCGCCAAGCAGACACTATTACTGAAATACTCTAAAGAAATCAAGCGGTTCTTCCCCTGTACTCTTCAAATTGCTTTGAAATGCAAATACACCCAGCAAGGCCACAATTAAAACATGAAAGTATTCTACTGATTAGTTTGAATTGAAATAAAGTTCAAGTTCCGTAATAATGTCAGTATAACGGGCATGTTTGACGTCATGAGTGTCAACAGATCCAACTGTATTATTGTCTTTCTTGCTCCTGGATTTACATTTGTTTTAAACACAATGCAATATTTTCTTACCTTACTAAAACTAATATTGTGTAAAAGCTTTTATTTCGGTACAAATAAAGTTTTTTTCTGTTCGTGAATAAAGTTAAATTTCTGTTCCATAACTTCGGTTAATTTTCAGCGAAAGACAAATATAAACTAAACTGAAGTTTTCCTATAACTTGACGTTTTGGTAATGATTTGCAAACTAGAAATTTAATCAAATTAAAACCAATTAAGTTTTATAAATAGCAGAAATAAAAACAAGTTACACGTAAAAAAAAATTGAGAATACAATACAGCAAACGAAAAAAACGGAACAAGCAATAAAATCGCAAGAAATGCAAAAATAAAAACATGAGGTACGTCATCTGAAACTACCCTATGATACACCGACGCGCGAATTTAGTAGCATAGTTTAACTTTAACCATCTCATTAAACACGCATTTGCAACTAGTCTATCGTTGCCTTTTATTTAATGTACAGCTATACTATTTCAGTTAGATTACATTTAAATGGGGTTGAATATGATGTTGCGATTGTGTAAGTTTCACTCGCAGTTAAATGGTGTAAATTTTAATGGAGAATAGTTAGGATAGTTGCGATTTCACACATGTGTTGCATGCGTTTACGTCTAAAGTTGGGTAGCATTTGATAGGTGTTATTGCTAAAAATAAATCGCAATTTAAATATATTTGGGTTCATTTGTGTAGTTGGTTCATTTGTTCATTACATATTCGACATATTATAACCTAACCCCTCAAAATCTTATATTTTTAACCCAAATTAAACTCAATAACAAATTGCTTTTTTTCACATATCCTGAATATCATTTAGTATTTTAACATCTCAACCGCATCCTGTCGGTGACAAACAGTCACCTAAATCATTCGTTCCCACAGAACTTTCCTGAGTCATCCGCCTACACACGTTGACCTTTTAAAACCTTTTTTACACTCTTAAAACAAAAGAGTGAAATCCACTCATATAAGAGAAGTGCATTTTCGACACTGGAAATGAGGGAAATTTATCTCAGACTGAGTTAAAATCACTCGTTTGAAGTGATCCTGTCGGAGTTTTAACTAAACAAAAGAGTGAAATCCACTCCAATAGGATAAGTGCATTTTCGACACTAAAAAGAGTGAAAATTAAATCAGACTGAGTTAAATTCACTCGTTTGTTTTAAGAATGCATAACAAAATCTTAACTTCTGATTGGTGATTCAGGGAGCGCTGGACATTCCTCGCCATTTTCGTGGGCACTCCGTGACACGCTCTATCGTTGACTTCAGACGATAACTCGATCACTTCTCGATGCGTAACTAATTCAATAAAAGATTTAATTCTTTTTACGTTTCCCTGTCAATTTATTCTACATATTTGTTACTTACCGGCGGCTCAGTGGCTGAGAGGTTAAACGCGTCCGCCTCATAAGCCCAAGATCGCGGGTTCGAGCCCCGGCTGAGTCGTCGGATTTTCTGGATGGGGGAATCCTGGGCACGCATGTCTATATGATTATGTGGCATGTAAGAGATCCCTGGAGGGCCCATTTGGCTTGGGTTCTCTCGGCAAAAATAAATCTCGGAATACTTTAACATCCGCAGAGAGCTCAGATTCATTGTAATCTGGGTGTCAAACATAAGTAGCGAGAGTTGCCTAGATGGTGCCACCAAAAATGGCTCTCAACTCTGTGGAATATGCCGAGTCTGCAAAGGCTTGAACGCCAATGTTGCAGCCCCATTTGAAAAAAAAAATTGTTACTTACTAGATAAAACAGTGGTAATCAGATCATTTGTAGCATTGATAAGGAAATTATGTCTTACTAAAATATTTCTGTATGAAGATAATAATATTGTAAGAAGAATACAGTTTTTTTAGACCAGAATACGCTTTTCTAGTTAAGACCTATTTCTTTCAATTGAAAAGTTTCAAAATAGCTCACCAAACTAAAAACATCTCCCTACAGCTACAAATAAACCACATTTTCTATTGTTTAAAAATGTTATGCAAATATCGCTTACCAACAATTTAACACGATTTATTTCCGCAATCTCAGTGTTAGGATAAAAACTTTGAAGAAAAAATATATGGTGTGTTCTTTTTCACAATGACATATCAGAAAACTCCTCCAACCACCCTTCCGTACCCAAACTTGAGTTATTCTTTCCTTTTACTTTTTTTTTGTGAACTTATTTTATTTATTTTTAGAGCCAGGATTGAAAAGTTGCTCTTTGAAAGGGATTGGAGAGGCCCAAGCGGTCGTATATTTTTTGTTTATTCTTCGACTATCGTGAATCACAGTTATCGCTTGCCGGACAGAAGAATTCACAGCTCACTAGGGGGCGCCTTTGTATTTTGGGGGTATAGGGGTCGTTTCGAATCTGGAATCCCACGTGACTTGAAAGTTTTTGGAAAGTGGAACTAAAAAAAATATGTAGAATGTGGCGTGAAGTTTAAATAAGATGCAGCCGGAAGAAAATAGATTCTAAGAACGGTTTGCCGTATGAAGTCATGATCGCTTTTGCGATGCACCCAAACAAACCGCTTGGTAAATGATTTGGGGAAATTCTAATGAATAATCGTTTTACCAACGCATATGTTGCCTATACATTGAATGAGTGTGAATATTATAATATTCAAATAAAACATTTTTTGTTTACCCCATTTTGCTCCGATATTTTGTTTAAAATAGCAAATAGTTTATTTTCATTGGTTAATATTATTCAGGTAACTTTAAAAACCATCTTAGTCGATGCTTTTCCTTCAAAAACATATGATTCGATACCTGAATGATGAGTATAACTGCCACAGAAGCAGAAATACATATTAAACGAAGTCGCGCCGGTGTCCACCATTTTGGAAAATGGCGTCTAAACGTCTTCCACCATATGGTGTTGTCTACCCAAGTTGTTTTGACTCTCCTATATGTGCTTAACTCGATGCTATTGAGTAGACAAATGAAGAGTACACGGGAATTTTGCGAAAGCGATGATTTGAAAGCGATGGATTTACTAGGCGGACGCCCGCAACTGTCTACTTGGCGGCATAAAACCGGTTTCTCTCTTTCTTCTTCGCTTGGTTCAAGAGTCGGGATCGCCAATCGCCTGAACTTGGTAGCTAGGAACCACAGAGATAGTAGTTAAAGTACCACACTGGCATATCACGTGACCTACAACACTGATTTCATTGGGGCTCTTCCGGGTGCTCCTTGCGCGTCCCGTCGTTAGCATTGGAGGTCACGTGATCTGCCACTATATTACTTTAACTATGACATCTATGGTTGGAACTGGTTTCCTTACACAAGTTTAGGCGATCACTCGCTATCATCGCCAAAGTGGCATGCTAAGGAAACTTCTCTGAAAAATTAATCGGTTCTTCCCGTGTACTCTTCAAATAAGAACGAAATTTTTTACGGGACTCCATTACAGGGACAGGAGTATACTGTTTCCCGTAAGAATTCTTATTAATTTAAAAGCAAAATGTGAAACAATCTGAGGGTATTTCAAATACCTGCCTACACTGTTTGTCAAAATTTACTGCTAGGTTTCACCAAGAAAAGTGGTTCACGATAACTATAATGGCTGTGTGGTAAAATGTTTCGCCATATTTTCGGTAATCGGTTGAACAGTTTTTCGAGTAAAATGGTCGTTTTGCAGAACAAAATTTAAAAAATGGTTTAGCCAAATATTGAAACTATGGTGAAATATATCCACACACAGCCGTTGAAGTTACTAGGAACCATTTTTTTGTGAAACCTAGCAGAATATTTGTAACAGTGTACAACTGTGCCATTATTCATTATTTTTTTATCAAACAATCGATCGTTAAAATAAATTGAATTGCTAAAAATCTGATTGGTTAATTTCCTCCCAATTCAATTTCACTGTATATCTTACACCATAAAAAGTTATCTTTCTTTGCTTTTTCTCGCTTAGCACGCGGAAGGTCCCAGGTTCGGATCCGGGCATCGCCAAAATATCTGCCGACCTATAACCGGCCCGTGCAGCCAAAAATGTCCGACGAATAATACCCCGTGTAAGGGAGTGCACGTTAAATATCCTTCAAAGTCCTAACGCTGCGTTCGATGTCGCCCTTAACGGTTGCGTTGGGTGCCTATTCATGTGTGGCTCGTCACCTGACTGTGGTTCTAAAATACGACGCCCGTCGCCAATAGCCCTCGTGTAGCTCTAGTGCGACGATAATTCAAACCAAACCAATCTTTGCTTTTTTGGCAGATAATCTTGGCGACTTTCAGTCGGTTTCACTATTTTTGCGCCAAGCACCTCTTCCATACTTGACCTCCATGATGCTGCGTATCTCAGACTCTCTTCCCACTTGTACTTCCGCTTGAGTCTGGAGATTTATTTGAGTTTGGGATGCAATCCCTATCACTGCATATTGGTTCTCTTGTGTTTGAATGTTTGTATTTTTAAAATTTTTTTGTTTGTTGAGGATAAGTCTAGTTCCTCCCTTCCTTCTGTCACCTCCCTTGATATTTCGATGAGACTGTTTTAACCTCTTAAGACTCGAGCAAAATCCTACACGTACATTCTTAACCCTTTCAGTCCCAGTGATGCCATTTGGCACCATCACTTTCAATATTTTTTTCTAAATGTTTGTGCCCCGTTATGACATCCAAACACATAGCATTTGATTCTTCCTGTTCTATTGGACAATATTTTACATTAACCTCAATAGAAATCAGAACTACTATTTTTTTATTCAGAAAATAGCTAACAAGCGTTTCACCTGATTTTTGAAAAGTTCACTTCAGTTTCTCATATTTAAAACGCAATTTAGACTATTTCGGTTAAAATAATTATTAAATTTTTTTAATAATATGGTCAGATACCTTAAAATATAAAACTCGAAGGGTTTTTAGGTAATATATATAATTTTATTTTGTTGTTTTCCACATTAAATTTTTTTTTTCATTATTTCAAAAACCATATAAAAATTAAAATTATTTTTTTTTCTTATGGAAATCTTATATTTGACCTAAAATAAGCTTATTTTGTGAATATCAGATGTTTCTGTAGTGTAGTAAATTTTTGGGACTGAAAGGGTTAATCTAAACAAACTTTTCATACAAATATATGCTGAAAAGTATGTATTTTTAAAGAATTAAAAAAATTATGTTCAATAGTTACTTAGGGACACGCCTTAAATAAAAAAAACATGTTTTGTGCTATAAGTGCAACTAAAAAAGGCCGTATCACTTATCTGTAGTTAACTTATTATTTTATCGTTGTTTTTATTTTAAAATGCCTTTACAATTGACTAAAAAACGAGCTTTTTGAAAAGTTTGAAAAAAAATCTAAATAACTTTTTAAAGAACTCTAATTTCATATTGCCCTCGTTCAACTTCATTTTTTTAATCAAAATAAATAACTGATACCTGTTATCAAAGGCTGAAAACTGATATTTGGATCTTCTTCTGACCAGGTCAAAGGTCTGACCAGGTCAGTTTCGGAACCAATTAACGTGTTAACTGTTTGTGGGGAGGTTTTTAAAAATGTCCCTAAATGGGGAAGCCTGGTCGCAAGATGATAAGTCCAAATTGCCTTTGATTTTAAATCGATCAATTACGTTAGATTTTTTTTTTGTATTAGGAATTCCAGGAAGTTTCGTAGAGATCCTAGCACACACTTTTTAAACAGAAAAGTTAGAACCGGAATAATTTCTTTTCTTAAAATTCACTAATAAGTATTTCCTAATAAAATCGAATTTTTAAAAGGAAAAGAAAAAAAAATGACTTAATGTCTTCTGAACCAGTCAAAAAGTAAAAGTTCCAAACAAAGTTAAAACTGCGCATAAGTTTTTTTAATACCTTGTTCAATAATAAATTTTACATAAAAAATCACGTTTATTTAGAGAATAGAGATATTTACCTAAAGTTTCCTTTAAAAAAAAAAAAGCTTTTCACTTCTTTTTAATTTAACTTGATATTCCTAGAACATAATGAAGGCTAATTTACAATGCTAAAACGTAAAAGCGGAAATTCATCCTTGACGGCATAAGAGCTTAATAAATACTTCCAAGCAATCCAGTTATATCTCATTCTAACAAACCTAAAATTTTATAATTCCCTAAACTTTTATCAAAGCTTCGTAAGTTGAAAGCGCAGCACAGAACTATCCCTTAAATATTTAATGATAATCCTGCTTTAACGATTCTTTACTTAGAGGAATATTCGCTCTACTTAGAGGAATATTCGCTCTATCATTGCAAGTTGGTCCATGATAAAACATAAGGTCCTTTCAACACTTTCTGGCAGTTTTCATATTTGTATATTATATAATTGAAAGTAGCCAAATCAAAATGGAACTTAGATTGTTGTTGCTCGGTAAATACATTGGTAAACTAGACAGTAAAAAAGTAGCTTATAATTGTATATTTAAACCTTGGATGATAAGGAGCTGGCTAAGAGCAAGTTGGCACGCAGGTTAAACTAAATTTCACGGTATGAGATTAAAATTTTAATTTTTAACTGAAAATTTAATATTTTTTAATTTTAAAAAACTATACGTCAACTGCAGATGACTACAAATGTCTCCTACATGCTTTGAATTTTAAAATTCAGTAAATTATAACCTTTTTAAATTTCATTTGTGTTTCTAATAAATACGACTGTCATAGACTGGTTTATACGTCATTATACCTCAGAAGGTTGATTAAAATAATTAAAACATTACTAAAATTAAAAAATCAATAAAACACTAACTGGTAAAAAAGCTTAACAGTGTTGGAAAATCATATTTTTTCCTTAGGTTTTTGGGTAGCAGTACACTTTTATATATGACACTTGACTTCCAAAGCAATTTTTCTTTTAACTTATAACTTTAAAAATCAAATCAATCGAGAGAGAAGTCTTATTCTTAACAAACCTAAATTCTTATCAATCAAAAACTTTTCTCCAACTTTTACTGAGCTTTCCAAGTTACGAATGCCGCATAGTACAATCCCCGCTACATTTAATGGTAATCCTCTCCTGTGACTCTTTACGAAAGACACATTATACTTCTGCACGAAGAAAAGGGGCGTTTCCCCTACTGCTTTAACACCACAGATGTGCCACTTTTCTACGCATGTAACGAGACATTCCCCGCATGATCATTGCGAGACGTTGCTTCCGGCCACGGACCTCATTACTTCAAGAAAAAGAAAGGATAAACCCCTCCTCTTTCAACGCTAAATATTTAAGCTCCATCTCTGAGAAAAACTGAAGTTAATAAAGCAGCGGAGGAACTTCAGTGGCATAAGTGTTATCGATAAAAGCTCCGTGATAACACAGCCCTATCTGCATCGATTGCTGACCAAATAGCTAGCTGGGTGAGTAGCCAGCAGGCCTCGCATAAAATAGTCGACTCAGCAGCGCTGTGCTGTTATTTATGGCTAACCGGGTTTTATGCTTAGATGAAGGTTTTATGGCTGTATAGGTTTGTGCTTCGGAAATTAGGTTTCGTCTGATGCGTTGGTCGGGGTTTGCTTGATTGAAAATTATAAATCGCGGCAGTAGCCATCAGAAAAGATTTTAACCAGATTTGTTTCAGTAATTAACTTTTCGACAAGGAAATCTCATTAAATATTCATAAAACATGTTTGATTTACGTTGTTACGTGATATACGTTGTTATACTTAAGCCGTCTTTAAGAAAAAACAACAACAGAATATAATAAAGCGAAAGAAGCATAAGTGTTATCGATAAAAGCCTCGTGATAACACAGCCCTATCTGCATCGATTGCAGACCAAATAGCTAGCTGGGTGAGTGGCCAGCAGGCCTCGCATAAAATAGTCGACTCAGCAGAGCTGTGATGTTATTTATGGCTAACCGGGTTTTATGCTTAGATGAAAGTTTTATGGCGGTATAGGTTTGTGATTCGGATATTAGGTTTCGTCTGATGCGTTAGTCGGGGTTTGCTTGATTGAAAAATATAAATCGCGGCAGTAGCCACCAGAAAAGATTTTGACAGATTTGCTTCAGTAATTAACTTTTCGACTATGAAATCTCATTAAATACTCATTAACCATGTTAGATTTACATTGTTACGTGATTTATGTTGTTGTATTTAAGCCGTACCAACAAAACACTGAATATAATAAAGCGGGATATGTATAAGTGTTTTCGATAAGAGCTTCGTGTTAACATAGCCCTATCTGCATCGATTGCAGACCAAATAGCTAGCTGGGTGAGTGGCCAGCAGGCCTCGCATAAAATAGTCGACTCAGCAGCGCTGTGCTGTTATTTATGGCTAACAGGGTTCTGTGCTTAGATGAAGGTTTTATGGCTGTATAGGTTTGTGATTCGGATATTAGGTTTCGTCTGATGCGTTAGTTGGGGTTTGCTTGATTGAAAAATATAAATCGCGGCAGTAGCCATCAGAAAGATTTTGACCAGATTTGTTTCAGTTCTTTTCGACTATGAAATCGCACTGAATATTCATTAAACATGTTTGATTTACGTTGTTACATGATATACGTTGTTATATTTAAGCCGTCTTCAAGAAAAGACAACTGAATATAACAAAGCGGAAGATGCATAAGTGTTATCGATAAAATCCTCGTGATAACACAGCCCTATCTGCATCGATTGCGGATCAAATAGCTAGCTGGGTGAGTAGCCAGCAGGCTTGTGTGCGACCTCGCATAAAATAGTCGACACAGCAGCGCTATGCTGTTATTTATGGCTAACCGGGTTTAATGTTTTGATGAGGATTTTATGGCTGTATAGGTTTGTGATTCGGATATTCGGTTTCGTCTGATGTGTCGCTTGATTGAAAAATATAAATCGCCGCAGTAGTAATCAGAAAAGGGTTTTGTCTAGCGTGAACAGATTTGTTTTAGTGGTTAACTTTTCGACTATGAAATCGTTATTAAATATTCATAAACCATTTTCAATTTACTTTGTTACGTGATTTGCTTCTCATACCTGAAAGCTGAACTAATGTTAACTCAGTTTCATCAAGATGTATTTATAAACAACTACCCTTTGTTCTGATCCATAATTGGCTATCCAGAGAAATGTAATACAAAAGTAATAAAGCGAGAAAATGAGAACTATATATGACTTTTTTCAATAAAACAGTCAGGAATGGAATGTCATAGCCGCTGTCTATCCTTATATGCATTGACTACAGGCCCACTAGCTAGTGGATTACTAGCCTGAAGCCTGTATTTAGTCTCGCATAAAATAGTCGGCTCAGCGCCAGAATTGATTATGGATAAATGGAGTTTTCGGTTGCATAAATGAGCTCATCATGTGAACTGTATTAGGTTGAGCCATTTTTCAGGTTTTGGAAACCAAAATATTAGAAAAATTGCAACAAAATACCGAAAACATGGTGAAACCTTTCACCACACAGCCGTTATATATACTATGTACTCTTTTTATCTTAAAACCAAGCAATAAATTTTTAACAGTGATTGATCGGACAACCAGAACAATGTAATACAAAATAATAAAGAGAGAAAATGATAACTGTGTACAAAATTATCGATAAAACAGTTAGGAATACTTTCTGATATCATAGCCGCTGTCTATCCTTATCTGCATTGACTACAGACCATCTAGGTAGTGGATGACTAGCCTGAGGTCCCTATGCGCTCTTGCATAAAATGGTCGGCACAGCGTCAGAAGAATGATTTCTGAATTACTGGAGTTTATGGTTGGATAAATGAGGATATCGGATATTAGGTTTGATGCCGCTAAAGTTTCATTAGAATGAAAAATTAGGGTTCTAATTGTAATCACCAGAAGTAAATATTTTTGCCTCTAGACATTTTCGATTAGAAAAATCGGGGGGTTTACTTTCATCGTAATTGGGATGTTAATCCCCTTGTTTAATATACTTCCTCATACAAAAAGATGAACATTAACTTTGAATAAAGATCAAGAAGCTATTCGCAGGGTCACTTTATTTATTATTACATCCTTTCGAGTTCCAATGTTTTAACTGTTTATACTTAGAAAACCTGCAAATCAATTGTAAATTATTCAAAAATCTGCATTATAAGCTACAATGTCTCCATTTGGACAGCATTATAAATGAATTTACTTCAATAGATATTTCAAATCGAAAATCATCCTTTTAATAAACTTATAAATAATGTTTTAAGAAAATAATTTTTTTATTGCAGAAGAAATCAGAGGAATAAAAAGAGCTAACAAATAGTGCATATTCAGTAATAAGCCAGTCATTTTTATAGTAATAACTCTAAATAATTTTTATAGTACTATTATTTATGTATTATTACTATTATTATTCATATATACACTGAAAGCGAGCTCAACTGCAACTCAGATGCTGTCGGCTTTAGAGAAAACACCATAAAATTGAAATAGCTTTAACGCTAATATTTTTTCATCAAGCACAAAATAAGAACTTTTATATTCTTGTATTACATTAAACCCAAAATATTTTTTTATCTAATTTCATTTATATCTCTTTTATAAGTTTACATTTGGCATTTATTTAATTACCAAATAATATACCGAAGTCAAATTGAAAAAAAAATATTTCCTGACCCATCGGAAACCGGATTAAGAAAGATTAATAATTTTTTTTATGGAATTTTGTTTTAAAAAAATTGTGCACTTTGCGATGATGGATTGCAAGAAATTTAGTCCTCTCTTTCATTTGAGATATTGTATTGGAAAAGAAATCAGTAGAACTCTCTGCCAGATAAAGTGAATGAGATTAGGATTGACACAAACTTAAACTACAACTAAGTAAGACAAATTACAACATTGAACTTTTATGATACAAGCCGCAGAAATTGCTTAAAAAAGATAGATAATATCTTTCATGCAATTTTGCAATGTATACAATTGTGAATTTCCGACATTTTTTTCATGTTTTATCTTGTGATAAATAACCCAGAAAATTGTCTTGGTATGTCGTTCAAATGATGTATTTCACTATTTTTAAGGAAATGTAACTTTAGGACATGAAAAAAAAAAGAAATTTAAAATTTTACCCTATTATCGAATCTAATATTCTTATTTTTTTAAACTAGTATTATTACCAAATAACAGTGTTTACTTCCAATCTTAAAAACTATGTAGTATGAACTAAAAACCAGAATCTCTCACATTCAGTTTTTGGAGAGGAAACGTCGAAAGAACGGTTAATTTACACAGTCGCAAAAATAACCCTTTCGAAAGAAAACAATTACACTCCGTGCCAACCTAACTTGGGTAAAAACAAAGAGTAAAAGAGCAAAGGAAAAAGCTCGATTGGTCCATTAGTTGGAAACTCTTGTAAGGTAATATTTACATTCAAAATGATCTGAATACAATTTAACCAAAATACACTTTTCATTCTGATAAAATTTCCAAATTTTCTCAAATAATATTGAAATCTGGTAGACATTAAACGAAATTAATATTTTAAACATGTTTTCTGGATGGATTCACAAATAATTTATGGAACTCTTTACATCCGCGGAAGGATCTTCTCCGTAACATATTTCTATTTACCCAACTTAGGTTGGCAAGGAGTGTCGGTTTGTAACCTATGATTTAGACAGCTTCCACGCGCGCAACATTTATACTCAACCGGAAAAAAAATCAACAAACACAGCAATTTTTTCCCATTCTAACAAAATATTTCATCGCAAAATTTTATGTCAGTATTCATTGATAAATGCTGAAATGTTGAAGAAAAATAACGTTTGCTTTTTAAATAAAACGAAATATCGAACGTTTTATTGCCTCTTTCTAAATGAATAATGCAAACTATCAAAGAATACAATTTTGATACCTATTAAGACGTTAGTAAAAACTTACTTATGTCTCAAAAACAACTTCTCCCTTCTTATTAACAAGCTCTTCGTATAATGGTTGAGTGTTAATGGTGATTTGAGAGAATTGGAAAATGTCCATCTTGTGCTTTTAAAATGGGTAGCAAATTTTGAAATTTGTTTCGAAAATTAAAGTACTTTGAATTTAAGCTTCTTCCTGAGATTTCTTTTTAATTATTTCCAGTTTCGATTCTACGAATTTTTTGACCATCAAAGGTGTCTGTGGCATTTGTAGTTTGGACTATGAAAGTGGGGACGGAGAGACATAAGGACGGATTTACAGTGCCTTTATAAAAAAGCTTCCACTTGGTACGTCATAAGCTTAGTGTGGTTGGTTAGCTTTCCTTCGAAAATAGGTAGTCATTTTGTAGATGTGGTCTTACGACTTATGACATTTGTATGGGGCCTCAGTAGGCCTATCACTGCTACCAGAGGTCTATTGTACTGTCTTCTGGAAATAAGAATAAATTCCTGCTTCGTTATGAAAAGAGGTCTGTTAGGTTTGAATTATCATCGCATTACAGCTGCACGAGGGCTATTGGCGACGAGGGCTATAACGACGGACGTCGTTTTTTAGAATCAGTCGAGTGACGAGCTGACACCTGAATAGGCACCCAACGCAACCGTTAAGGGCGACATTGTACGCAGCGTTAGGACTTTGAAGGATATTTAACGTGCACTCCCTTACACGGGGTATTATTGGTCGGACATTTTTGGCTGGATGGGTCGTTTATAGATAGGCAGTTATTTTGGCGATGCCCGCACCCGAACCTGGGACCTTTCGCATGTTAGGCGAGTGCTTAACCGACTGGGCTCCCCAGTCCCTAAAAGAGGCCTGTAGCTGAAGCAAAATTCAGCAAGGACAAGTAAGTGTGGTCACTTTATCTTGTTTTATTTTCTGAGCCCTCGTGGCTGAGTAGTTTAAGGTTCCCGCTAAGTAGCTGACACTTTCTGAGTTATGAAGATATCATATAATGAAGATTTTCCTGAAAATGTTATTAATTTTCTACAGTTAAAAGGAGGCACTTTCGTTCAGCCAACATCTTTGTTTCAGGTAACAAAGTCCGTAGACAAACGGAAGGTCTTGTAACAATCACAGAGCGAATGTGCCTCTTAGCAAAAGTCGTTAGGGAAGGATTACCATTAAATATTAAAGGAGAACTACTTTGTTGAGATTTAAACTTTCGGAGTTCTGAGTAAAGTTTAGGAATTACAAAGTTTTAGGTTTGTTAAAAATTTGTTATATCTCTAGGACGGCTTAGATTTATTAAACTTTAATGCTTCAAAGCTGACTTTTATTTGTACATTTAGTGTGTCTTTATTCTGTTAATTGAATGTAGAAGTTAAATTAAAAAAACTTATAAAGGGATTGTTTCTAAATGGCTTTAGGCCAATTTTTCGATTCTCCAAAAACCACAAATTTTGTCAGTTGTTTATGTTTATTATTGAATAAAGGGATTTTTTTCTTCTCAGTTTTTACTTTGTTTGGATCTTCTGCTTATTGAAAATAAATTTTGAACGCATGCACTGATTTTTTGTTTGTATTCTAAAGTCATTTTTTGAAATATTTGACTTAACTCCATCGCTTGTAGTCAATGAAATAAAATTACCGCAATTGTTTCAAAGCTTTGATAAGCAATTAGAAGAACTAGATAGCTAAGTTGTTTAGAAATAGTTAGGTCTTTGACACTTCCACACACTATAATCAACTGTGCAAGTGTGCACAACAAAATCCATCTAAAATATTCCAACTTCCAATGTATTTCCCCACGTACAATGTTTCCACCACGTTGCTTCTGATGCCCGCTTATGTGTCGGGAGGACCTGATCTTCCACAAAGGGGACCAGTGTCATCCATTGAAGCCTATGATAAATTAACCTTTTTTGAGTAGGGGAAGGTGGGTTCCCTTGGACCTATTTTGACTTTTCAATTTTTAATTTCTTAATTACTTGCAAAAAGTGAATAAAACTATATTTACTAAATACTTTATGTTGTTATATACAACATATATTTATTTTAACATGTTATTTAAATGATTTCAGCTATTAAAAAAATAAATACAGAACAATGTAATTAGGACCAAGGTACACCGTACCTTGGTCCAACCGGCAGTGTACCTTGGAACAGTTATGAACAGGTAGAGAGACTCGATTTACACTCCGTAAACCAATATTTTTTAGCCACATAAAATTCTAAAATACATTTTACAACCCATTTCTAGCCAAGATTGTAGTAATTGGTTATGTTAGGTCTATTAGCTTAGTAAAGGGTTTTATTGCCTTAGTTTTTTTTGTGCCCTTTTGGCTCTTTCAGCTGTAATGCGATCTTTCTCAGGTGTATCCGTTAAAATGTAGCGTAAAATTAAACTGTCATTTCATGCCATAGAAAAACATTTGGCTATCTTTCTGTCATAAATTTGAAAAAACAACTCAAATATTTTCCCCTATGTTTGTACAACTAGGCTTAAACGTAAAAAGGATGTTCTCCTTAGATATTTATTATAAAAAACATATTTTTTGGATGTGCATGCAATAATTATTTTCAATATTATATCAATATGGTTAAAATTTTATAGGCCTACCATAAATCTAAATAATTAACTACAGAAAAATTATTTATCACACCATATAAAAATTTCTTACAAATTTCCATTCTACATAATTTTACAAATCAGGGTTGCATATTAATGGCTTAAAATACTTAATTTTTCAAAGGAGAAAATTTACTTGAATTTTATAAAGGGTTTTCAACTATCTGAAGCACATAAGACCTATAGTAGTGTACCTTGGACCAGTCCAAGGTACACCACTTGTATTAGGTTCGAGGTACACCACTTGGATGTAAAAAACAAAATAGTTAATCACCATGTTAAGGTTAGACTTAACTTAATTTCAAGCGCACTGTTTTATAGATAAAACTTTGCTTTATATTGCATAACCATCGTTTCTGAATAAACATTACATCTTTGAGTATAAAAATACACTAAAGTATCTGACAAAAATTTACTTTTGAACTGTGAATTTAGTTTTTCGAAACCTCTTTAATAAATTGACCTTTTAAACAAACAGATAGAACTTCACTGAAATCCCTGGTAGCAAATACTTTAACTGCATGCGGTGTTGTTTCAATATCTAAGCAAATCGAGCTTAAATCAGCATATGTTCGAGGTACACATATGTCCAAGGTACACCACTTACCCCTACCTTTTTCTCATAATCTATTTAATATTTTTAAGGGACACGGTACCACTTTCAAAAAATGTTTAATTTTGACATATTCACTATAAAATTTATGTTTTATCAGTTCAATCTATATTTAAAAACAATACATGACAATTTTTTTTTAAAAAATTTAATTTTTTGAGTTATTTAAAAAAAATTAAAATTTTTTGAACTTTTAAAAAATGCTAAGGCTTTTTTAAATACAAATATTTGAACCCAATTTTTTCCTCGTGTACTTTAAACTGTTTTACATAACAATTGGCATCCAAATTTGAGTTATCTTCCGTAGTTGTTTTATAAAAAATATTTAGATAAAAAATCCCTAATTATTTTAGCATATTTGAAAATTTTCGACTTTAATATTTTTTTTATAAAAAAAGTATTACTTTTTTAAACAATTTTAATGCCAATTCTTAATATTAACATATTTGACAGACTGTATACAAAATTCCTTAGATTTTTAAAAGTAATTTAAAAAGCCTTAGCGTTTTAAAGAACTTGTCATCAAGGAAATATAAACATAAAGAAAAACGCATTTAAAGTTTTCATTTGTTATGCTATGCATTTTTATCATACCTTTCCGCATAAAAAATAGAATAACTTTTTTTAAAATATAGATACACTTTTAAAACTTGGTAGACTTATTTAGAAGGTTCTAAACTTTAATTTTAGCAAATTAAAACAAATTCGTAATTTTTAAAAATTTTGAGGTACTGTGTCCCCCTTAAATGAAAATTTTACTAGTTATTAAATAAATGTTATCTGAACTTTTAAGGAGGCGTTTTTAAAAATTTTGCTCAGTTTTCGAATTAAATTTTTTTAATTGAAACTAAATATGTTTTACCTGTAAAGCATCAATAGTATTTTAAAAAAAGAGAGATAGTTATACTTAAATCCATCCAGAAGTTTTTAGAAACCATTAGGTTTAAAGAGCAGTAAATTGGAAGTAAATTGCATTGGGTGGAAAAAACAAACGTTCACCAATTCACCAAAACAACGAGTACTATTGATTGTATGGAGGCTTACTGCATTTCGCAATACAGTATAGTTTCTTGTTAAACTATCTAGCTATAAAAATGTACAAATAGTCTCCCGTTTTATTATTTATTATCTTTTTATTTTGTTTTCAAACAAAAATAACGTAAATAAAAATTTATTGACGTCTTCATAGTCAAAAAGTTAAATACTTAAACAAATATAGTCAGGCTATGCCCTGACTGTGGTGAACATATTAGTGCAAGTCAATATTGTGTGACTCTAACTTCAATACATATTTTGCCTGATGGGATTAGAGAAACGAAACGATCCGTGAAAAGCCATTCCGTTTTTGAAACGTTTAAGGAAAAAGACGAGAATATGGATTAGTATTTTTTTCTCTCTGGTGTTGGTGAAAGACTTTTCCTGGATTTAGTGTCATCCAATGTCACTTTTTGATTTTTTGACGGAAATAAATCAGCTGGAGCTTTTTATTTTAAGATGATCGTTTGAGCGGTGTTTGATTTTCTATTTCCTTTTGAGTTTTTGAGTTGTTTAAGGTAGATTTGACAATTGAGATTGAAAGAAAAAAACTGTTTTTGAAGGGCTGTGAGACGCCCTGTGTTCAGTGTCTCGATCTACGTATCGGAAGGTCCCGCGATCGAGTCCTGGTCACTGAAAACTCACCGAGTATATGCGGAGTACGTGCTCGTTAAATCTGTTGGATCTGAAAGTCCAGTGGGCGGTCATTGCTCCGTTTCCCACGGGTACATGTTCCTGAAGACTATTTCCCTCTCCTTCAGGGACATGTCTAAATTGTGGAGGTGGAGCGTGATAGATGGCAGCATCTGTCACGTATATGTGTGAATGTGTGTGTTGTGACTGTCTTACGTGACGAAGGTTTATAAGCGGCTCCATGAGCAAGCACACAAGCCTGAAAATATATGTATGCCAACCAACCAACCAACCAACCAACCAACTGTTTCTGAAGGTTGCTTTTATGCTGCTTTTATCTTTTGATTTATGGTTGGTTGGTAGACATATATTTTCAGGTTTGTGTGTTTGGTCAGAGACCCGCTTATAAACCATCGTCAAGTAAGACAGACACAACACACACACACGTGATAGATGCTACCATCTATCGCCACCTCCGCAATTTAAACATGTCAATGAAGGGGAGGGAAATAGTCTCCAGGGACCTGTACCCGTGGGAAACTGCACCATGACCGTCCACAGGACTTTCGGACCTACAGATTTAACGAGCACGTACTTCGAATATACTCTGTGGGTCTTCAGTGGTATCGGGACTCGATCGAGGGACCATCCGATTCGGAGAACGAGGACTTAACCGCTAGGCTACTCACGGCCCCTTTTGATTTTAATAGTTACGATGTCAAATGATTCTTATAATATAGATGTTGATTGGACATCGAATGAAATTTAGCTTCAATATACAAGTTGGTTCGGTTTGTTTGAATTATCGTAGCTCACGAAGGCTGTCGGCGACGGGCGTCGTAATGTAGCACCGCAGTCAAGTGACGAGCTGACTCCTGCATAAATAATTTGGTGCAATAATGATACTGTATTCTGTAATTGTTAATTTTAATACAATTAATTTAATAATAGTTAAGGTAGGCGAATACCCAAAATTCCCCAAAATTCTAAAATTTTTACTATAACTTTAATCTTTCCCAAATTTGGCATAGTGATTTCAAATAAAAGAAATAATACTATTTAGGCATTTTTTTAAAAAATTTAAATATAATTTATTTATTTTAAACGGTGTTTTTCTACTAAAAAAAGAGGTTTACGCTAACAAGCCTACCACATTGAATTTTCATCCTATAAACATTGATTATGTGTTTAATTCGTCGTTTTGAACTGATGCATGCAATGACCCTTTAGAGTTACATACAAATTGCAAGAAAAGAAGTTATTAAGAAAAATGTTATAAATTAACCACAAAAAAAAGGATTTTTTTTCGATTAACTTACACTTGGACATTAAAAAAAACTTGTATTTTTACACCAGATGTTAGAGGTTCATGGCATAGATATATATTAAAATAGCATCTGTAAAAAATTTCAGGTAAATTAATGTAAAACTTTTTATACTAGAAGTGTAGGCGCAAACCCCCTTTTTAGGTGAAAAAATAAATCAATTATATTTAAATAAAAAAAAATTCATAAAAATCGTTGCTCTTTATATTTGAAATCACTATGCCAAATTTGGGAAAGATTAAAGTAATAGTAAAAATTTTAGAATTTTGGGTATTCGCCTACCTTAAGTCATAACTGTAATAAAAGTTTAATATTGATACTAAATTCTGCATAATATTTAACTAAAAATGAACTATTAATTTAATCTGTTGCATTTTGGAGAAACCCTTTTCCCTTAAACAAACCCGGATATTTTAAAAATACCAATCAATGATGAAAGGGCACAATTAATTAAATGTAAATACCAAGATATTAATTAAGGAATTCATGACACAGTTTAACTAACATATTTCAAATAAAAATATAAGCATTTGTTCAGCTAATTAGATTCATTATTCACACGTCTTTATGTTATAATAGTCATAAAGGCTAATAAAGAAAGCACTTGTATGATAAAGGCATGTAACTTTTAATTAGTTTTAACGCTATTTTTTTCTTTTTAGCAGAAAAAACTAAGATGAAGCAGTGTTTAAATATAATCAGAAATGGTACTTTTTAAAGTGTATCTTACGAGAATGGGGGTTCACTGAATTATTAACTAGCCTTTTTGTTTTCTACATCAGGAATACGATTGTAACGTAAAACTTTGTTGTCATATCTTTCGCTCTATGTTAATTTGGATTAAATAATTAATTAGTTCTTATTTGTGTAAATCCAAATCCTCTTAAGTATCGTAGAAGTTTTAATTTTCTTCATATAAAAATATAAAATATTATTTTTAAATAACTTTTTGCTGCGATTTTCGTAAGGATGTGTTTTTATCATTTTTCTCTGTTAATTGTCTTCGTTTTGGCTTACTGTAAATGGTTTACCCTTTCAGTCCGAGTGATGCCATTTGGCATCATCATGTTTCTGATCATAATTTGAAAAAAATATAGGGACGACATCTATTGGGATTAATAAAAAATATTTTCTAATATAAAAAAGTTTGAAGAATCAACTTTTGGCTTTTGACGAACATGGCTTTTGACGATCAGAATTAAAAAAAAACTGATGATTGCAAATTGTCATTGGGACTGAAATGGTTAATTGATATTGATATTCAAATTGAGGTTAAGAAATCGCTATTTTTAATGCTGATAATTTTCTAGTTTACCGATAATTTTTGACCTACAAAAACCTTTAATTTAAAATGTATTTTGACTTTAAAATATATGTATGCGTTCAAAAATCTTTAAATAAAAATGCGTATTTTAGACCTAATTTGTATTAAATAAGATACGTATAGAAAGGGTTAATTAACATCTCATAAATAATATTCCGTCAACTTTTCGTTATTTTCTACATAAAAGCACTGGGCCAGGGTATAAAAATATCAATATCCAACCAACACAACCCCAAACTTTAATAAGTTTTCCCGTCCGTAACCCGAGTCCGTGGAACAATTTATCAGCTCAGGTAAAACGTGCCTCATAAGTGAATCACTACATGCAAAAATAGGTCAAGTAGACTGCTACATTTCCTTATAAGCCTCTAATTTTAATAAAATTCTAAAGGGAAGCAGCTTAAAGGGAAATTCCCGATTGCCGTGGGGCAATTTATCAGCTCAGGTAAAATGTGCCTCCTAAGTAAACCACTACATGCAAAACTAGGACAAGTAGGCAGGGACATTTCCATAGAAGCTTCTCCTTTTACTAAAATACTAAAAGGACAAGCGTGTAGGGAAGTTCTCCGTTGGTCTTGGGAACTTTTTACAATGTTAGGGAGACGTGTGATTGATTTTCCAAGGTATCGTAATTAATGGACCGTAGAAACGCGGTATGAGATTTATTTTTTTCTTGCAAAAAAAGACCTTTGCTTATAAATAGTCTTATTTTTGGTAAGATTTATAAAAGGTTTTCGATATTTTTTAGTTATGTTTAAAAGGAAATGTGGTAAAAGAGCTTTAGTTGGCCAGGGTTATTTAGGCTTGCTTGATGCAGTTCGCCTAGAATGTTTTTTAAGAATTAATTAATAACCTTTTTAATAATTAACTACTTTTTTTAGAAGAGAAATTGGTTTTTATTTTTTAGTAACCTGAAAAATGGAGTTTATTTTCAAAAATTTTCAAAAAAAATTGTAGCTGGATATTATTTTTGTTGCAGAAAATTTTAATATTTTAAAATTAAATTTTCATTTTGATATTTTTTTATTTTAATAAGTAATTAAAAAACCTTCCTAAAGTATGCCGAATGTAAGAAATACTAACTTCAAAAATGAAAACCAGCTTGACAAAATGTGTTCAAAAATTGAATTAATTCCGGAATGTCTCTAATACACTAATTCATACGTACTCGTTCGGTTTAGTCCAATGTTCTGACAGTACGATGTCGTTTGAAATTCCGTTGGGTGCACTCTCAGATGCCATTTCACCGTGGTTCTAAATTACGAGGCGTATTTGTCTGTGTTAAAATTCTGCACGGATGCCAGAAATAGACAACCAGAAACATTCAAACATAATTTATCCAGTGCTTAAGCAATGGGGGGTTTCAGTCATTTTTGAAGACAAGGTGATTTATCTGCATAGGAGACATCAAAAATTTTAATGTGATGTTATCATAGGGATGCATATATTTTACTATGAGAAACAATTATTTAAAAAAAAATTACAATGCAAATGTAAACGATCGCTTCTAAATTCAAGTATAAATAGAAAACCTAATAACTAGTAGCCCACCAATGTTACTTAAAGATGCAAACTATCCATTTACCGGATATTGGTATATTTATTTCCAGTTTATTACACGCATCCTCTGTGTTAAATGATGCACTGCGAAAGTAATCAAAACTGCTTTCTTGGTTTGAAAATATTGCAATTAACAGTTTTGAGAAAAAAAACTAATGAGATTTGATCTAGAGTTTCATACTACACTCTTAAAATGAATGCTCAAAAACGACGAAATTTTCTTTAATTTTGACGTTTCCGTTACTGGCAAATGCTCCGAGTTTTCGTTTCCTCAAGGTGAGGAAATTTGAATCGTCATTTTTATGAGGATTTGAATGTAGTCTTATCTAAAGAAATATTTCGTCATTTTTGAGCATGTGAGTACATCAATGCGATTCAGTTTCCTCAAAATCAAGATACAGAATCGTCAACTCACGATCGTAGAAGTGAGGATTCGCGTTTACTCAAAAGTCACGTGGTAGTTTGACGAAACAATCCTCAAAATTAACGAAATGATGCTTGAGGATTCATGAATCGTCAAAAATGAAAGTGTTATTTCTGAGAGTGTAATTATGTTTCTGATAGTAAGGCTAATTGCAGTAAGACATTGTTTGTAGCCGATTAAAATAAGGTTTAAATTGAAACATCATCGCAAAGAGCTATACGATAGCTATTGGCGACAGGCTTCTTAATTAAAAACTGACGATCAGACACCTAAGAAGGCATCCAACACAACTTTTAAGAATGAAATCGTATGCAAGGTTGGGACTTAGGAACACATTTAACGTTCACTCCTCTACACGGATTACTATTCGTCGGATTCTTTTGTTAGATCGTTACAGGTAGGCAGACAATTTGGAAATGTCATGGTGTAAAGATGAGACTTTTGGCATGGGAGGCTAGCACCTTAGCTCTACTAACAGCCCCGTGTAGCCGATTAAGAAAACGGAAACACGTATTAGGTTTAGTTAGGCTTGAATTATCGTCGCACTAGAGCTACACGAGGGCTATTGGCGACGGGGGTCGTATTTTAGAACCACAGTCATGTGACGAGCCGACACCTGAATAGGCACCCAACGCTACAGTTAAGGGCGACATCGTACGCAGCGTTAGGACATTGAAGGATATTTAACGGGCACTCCCTTACACGAGGTATTATTCGTCGGACATTTTCGGCTGCACGGGCCGTTTATAGGTCGTCAGTTATTTTGGCGATGCCCGGACCCGAACCCAGGACCTTTCGCATGCTAGGCCAGTGCCTAACCGACTGGGCTCCCTAGCCCCCCAGCCAAGCTTTAAGGGTAATTTGAAAGTTCTGTTTCTGGATGTCTGTGCTTGGATCAGTGTTACAGATGTTTCGTAAATATGATATGCTCTAAGTAAGCATGGATAAAAGCGGTAGATGTAGCCAAGAAAATGATTTAACACAATTCAAAAAGAGACATATTATTGGTTTGTATCAATTTGGAACAAAATGTCAAAACTTAGTTGGAATTAACGGCATAGCTGTTCAACGCGATAACGATAACTGTTTAATGCATTATTAAAGGGTGGAAACATGGCGGTGGGTGCTCCCAGTTGGCAAAAAATTTCCAACTAAAAGTAAATTGAGTTATTTGTTTGTTTGTTAATACGTGCTAATTATGCTTCCTTTAAAAAAAAATAGTTTTGTTAATTGACTGTTTCATTTATGCAGCAAGGGGTTATGAGTCTTGATTTGTATTTGATATACTTGAGCGCATAATTGTATCTACGTTATTTTTGCCGAGTTCATTCAAAGGTAAAATGCAGAAATACACACTAATTACTAATAAGGATATATTTTACAATATTCATACGGATCAAATCTATTCTTCAATTCATTTTTTTAAACAAACAGATAACAGTTAGTAACAGCTATGACAAATCAACCAAGCATGGTTGCACCAGACGAATAACCACAAAAAACGTAGAAAAAATCCATGGAATTACCATTTCTCATGGTTCATTCATAAATTTCGTTTATTATCATAGATAAAAGCCACACAGTCTTTGATTGGACGCGAAAATGACGTATTTTTAATGACGTGGCTCTGCGAATAGCTACAATCTTTATGAGAAAATGAAAGAGACTAAGTCTTTATTTTTTAGTGTTTTTAGGGTGGCAACCAGTTGTTTTTTGTACTAAAACAGCCTATTAAACGGATTTATAGTTCTAATATTGCTAGGAGTAGTAAGTTAACAATTTAATTAGGTTTTTAATCGATTTTTTTTGGTTTGGGTGTCTAACTTTATGTACGGTTTTTGCTTGGGATATAGGTGATGCTTTTTATATACTGTAACACATTGCCAGCATAAGTTTATTTTTTTCGTATGATTCCAAGTTAAAAGCATTTTAAGTTTTCTCAGTATATGAGTTAACTGATATTTGTTTTGAAATCTTAATTATAAAATTAATACTTTTGGATAATCAATGTTGCTGTTTTTGTTACTTATCATCTTTTGAAATAGTTATTATTTATCTAAAAATTCAAGTAAAGAAATCATAAGATAACGCATCCACGTCAGTTGTTAATAAGTAAAATTATCTTTCTGGTTCCCATTTACTCGGTATATCGCAATTTTTATATGAAAAATAATACTTCTAATCAGAGGCTAGAAATTGAAAGAAAGAAAATTTCAAAAAAAAGCCTAAACTTCTTTTTAAAAGCCTAAACGTTTCTGCTATGATAAATGAGAAAAATCTACAAGATATTTCTTACTTTTAAAACACAATACGATATATTCTTCATACTTTAGTTGCATTTTTTTAAAAGACGAAAGTATTTTAAATTTTCTTTAGAAGATAATGTTTTAAGAATAATCCCTTTTTGTTTTTGTTTAAGCATAAGAGAATTCACCAGAGAAATGAATACAATTAAAAAACAACAATTGTGTTTCATTGAACCAGTAAAAACAAATTTACAATGTTTTGCTTGAAATATTATAGCAATTTTAAAATCAAGGGCTTTATTTTCGTTTTTGAATACCAATTTTTTACTTTACGAAAATTTTAATAACAATCCCAAATTCTTTGCATTCCCTTTCTTTCAAATATTTATTCTAATAAAGAAAACTTAAAATATATTTTTCAAAGAACTTTATAATCCTCTTAAAGTTATTTCTATTTCAAACGATGCAAAAAAGTTCAAAAGGTAATTAATACGTTCATAATTCTTTCAAAACGGTAAATATTTACTATAAACTCAAATAACAAAAATTTAGTTCTTTTTATCATAAGAGAAAATAAGCTTTATCTCGATGGGTTTTAGTTTCATTTAAGAATTAAAACATTAAAGAGAGAAATAATTAGTTTTACAGATTCTTATTTACTAATTATATCTTTAATAATCACCGTCGTAATTAGATTTTATGTGCACCTCTTACCTTTTTAAAACGAAAATGCGCTGTTAACTGTATGATGTTTATTGTAGCAAAGAAGAATATATTTTTTCTTCTAAAAATGATTATTTTAAAAGTGTTTTTGTGTTTTGAGTTAATCACTAGTGACCTCTTAATTTTGCCTCTGGAGTTTTGAATAAGGTTATTAAAATATAAGTAACTTGTAAACTAATTTTTTAATATAAACTCCAGAGACTTGAGTTATATTTGATGTCTTGCCGGTAGAGATTTTATGCATGCATTCCGAATGTTCTTATGTACTCGTAATTAACACAAATTGTGTTTCAACTGAAATAAATTTCGTGTAAATGTTCAGGAGCTTTTGAAACAAAGAGTTTCAACCACTAAACTACAAGAGTATAAACAATTTAACATTTTCTTGCTTGAGCTGTCTTCTTTAGGACCTTCTCTTTCTTTTTTCATGTTTTCCTGAATAATTTACCACATTTAACCACTTAAGACCCGAGCAAAAATCCTACACGTTCCTACAATCCATTAATCTAAGCATACTTTTCAAACAAATATATGCTAAAAAGTATGTTTTGAAAGAAATTTAAAAATTATGTGTATAGTTACTTAGGGACACGCCTAAAACTCTAAAAATGCACATTTGTTTTGTGCAACAAAAAAGGCCGAATATTTGTAGTTAACACATTATTTTAACATTGTTTTTAATGCAAAATGCCTTTAAAATCAACTTCTTAAAGAACCTTTTGAAAAGTTTTAAAAAAATGCAATAATTTTTTAAGATCTCTAATGTAGTATCGACCCTCGTTCAATTTCATTTTTTTATAGAAATAATTTACTGATACCTGTAATCAAAGGCTGAAAACGGATATCTGGATTTTTTCTATTGGACCAGGTCAATTTCGGAACTAATTAAGTTGTTAAATGTTTGTGGGGAGGTTTTAAGAAAGGTCCCTAAATGGGAACGCAAGGTTGCAAAAGGTTAAATTTGATTTCTAATACTCCGTCTCTTAAAAAACACCATTTAAAATTTTCTAGAAAATTGTTTTTGTGGATAAATTTTGTTGTTAGCCCTTCACTAAGAAAAATAATTTTTAATTTTTTTATGAATTTTTAAAATTACTTTTTTGAAGTACAAATAAACCGGTAAAGTTAATTAAAGAAGTAAAATACAATGTAAAAATTTGATGTACACAACAGTGATTATGTACACTAGTACATAAAGAGTTAATGGAATGTCTAGCTAATCTAAAGCTTTAATTTTAAACTCTTAAAAATATTGAGGCAAATTGAAGTTCCAGTGTTCATAAATAATTTAATGAACTTACAAAAAAATTAAATGATAATAATCTATCTAAATGTTACCATATATTTTATTCACTAGTATATTAATATGCAATGGATTAAAAAATGATTGTAATGTTTTAATGTTATACATATTTTTTTAAACATTTGGATTTGGTTTTAAAAATAAATTGAGTGTGTCAAATTGCATTTAGTCATTGTAAAAAGTATTACTTAACCATCAGTGCCGTTAGCCTTGTCACTGTCTAAACTATTTCCTACTTATAAAGAATAAAGTATAGCAAGCTTAATTTAGAAGAAAGTACAATACACACACTATTTCACGAACTTTTAATAGTTAGCGATATTTACGAAAACTGCTTCCATTCATGCTGAAGAATTGCTTACGATAGGTCTTTAGAAATATGTATATATTTTACAGAGACAAATTGTGCACCGTGTGTTACGGACATTTTTGAAATTTCCTCAGTAAGACATTATTTACCGAATAAAATGCTTCCAGTATCGTTCATAAATAGTGCCAATTTGTTTCAGACCCTTTATAATATCGAAAGAGGCAGCAGTGAATTGTTAACTGTAAAAAAGGGTCAAGTATATTAGAGAATTTCCCTTCATGTTACTTCCTTTAAATGCTTTAGGTAAATTAGAAACTTGTATGGAAATATACCTGTGGACTTTATTTATTTTTACATTAAGCTATTCAACTAAACGATTGTTAAAGTAATGTATTTGTCGCCGTTTGCCGAAGTTTTGAACTTGTTGTTGAATTTATTCTGATCGAGTGATTCAAACTAAGGATTTCTGCTAACTATTAGTACGAAAGAGAAACTAATGAGATTCCTAAATTGTAAACGAGTACTCATTATTTAAGAATTAACTTTTCAAGAGTAATTTGTTGTCGAAATGTTATATAATAGAGAACTTAAACTATTTCCAGTACTTTAATTATTAATAAGGTCCCAGTTTATGCATTAATATTATTTCCAGTACTTTAACTATTAATGAGATCCTAGTTTATGCACTAATTAACTATACAATTTATTATTGTCTGGATATTTATTTTTAGTTGTAATGCCCTTTTATAATATTTTACTGCAAATTATTAAATATTGCGGCAGTAAAAATTAAAAAAAAAAACACACACATTGAAAATGTAAAGGGAGCAGTTTCATGAATATAAAAATTTAGTTCATTAATAAATTATGATGGAGCCGTAGTTATATGCGATATCTTAAGATGCGATACGTGAGTAAAATGCAAAATAGGTTGTCCAAATATATTAAATAATTTGCAATAAATAACTAATAAGAATAAATTAATTTTGAACACAACTTCAAAAAATAATGGCGCAATTTTTTTTTGTGCGGTGGAAACAATTCAAATGTTAGTGAAGTTTTGAAAATATAGGACTAAATACGTTAAACTATTAATTTCAAATTTGAATTGTTATTTAAGGTGTCTCTGAAACAGTTAAAATAAAATTTAACAAGCTTATTTAGATATTGCCATTGAATAGACAAGAAAATGAGAGTTCGAAAGCTTTACGCTCTCTTCTTTGAACTAAAAAAGAAATGTATCTAACTGGTTTTAAGGTACAGTTTCTAAGATGTAGACTCTTTTATTTCAAATCAGCTCCAAATAATTTATAGATCACAAATGCAGAGTAAACCTTTCTATTAAGTTACTTTACCTTAAAATTATTCAAACACCTTTCGAGAAAAACAATCTAAAACACTACCAAACACAAATCAATGAATAAGCAGAGCAATTCCTATTGAACGGGGACTCCGCCAAATTCCCAATTCTACGCCAAGGCATGATTAATGTTCCTAAAATTAGCAATCTATAGAGCAATCAATTTTATTTAATGTTAGTAATATTGATATTGTTCAACATAGAAATTATCTTTGTTAATAAACGTGCAGAAAAATTCATAAATTAAAATAAATTTCCTTACAAATTGAGAATTCAAGTTCGCATGGCAGTAAACAGGAGTTTCTCTTAGTTCCGATTGCTGTCGCCAAGGCAAGGATAATACTTTTAAAATTACACATATTTATTGAATACTTAATATAAATTAACGCTTGTCGTTTTAACTCTCAATTACCTAGTATAAAATATAAGGCAACGGAAGTAATGCAATTGGACCGAACATCTGAAATGGAGATTTTGTAATTTCTACCCGTTCTGATTCTAAAATAGGTGATTTTTGAACATTTTCCGTACCTGTCAGACTGTCTGTCTTTCTGTCATTCTATGTGTCTTTAACTACGCTATAGATCAAATAAAAAGAACTACATCCTTGATATTTGCTACACGAGCCCCCCCCCCCTTGCCCCTTACTTAAGGGGTCACAGGAGTATTAAAAATGTGCAAAGAAGATACTACATAGCATAGTTTGATCTCTCTTGTAATTTTTTAACTACTCAATAAATGAGTATAATTTTTTTATATGTAATTCTACAAGATTTATTTATTATAAAACAAGTTTTAAAATTTATGAAACTTTAGCCGAAACTAAAATAAATGATATTAAACATGAAGGTACTTGAACACACTGTGATTAGGCTTGCGCGGCAAATTGTGAGGTCAAAATTGAACAAATGAATAAGAAAATGACTTTATATTGTACAAATATGTACAAACTAGGACTTATACCTAAATTCTCAGCTCAATTTTAATTAGAAATTATTTTAAGAACTTTTTTTCTAAAAAAATTAATAAAAATTTAAAAATTTTGATTTTAAATTTTTTAAAAAATAATTTCTAATTAAAATTGAGCTGAGAATTTAGGTATAAGTCTTTGTTTGTACATATTTGTACAATATAAAGTCATTTTCTTATTCATTTTTTCAATTTTGACCTCACAATTTGCCGCGCAAGCCTAATCACAGTGTGTTCAAGTACCTTCATGTTTAATATCATTTATTTTAGTTTTTGCTAAAGTTTCATAAATTTTAAAACTTGTTTTATAATAAGTAAATCTTGTAGAATTACATATAAAAAAATTATACTTATACATTCAGTAGTTCAAAAATGACATGAAAGATCAAACTATGTTTTGTAGTACCTTCTTTGCACATTTTTAAGACTCCTATGACCCCTTAACAGATGTCATAATAAGGCTATTGAGAAAATCTCATAAGCTCAAAGGTTGGCTGCCATACAGCTGTTTTGTATTTATGTTTTTGAAATTACCTTATAGGGCATATAATTCTTTATAACAAATTTATAGATGTATAAATGTAGTAGGGGAGAGGAGAAAGGATTGGGACGGTGGGAGGGGTGGGACAGCTGAAATTATGGCAAAATAAATGAATTAATTTCATTTGCAGTCTCGCCACCAGATACAGTGGTGGTCAAAATTATAAGGACAACTGAAAATTGAGCAGAAATTTTTTATTTCTGAATTAAATGAAAATGTATTTAGACATAAAATACTTCTTTATGCTATAAATCATTTAAGAACAATAAAAAAAACTTAAACTAGAAAATTTGAGTTTATAAAAATGATAAACAAAAAATGCATTGTTAGGAAACTGGACAAAATTATAAGGACATTTAAAATTTTCAAGTCCAAACAATTAATAATTAATAAGTTCACCCTTATTTTCAATTGCTTTAATTAATCTTGACGTCATAGAGCTCGTTAGTTTCTTTAGGGTGTTCGCAGGGATATTTTTCCATGCCTTTTCAATAGATGACATCAGTTCTCATTTGTTATGGTATTGAGTGCCATTTTTGTAAACTTCATACGCCAAAATACCCCACAAATTCTCGATTGGGTTCAGATCGGGACTTTTAGGTGGCCAATCAGTCAATAGTTTTACAGAATTAGCGTTGAACCATGATTTTGAAGCTGCGGATACATGTATTGATGCATTGTCCTGCTGGAATAAATAGTCACAACTGGCTATCAACGGTGCTTGTGGCAAGAGCTTGTCACCCAGCATATCAACATAACTATTTGAGTTAATTTTCCCTTGAAGAAATACTATTTCTGTAGTTCCAGAGACTGCGTAACCTGCCCAGACCATTACCGAGCCGCCGCCATATGAACACTTTGAAAAGATTTCTTTTTCTTTGCGAAGATCATACCAAAAATACTTAAAACCATCAGGTCCATCTAGGTTAAACTTCTTTTCATCAGAAAAGACAACGTCATCCCATTTGTCTCCCATAGAAATGTACTTTTTAGCAAACTCCATCCTCAGTCTCTTTTGGGTTTTTGTAAGAGGGGGTCGTGACTTCAGTTTTCTGTATCGAACCTGTTTAGCATTTTGTAAAACACTGCGAACGGTTCGAGCACTGTAGTCCAAGTCCAGTTCACGCTTTATTCCCGTCGATATTTGTTTTTTAGAGCAAGCTCTACTTATAATTCGTCTTTTATCTCTCAGAGATACAGAAAATGGCCTACTTGGGTGTTTTCGTTTTCCATAATTTCGAGGATTTTTCAAAAAATTATATATTACAGTCTTTGATCTATTCAATTTCAATGCTATTTCACGTCCGGTAAGTCCAGATTTTTTATAAGTGATTAATTTTCCTTTTTCAAACACTGAAAGCTTCGTACCTAGTGGCATGGTTGAATATAAGTGTAATGAAAATTTCAAACACTCGCATAATCTTTATAACACGATGGAATGACGTGTACAAGCCGAAAATTTGCTAATTGTTTGCTAATTTATGCATTTAACTTACAGAAATACAATTGTCCTTATAATTTTGTCCAATTTCGCTGTATGTTAAATTTTATAACGCATTTTAAAATTATGAATTTTATGTATATTTGTAAGGAACCTTATTTAAAATGCTTAATTTACTATTGGTTAACAGACATAAAATTTGCATAACTCAACCGTGATTTGTCGAAAAGATCTAGCTGTTTTTCCATTGTCCTTATAATTATGACCACCACTGTAGTATATGTTTTGCTTCTTGTTGTTACCTATTTCTAGTTTATCCAGATTCATCTTTCAGTTTACAATTGGAAAAAGGTTATTTTCACACCTTCAGAGAAAGTTTTTAATCTATTTTTAGTTTTATTTCTTTACTCATGCAATTTCTAAAGCAAACATAATATAGTGTCACAGTACTCTTAAAGATACAATGTATGTTTATCAGCAATTTATTTTAGCCTAAAGTCAGCATGGTTCACGTGAGAAGTTATTTTTTAGAAGCATTATGTAGAGGGAGGAATGGGACACACTGAAAGAGGGAGGAATGGGACATGTCCAATTCTTCCTTCCTTCTGTTCGTACGGCCATTATCTAAAGCGGAACCTAGGAATCCATTGAATAAAAGTAAAGGAAAGAAAAAAAAAGACGAACAAGGGTATTAACAGATACCCCTTGAAAAGAAGGAAATTAAAGAAGCAGAAGATGCCAGACTAGGAAAAAAAAATTTCCAATTAAAATATGTGCAAGACTAAAATTAAAAAATGTAAAAGAAAATTACCGTTTAAAGATATGAATTCAGTGATAGCGAAGGGTCATTATTTTCATTACATGAGAGTTCAGATGATGACATGGAAAAAGCACAAGAGATTGACTGTATGAAGGACAAGCCTAACATAGGCAAGTATGATTTTGTGCTTGTCAAATTCTTCACCAAACGTTCAATTGTTTTCTACGTTGCAATGGTGGAGAGTATTGACAATGCTGCGGAAAGTTACAATGTAAAAAAAATTGAGAAAGGACACGCACGGAAATTTTAATTTTTCTCAACAGGATGACTATAGTATAATAGAAAAAACCCCGATATGATCATGGAATTGCTGCCAACACAATTGATTGGTGGGGGCAGTAGAGCCCAGTCTTGCTTTTCTTTTGATGTTAACCTTTCTCATTATAATATTCGATAATTTTTCTTAAATTTTCAAATGTGTCCCATCCTTCCCATACTCATGTCCCACTCCTCCCACCCAAGAGGGAGGAATGGGACAAAATTCTTGTAATTTGAATTTCTCAACAGTACAAAAAATTTTCAACATTTAAATGGTGTATATTTTTTAAAAATAATATAAAACATGTAAGTTTATTATTTAACTATTTGCATCGATAAATAAGCAGGGGATAATGAATTAAAAAATATTTATGTGAAAATGTCCCAATCCTCCCTCCTCTCCCCTAAATGTAGAGATGTACAGAGTGGTAATTGAAAGTCATGAAGTTTTACACTTTTCTAGTTTTCATTGTAATATTAGCTAGCTTTGTTAATATAATATAGATAAAACAAGTTTTTATGTTTTGTATCGAAAATTCAATCACTCTTAGTGTAATAAATAGAGCTATGGAAAAATGGATCGCAAATCTCGGGGGTCTAAGTTCGAGTCGTAAAGAGAGAATGAGCCTGACTGGATGCGGGTCTCTAACCAAAGTGCCTCTGTGTTAATCCAATGGAATTTTTTTCTGAGCCACATTTCTCCATCTGTATTGGACATTTTTGTATTAATTATTTTTTCATTTCTCCGTCGGTATTGAATATTTTTTGCAAACGGTTTTCTATGTGATAAGCGTAGCTGGATTATAGCGCTGCATAATCTTAGATTTGAAATGGGTTCGAATATTTAATTGCAAATTTGTTTAATGCTATGTCCACACTGCGACAATAAAAATGACAAGACATTGCGCGCATTTAAATGCCTATACGAATTGGTCAGGTATGCGCGCGCACCTACCTCAAATGGACCAAATTGCATATACATTTCCGTGCGCGCGCAATATCTTGTCATTTTTATTGTCGCAGTGTGGACATAGCCTATTGAAAATAAAAAAAATACATACGACCCAATTTGAAAAAGTGGGATTATAGACGCCTGTAAGTCGTCTTCATTTATCATATAATTAAACCGTTTGCAAAAATATTCAATGTAGCCGAAGAAATGTGGCTTAGAAAGTAATTTGTGTCCATTGGATTAACCAAATGCATCAATTTGTAGAACAAAAATATTGTTTATATAAAAAATATCTTAGCCCTCCACTACACATTGTTGCTATATGGCAACAAGTAACATAATCCACTTTATTCTATTAAAGTGGAGCTCCCTCTCCACAAATCTGTGTTTTTTCATCTATTATATTCCATTTTGAAGTTTTAGTTGCTAATAACCCTCATGGATGACAGTAGTAAAAGTGTAATCAAACCTAAACATTGAAGTTATTAACTGTTGTGAAATTACGTCTTTGGCAGTATTCAAAGTATATTAATATTAGAACTAAATACTAATAAATTATTTTGAAAAAATAATTATAGTATGAGAAGGTTATTTTAAAATATATTTAGTAGTTTTCTAGTCATTCTTGACTAGAATTGAGATTATGAGTTGGTTTCTGCCGTATTTCAAAAATTTTAAAAATTGAAATGATATTGAAGTTCCAATGCAGTTAATTTTTTTTAGTATTTTCCCAACAATGTATGAGTTTAAAGATACAAATAAATTTTTTCAGGATGAAAAAAAAAATCATGCATTACAGGGTTAAAGAATTGCTAATTTTGGCGATAAATTAGAAATTTGGCGTAAAAAAACCCGACAATTGAAAATCAACCAAACCCACAAATCGAAACAAATCTTTGGCGCCGTTGAGCGCTGCACACAATCCATACTTCTCGTTCCCAGAACAACTCTAAAACCCATTAACTACAATCTGCTATCAACTTATTTAAATCCAAACATCCCCCGGACCATCATCAAACAAAACCATCATTAAGAAAAGGGATTGCAAAATTCAATTTGTCTTAGCCATTATCAACATTTACAGCGAGCTTTTCCACGTTTTACAGTCGAATCTCTCAACGCAAAAAGGAGTCATGTGTTTTGGAGCATTTCCCTATATAATTCTCCGTTTATTGAAATATCAAATGAATGCAACGTGTAGGGAAATTCTTCTACGGACATAGGCCGTGTTTGAGTATAGGTAAATAGGAAATAGGTTTTGGTTTGAGTATAGGCTCTCAAAGCAAAAACGGAGTCGTATCCTTTGGAGCATTTCCCTACATAATTCTAATTTTATTAAAACATTAAATGAATGCAACGTGTAGGGAAATTCTTCTACGGACATAGGCCGTTTTTGAGTTTAGGTAGGCAGTTGTAAAACAAGAGTATTAATTCTTTGGATTGTCTTCTCTTATTCAAAGAAAGTTTAGCAAATATGGCGGATTTGGGATATCCTTTTGTTGTTCCTAATGTCTCTTAGTTTGGGAATTAGATTTAATTGGATCTAGGATATCGCTTTTGTGTTTTGCACTAATGTTGTGCACGAGTCGTGTTTTGATTTCAATATTGGTTTATGGAAAATGAAAGCTTATAACCCCCTCCTGGGATGAGCAAATTGGCTGAAGTGTAGACTTGTTTTCACAGCATTACATTAAAATTAAAAATTGTAACTGAAAATTTAATTTCCTTAAAAATTTAAAAACTTATTTTTCTAAAAGAGATAATTGTAAGTTACTGATGCATAATTTAAAATAAAGTGAAACTATAAAATTTCTAATTTTTTATAATTATGTGTGTTGCTGAAAAATTTTATAGTCAGGTGACGGGGTGAAACGTCTGCATCTTTTAAATGGTTTTAAGAGACAATATAACGTAATGTTAGAGGAAAAGTGACACTTCTTCTGTGTTATACAATGTGAGAAGTGTTACTTTTTGCGTACAGAGCTTTATATCGGTGCTTTATTTATATTAGAAGAAAACATTTGTAATAAAATTAGCAATATATTAGCTTGAAACTGAATGCATCAGTAAATGAGAAGAGAATGCCTAAATATTTTAGTGATATTTCAAAGGTATTTTATTCGAAAAAGAATGCATCGAAATTTAACTGTATCTAAGACTTTCTAAAAAAAAATTAGTTTGGTGTATACGAAAAAAGCCCACCAGTGTGTTACAGATAAACAAACCTTCCGCTTTGCATAAAAATGCATCGCAGGTAAGGATCCTGGTGGCCAAGTGGGTTGGTTGGTATACATATATTTTCAGACTTGTGTGCTTGGTCAGAGACCCGCTTATAAACCTTCGTCAAGTAAGACAGTCATAACACACACTCACTCGCATACACACATACATGGTCAGGTGGGTTATATCGCAGCCCATTACGCTATCAGTCTGCGCACTTTGAATTGGGTGCACTTTCTCTCTCTATGCTTCAGTAAAAAATTCTGTCGGTTTCTGTCTTACATGACGAAGCTTTCTATGCGTTTCGCCTATTAAGCACACAAACAATAAAATATATTTACCAACCTATCTACCTACTTGCATCACATTTTAATGCAGAACTAGCAATATGATATTCTAACAAATGTTATTCAGGTAACTTAATTAGTAATCAGTTGGGGAACAATGCAGATCTAGTAAGTGTCAATCTAACCAGCTTGTGCAGGCCACATTATTAATTTACCAGCTGGGGAATAAAGCAGAGCTAGTAAAATCTAATTCCAACTTGTTTGAGGCAGTACACCTTATTTTTTTTATCACCCGGGGACTAAAGAAGATCTAGAACGATTTCATTCTAACAAATTTTTATTGTGGCCACGGTATTAATTATCATCTGGGGAATAATCCAGAACTAGTAAGATCTCAATCTAACAAGTTCATTCGGGCCCCACATCAGGCAGGTTACACGAGCCATTGAATCCATGGAATGTAAAACCCTCCATTAGGGGTAAAAGTGGTCGAGCATTATTTCTAACCCAAATGATAGACTGTGGCCGAATCCCTGGAAAGAAACATCAAACCCTCCATCAGTGGAGGGTTTGCCAAAGCTCCCAATGAACCCTGCAATTCCGGTTCCGCCTGGACGAAAATCCTTGGGTGGGAAAAATTGCGGAGTTTGCTCTTCAATCCATGGATTCGATGGCTCATGTAACTGATAGAAGAAGTAGATTTTAGATGTAATTTTCATAGGTGTAATTTTATGTAATTCATGGTGTGATTCATAGATGTAATTTTATCATTTATTTCTTATCATTTATCAGATGGGGAACCACGCAGAGTTCGTAAAATCTCATTCTAACCATAAAAACTTCATACTTAATCATCACATAATTATCCATGAAACTGCAACCGCATTTGGTAAAACAACTGAAGTTAAAATTCTTTTTTGCCACTTGGTGCATTCCAAATGTGTTCAACGTGGTCTCGACTAGTATGTGTCAACACGTTATTGACGTGTAAAACAGTGAGTGAAGAACTGCAACAAGTTAAATTGACATTTTCATGTACTTTTTGTGCAAGGACACTTTAATACGAAGGGGCTATTGCAATATAGCTGTAATATTTGTTTTATTTCAAGAGCCGAATTCGAAGAAAAATTCCATGGATGGTAAAGTGTAAGGGAAGGTGGTTATTTGATGTAAGTACTGATTTAATTTCTCAAAAACTCCTGTTACTATTGTGTGTGTGTAGTAAGAATTGTAAATATTTCATCAGAATTATTAGTTAGTTACAAGTTTTAGTTAATTATTGATTAGTCAAGTTATCAATTACTTAATTATTGTTTAGTTACAAGTGGATTAAAATAGAAAAAATCGATTTAAAAATAAAGAGCATGTTGAGAAGGCAACGCTTGACGTTACTATGGCGTCACTGTATAGTAACAGTCGTTCTACACTCTTAAAACAAACAAACAAGCGGTTTTAACTCGTTCCGAGTTAATTTTCATTCCTTTCAGTGTCGAAAATGCACTTCCCCCTATAGGAGTGGCTTTTACTTTTGTTTTGTTAAACCTCCGACAGGATCTCCACCACAGTCCCATATACTTTGAAATTTGAACTGCGGACAAGTGGCGCGGATGACACCAGACCTTTCATTTTTTTTCAAATACAACGCGAAATTGGAGTAATTAAAGAGTTAGGTGTATGCAAGTTGTATCAAATATATTTTCTTTTAATAAATATCATTTGTACACTCTTAAAACAAAAGAACGATTTTAACTCTGTCCGAGTTCATTTTCCCTTTACATTATCGAAAATGCACTTCCCCTATACGAGTGGATTTCGCTCTTGTTTTAAGAGTGTAGTTTAATCAAATCAGGTGCCCTGTGGTGTGTTTGTAGGGTTTAACACAACGGTTGACGAAACAGTAACGCCACTGTAGGTGGAATCGTTCCAGCTGCCCATTGTGTAGAGCATAATGTAGTAACAGCTTTATCTAATGGTCTGAAATGTAATCCTTATTCATGGCAAAGCTACCTCGTTAGAGGTATTCCGGATGATGGTAGACACAAAAGATAATCTTCCATTGCACACAGAGAAAGGGGAAACGCATCATTTCGTTGAGTTAGTTTAACATTGCTGTCAGTGACACTTATCCGTTTTTTTATGAAAATTATTAAACTAACTTTGGTAATGGCTACGGAGACATTTAAAGACGTAATCTATCTCGTATGGTTTAGTACAAATACATTATAAATACCAAGCATAAATTATTTATTGTATTAGGTTTGATAGAATCTATGTAAATGCGAAATGTGTGTCGTAAATGATTTGAAGAAAGCTGCATTCGAACATAATAGAATCGGAAAATGCAACTTCTGAACTCAAATTTATTGTTACGTACGAACAGAAAACAAAAGCACCTGTTTAGATTTATAGGTCTTCTAGAACCCGGTTTAAAAAGGATAATACAAGTTTTATATTGCCATGTAGCATTTTGGCAACAGGAAATCGTTTTAAAAAGGCATTAACCTTTTATTTACATTAGATTGCCTACTAGAATGTAGTAATCGACTTTTAACGAACATATATTATCACTTATAATAATCTAGGTCAATAGAGTTTTGTTAACAATAATAACTTATTCATTATCGATCAATTGGGAATTAGTATGCTACTGATACAAATGATACAATAATCCCAAAACCACTCCTCGTTGTGATAATTTCCAGTTTCCTGCGTATAACGCGCCCTTTTAAGAATAACGAATACCATTTTTCTTTAAGCTCCTCATCGAATTTTAGGGACTGGAGAGCCAAGTCGGTTAGACACTCGCCTAGAATGGGAAAGGTCACAGGTTCGGGCATCACCAAAATAACTGCCGACCTATAAACGGCCCATGCAGCCAAAAATGTCCGACGAATAATACCCCGTGTAAGGGAGTGCACGTTAAATATCCTTCAAAGTCCTAACGCTGCGTACGATGTCGCCCTTAACGGTTGCGTTGGGTGCCTATTCAGGTGCCGGCTCGTCACTTGATTGTGGTTCTAAAATACGACGCCCGTCGCCAATAGCCCTCGTGTAGCTCTAGTGCGACAATATTTCAAACCTAACCTACACTCTCAGAAATAACACTTTCATTTTTGACGATTCATGAATCCTCAACCTCATTTCATTAATTTTGAGGATTGTTTCGTCGAACTATCACGTGACTTTTGAGTAAACGCGAATCCTCACTTTTACGATCTTGATTTGACGATTCTGTATCTTGTTTTTGAGGAAACTGAATCTCATTTTTGTACTCACATGCTCAGAAATGACGAAATATTTCTTTAGATTAGACGCCATTCAAATCCTCATAAAAATGACTATTCAAATTTCCTCACTTTGAGGAAAGGAAAACTCTGCAGAGCACTCTCTCATTCTGAAAAGCATTTGCCAGTAAACGGAATCGTCAAAATTAAGGAAAATTTCGTCTTTTTTGAGCATTCATTTTTAAGAGTGTAGTTACACTGTTGTCAAATTAGTCAATTCTGTGGCGGAAGGTTACGCGCCTAATGTATACCGATTTTATCCCCATCGATTCTTCTTGGGCCCCGTGTTATGAGCTTTTTAATGAGGACCAAATGTCACGCCGCCGTTTTTCTCATTGTAAGAGACTTATTTTTACTTAATTTTATTACATCTAAACACAAAACAGAAAAAAACATGTAAAGAGTTATAGTAGATCTTGCAGAACTCAAGATATTGAACGTTAATACAGTTTTATAATATATTGTCATGAAACATTCTCGCAAGCAGCCCATTTTTTTTTCAGAAATGGCCTTAATCGCCAGCCACCCATTAATGGAATTTACTAAATACTATATTAATCGACTTATAATATAAATTCAAATGCTAATTTAAATAATATGGATCAGCATAATCTTAATAATAAAAAAGATCGATTTATTATCAATAAATTGGGAATTGTGCGTATGATACAATAATCCAATAACTTCTATGTTGCAGTAGTTTCCTGTTTGCCATGCTTATCATTTTCAATGTTAACTGACCACCACATGATGTCTTTCTCGCCCATTTTGGTCCATCATTTTGATTAACAGAACTTTTTTCTATGTGGTATTAGGTTGGAAAAGACGTCAGATTCAGAAGAGAATTTGTATTTATTTTATTTTTTGAGGGCGATTTAATTAATCGCTTGAATACAAGATCGGCTATTTGTGGTCCACCAAATAAGTAACAAATATTTAAGCGAAATACAATCCTCAAGTCATCATTACACTATTGTCAAACTAAGCAGGTCTGTGGCGGAAGGTTACGCGCCTAATGTATCCCGATTTTATCCCCATCGATTCTTCTCGGGGCCCCGTGTTATGAGCTTTTTAATGAGGACCAAATGTCATGCCGCCGTTTTTCTCATTGTAAGATACTTTAATTTTTTTAATTAATTTTATTACATCTAAACACGAAACTGAAAAAACATGTTAAGGGTTATAGTAGATCTTGCAGAACTTAAAATATTAAACATTAATAGTTTTATATTGCCATGAAACATTTTCGCAGGTAGCCAATGTTTTTCAGAAATGGCCTTAATCCCCATCTACCCATTATTGGAATTTAATAAAGACTATACTAATCTACTTATAATATAAATTGAAATGCTAATTTAAATAATATGGATCAGCATAATCTTAATAATAAAAAAGATCGATTTATTATCAATAAATTGGGAATTGTGCGTATGATACAATAATCCAATAACTTCTATGTTGCAATAGTTTCCTGTTTGCCATGCTTATCATTTTCAATGTTAACTGACCACCACATGTCTTTTTCGCCCATTTTGGTCCATCATTTTGATTAACAGAACTTTTTTCTATGTGGTATTAGGTTGGAAAAGAAGTCGGATTCGGAAGAGGATTTGTATTTTTTTTAATTATTTGAGGGCGATTTAAATAATCACTTGAAAACAAGATTGGCTATTTGTGGTCCACCAAATAAGTTACAAATATTTCAGCGGAATACAATCCTCACAATTCAATTACACCATTGTCAAACGGGGCGATTCTGTGGCGGAAGGTTGCGCGCCTAATGTATCCCGATTTTATCCCCATCGATTCTTCTTGGGCCAGTGTTATGAACTTTTTAATGAGGACCAAATGTCATGCCACCGTTTTACTCATTGTAAGATACTTTAATTTGTTTACTTAATTTTATTACATCTAAACATGAAACTGAAAAAACATGTTAAGGGTTATAGTAGATCTTGCAGAACTCAAAATATTAAACATTAATAGTTTTATATTGCCATGAAACATTTTCGCAGGTAGCCAATGTCTTTCAGAAATGGCCTTAATCCCCATCTACCCATTATTGGAATTTAATAAAGACTATACTAATCGACTTATAACATAAATTCAAATGCCAATTTAAATAATATGGATCAGCATGATCTTTAAAAATAGCGATTTATTATCAATAAATTAGAAATTGTATGCGTATGATACAATAATCCTTTAACTTCTATGCTGCCGTAGTTTCCTGTTTGCCATGCATATCCTTTTCCAATTTTAATAGACCACCATGTCTTTTTCGCCCATTTTGGTCCATCATTTTAAGGTATCCGATAAACAGAATTTTCGATTAACAGAACTTTTTTCTATGTAGTATTAGGTTGGAAAAGAAGTCAGATTCGGAAGAGAATTTGTATGTTTTTATTATTTGAGGGCGATTTAATTAATCGCTTGAATACAAGATTGGCTATTTCTGGTCCACCAAATAAGTCACAAATATTTCAGCGAAATACAATCCTCAAGTCGTCAATACACTATTGTCAAACTAAGCAACTCTGTGGCGGAAGGTTACGAGCCTAATGTATCCCGATTTTATCCCCATCGATTCTTCTCGGGCCCTGTGTTATGAGCTTTTTAATGAGGACCAAATGTCATGCCGCCGTTTTTCTCATTGTAAGAGATGGGGATTTGGGGGGAGAGGTCGCTAATTAAAAGAATTCACGCTTCACTCCCTGTCTTTTTACCGATTTCAAATTCTTTTGTGAAGTAGTGGTATAATTCTCAAATATCTTGTGAAAGAATGTATCTGATACGAAGATCCCTTTTTAAGTTTTGTAGTTTTTAACCCTCTGAATTTGGCTCGGTTTATTTGTAACACTTGGAGAACTTAGTGGAAGTACCATTTTTGAAAAGAAGATTGTGTTTTAATGAACATATTATTCTATCCTTTAAAGATACAAAAATTCCCTTCATAAACTTAAATGAGTATTGTTTACTATTTTGGTAATTTTCAAGTAAAATTTTCAACTAGTTTAAGTACGAACTAAAAACTTTTAAAGCCCATTTTCATATTTTATTTTCACCTATAGCATGCACCATAGCACTTAGCTCTTCAATTATGTTTGCACGTTTTAATCTTCAAACCAGAAGTGCACATACGTGGTCCTTTGACTTCAATTTGAAAATTTGTAATGCTTTTTCTATTATTCTATAAACTGGAAAGTTCAAGCTTTCTAAAATCAGTATCGATGCAGCTGATTCCTTAATTGTAAGAAACGATGACGTAGCAGGAAGGTCAAGCAGATTTAAGAGGTCTGATACATTTTTTTCAGCTGTAAATTTACGACATTTTGCTATAAAACAAATGTAGAATGCACCATTAATACTTTCAGTCCCAGTGATGCCATTTGGCATCATCATGTTTCTGATCGTAATTTAAAAAAGTAATAGGGCTGATATCTATTGGGATTAACAAAAAATACTTTTAATAGAAAAAAGTTTGAATAATCGGATGATGTGCTTTTTGATGTCGTAAATGATTATAGACGATCAGAAAAAAAATTCTTTTATGGTATTGCAAATTGTAATTGAGACTGAAAGGGTTAAATAAAAAACTTGACAGATTGTTTGCTTATTCATAGCACTGAAAAGGCTTATTTTTTACAGCTAAAACTTAATTTTACTAAAATTACGTGCCTGTTGGCAAATAACATTAACTTTTCTTAAAATGTTTTTTTGTAAAGCATAATGGTTCAAAAATATGTTCATATAACGAATGTGTGTAGATTATTTAGTTATTGAAGAAATTATGATGGTGCCATCTCGAATACTGTCTCGTGAAAATCGGTTGTTCAACAAATAGCTTTAGCCTCCTTGTTGCCCACTCTTTGCCAACTCTTAACTGTTTGTTCATAATTTGTATTAAAAAATATCTACTTTTGTAATTTTATCCCACCATGTAAAGTTTTAGTGCTTTGGTAAGCTTGAATGCATTTCTAATATCCAAAGCTCATTTTAATTTCCTTTAAATAGCCTTCTAAAGAACTTTATACATTTAAATGTTTTGAATATCTTAAACATCTCTCTAAAATATCTTATTCTCAATCTATAAAATATCTATGATGGTACATTTCAAAAAGTTGAGATGGTATAGTTACATAATAAGCATGTTTTATCTGAACGACTTTAACCCTCTAATCGATGATTTTTATTCTCATCCCCAAAAAATATGTATCTTTAGTACTCATACATTACCTCATACTCATACATACAAACTCATACATATTAAGGAAAAATACCTAAAAAAATTTAGCTGCATTAGAATTTAAATAATTTAAATTTTTAAATTTTTTTCCATATGACAAAAACCACATAAAATTCCAATTTTGATAATGACTAGAAAAATACTAATTTTATTTCAAAATAATACTTTTTAACTATAATTAATTTTTCAAAACAATTTATTTGTATTTAGCACTAATACTATTATACTTTGAAATCTGTCAAAGACGCAATTTCACAACAGTTAATAACCCCACTCTTTAATTTTGAATACACTTTTACTACTGTCATCTATGAGGATTATTAGTTACTAAAACTTCAAAATGCAATAGATGAAAAAAAAAATTGTCGAGAGAGATCTAATTTAATATAATAAAGTGGATTTTGTTGCTTGTTGCCAAACGGCAACAGTATGCACTTTAGGGTTAATATCTTGTTTTCTTGATTGCCTTTTTCATATGTATCCGGAAAAGAACACAACATCAAACACAAACCAATCCTTGAACACTAACATATTCCTTAACGCAACATCCTAAAATACACATTTTTCAATATACCACTATCGACAAAATAAGTTAAGAACTATTTTTTTTCATATTTCGCGGATGATGGAATAAATTGGAGGTTCGATTGCTTTAAGACCCGCTATTCGATTAACAGAACTTTTTTCTATGTGGTATTAGGAAAAGACGTCAGATTCAGAAGAGAATTAGTATTTTTTTATTCTTTGAGGGCGATTTAATTAATCGCTTGAATATAAGATTGGCTATTTCTTCTGTTTGTACGCGTTTATTGTATTGCATAAAAAGGTTAACAGATGGTGTTTATTGTTGGTACTCGATGAGATGTGAAATGAGGAAATTTAGAATAAAAACTGATGGGTGGTTTTATCCTGTTTTTTTTCTCCCAAAGAATATGAAAAATAAGGATTGGCTTGGTAAAGATTTCTGGCGAATTTATTTTTCTATTTACACTATACGAGCGGAGATTAATTTAAGAAGTTTAAACTTTATTTTAAAACAACAAAGGTTAAATGAAAAATATGTAAACAGATCAGGATTATGATGGGTTTAGTATATTTAATGTCTTTTATTTACTAATAACACATTGATAATTGGATAATGCTGGGAAAATATTTTTTCATAACCTTTAGATCAAGTATACGGCAGATCGACCTACTGTGGCTCTAGTGCGACTTCAATTCAATTAAACTGCCAATTCCCCTGATTAACTCGGTAATAACTATTTTCCGGATACCAGCAGACAAGAGGTTTATTGCTATCCCCTTCGAAAATCCCGGGGCTGGGAAGCCCAGTGTGGTGTGCACTCGCCTAGCATGCGAAAGGTCCCAGGTTCGGGTCCGAGCATCGACAAAATAACTGCCGTCCTATAAACGGCCCGTGTAAGGGAGTGCACGTTAAATATCCTTCAAAGTCCTAACGCTGCGTACGATGTCGCCCTTAATGGTTGCATTGGGTGCCTATTCAGGTGCTGGCTCGTCAATTGACCGTGGTTCTAAAATACGACGCCCGTCGCCAATAGCCCTCGTGTAGCTCTAGCGCGGCGATAATCCAAGCCTAACCTAACGAAGTATATGTTATCAATTGCAAAACAATACTAATATATTAAGGAGTAGTAGTAAACTCTTCAACAAAAATAACATTTATGAACAATCTAAAATACACATTAGTTTAAAATATTTCTTTTAATGATAGTAATGATTAAAGTAATGTAAGAAAAGAGAACCGTAACACTTAATAACAAAATAATTAAAACTTTACTACCATATAGATTTCACAAGTACGTTTACTATTTTAATATATATTTTTGAATATTTTTTCTAACGAAAAAAAATCCCCGAAGTAATAGCTAATAAACGTGTAAACATTGTTGAACCAAGTAAGTTTTTAATGAAGAACTTAATTAGGACAAAATTTGTGATTTTTCGGTGCATTATCATTATCTTTAACGAGGAAAAAAAATTCTACTGGATTTTTACTTCTCGTAATAACCTTACTTAGCATATCTATTTTTTGCTAGATAAAAGAGCTAAATACGGGTTTTTAAATTGCCCAGTTACCATGCAAAGTTAATATTAATAATTTTATTTTATACAATGCTGGTGTTTACTTTCTTAGAATCTTGACATTCTTTATGGAACTGAAAATTATTTAAATAATCCTTTTTTGATTTCATTTTATACCACAGAGAATTTATTTCGCTTATTTTTACAATTGGTTATTTCCGGTAATTGGGAAAATTAGGGCGAATTTAAATAAAAAATAAATTTTCTTTAACTTTAAGGGGTCTTAAGAGTCTTAAAAATGTGCAAAGAAGGTACTACAAAGCATAGTTTGATCTTTCATGTAATTTTTTAACTACTCAATATATAAGTTTAATTTTTTTACAGGTAATTCTATTTGATTTATTTAATATAAAACAAATTTTAAAATTTATAAAATTTTAGCCAAAACTTAAATAAATGATATTAAACACAAAGGTATTTGAACACATTGGGATTAGGCTTGCGCAGCAAATTTTGAGGTCAAAATTGAAAAACTGACCACAAGAATGACTTTATATTGTACAAATATGTACAGACAAAGACTTATACCTAAATTCTCAGCTCAATTTTAATTTGAAATTATTTAAAAAAAATTTAAAATCAAAATTTTAAAATTTTTATTATTTTTTTTACAAAAAAGTTCTTAAAATAATTTCTATTTAAAATTGAGCTGAGAATTTAGGTATAAGTCTTTGTCTGTACATATTTGTACAATATAAAGTCATTTTCTTGGTCAGTTTTTCAATTTTGACCTCAAAATTTGCCGCGCAAGCCTAATCCCAATGTGTTTAAATATCTTTGTTTAATATCATTTATTTTTGTTTTGGCTAAAGTTTAATAAATTTTAAAATTTTTTTTTAAAAAATAAATCTTGTAGAATTACACATAAAAAAATAATTCTTATATATTGAGTAGTTAAAAATGACATGAAAGATCAAACTATGCTTTGTAGTACATTTCTTTGCACATTTTTAAGACTCCTATGACCCTTTAAAAGGATAAATTTCACTTTATAATTTAAATTGGTGTTTTTGGATTTGATTTACACCAATTAAACAGGGGTTCAGTATGTTGTACATCAGTAATGTTAAATTGGCCAAATGCAATGTACCTTTTCACAATAACTACTGATCAGATAATCTTAAAATTTTCTGTGTGTTATACCAACCTTATATATTAATCTGAGGTTAAAAGTTTTTTTTTAAACAACTGTTAGATTTTTTTAAATAAAATAAGTTTTTAAGTACCCAAAAAATCATGAAATTTTTCACTTTTTTGCCTCGTAAATTTTTTTCATTAGTTTTATTAAAATTTATAACCTCAGATTAATCTATGCTATGTATTACATCACATAAAAAAGTTTACGAGAAAACATAGCATAGTTTTTGAGAAAAGGTGCATCGAAGTTCAAAAAATCAAGTTCTGAGCAAAACGCGTTTAAAGTTTTTATTGTTAACCGTTTCAGTAAGGAAAGGGTTAAACAAAATGGCTTTTAATGTCAAATATTTTTCCAATCGTCTTTATACTTTGTGACATTATTAATAAAGATTGTAATAGTATTTTAAGCCAATAATTTCTTTTGATTTTTTCACCGATTTTGGGGTACTGAACCCCCTTAAGAAAACCATATTCAAACGAAAGTTTTAAAATAAAAAACTATCCCTTCATGGTTTTTAAAAGCTACTTCCCTTTCTGTTTTAATAATTCTTAAAATGTTTTAACAAATGTTAAAGAAACTGTATGGATAGTAAGATAGCTTTAAAGCTTTTCTAAAAGACAAATGTGTTGGGATGCTGGACTTTCAAATTTGGACATTTTCTATATAAAAAACTTAATTGACCTTATTGCATTAGTTTTGTCCCGACATGCTTATCGTTTTACCCATGTCGGCTCGTAACTTTAACTATGGTTCTAAATCATGAAGTCCTTCGTCCAAGCCTTCGTGTAGCTTTAGTGCGACAATAATTCATTTAAACGCATCGTTCAACCAAAATGCCAAGGATTCCTTACCTTCCTGTAAACCGCACAGTTTTCATATTAAACGCTTCAATACATATACATTGAGCATAACAAGGGACACATTGTAATAATTATTTTAACTCGAAATTTTCTCTAATGGAACCAGGTAGTGCCAAAATAACTGCCTGCATATAAACGATTAGAGTCGTCCGATGAATAATACATCTATATTGAGTGCAAGTTAAGTATTCTCCAAATTACCAACGTAGCGTATATCACTTATTTGTTTGGTTGCCTACTCAGGTGTCGCTTCACCACTTGATTTTATTTATAAATAAGACACAAGTCTCCAATAGCCTTCGTGTAGCTGTGCTGCGAACATAATTCCCTAAATTCGTCGTTTAAGCATAATGGTATGGTGTTAATTCTGTATCTAATATCATACTTTTCATATTAAGTGTTTCAATACACATGCTTTGGGCATAACATATGACACATTGTATTAATTACTTTGTAACTCGAAATTTCCCTTTGTGAAAAGTTAAATCCAAACAGGTTACTGTGTGCAAATGTCCTACACGCAATCTCTACACAAGCTGGGCTGATGGCAAAGTGGAAGGCTCGACTCTAACTCGAATTTGATGGCTCCGTTGCCACTTAAATAATGCAAATGATGGAAATTGGAACGCGAATGGGATTTGGGCGAGTTTTGGCGGGAAAAGGAATGTTTGAGTAGTGTTAGTGAGAGACAGTTCGGATTTGTGGGAAGACTGTGCTATTAATGTTGGTGTTAAAATATTAAAGGATTTAAATGTAGTTTGTATCAAAGGTGGTATGTTTAAATTGTCGCATTTGTCATGTAGAATGCATATGATTGTGTTTACGATTCCTAAGTCACCATTGAATAATTCTTTTGACATAATTTGGATAAATTTACTAAATTTAAGTATTAAAGCAATTTTCACTGTCGAAACATGTCTATTTTTTATTTGTAAAAGTTGTTCCTTTTACAGTTTTGAAAAATTTTCACTTTCCTACTTAAGGTATTCGCAGCATGACTTGTTTTTCTTAAAACTATTTTTTCCTAACGGTGCTGATTAATTAAGTTCCACATATTTTAAGTGTTTTAAGCTTGATTATACTGTGTTTTCTCACACAGAACCATGAACTCAAGCATTTAGTATTTTATCCGTAAAAGGAATCGTTCAGTATTTCACACGATTTTTTTTATTCGAAATCATCTCTTAAAAATTGAGTACAATTTTAGCATAGCTCTAAAGACATTACATAAGTATGGGAGAACTGAAATAAGTTTGCAGAAAAAAGCCAGGCAATTGACAAACGTTTCCCAAATAAATTTAAATAAATTAAGATTTAAATAAATTCAAATTTAAATGAATTTCAAATTTATTCAATTTCAAATTTAAATAAATTCAAATTTAAATAAATTCAAATTTAAATAAATTCAAATTTATTCAATTTCAAATTTAAATAAATTCAAATTTAAATAAATTCAAATTTAAATAAATTCAAATTTAAATAAATTCAAATTTAAATAAATTCAAATTTAAATAAATTTAAATTTAAATAAATTTAAATTTTCCAATTTTAAATTTAAATAAATTTAAATTTTATTAATAAATTAATTAAATTTAATAAATTTAAATTTAATAAATTTAAATTTAATAAATTTAAATTTAAATTACAATTTAATAAATTTAAATTTGAATAAATTACAATTTAAATAAATTACAATTGAAATAAATTACAATTGAATTCATTTAAATTGGAATTTATTTCAATTTAAATAAATTCCAATTAAATAAAATACAATTAAATAAATTTCAATTAAATAAATTTCAATTAAATAAATTTCAATTAAATAAATTTCAATTAAATAAAGTTCAATAAATAAATTTCAATAAATAAATTCCAATTAAATACACTCCAATTAAATACACTCCAATTAAATACACTCCAATTAAATACACTCCAATTAAATACACTCCAATTAAATACACTCCAATTAAATACACTCCAATTTAAATACACCAATTTATTTAACGTTTGTCATCGAAAAACTTGTAAACCTTTTACTCTGAAAAAAGAATAACATTTTTGTAATAATTTATATTGGGATAAGGAGATAAAATCAGGTTATCTGTCAATGTCAAAACTGTGTCACGCATAAAACAGTCTTGCTACATTGAGCCTCCTAGTTTTAACCGTCCCGATTTTATTTTTTACCAAACTGTAAAAGAGCTAAAACTTTCAAATAAATTATAACACATTATTTTGAAAAATTCAACATTATATTGAGTAATTAATTACTGATAAATGTTAAAATTCCAGAAACAAGATGAGATATTAACGTGTAAGAATGACGAATGATGATATATTTGCAAAAATATGAAACTGTAAAAGACTAAATTTTTAAAAATGTATATAACACTATGAGACTGCCTTGTGGGCTACTCAATTTCATGCTGTTATTACCGAAAAGCAGGAAGAACTTTGAGTTTTCCATGCACACGAAAAAGTGATATATCTACCATGTTAACTTACAAGAAGCGTGACTTCTGCTCACAATTTGCGATAGTTTTGCAAGTTAAAAACCTGGGGGTATTTTTTAAAAATTGTTTCTATGTTTTCGTTGTAGACTTATTGATTCAACACATTTTAAATTGAGAAAGATGCTTGGATATTTTTAGTTGTCGAATATTTTCCTTAGTTGGTTTGACTCGGCACTATAGAAACAGTTATTGGTGAAGAGTTTTGAGATTTAAAATCGTGTTCAAATGACTTGAGTAAAGTTTGAGCACTTTTTCTCTCCGTTTTGCAACTGTTCGAGACTGCATTGATGCTTGAAGTATTGCATTCATAATCTAACCTTGGTTCAAACCGTAACGGTGTCTATGGATTTACCTTGAACTTCAGTGAATAGTCGATATGAATAACAGTTTATGGGGAAAAAAGAGTGTATCGACAAAAAACTTTCTAGGAAAATTGCCTTTGGAAAGTTTAGCTTTTCAATTGTGTTTAATTAAAGATGAAGGTATGATTACTGCTTCTGTTGAGTATTAACAATATTTCGCTAACCATATTTTTAACTTAACATTCATCAGATATTCCACTTTGCGATTATTGATACATTGTTGACGCCAGTGAAGGTAGGCGAATACCCAAAATTCAGTAAAATTCTAAAATTTTTACTATTACTTTAATCTTTTCCAAATTTGGCATAGTGATTTCAAATATAATCAATAATACTATTTAGGCATTTTTTTTATTTAAATATAATTTATTTATTTTAAACGGTGTTTTTCTACTAAAAAAAGAGGTTTACACTAACTAGTCTACTACATTGAATTTTCATTCTATAAACATTAATTATGTGTTAAATTCCTCGCTTCGAACTGATGCATGCAATGACCCTCTAGAGTTACACACAAATTACAAGAGGGCTGGGGAGCCCAGTCGGTTAAGCACTAGCTTAGCATTCGGAAGGTCCCAGGTTCGGGTCCGGGCATCGCCAAAATAGCTGCCGGCCTATAAACGGCCCGTGCAGCCAAAAATGTCGGACCCGGAAAATGTCCCGTGTAGGGGAGTGCACGTTAAATATCCTTCAAAGTCCTAACGCTGCGTACGATGTCGCCCTTAACTGCTGCGTTGGGCGCCTACACAGGTGTCGGCTCGTCACTTGACTGTGGTTCCAAAATACGACGCCCGTCGAAAATAGCCTTTGTGTAGCTCTAGCGCGACGATAATTCAAACCAAACCACAAATTACAAGAAAAGAAGTTATTAAGAAAAATGTTATAAATTAACCACAAAAAGATTTTTTTTCGATTAACTTACACTTGGACATTTAAAAAAAAACTTTTATATTTACACCAGATGTTAGAGGTTCATGGCACAGATATATATTGAAAGAGCATCTGTAAAATATTTCAGGTGAATTAATGTAAATCTTTTTATGCTAAAAGTGTTAGCGTAAACCCCTTTTTTAGTTGAAAAACAGTTTTAAATAAATCAATTATATTTAAATAAAAAAAATTGCCCAAAAAGCATTGTTCATTACATTTGAAATCACTATGCCAAATTTGGAAAAGATTAAAGTAATATTAAAAATTTTAGAATTTTGGGTACACGCCTACCTTAACATCAAAAAAAGGTAACAAATTCAATAATATGTAAAATCCATAGAAGTAATAATATATTGCTTAAAAATCTCATTTTCATTATTTTTAACTCAAAAGAAATAAAAAATGAAAATTAGAGAATTGACATCATTGAGATTTCCGTATTTAAGTCCGTTCCGTTATCAACATCCGTACCAATTTTTTAAACCCTTTCTGTTTTTTTGAATTCTCGTTCTAATCGCCATGTTTCCAAAATACTTATTTTTGTTAGAAAGGTATGGCATCCGATTTTCATACTTTTTCGTTTGTTAGTACTATGCGAACTTAAGAATTAAAGTAACAAGAAAGTCTGCTTTTTTAAAAGTTTTTTTTACAACTTTTCCTCAGACTTTAAACACCATTACTCCCAAGTTTCTTCAACCAATAACTTCCTACATTTAAATCCCATCCGGTCACTTATCCTCCGGGTTTGTAACCGGATGACGATTCCTCCCCTTTCGTCCATCCCGCTGAAATTAGACACTTTTCCCGATTCCTTTTCCTCGGATCAATGAATCGGGATCTCATGCAGAAAGGAGTGAGGATTGGATCACGTGATTCGTAAACATTCCTCGTACCTATCGATGGAGGTAAGGAATAAGAAAAATATGAAGCCTCGTCATAAAGTAAAGCTGAAATTGGTCTGCCAAGGGAAGAGATGGATTGCTTCTGAAATGGGCAAACCAATTCCAAACATACACTTGGCGAATTATTTGGCGTTGATGTTTTACAAGTAACACCGCATGTGTACAATCTAATGAGGCAATTATTCATTCGTACAAAAATTAAGTCATTTTTGAACTGCTATTGCCCTTTATGACTTTTAAAATTTGTCTTTCAGTTTAGGCTAGAGTCACTGAATAGCGAGTTGTAATATTACGTAGCAAAAGGATCGACTTTTCGTAATTTTGGCTAGTTGGCATGCGTTTCTTCTTGCCACTCGTGGCTGAAATCTTGTTCCAGCTTATTGCATGTTAATGCCAATAGTGATTCACGGTGAAACTTATGATCGTTATAGAAAAAGGTGGTTCCGGTGCTGATGCGAGTTGTCAGTTCGACAATTTGGTATCTACTATGTTTACGTTAGGAGAGCGGATCATCAGTGGACAGGTAAATTGAAGGATTACGACTAATGACTTGAAACACTGTTGTAAGCACTCAATAACACCTAACCTAAAAGAAAGCATACCAACAGATTGATTATTTAGCAAAAACCGTCCAATTAATAGTGGCTACTGCAGTTTATGTGCCTTCGGCAGAGATATCTAGCGACTCTAGCCCCAACTTCATGCAGACGCTTGTTGAACAACTTAATGCTATTTTTGTCAGACATTTGGCAGTAAAGTATGTGTATTTGGTCAAATTAAAGTTCAGAAGCTCCTTAAATGTAATACGTTTATTTACAAAACAGCCATGATAAAAAAAGGAAAAAATATATAAAGGCATAACTGTTGCCTACACCATATCTAGTCAGAGAGCACACACCCTTTTAAAACACACATTTTATATCTAAAATTAATAAGGTTAAAGCATATAGTTAAAGTGATCAAGAGTTATAACTTATAACACTCATAAAAAAAAAAAGGTTGACATGTGAAATTGAACTTAAACTACTATTTGATACAACAATTTTTCCCCCATGTAACCAAACTATAACGCGAAATTATGTGGTACATACAACTAAACAAATATATTAATATTTAAGTCTTGCTTGCGAAATAAATAATTGCAACTCTCAGTTAATTTATAACAGTTCGTACTGCAGTGTACAATATCATTTTTGCATTGCAAATTTTGCATGATAATTTTTTTTATTATTGCAAAAACTATCTTTTTTATACATTAGTTACTATTTGTTTATTACTAAAACGCGACGGTTCGTACTAGAATTTTGATAATTTTTCTTGCTTTGGCTTATATATGGCCACAAGATATTGGTCCAACTTGCATATATAGATTTATTTAAATTGGAATTTATTTATGTGACAACCGTGGTGTTATAGCAATCCACGTTCACCACCTCTGTAGAGCACTAAGTTACCTCGAGTGGTGAAAGGAAGCTTTCGCCTACTCAACAAACCACAAAGATACGTCTCGTCGTGTCTCATTGTATGTACTAATACAAGTCTATATTGACTATTAGGGAGAAGATGCAAGACCTGTATAGTAGGAGCATAGAATTTGACTCTTTCGCCGACTCTAATAGCATATTGTATTATGGACTACTCGACTGTTATATCCTGATATATTGATATTAACGTGCGTTATCATACAGGTGAATGACATTACACCGAGTAATGTTAATGGATATGAATAGAATAAGAATTTAAGAAATTCTTATTCTTATATTTAAAACAGTAACTGTTATCGAGAACACTTCCACCCACAAGATTTAAGCATCTTATATAAAAAAAGTACATGAAGTTGTAATTAAGAGTTTTAAAAGTCAAATTGGCTATTTGAGATTAAATTTAATGCTCTTCAGTTTTTGCTAAATTTAGTTGCAATTCGAAGAATAATTGGGTAAAATTGCTTGAGAAAAATCCTTGCCTTCGTCCCTGCGTCATTTAGCGCGTTTGAAATCTTTTAGAGACTTTTGTGCTTAATTAAGTATCAACGTATCCATACTTTCTATTTTTATAAAATTCTGTCGTATTTTAAAAAGGAAAGTAGGCTAAAAGTAATGAATGTCTCCCCGTCCAATCGCAAGGATTTGGCGAATAGGACCTCACTTTCTGAGCGCCAAGCCACTTCTTATCCCTGACTCCATGTCCCTACCCATTTGCTTCCCTGACAGTGAGGGTGAGATAAAGTTTCCCCCCAGGGGGAGGTTTTCAGCCCTATGCTTTTTCTTGTTTCTGGTGCGTGTCTTTGATAAGATATAAAACGAGGAAAACTGACGTTTCTGCTATGTCAAAGCTATAGGAGTTGCGTCAATTTTGCGGGACTGTGTGAAATGTTGGTCCAGGAAAAGGATCATATTTCAATATTTCAGAGTAAGATTGTACAGCTGCAATTCTAAACATAGTATTATGTTATATGTACGTATCATTATTGTGTTGAAAATAAAATTTTAACTCTTAAACATGTATGCATAATATTCATAACCAGTCCCAAGTCTGTTTTAGTTCATAATTAAAAAATTCTCACTGCCTTTGGGAATTATTGACTCTAGCTGTGATGCTTACAACCGTTGTAAAACTCTATTTTACCTGGATACTAGTTGGGACCCTGGAACGTTACTTGATTTCACGTCTACCATTCAGTGACAAGTTTACTTGGACTTTTTACCATATTTTTTTGTTATAAATCAGCAGATACAAGAATTGCGGTTCAAAATATTTTCATTCTAAATTTTTACATTATGATATTTACAGAAATATGATGGATGTTAATTTCTTGCAAAAGGCTCGTATTTTGCAAGTTTGCCAAAACAGAACTATTTCTAAAAAAAAAAGAGATTAATTTAAAATTCTTAATAAAACCTATTAGAATATATTTCCTAACAAATCATTGATAAATAATGGAGTCTCTTGAAAAAATCCGAGTTTCCAAGATCGCACACTATTGCGGCTTTTAGGCTAGAAACGGGTCATGACTTGTCTGTTACTTGCAGAAATTCGGATTTCTCTTTTCTCTTAACTGAATCTTGGGCAACTGTTACTGTTTGAATGGTGAACATCTTGAGGTATGCCGGAGGTATTTACGAAACATATTGGAATTCAAGAGCCCCCCCCCCCCCCAAGTTACAAGCCTTATAATTTGTTGAACATTAAGTATTAAACTAATTTATGTTAAAAAACAAAGTTGAAAATAACGTGTTTAGGCCCTATCCGCTTAAATGAAGAATTAAATTTCTCTTTTATTCGAATTATCTCTTAATTTCTCCAGAATCTAATTTTCTTACAAAACGGTTTAATTTATTTAATATTGCACAACGAGTTTTTATAATACAATACTATTTTAAACGGTTAAGTATTTAATTGTTCCTCGTCTCTGTAAAACGATCTTTTCCTTTACTGTATCTATTGAACATAAAACAATTTTACATGTTCTTATCAGAAAAATGTTAGCTTTTTTTTAAAGAACCCAATTTGAATTTTAAAAATCTTTTAGTAAATACGACTAGTCTCTTTAGGTTCAAGTGATGAAAACGAGTGTTTCAAACCAATATTTTGCCCTTAAATTTGGTAAAATATTAAAATAACCTGTTTAAAATCTTCAAATTAAATTATCGGGCACATACTTTCGAAAATTGTTTTTAAATTGTAAATTTAGCGTCGTTTCTAAAAGTGAAAAGTATTGTACAGGGGAAAGTTTTGTTTATGACTTTAATTGAAAGGGCAGTTAACTAATGCAATTGATTAAAAAATATTTATTTTAAAATGTGAATATAAACAGAAAATTTATTAAGACCAATTCAAAAAATTCTGCCTGCCACTTTTGCTCAATTCAATTTTTTTTAAAATTTTAATATCATAAAAAGTGTTAACTATTGATCTACAAGTAAGTTGTTTTACAATTTTTGTATCTATCTAAATACATTATGTAATAATTGAACAGATATTATTATCTAAGAGTTAGTGCATGAATTTTTTAATCAAAGGTATCTAATTATTAAGAAGTATTTAACTATTAAAGCTATTTGATTATTTAATTTTAAATTAAAGTTTAGAAAGTTAAAAAAATATATTTTTACATGAAACCAATGCTCTTTTAATGGCACATACTTCACTTCCTTCATTCCTCCTTCCTACATTAATAAATTAAAAAGTACATATTTTTTTAAATGTCTAAACAGTTTATCATTTTGAGCACGCTAAAATAAATATCCTAAAACATGGGTCAAATATTCAACCAAATATTTGTTATGCATGTTTTAATTTTCTCCCAAACACTTAAAAAGATTTTAATGCCCTATAAAACAAATTTTCTATCGCCCAAAAAATAATTTAAAGATTTTTTAAAAATCTTCTCAACCATTAAAACCTCGTATGATATCAACAGCTTTTACGTAAGAAGCTTCGGAGAACAACTAAAAAATACTCCCACTTAAAGAGATTAAAAAGTCAAATTCCGTTTATTTTTAGACATCGATAAACAAATTTAAAAGTACCCTTAAATTGTAAGTTAAATTTGTAAGTAATAAAGGAACTACCCATCCTTATGTAAGTAGGTAAAAAAAAACGTCTGCTTAGAATGATTACGAAATGCAGAAAAGGTTTAAGCTCTGAGTAAGCTTTCCGTACACGGGTGTTTCCGTTGAAATGTTGATAGAAAAAAGTTCAGAAGGAATACCTCATGTAGGCTTGATCCTGAATTAATGCTCTTGATGCTACAAAATAAATAGCTAAATGCAAAAATGGGCCAGGAGAGTTTCCCGAATGCGTTTCTTGAGTTTAATATTTCAGTTAAATAAGCGTAGTGGGAAAAATCCTTAGAGCTTGAGCCCTTTTTACATTATTGGTTCCGTTATTGTTTGGTGCCAAAGTAAACTATCTTTTAAAAAGAGTCATAAATAATAGACGGTTACGGAAATTTTAATTTTTTTAAAGATGTTTACGCCTAGCTAAGGTTTTTGATTTATGGTTTCTTTAAGCCATACTCTTTCTTCCCTTTTTGAAAATATTTTAGTCTAAGTGGGATTTTTTTTTGGGGGGGGGGGGATTAAACATGTTTGGCTCGGTACGTCGAATATGGCTTTTTACATATTTTTTCTTCATGAATACCGTTTGACATATTTTAAAATGATGTATACTTGTAGATTTAGTTTTTTATGCAACGCATTTACATTTGTAGTTTTTTTTGCTGTAAAATGCAAACTTTTTCTGCATTTATACCTGTTATTAAGAACAAAACTATGCATGTTATGACATATTTTTTCAAGGTGCATGCGTATATTTCTTAAAATCCTTTTTTTTTGCCCTGGGCACACTTTTGGTGACACATCTACTTAAAACAAGTCAAAAGCGACATGCTTTGTCACTATACCATATCAAAAGGTGTAAAATATTTCTGGGAGGCTATCCACGTTCAAGTTGAAAATATCGCTTTTGACGAAAGGACACGTCCTCCGAAGAATATTTAAATTATTTATTTTGCATCATGTAAGAGGGCTGTATAAAGATAAACTGTTGCATTTAGGTAACTTGGAACTTTAACATTAGGATCATAAAAGAAACTTAAGCAAGTTTTTGAAATTGTCAATGCTAATGAAGTGATTCTTTTCAAGAGATCTAAATTTCGTTTGATCATAGTATTTACCTAGATTGAGTGAACAAGATTCATTCAATCTATTTGCCTAGATTGAATAACACGCACATTGAAAATTTCCTGCATTGCGTAATTCAGTTTTCTTGATTTCAAATAAATATAACTAAGTTGGTGCTTAAAGGATTTTATGTAAAGCTTATGGCATTTATTTTGATTCAAGAACTTTTCCCCCGTAAAATGTATTATATATGTAGGTACATTGGTCTTTTATATGTCAATTAGTATAAAGAGACTTGAAAATTAGATTTCTTTGAAATATGTTATTCTCAATAAAAGTTTATCCAAGTTAAACTTAATTGGACATTGTTGATTTAAAATGCTATCTTTGAAAATATCCCGATCAACTTTTTGTGTACAGCGTCCCCTGAAATGGACTATATTACTTATAAATTACATGCATATCAGTAATACAGTTTACATGCACATAAGTAACGTTGTTCACATGCACATAAGTAACGTTGTTTACATATACCTAAGTAAAATAGTTTACATGTATATAGGTAAAATAGTTTAACTGAACATTAGTAATAAAGTTTACTTGCACATAAGAAATGCACTTCACATCCTCATAAGTAACGTATTTTGCGTGTACGTAAGTAAATTTTTTACGTGAACATAAGTAATGACACATTACTTATGATTATACAAACTTAACCGTACTTCTTGATGATAAACCACCCTACGTTCTTTTGATGCATTGATAAATGCAACTTCGTAACGCATCTAAAGATAACACTAAAATCTAATTCCTGTTATCTTCCATAACATTGGTCCCCAGAGATCAAACTGTTTAATGAGCGGTAATCTGTAAGGTATCTTATTCGCAATCAACAGTTAAAACAGAGCCAGAGCTATCATTATCTTAAAAGTAATTAGGCGTAGCCCTAACTTCGTATATTAGCACGTTCTAGATGAAAATACCGATCTGGATGAGAGGAATTCCTCCGATTTGCATTCTTAGTTAAGGTCAGGACTGCCAGAGTTGGCTGGTTATGGCCATTTTGGCCAATAGTTTTCTTTATCTTTAGATTAAACTGTTATGGTTAATTTTTAGAAGCTTTCAAACTGATAATTTCTTCCATGCTTTTTCGGGCGATATTTTTAGTTTTTGATTATGACTGAATGTTTACTTGTGTTTTCACTTGTAGGTCCATGTTTGGAACGCATTAAGAACTTTCTTGTCGAATATAAATATTATCTTTAAATTTGGTTTTTCTTCTAACTTAGGTTTTCTTGTAACTTAGTGTATTTCAGGAACAATTCTGTCATTGTCTTTATTTGTCTTATATTGTTTATTTTGGTGTACACAATCAGAAGGCTTATTTTCGCATGTTAAATCGTCGTGATTGAGTTAAAAGCTAAATTCTTGTTTGAAGGGGAAGTGAACGTTTTCTTTTTTTTTGTTTCTTAAAAGGTTAAAATTCCGCCTTTATCGAATAAGTGACGTACCCATAGTCACATTTAGTCAATTTGTAGATTACCTCTGGCAACCCTGTTTAAGGCAATTCAATATCTTTGCATCTGCAATTTGGAGTTGAAGGTATTGTAGATATCTTCTGATTAGAATGATGTTATAAGGATTTATTTAAAATATGTAACTTTATTTGTGTAAAATTGGAGAAGCTTAATTGATAACCTCAATGAAAATTATTTTTTATCAATTACTTGTTATTTGATCATAGACTTATAATCCGTGATGGATATTAATTCCAGCTAAACTTAAAACTATACATTTTTAAGGTAGTTAGACATTATCGGATTCTATTTAAATCGATTTTCAAAAACCAAATATTAATAAAAGCGAATTTTCTCAAAGTTCTTTTCGACATGGAATTACAAAAGTCCAAATTAATCAAGTCAAGCTTTTTTGTTCTGAATTATTAGGATAAATTATAAATTAAGTTCAAATCGCTAAAAAAAATCAAGTGGACAATTATTGTACAAGCTTGATTATACTGTTTGCAAGAGCGTCACTAAAAGTTGTATAAAAAGTAGTGTGAAAATAGTGACAAAGCTTTCTAGGAGTATGAAATAATAAAATGTGTAGCACTAATCCTTTGAATGTACATTCTACATAACAAATACTACATTCTTGAATTCAGTGTTCCAACTTCAAAAGCAATACAATCTCTCACAGAAAGGCCAAACCTTTTTCTTAAAACATTTTCATAAAAACCGTTAAAACATTTAATTATTTCGGAAATATTATCTGAAAATTAAAAAAACATAGCAAAACAATATAGCTAATACAGCTTTCAGTATTCCTATAAGTATAAAATAACGTCAGTAGTAGAACGAAACACTTTAAACGTCCGTTCCATATTCATGAATTCAGCGTTTCAAGCTGCAAAAATGTAGCAATCTCTCCGAGAAAAGGCCAAACCTATTTCTAGAAACCCATTTTTAAAATATATTTTTAAAAAACCGTTAAAATATTTAAATATTTCGGAAATATTATCTAATAATTAAAAAAAGAAACTTGCAAAGCAATGTGGCCAATACAGCTTTCAGTATTCCTATAAGCATAAAATAACGACAATTGTAGCCCTTTAAACGTCTGTTCTACATTCATGAATTCAGCGTTTCAAGCTGCAAAAATGTAGCAATCTCCCAAAAAAGGCCAAACCGATTTCCAAGAAACCCCATCCCACACTTGACCCGAAAACCCTCCCTCACATTCTTCGTAGAATTTTTATGTTGTTCCTCCAATGCCATCCATTGTGTAGATGTCCGAGGTGTCCTCTCTTAACAGTGACATTTTAATCTATCTCTGAGGACTGCTGTCTCAGGGTGAAGACATCAAGGATTTTAAGGAAAGGTTAGTGTATTGGGAAACTTGGGTGGGGGGTTTAAGATGAGACAAGTCACGTGTTCGGTGCAATTATTTGTACTAGTGTTTCAGGGGCTCTGGAGCTCAGTTGGTTAGACGTAAGCCTTGCACGCGAAAGGTCCCTGATTCGGGTCCGGGCATCACCAAAATAGCTGCCGTCCTATAAACGGTTCATACAGCCCAAAAATGTCCGAATAATACTCCATTTAGGGGAGTGCACATTAAATATGCTCCACAGTCCCAACGTTGCTTACTATGTCGCCCTTAACGGTTGAGTTTTGTGCCTATTCAGGTGTCGGTTCGTCACTTGACTGTGGTTATAAAATACGACGCCCGTTGCCATTAGCCCTCGTGTAGCTCGGCGTGTAGGCGGCCGATGGCAGCTAAGTACGAGTCGTTCCTCTACCCTACTATAGAACTCTGCATGAGACTGATTCCCGTTAAATCTGTCTTGGTACACTTAGTCCGAATCCACATATGAAAACACTATAAAGTTCCTTAGGATGCCAGCTTCAGTTATTGGATTTGTCACTTTACTAAAAACTGTTACTTGACTAGTTATAAATGTTATTAAAAATTACATGGGTGGTTAACAATAAAAGCATTTGCGTAAATCTAGTGCCACTTTATAGTTTGTATGACTTCTACATAAGCACTTAGAAAGTCAATGAATACCATTAACAGCATTAAAATGCATTTTTTAATTATAGCTTAACATCTTTTTATCAACAGTAGAGCTAGGTTTGTTACCAAGAACAATATCCTCTCCCGCCAACTTAGCCATTCATCTTGGCACCCTACTCAACTGATCTCTTACTACATCCTCAGTGCACTACATTCACATCGTTGGTGAAGACATCACATTCGAGGCACAAAAAAAATTATGCTTTATGGGGGTGTCAAACTTGTCTTCAGAGAGTTTTATCGCGGACTCTCGTCTTTTGTGAGATAGACACGAGAAACCATGTGGGTCGCCATTGTGTAGGTTTGGCATGTGTGAAAGGGGGAAGGAGTTAAATGTCTGTGGTTATCGTTAGTTGAGATTTTATTTTTTAGAGTTTTGGTGTTTTGTTATAGAGAAATGGAGATATGTAACAATACACTCCTTGCCAACCTAATATGAGTAAATAGAAATATGCTATGGAGAAGATCCTTCCGCGGGTGTAAAGAGTTCCATAAAATATTTGTGAATCCATTCAGAAAACATGTTTAACACATTATGTTACATTTAAGGTCTATCAGATTTGAATAGTGTTTGAGAAAATTTCGCAATTTTATCAGAATGAAAAGTATTTTGGTTAAATTGTATTTAGATCATTTTGTAAGTAAATATTACCATACAAGAGTTTAAAGCTAACGGACCAATCGCACTTTTCCCTCTGCCCCATTACTTTGTTCTTACCCAAGTTCGGTTGGCACGGAATGTAATGTAGTTTTTTTCGTGTGTAATAGATTATATTTTGTAGAAATGTAATACGTGGGTAATAAAATTCTAACAGTGTAGATAAGGGAAAGTTTCTGGGTACGATTCCATTGAAAATACTTTGAATAACTGAATCGGATAGACAAAAAAAAGCAAGATATTGTTGTTAAATGAATTTACTCAGTTTCTAAAGAGATTCCAACTTTGAAGGAATTATTATCCAAAGAGCTCTATTGTAGGGTAGACTAAACCTACCAATTCCTCTATGGACCAACACTGAGACAATATAAGGGGGCATGTGGGGCCCAATGTCGGAGTGGTTTGGATCGCAGGCCATAACGCTAGCAGTCCGCGCGCTGTAACGGGGGCGGGTTTGATTCCCGCCTTTGCCCGGGTGTACTTCCTTTCTCGGTATAAAAATCGGAAATTAACTAGCACTTTTGCCACTCTATTCGGACTCCGTAGTGAGCCATGGCTGCCGATGGCAGCTCAGTACCAATCGTTCTTCTACTTTACTATAGAACTCTTTGCTATTCTCTGCACAGCTGAATACAAATTATTTTTTTAGTCGCCAATAGCCCTCGTGTAGCTCTAGTGCGACGATAATTCAAACCAAACCAAACCAAATTATTTTAAATCCAATTAAAACTTCAACAAGTAAGTACTTTGTGGAGCACTCATTTCATGTACATGCATTGTATAGTAACCTACACATTTTATAAATGCATTTCTTTAAAATGAAAAATGTTCAATTAAATGCCTAAAAATAGAAAATAAAAATAGGTAAGAGTTATTTATAAAGTCTATTAAATTCTATCAGTATATAAATTACAATAGAAGTTGGAGAAATAAAAAAATTTGGAACCTCAAACCTATTTAAAGTACCGTTCATCTACTGTTAATCTGTTTTTTAAATAGCACAATCGCTTTTAATGGATTTCTATGAAGATCGCAATAAAGGAAAATTTCTATTATTAGATCTATTCTATTAGAAAACCAACTTTCAATCAAACACTGCTTAATATACAACCCAAACAACCAATTATCGAATTTCTATTATTGAATTACATACGAATCCACTCTTTTAGAAAACCCGCTTCCAATTCAGCGAAATTTGTTTATTTTGGCAAATCACCCATCCTCTTATTTGAATTCCTTCAGACAATGAGGAAATTAACGGAACAATTCTGCGAATAAAACGCAACATTAGGTTCCGTTTCCCCTAAATGACCCAGAAAATAGAATTTTATGATTGAAATAATAGAAACTCCGCCATCTAAGCTACACCGCCATTTCCTTCTACCAATTGTGTTATTTGGCTAAAGAACTTAAGGCTTGGCGTGTTTTCATTTGATTGACTAAAGGAAAATAGGAACCAAACCTTCAAGGAAATTTCCTTACGGACTTTTTATTTCACTGAAATGTTGAAATGAAGAAGCCTTAACGGAAATCTGCTGATGATTTTAACATCTTTTTACATTTGGGGATTCATTTACGCAGATTACTTAGAGTTGTTTTCAGTTTATTTCAATTAAGAGTACTGGGCAAAAACGTGTTTTGGGAGTGAGTATTGTGAGAATCTTATGCAATTCGATTGAAAAGACTTAAATAGTAAATTTCGATGTGTTAACGGACTTGTTCACAAGTGTAAATCGTAATTGAATTATCGTTTAAAATTCTTGGGTTATGGAGAAACGTTATTTATTGAAGAGTTTCTCTTAAAACTTTTTAAAAGATAATTAAGGAAGGATAAATTACAAATGAAAATCTTAAGGGGACGCGCATTACCCAAAAATTGGTCAAAATGTCGATTTTTCAGTTTCTACTTTTTATTATTTACAATATTCTTCTAAACATTTACTGAAAGTTTCATAATGATATCTTGTGTAGAAAAAAGTTATTAAATATTTTCTGGAGTCGTTCCTATAAGTTTGAATACTTATTTCGTCTGCTTTCAACCTTTTTTCTCTGTTTCACGTTTTTCAATTCTTGGATTTAATAAATCCCTAAGGCTTTTTTGCTAATTAAGTTAGAATTTTGAAATTTTTTACATGTGTTCTTGCATATATTGCATATATTATGCACAAAATTGTGCATGGAATAAGGTCTTCTATGCATAGTTTTTTTTAAAATATTGAATTCAATAATTTGTATTTTTTTGTGATTTTCACTGTAAATGCATATTACTTTTAACTTTCGCTCACATTTTAAATTCCATGCACAGTTCTTGAACAAATAGTACTAAAAAGAAACCATAAAAGTTTGAAGTTATTCTTAAAATTGAAGGAGTAGGGCTTAAAAAAAGTTAAAAATTTTGACTTTTTTTTGAATAAATGAAAAACTACTTGTAAATATACATTTTTATTGCTAGAAATTTTTATTTAGAGTGAACATTATACAAAACCAATAAAATGTACAAGTTTTATGTTATTATTTCTAGAAATAATATTTTGGGTAATGCGTCCCCTTAAGCAAATAGGATTTTTCAATTGATAACTACTATAAATTTGGATTGCTAAAATAAACTGTTTTCTTCGGAAAGAAAACATCGATACATTATTTCTAAATTCAACTCCTATTAAGAAGTATACGATCACCGACAACAGTGTATACGATTAGCTGTAATTTTTCTACAATTTCAATATATTTCCGAGCTTCAGGTTACTTTTTTGTAATATATAACTAATTTAGTTAAAGAATATTAAACAATGACTCATTACAATTACCGTTAACAACTTTCACTAGAAAATGCTTTGAATAGCAATGGAATTTTTTCGATCACTTTGTGGAGAATTTTTTTATATCGTAAACAAAGGCAATGCATTTTAAGTGATGCATGTATTTTTTTTATTTAACGTATGTGTTCAATATCTAAGGAGAAAACATAAAAGGTCAAATCGTGGTTTGAAATTTAAAAACAAGTTTTACATATTCGGAAGTAGGGTTCTAAAGGAAGTATTATTTAAAGATTTAAGACTTTGAATTGTTAATTTCTTTAAAAAAACGGAATTTTTAAAGAAGGGTTAGCGTTTTGCTTTGTGCCCAAAGTTCTCTTTTTCGAAATGCGGAAAAATCTCTTGAATAAATAGTAATGAAAAAAATATCATCTTAGCGGTCGACCATGTGCATCATGAAGTAGGTATGATATGAAATCGGTTAATCTTGCCGTATCAATGAGAAGACGCAAGTCTAAAAAACTTAATGACGGGTGGTTAAAATACCAAGTAAAGGTATGTGCACATACAGTACGAAATAGTTTCAACAACAATGGCTATAACTTCTACAAAGTCAAAATAAAACAATGTCTGACTAAAAATATACTCGTATCCAATGGTGAAAGAGACTTAAATGCTGGGCTGCTGACGATCAGACGAATATTATCTTTAGTGACGAAACTCTCATTTGCTTTGGAACGGGATATGGCACTATCGTCTTTGTGGTGGAGGGCCTCCATAAAAAGTCATAAACTTAAAACCAAAACTAAATATCAACATTTTATTTATTAACCCTTTCAGTCCCAAAATTTTACTACACTACAGAAACATCTGATATTCACAAAATAAGCTTATTTTAGGTCAAATATACGAATTCCATAAGAAAAAAAACCCCATTTAAATTTTTTTATATGGTTTTTGAAACAATGCCAAAATTCTTTAACTGTGGAAAATAAAAATATATATATTACCTAAAAACACTTAGAGTTATATATTTTAAGGTATCTGACCATATTATTAAAAAAAAATTAAGTAATTATTTTAACCGAAATAGTTTACACTGTGTTTTAAATATGTGGAACTGAAGTGAACTTATAAAAAATCAAGAGAAACGCTTGTTGACTATTTTCTAAATAAAAAAAATAGTAGTTCTGACTTCTATTGAGATTAAAGTAAAATTTTGTCTAATAGAACAAAGTGTGAAGAATCGAATGATGTGTGTTTGGATGTGATAGCGGGACATAAACATTTGGGAAAAAAATGTTGAAAGTGATGATGCCAATTGGCATCACTGGGAATGAAAGGGTTAAGGGGAGTTTCATGTTGCCTCAATGAGTGGGGAATTTGTGTATAGTATTGGAGACAATTCTGAAGTATACATTGACATTTTAGGACCATCGAAAGAACATTTGGTGGCTCCTCCAATATTCTCTTTAATTTTTTAAATCGTAATTCTCCAATAATGTCTGTTTTGAGTTATCTTTAAAGTCTATGAATCGGCTTGCAAATAATTCCTATTTTTTTTATTTTAATTCTTTCAATTTTTAAAACCATGATAGAACCTATAAGGCTAAAAAATTAATTCAATGGCTCTAAAAACTATTATAACTTATGTTATGTAATAACTGTTACTTTATGTTTAAACTGGTATCGATACTTCAACACCAAGCAAGTATATTTTTGTATACACAAAAAAAGCAAATACAAAAATAAAGCAATTAAAAAAATATAAGAATTAACTTCAGCGATGAACAGTTAAGAACTAAAAATGTTAACCAAGAATAAACCTTCCATGAATAAGGATAATACAACAATAACTCTTGAAAATATTTAAAGAGGTTTTTAAAAGAATTTAGTAATATTGTGTTTAAAATAAAATTTTACTTACATTATATTGTGTTACGTTTGGTCCCATGGTTGTATAAGTATTGTGATTATAATTATTCTTGCAGTTGATATAAGATTGTTTTTTTGCCATGAATATTAAAATAAATTTCGTAAACAGAAATTTATGTAAATGAGACTTATTCCGCAGGAAGAAGATAAAAAAATCCTTAATTTTTTTACATTTATATCTTAAGATATTTTTAACAGGCTGTCTTTTACTTTTAAAATAAAATAAGTTTTAAAGAATTTAAAATAGCATATTTTAAGCCATTACATTTTTATTGCCCAAAGCATTAAAGCTTCCATTTAAAATTTTTGTTTTTATCTTTGAATTTATTTCATATCATCCCAAAAAGTAATGCAGATGCATTAAATATTTAAAATGCACATTTTCATCAGAACGAGCGAAAAAATCATAAAAAATATAAATATTTTAGTTTTTTTTTATGCTTCCCACACATTTTTACTGAAAGTTATATTTTTCCTGGTTAAGAAGTTTCATATCTTTATACTAGGACAAAAATAAAATGTTAGAAGCTTGGAATTTCTTATTTGGGTTTGCGCCATACTTTTATTTTTTTGTCATTTTCTTTCATCTACCGTTCTGAAAAAGCGTAGTGGAAGTGGATATATAGTGTTGCGTATAGTTTTGATGCTTAAACGTAAATACTACTACAGTTTATAAGGAGTATAATATTGGTCCTTATAATATTTATTTTTATTTAGTATTCCCACATTTTTATTTTATTTTCTCGCTTTCTAAATGTTAAGAATCTTTGAATTGGCTTTTTTTTTTAAATTTTCCATTGAATTATTAAGAAAATGATTTTTTTGGATGTAACTTAAAATTGGAATTAGTTGAAAATTAGTTTTGGAAGAATAACTGATAAGTTTATTATAGTTTTTTAATTCTATTTTTAAGTACAAAACTGTTACAAGCATCAATGTGCGAGAAACTGATTAAATTAGCTTTTTGTAAACCGAATTTACGTTAAGCCAAACAAAACCTGTAATGCAGTTGCCATTCCGACTATAGAAATTTACATTAAATTTGTTTGCCTCCTTTTTGAAGCAGATTTTTTTTTTAATTCAGACCATAACCCCTGATTCGAATACGTAAGTTAATAACTTAGTCTTCTATGTGTCAATGCATGTTGAATTTGAGTAACTGAATTAAATGACCGCATTCAAATATTTTCCGGCAGATGCATGTTTAAAGATCTTAATCTGTTATTATAATCGACACCTGATAACCAAAAATACATGGAACCCAATATATTTTTACATTAATAAGAGTGAAATTATTAGTTGTACATGTACGCAAAGAAAGCAGAGAACCGGTTCTTAAATTGGTATTTAAAAAAGAAAATAATGCGACTTTTAAGGCTGCTCATCACCCCCATTCCCCGTCCCTCTTCGATCGGCTTGCTAATGGTAAGTCTATGGGGAAAAAAGGTTTTTGTTAAAAAAAAGAGAATATTGATGCGTTTTGTTTTTTAAATTCATAAAACTCCAGTAAAGTTGTGCTTTTAGAGGTTATTTTTTTTTAAAAACGCTATTTAGTTTTTTAATCTTAATTTTTTTGATTAAAGAAACAAATAACATTTTTAAAAAAATAACCTCTAAAATCACAACTTTATTGAAGTTTATAGGAATATTTTGATGCGTTTTTTTTTAAATTCATAATTTCTTTGCTTTTTTTGGAACAAAAACCATTCCCCTCCCATAGACTTACCATTAGCAAGCCCGATCGAAGGAGAACGGGGAATGGGGGTGATGAGCAGCCTTGACAGTTTGAGCCGTTATATGAAACCCACAGTGGTGTCTTCATCTAAGCCATCCGGATCTTTCTAATACTAGTCATCCAGAGAGCACGTTTGTATTCCAATAGTCTCGTAGAAATGGCTCTGTCGCGTTGCATGTTTTGGGCCATTCTTACAACTTTGTTACAATGTTTTTCGTGACTGAGAAGAATCGCCGATGCTATTGGTTTTTCTTCTTCCGGAGTTGTTTCGGAGGCAGAAGGAAATATACAGGAATTGATGCTTTCCAATCTGAGGTATTGCGAAAAGTATATATCCTGTACTTTGGTGTATTGAGATATATGTAGAATAAATTGCGATTCTTGTCGGCATAAATAAAAATTGATTTCTCTATATGATCTGCCGTCTATGTCTCTTGTTCCGAAATAAAATTGCTGTTGCTAGAAAGACTCAAAATAAATAAAATAGTATTAAAATTATAGCTTAGTATACTTTGAAAAGTATTGAATCTAAAACAATAGGATACTATAAATATTGTTCAAAAGCATAAGCAAAATAGGGCATTACTCTTAAAACAAGAGTGAAATCTACTCCTATAGGAGAAGTTAATTTTCGACACGGGAAAGGAGTTAAAATTAACTCTGAGTTAAAATCACTCGTTTAGAGTGATCCTGTCGGAGGTTTAACAAAACAAGAGTGAAATCCCACTCCTATAGGGAAGTGCATGTTAACTCGGGCTGAGTTAAAATCGCTCGTTTGTTTTAGGAGTGTAGGCTATCCCCGGCCCATGGGGGATGGGAGCCCTGTACACTCTTAAAACGAACGAGTGATTTTAACTCGGTCTGAGTTGATATTCACTTCCTTCCAGTGTCGAAAATGCACTTCTCCTACTGGAGTGGATTTCACTCTTTTGTTTTAAGAGTGTGGGTAAGGTGCTTGCCTTGCATGAGAAAGGTCCCTGGTTAAGTTGTGGCCATTGACAAAATAACTGCCGACCAATCAGATATGTGCAGCCTAAAAGCCCGACGAGTAATACCGGTGTAATGGACGTGCATTTTAAATATGCTTTGAATTCCAACGCCGCGTATGTCGCCCTTAAATGTTGCGTTGAGTGCCTACTCAGACATCGGTCACTTGACTATGGTTATAAATTATGACGCAAGTAGCCCTCGATTAGCCATTAGTGAGGTGTTAATTTAACTCTAACAAGAGGTGCGAACAGTTATATAGTTTCAATACTTAATTCGCAAATACGAAATATTACATTCCCCTCCTTGTATTTGTTTTAAAAAGTTCAAATTTTAACAATTCCTTTTGAAGTTCTAATTCATTTCTATACAAATTATGACAGATTTCATGGAAGAAATACTCTAATCGAAAGGCTCCGCATATCTAATTCCCCGTAACAAGCCAGCGAACTAAAATCGAATGCAGATTATTGACGGAAAAGTCGGCTCGTTTCGAAATTTCCTGAAAATTTCCTGACACCTCCCCGAGGCTAAAATCAGTGCGACGGAATTTTGGAAAGGAACCGTGGACTCGACTAACAGACAAGCGAAAACTTAATTAACGGAATGACAAAGCTTCGGCAAACAATAGTCGATCCTGGTTCTGTTAATTGGGACCGTCTATTAGTTAAGGACGAAGGGACAAAAGCATGGGGTCGAAAATCTGATTTAGATTTTGTGTTTCCTACACGTTTCGGATTCTGAAAAGCCATTTTTTGAGCATTGGGGGTTTGGCTGAAACCTCTCTACAGCGCAAAGTAAAATAGCTACGGGCTTTAAATTTTGGGCGCCATAAGGTTTTTTGAGAAAATCGAGCATGCACTAATAGTGGCTTCCATAGAACTTTTAGGTTTTAAGGTTGTTTCCTTAAAGGATACCCTAAAAAGTATACATTTATTCATTGACAATTGGAAGTCGTGCAGTATTACACCCCGTAGAGTTTTAAAAAATAAAGTTTAATTTTCAACAATTCCAAATCAGGATAGTTTGGTTCTAAAATACGACGCCCGTCGCCAATAGCCCTCGTGTAGCTCTAGTGCGACGTTAATTCAAACCAAACCAAACCAAACCAAATCAGGATAGAATTAATTTCTACCCGAATTCAATTTCTAACAGCTTTCAGAGAAGAAATACCTAAATCAAACGGCTCAGCATGTCTGATTCCCCATAACAAGCCAGCGAACTAAAATCGAATGCAGATTATTGACGGAAAAGTCGGCCCGTTTCGAAATTTCCTGAAAATTTCCTAACACCTCCCCGAGGCTAAAATCAGTGCGACGCAATTTTAGAAAGGAACTGTGGACTTGACTAACAGACAAGCGAAAACTTAATTAACGGAATGACAAAGCTTCGGCAAACAATAGTCGATCCTGGTTCTGTTAATTGGGACCTTCTATTAGTTAAGGACGAGAGGAAAAGGTCGTTTGTTCCTCTGATGATAAACAGGAGCTGTGTCTAGTGATTTCAGTTTTCATGAAGCAAATACTGTTGTTATAAGTAATGACCGGACACAATTTAGGGCTGTCTTTTAGGTTACTCATATTTTGGGGAATATAAGTTTTGGCATAATTATTAGGCTTAAATTTCCTACCTATGCATCGTATTCTATTGATGATTTTGCGTGACTACCATTAATATCTTCCCTACTAAATAACTTTAATTTTCAGTTCTTAAAATTTTTTTGTTTTTTGTTTAACTTAGTTTGTTCTACGTAAATCGTTCAATGGTATAGCCTTCATTTGTGGTACATATTGTTTAGTAAAATAAACTAAAGCAGAATTCATTTTCACTTGGCAAATTTTCTTGAAAATCGTCGTTAATGGTTTAAGTATACATAGACGATTACTGTACGTTTTCTTAAATGTACGTAAGAAGTTCAAACTATTAAAATTACTTATAAATTGATATTTTGACGAGTTTTTATATTGTAAACTAATGAATTTTTATATATTCTTTAAAAACTAGTTCCTTCCTAAAACCATACAAGATTTGATATATAGGTTAAATTATTACAAAGTTGACAATATTTTGGTTTTATCGACAGGAAACTCATAATTTTGCATTATTCAATCGAAGCTATTGAAATTTAGAAAATCCACAAATTATCGATTAAAAACACTCAGAGCAGTGTAATTTTTATTCCTCCCTTTTTTTTTTATTTGTCCTTATACCCTAGAAAAATCTGATTATTTATGCAAATAATGTCAAAGAATGGTAAAAAAACCAAATTTCAAATTTTTGCATGTGGCACATCCATATTTAATAGAAGTTGGGGGTCATATATGGTTTCGAATTCATGTAAAATCTCATTTTTAAACTACTTTCCATCTTCAGTTGTGTGTCAATATGGAAAATTTATATTCGGAACGCATTTCAACCTACTTTCCCTTTTATTATTGGAAAGAATTATAAAACCATAACTTCTGTAAACTTTTATGCAGTAACATGAGTTAAAGACATATTAAATGAATATAAACTTTTAATAGATTATATTTTATTTTACGCTTTCAATAATTAAATGATGTATATTTCACTAAGAGTTTGAGCTAAATGTTTGAAGGATTGCAGCAAATAACGACAGGGGGCCGAATTAATGCCCGTGTTGTTAGACAAACAATCCCCACCAAAGATTGTTAATTGGACCTTCCGATAAACAGGATTATGGATGGCAGTGCCATTTGTCTTATAGAAGTGTGTCCGAGTTTTCTTTGATGTGAATACGACAATGTAGAGTTTTTTGTTAAATATTTCATTTAATATACTATATAAAGTGAGGAAAAAATTGATTTATTAAAAAATATGTGTAGTAACTGCGGCAACTGTATAGCAACTTCAAAACATATTATAGTTTATTTAAAGTTTGTAGTTCGTATTTAGATTATTGGTTTATTAATTGGGATTTTTTGAAAATTTACGTGTTTCCTTTAAGAGATTCTCTTTAATTAGTTAGTGTTATAACGTTAAGGTATTGCAATTTTATTTATCACACACATTTTTTTTATATATTTTTAAAATTTGATCAATGTTTTTTTTTATCAAGCTGGGGAATTTACAAATGATGAACATCTTAAACCGTATATGCAACTCAATTTGAAAAGAAATATAATATTTCTAAACATAAAAAGAGTTTTGTAACAAATTACTTTGTTTTTTGAAGATACTCTGTTGCTTTATAAGTATGTCATTAAGTTTACTACATTTCATATTTAATCATTTTTAATGTTATTAAAATGTTTTAAAGAAATTTATTACACTCTCAGAAATAACACTATCATTTTTGACGATTCATGAACCCTCAAGCCTCATTTCGTTAATTTTGAGGATTGTTTCGTCAAATTATCACGTGACTTTTGAGTGAACGCGAATCCTCACTTTTACGATCGTGATTTGACGATTCTGTATCTTGATTTTGAAGAAACTGAATCTCATTGTTGTACTCACATGCTCAAAAAAGACGAAATATTTCTTTAGATTAGACGACATTCAAATCCTCATAAAAATGACTATTCAAATTTCCTCACTTTGAGGAAACGAAAACTCGTAGCATTTGCCAGTAACGGAATCGTCAAAATTAAGGAAAATTTCGTCGTTTTTGAGCATTCATTTTTTAAAGTGTAATTAAATATTAATTTTTTTTGCAGGTAAGAGTGGAGTTTCTATTATGATTTGATCTTCCATTGATAGAGAAGGAGAGTATTGACGCAAAGGGGTATGTTTTGAAGCATTATAAATATTGAACTTGCTTATTTTGCACAATACTTGTCTAGTAAAAAAATAATTGGCTTGACATAAGGTAAAAAGATAATTTTTCTGTCTTTTAAAATACTATCTGACGAGATATTTAGGCATTAGGTTACTTCAATACTATGAGGGTTTGCATTTAACGTTAAATGGCTTTAATTTATTGTAAGTTTTGAAATAATTTAATGAGTTTGTTTAGTTCCCTTTTGAAACGGATACATAAAAAGAATAAGTTTACTTTGTGCAGGAACGATGTAATATTGAGAATTTACTTCTTTCACAAGCGACTTTGTTTTTATTTCTCCCAAATTGTTTTTTAAACGCAGGAAATTAATAATTTCAAAATATATAAATAAAAATATTTTCCACACTATCTTTACAAATATCTCGTTACAGGACACAAAGCATATGGTTGACAGAAATGAATATTTTAACGATGAATAGGTACTTTAAATAAATAACTGCAAATATATATTCTTGGAGAGAAAAACAAATATATTTTTTTTAAATATAATGTTTACTTAAATATTTATAGTTTTTTTTGTTAATATTAACTATATTGTTGAATGTTATTTGCTGTTTCTTTAAGCTATTGAAATAGATGCTTTGTGCATATTGGATTGTTAAAGATAAAAAAAACCTAACAAAAAGAAATTTTAAAAGTTAATATCGATTATAATTTAGTTTGATCCATTTATTAATTTATAAATCTATACTTTGCCAAATTAATAGAAATATATATCTAACCGTACAACTGCCAAAATATTTTTAATAACGAATCTATTCCGATATAGGGGAGTATTACTTTGATAGTAATATTTTTATAACTTGCTTTCAAAACCTGTAACTTCGTTCCGAAGTTTTCTTTTAGCTTCGTGACAGACTCAATTTCTGAAAACGTAGGGAAAATAAAAAGAAACTCTAAAGAAAATATCAATAAAAAAAATAAACGCTTTTTAGAAGAAGAGGAAATGGAATTTCGTCTTTCACTACTTTCGACCTTCTGGCTAAGGAACGGAACTTTTTGATGGCTGATAAAAATGTCAATCACGTCAGCGAAATAACTAAAAATAAATGAAATTGAAATCGTCTGGAAAACTAGAATCAGACGATAAGTTGAATTTGTTTTATTCTATTTTGTTTCCTTTTACTGATTAAGCCGCCATTAAAAAGAACTATTTTGTTCGAAAGAAAGTAGTATTTTATTATTAAAAAGAAATTATTCTATTGACTCCATGATTCCATTGAATTATTTCTTTGACTTTGTTTTTGGGGAATACAAAAACGTTTACCACTTGGTTTGGTCTTTTTTTTTTAAATTCTGTAGTCTAAAAACTAGATTCCGGCGATAAGTTTTTTCGGATAAATTTATTTTACTAGTAAGGATATCCTTACGGGTTTTTCCGTTTACTGGTAAGGATGCTAATTAAAAAATTATTTTTTAAAGAAAATAGAATTTTTATGATTATAAAGGAAAATTATTGGTTTGGTGTTTAAACCTTGACTTCGTTTTCAAATATAAAAGATATAAAAGTATTCTTGCCCCTTGGTTTAGTTTTTTTAATGAAGTTGTTTCGCTTGTATTAACACTTGTTTTAATTTTTGCATTCCCTGCGATTTCATGGGTGATTTCTATGTCAAACTCAAATTAGTATTGCCTAGTGTTTTTTTTATAAAGTTCTTTAGATGCTACTTGCTTTTATTTTTAACATTTATTAAACACTTTATTGGTTTTAATTTGATTAAATTACATATGTAAAGCATTCTTTGTAAGTTGTTTACATCGGCTTAGATTGTTTTGTTTTATGCCGGGAAATTAAGCGAATTTGTAGCACAGCAATTTAACGTGATTCGCGAACAGAGAAAAGCTTTAGTTGGAATAGTAGGAAATTTTGTACACATCATTCGTTTTATTAAGATCTGAAAATATTGTATTGTTCAAAGCAAATGGTAGCTCTACAAGGACTGAAAATGAAAACAATCTCGCTGGAACAGTTGTCACTCACAACGTGAAACATGCCCATTCTGTAGTCTGAAAACTAGAACAAGACGATAAGTTGAATTTTTTTTATTCCATTTTGTTTTCTTTACTGATTAAGCCGCCATTAAAAATAATTATTTCCTTTGGAAGAAAGTTGTATTTTCTGATTAAAAAGAGAACGTATTCCATTGATGTTTAATCTTTGACTTCGCTTTCGAATAAAAAAGAACTTTTAGCCTTCGGTTTAGTCTTTTCTAATTAAATTTGTATTAGCATAATCTTAAGAAGTTATTATCGAACTTTGTTTGTTTGAAGTACAAATAATAGAAGATATTTTTGGGCTGGAAGTAATTTGCAAGTTTACTAATTACTGAATGCAAATATTTTAGAATAGAAATTGGATATCTTGAAAGCAATTTGTGGTGAAAGTATTGGTATTGGTTTTGTTGACTGAACTTTTTGTTATTTAATTACCAAGCTTAAATAAGAATTTTAAAACAAATTTCACGCGTTAATGAACTTTTTATTTAGCTAAAGGTTATTTTATATTTAATCGAAATGAAAAACTAATCTTGCATATACAAATATAAAAAAGCTGACAATGTTTTTCGAGGAAAATAACTTTATACGATTTCAAAATTTTGTGTGAAAAACCTGTTAAGAGATTCGTTTGTGATAGAAGGTTGAGTTCGTGATTTACTTACGCAATGAAGATTAAAGACACAATGATTGAAGACACTTTTATAGTTTTATTAATTGCAATTTAAACAAATTAATTCAAGCTTTATTTAGCTTATATCATTTCTAATTAAACAAAGTAATTTACTAACTAAATACTTAAAAACAAGATGTTTAAATTTAAGTCTAATATGAACGAGAGTCAAGCATCGGCATATTCTGATAAGACATTATGTCAAAAGCCTGAGTCGATCCGGTAGGTGCCCCTTTTATCTTTGCTGCAGGCTCGAGCACAGTGTTGCCACCAACAGTTTGGTATCTAGATACATTTTGAAATTATAACTACTTAACGAACGATATACGAACCAATGTACTGTGAACCAAATAACTATATACTATGGGGTAAATTCCATGCAAAATTATCATTTTTGAAGTCGCGATTTTTTAAAAAGTAGCTGAATAGTTGATCTACACTTATTAAAACTAAATAAAGTAACGTGCTTATTTAAATTGATTTATTTTTTAAATTTAAAAAGCTTATTTTCTCTTACATCGTGATTTACTCTACAGTTGCATTGAATTCGCCTATGGCCCTATGAAATATATTGGCTCATAAAATGGGGGGGGGGGGGGGGTTGGGAGTATAATAAACATTGTATGACTGTTCAATATTATACAGATACACACATTTCTGGCATGAAACGTACCAAATTGGACTTTTAATAACAGTTTAAGAATTTCTAGATAAATATCTCTAACATATGAAATATATTCAATAATTTTTTTTATCAAACTCCTTCCCATACATAATTTCATATTTTAAGAATAAAATTTAAATAAGAAACTCGAGAACATTCAAATTGAAGAATGCAAATAAGATATAAAATCCTGTGTTTGTAAATCAATTCCAATATGAACGATGACACTTAAAAAAATATATTCCAAATCCTTAATTTTTATTTTCAATTTTTTTGTGGCAACCATTTTTCCATATCCAGACGAAATACGATATGTTCGGAAAAACCCAAAAAGAGAAAAAAAATCTGTCTCCGAGTGTGCCTTATTTTTAATTTAAACGTCTGAGACTTTGATAGAAGCGAGAACTTATTGTTCAATATGTGACAAAAATAGAAACGGCGAAGATTTTTTTTTTCAACATTCACTAGGCGTTTAAATCTCTTGCCAGTGATTTATGTCTCGTATTTTTCTGCTGCTCTCTTTTTGTGAGTTGGAAATGGATGTTTTTTCGAAAGCTCAGGATAAAAATGTCGGGAAACCTCAAAGCGATAAATTCTCAACAAAGGATACAATCGATTTTGGTTACAATTCATGGCGCGTTTATAAATATCTCAATCACAGTTCTGCTTCCGGTATAACGAAATGATTCTTTGTGATATAGAATGCTTAGAGTTACTTTATTCATGCTTTTTGTTATGGGGGTCTTCCAATTCTGCATTAAAACTTAAACTGTGTCCTTGACACGATATTCTTCGTTAATTACCCCTTTCAATGACATTTTGGCATCATTTAAATTTTTTTTCTGATCGTCTATAAGTGTTTTCTCGTCATTTTGAACAATACGTGCCTGGTAAAATTTTTTTGTCTGGTTTTTGATAAAAAAAGTACTTTCATGTCTTATAAAATATTATCTCGTTAGATATTTAACCCTTTCAGTTCCAATGACATTTTGGCATCATTTTAGAATTTTTTTCTGATCGTCTATAACCATTTATGGTATCAAAAAGCACATCATTCGATTCTTCAAACTTTTTCTTTTAGAGACTATTTTTATTAACCCCAATAGATGTCAGCCCTATTATTTTCTTAAAAATTATGATCAGATACATGATGATGCCAGATGGCATCACTGGGACTGAAAGGCCTAAATAATTGAAGGGTGAGATGACAACACTCTTTCTCAACTCTTATAAGATGAATAATACTCCGTTTTTAGGGAGTACATGTTAAATATCCTTCAAGGTCCTAACGCTGCGTACGATGTCGCTCTTAACGGTTCCTTTGGGTGCCTACTCAGCTGTCGGCTCGTCACTTAAGGCTGCTCATCACCCCCAGACCCGGTCCTCCTTCGACCGGGCTTGCTAATGGTAAGTCTATGGGGGAAAAATGGTTTTTGTTCCAAAAAAAAGCAAAGAAATTATAGGAATATTTTAATGCGGTTTTTTTAAATTCATAAAAATCCAATAAAGTAGTGCTGTATAAGGTTATTTTTAAAAAAAAGTTACTTGCCTTTTTTTAATAGAAAAAAATTTAGATTAAAAAAAAAGGAAATAACTTTTTTAAAAAAATAACCTTATACAGCACTACTTTATTGGATTTTTATGAATTTAAAAAAAACCGCATCAAAATATTCCTATAATTTCTTTGCTTTTTTTTTTGGAACAAACCATTTTCCCCCCATAGACTTACCATTAGCAAGCCCGGTCGAAGGAGGACCGGGTCTGGGGGTGATGAGCAGCCTTAATTGTGGTTCTAAAATACGACGGACGCTGTGTACGATGTCTCATTTAACGGTTGCATTGGGTGCCTACTCGGCTATCGGCTCGTCACTTGACTGTGGTTCTAAAATACGACGCCGTCGCCAATAGCCCTCGTGTAGCTCTAGTGCGACGATATTTCAAACCTACCTACCTAAAATACGACGCCCGTCGCCAATAGCCCTCGTGTAGCTATAGTGCGACGATAATTCAAACCTTCTAATGTGTACCCTCTTTACTAATATTTTTTTACAAACACACTTTAATACAGATAATTCAAAGATGGAGCCAACTTTTTTTATATATAAAAGGGTATTATTTTCGTTATCGTAGAATCCTCTTTACCACAAGTGAACCTTATTTAGTACGTGGTCGGAATACAGCTTCAAATCGAAAGATTCTTTTGCTAATTCATTGGTCTGGTTTTAAAGAATTGTATTTGATGCTTGTGATGAATAATGAGTTTGATACTTGTATTGCCGCATTGTACAAGTTTATTTTGCTGAAAAAAAGCTGTGTAACACTGTAGGACTAGTTTAGCATTCAATAATAATAGGGTTTGTATTGCACATGCTATGTTTCCCTGGAAACTTTATTTTAGGACGCTTTTCTAGAAATTCGTGTACCAATTCAGATATTTTAGTTCGAGCTGTAGAGGGGTTTCAGACAGCTTAATAGTCTCAGAGCAATGTTCAAAAACCATTTTATCAATGCATAAAGAAGTGATTTCATTTCTAAACAATTCAAAGACGAATATTAAAATTTTTCAATGGACATTTCTTCATAAAACAAAGTGAAACAAGTTTAAGTCGAATATAAAATGATTAAAAGCGTTCGCCAAAATGTGTTATTGGTAAATTATCAAGTTCGAAAATGGAATCTAAATAAACTTTCATTTTTAAGGTTCACCTGGTAAGGCAGTATATATTAGCCAAAGTTTTTTTTTAACCTAAAGTAATACAAAGAATACAAAGAATACGATATATCAATTTCTTAAGTAAATGAAAATTGACAAAATCTAAGTATAACATAGGCATGTTTATTAATAAAAAGAACCATAAATTGATATTAATTCGTTCAACATGTTTATAGTGCCATATGAATTAGAAGGAAAACTGGAGTTGAATTTTGTATTTTTTTATATTGGCATTTTGATTTTCTGAAACTGGAAGCAAACTCCATTCGCTCCAATGAAAACTAGAAGTGTGTAACACTACACGACTTTCAATTACTTCTCAATGAATCGATACACATTTAAATGTATAAATGTCTTTTATAGAAATTTAAATAACCCAAAGAGTTATATGGCAGGCTACCCCTTGAGCCTGTGCGATTTCCTCAAAAACTTAATGTCGTTCGACAAGTTCCAAATTTGAAGACTGTAGCTCTTTTATTTCAAAATATAAGGTGGTTTCAGACAAGAGGACCAATGTTCAAATGCCACATTTTTAGAATCGGTACCCTCCAAAAACGCGTAGAAAACACAATCTTGATTCCAGATTTTTGACCCTATCGCTATACTTTCATTACCTTTATATTTTGAGTAAAAAGTATTATTGTGCATTGCTTTCAACTAAAGTTGAGTTTTAATATAAGAAATGTTTAAATGAAATTTTGGGTGGGAGCAGTTTTTAATTAGTGCGATTTTATTTAAATACCGATGTGGTACAATAGTAGAACTTCAATTATTTAGAACAATTGGGACCTAACTACATTAGGATAACCGGAAAATTGAAGTTAATCGGGAAAAAAGGGTATATTTCAATCGCTTATTTAATGTATTGTTGAGCTATGAAATCATGTAGTTTAAGTTTCGATGTTCATCGACTAAAATAAGTGTTTCCGTGTGGCAGTTTGAGTTTAACTTTTTATGAAATTTTTTAAACAAATTTACCCGTAACTGTTTTTAATTTATGCAATTAAACGATAAAGTACTCAATGTACTAGAAGCAACATCTGAATGAGCCGTACAAGTTTGTGCACGAGTTGACATCTACCTCCTTTTTAAAACCAATTTAGTTCAACTATCGTACACTTTGATATTCAAGCGGTCTAAAATTTCAATGGACAATGCGAATAGGACAGAACGTGGTTGGTTTGTGGGGTGTAAGACAACACGGTTGACGTATTTGTGAAGTCACATCCGCTGTTCCAATTCATTTATTCCACACACATTTTAAAATTAAAACATTTTACCCATAAAATACTGCGTTTACCAGATGTGACGAAATTTTCTAAAGCATAGGGCAACTGATATCTGGGGAGCATGGCTTGTTTTTGGGGTAGATGTTTGAAGTAGCTGTGACGTCCCCATAGGCTAAATATACCGAATTTGGACAAATAGGCTGTGGGGTGGTTTGTGGGGTACAAAACTACGTTCGGCGTTGTTGTGAGATCATAAGCATGGGCGTTCCATTTGTCCATTCAGTTATTGAGATTGCTTAGGTTTGCGTCAAAGGTAGGTGGGGGATAGTGCACGTTAAATCAGTTCTGATGAATTTTCCCGCTGCTGTAGCGTTGAAAGACTGTTTATTAGTTGGTTTCAAATGCGGACCGCGGTTCAAGTGTCTTAGCCAAAATACTAATGTCCCTAGATATTCTATCTAATTAAGTAGGTAGATACGTGAAAATATTGTATTTTGAATTGTATTTGTATTAGAAACTCGCATTCACATAGGTCATTACTCTGGTGACCGCATGGCAGATATCTCGAGGTCTAGATGTCTCCAACTTAAATCATTTGCGTTGGGTGCCTATTCAGGTATCGGATCGTCACTTGAATGTGGTTCTAAAATACGCCGCCCGTCATCAATAGCCCTCGTGTAGCTTTAGCTCGACGATAATTCAAAACCTCACATAACCTCCAACTTAAATGGGTCGAGGAAAAACGACTGTCAACTTGATAAAACTACTGTCTATCGTGACCGTTGCGTTCTGTACTTATTAATAAAGGTTAATATTGAGCAATTGAAAAAAATGTCTTTTGATGATTTCGATTTATTTCAATTCCAACCATTCAATTACACTCTTATAACAAGAGTGAAATCCACTCCAGTTGGAGAAGTGCATTTTCAACACTGGAAAGGAGTGAATATTAACTCAGACTGAGTTAAATTCAATCGTTTGGAGTGATCCTGTTTGAGGTTTAACACACAAAGGATCCACTCCTTTCGGGGAAGTGCACTTTCAAGACTGGATGAGGGAAAATTAACTCAGACTGAGTTAAAATCACACGTTTGATTTAAGAGTGTAGGACGGAACGCAATCAAATAACAGTTACAACTATATCAACGACTTTCCATAAAAAAGGGAATCTCTCTAACAACATTTTTTCCTCGTCCCGAAATTGCGATAAGACCCAAGGACCATTTTGGGCAAGGAATTTTTCCATTAACTATTCCACCCGTGGAAAATGGATATACTTGTGAAAATAGCATCTCTTTAGGCAATGCTTTTACTATGGTAACATTTTCTAAAATTTTTTTGTAATATCTGGGTGCTTGAGAATTATATTTTAGGGGTAGATAAGGACATGTTTCGTTCGTAGCTCATTTTCTTTCCACAAAGGGGTATTTTTGTACCGTATTTAAACGGATATGAAAAGTGGTTTAAAACAACTTTCGGGTGAATTTTTTCTATTTGAGTGCAGCAGGATGCGGTAAATTTTTATTCGTTAAATAAATTTTTGATGGGACCGTTTTCGATATATTTTCAATAATAGCTAACAGGGGGAATATTTGCAACGTATCATTATAATTTCAAAAGCTTTTGTTGAAGTTTTATATAAATTTGAAAAGAAAACTTTAAATATGCAATACTATTAACCATTATATCTAACTTTTTTTATTCAAGGTAGTTTTTTAACTTTTACCATGTATGTTGGTCTTTTAGTGTTTCTGATGGGAAATGGTTAACACATTTTGCACAGTACTCGGCAAGTGACACCAATGATCTACAATATACACTAGGTGGACCGCTCATTACTAAGAAAAAAGCAACCGCAACCGATGCAAGGTTTTTCGGAAACGACCTACTGGGCGATTCCATAAAAATGGTAACCTCGGTACCAAAATTTCAAAATTAAGTAAATACTTCACGTCTTGTGTGATTTTTGTTTCGTGTCTTATGTGATGTAAAGATTGGAATCTCTATTTTAACACACTGAAATTCATTGTTTGAATATATATTTTTATAGAAGAAAAGTTGGTTTTAAACGAAAAGTAAAAATTTCAAAATTTTAAGGGTTGAATTCTTACACTTTCGAGATATTTTTTTCTTCCTAAACTTCCCATAAGTTAGTTAGAAAATTATAATTAAATTGTTTCCTACATTATAAATTAACATTCAACACATTTACCCAAATCGAAAGTAGCAAAATTTGTTGTAATGAGATGCATTTACTACACCCACTTTTAAAATGTCAGTCAGTTACCATTATGTCAGTCAGTTACCAAGGCGTTATAAAAGCTGGTGTTTTTACAGGATTCAATATTTTGATATGAGAAATGCTGTACTGGATAGTTCATTTCTTGCACTTTGATATAGGCCTGACTTTTAAAAGCCACCTATTTTATATTAAGAAAAAAATTATATTACATAACTTGAAGTGTCAATGAAGGTTGCAGACATGTCAGTCAGTTACCACAACTTCAATAATTTTTCTAACATTTTCTATAAGAGCTATCTATAATTGCAAACCATATTTGAATTCAGCTAAAATTTCTCTTTTACAAATTAAGTTTGGTATAATTTAAAACTATATAATTGTCCCGCTATTTTGTAAAGCATTCTAATTTCATCTTCCGAATGTCAGTCAGTTACCCGTGGAATGGCCCTACTTTGAATTTTCTCTAACATTGCCATTGGTGTTTGACTTCTTTCAACGCTCTTTCAGAACATTATTACCAAAAATTTTATGTGCCACTAAATGACGCAATATTCTGATGCTCCGCATGCCTAAGCCATTTTGTGGGAGACGACATTAGTTTGCTTTCCGCGATACGTTAGCACTGGGAGTCAGTTTATCCACTTTATCAGAGATCGTTGAGTGGCACTTATGAACTAGAAAATAATTTATAACTATTACTATTTAATGAATAAGTACTTTTAATTAACGTAAATACTTTAAGTATTAAACAGAAATATATTATTTTTATAATTTAAAAAAAAGAACACTTTTTTGCCTCCAAACTTTTTATACTGCAATTGCATTAAAAAGTACATACCATTCTTTCTTGTATTGATTTATATGCATATAATAGCTTAATTTTTATACAATGGTACGTTAATCAGTTAAATTCTTCTTTTAGAGTTAAGAATATACTATTTTGCCATTATTAATTTGGGAACTAATCATTTAGAGTGTCCTTATAACCTAATATTTTGATTTTATTACCAACAACCCATATACGACATATATTTTACAGAAAGTAAGGACTGTAATCTGTTTTCTTGATATTATGATAGAAAGAATTTTTGGGGAATAGAAAATTGCTGAAAATGTTAGTTAAAACATTTTTATTAAATTAAAATTGCTGAATTTAAGGCTAGTACCGTAAACATTATGTCCATATTTTTGAGAAAGCACTGAATGTTTCCCCTGCAAATTAACAATGAATTGTGTAGGAAAAATTATGTTTTATTGAGTCCTAAATGGAAAACTTTTTTAAAGTTATTTTGTTTTGCAAACTTTGATAAAAACAAGCGCAATTTTTTCAATGCATAAAGTATTGTGCTAAATATGCTAAAACTTTAGAACCGTCAAAAAACATTTCTAGATAAAAAGTAACGAATGAAACCTTTGCTGAGAGGTCAAAATAACATACTTCGACCGCATTTATTTTCCTTTTTAAAACTACCTCGGCTAAATATTTATTTCTCTGTTGAAATATGCGAAAGAGAGTGGGAGACGGATAAAAAAAATCGAACGTAAATCGTTAAGAGGAAAAATCGAAAATGCTCTTCGATTTTTTTTACTTCGAACATTTTATCGGTAAAGAGATCTCCCTTTTTGGAGGGAATCAAAAGATAGATTGCGGGGGAAAAAGGGAAAAATACACTCACTTCCTGTCAAAATCAGTGTTTAAAAATGTTCCTTTTTTTCCTGTAGAAAATAAAGTGTCAGGGAAATAATAAAAAAGCTTATGAACCTGACTTGAAAGTAGAAGCATATTTATGAATGCAAAAAAGTAAAATGCCTTTGAGAGAGTTAATATGCCTTATTTTCACAATTTATTTCCTTTTTTTAAAGTATTTTACTCAGCTAAAATATTTCAGATATAATTTATGTTTATAAGATTAGTTATGAAATATCGCAAATTCTTTTAAACTAGTTTAAAAGGGTACTGGCGGCTGAATGAATTGTGTTTTTTGTTATCTTAGCTTTTATATTACGTCAAAATATACTTGAAATTTCTTTTTACACAAATCATAGCTTTCGTTCAAAAAGTTTATAAAAAAAATCTAGTTTATAAAGCATTAAATTGGCGTAACTGTTGTACCAGAACATCCGTACCATAGATTAATATTAACTTGTCAGCTATATAAATTTGTTTGCACAGTATTTTTAAAACTCCATTTTATTAAAAGTTTACAGTAGAATGGTAAACATTTATTTCTCCATGTAATTTCCCATCTATAAGCTAATACTGCAATTGCTTTTTGACTTTTTGTTTAGCAAAAATTCTTAGCCTCTTACAATGGCAGTCTATAATATCCTATAAAAGTACCATGTCTTCAATAAAATTTATATATAAAATGTTTTCCCTTCAACATATTTGGTATAAATCAATACTAATTTATGATAGAAATCATGATATATATGGTAGACATACTAATATTGATCTGCCAACTCTTTTGATTTTCAACAAATATTTTTGTAACAGCGAGGCAACAAGTTTATATTTTCCCTTTGAAAATTCAACAAATCAGTGTTTTTGATTGGGCTGATCTGCCAATATAACCAATCGAAAAATAAAAAAGAACAACTACGAGAAACGATAAAGAGCGTCTCCTCTCATTGGCAACCATGTCCAGAATGTTTATTAAATGAACCAAAACAAGACAAAAAAAACCTATTAAATTATAAACTTATTTTTTAAAATAATTATTTTTAAAGTGGCATATAACTTTGTTTCAGTAGTTCAATCTTTTGAATTTTTAAACATGTAATGATGACATTTTCCTGATTAAAAAATGCTTTTTCCATTGAAAATCTTTCAAATCAATGAATATGATTACTTCTCTGTTCGAGATAAATTCATGAGTTTCATGGGTTTTTCATTCCTTCTCGACGTGTCTAAAAAACGATGTCTTACTAACAAGTTTCCGACTTCCTTTTGATTTGATAAGAATTTCGTAGAAGAAATAGGAAAGTACTTAAAATTCGACATAGAATATAGTTATTATATTATTGCTAAAGATTCTTGAGTTTCTAGTTTAACCCTTTATAAGGCCTGATTTTTTTTCATCCCGAAAAAATATATTTATGTTTGATACTAGTACATTATGGGAAAAATACTGAAACAAATTAACTGCATTAAATATAAATAAATTCAATTTCTAAAAAATCTGACATATGGCAAAAACCAGCTGCAAAATTCCAATTTAATAAGAATTAGAAAACTACTAAATATATTATAAAATAACCCTCTTGAACTATAATTATTTTTTCAAAACCATTTATTTGTATTTAGTACTAATATTATTATACTTTGAATACTGCAAAACAAGTAATTTCACAATAGTTAATAACTTCACTCTTTAATTTTGAATACACTTTTACTACTGTTATCTATGAGGATTCGTAACTAAAATTTACAAAATGGAATGTAGTGGATGAAAAAAAATTGCGAGAGGGAGCTCTACTTTAATAAAGTGGATCATGTTACTTGTTGCCATATGGCAACAATATGCATTAGATGGTTAAAATGCATTTAAAACGTTTGAGACTCCAATTGTGAAGTAATCAGAAGGGAATTGCAGATTTGGTGAACGGTAGCAAGAAGCTTGCTTTAGAAACGTCAACTCAAATGATAAATTTTTATTGAAAGTGTTCATGTAAAGTTAATACAATTTCGCAACAGTAATTTTCACCTAGAACCACTTCCACACAAGATTTTTAAGCCTTTAATAAAAAAAATAGCAAAATACAGTCAATCAGTTGTAATGTGAATTTTTAAAAACGATAATTGGTTATTTTAATTTTCTTTCACAAATTATATTAACATTCTTTATAATCTGTAAAATTTATTTGTAAATTGAAGAATAATTGTAATTCTTTGCTTTATAAATAGGAGCAAAAGTCAAATGCTAGTAAACGTTACGGTGACATTTCACCGTAACGTTTTAAATAACGTGGAAAATTTAGCCAAATCCTTAACTAACGTGAGCTTCCTATTTCTAAATAGGTATCAATATAAAAATAATTATACATACCATATTTTCAAACTAGTAGACATTAACAAAATAAACTCCCCCAATACTCTAATAAATGAAGAATTGTTAATTGAAACCAACAAGATTTATATGCCAACTTGTTTTCTTAGGAAAAAAAACGAATAATGAACAATCAAAGAATCGTATTGTGCTATACTTTATAACGTCATTCCAAACTGATTTATGACAAAACTAATTTGTTTCAAATAATATTTTAAAATAGTTTATTCTGCTATTTTTAGTGGCATTTTTTTATTGATTTAAATGACGACGAAAAATTAAGGTTCAATACTTATTTAATGTAGTTTGCTGGTACAGATATACAGATGTCCGTCCGGACGTAGAGACAGACGGACAAAATGTATAAAAGATGAGTCTCGGATCATACCTTTGTAACAATTGTTTTTAAAGATGCAAATGGTAGAACAGATTTTGAAAGGTGCATGGACTAGCACGCGCGCATTTTCAACGTGTCATAATCTACTTTTATTTATTCTTTAAAAAAAAGTAGACTAAAAATAAAAAAATACTTCGATTTAATGTACTCTAATTCTCCAGTTAACTTCTTTTCCATTTCAACTATTTACTAATTCTTTTGTTTTGAAAGTCCCTTTGTTTTTGAGTGAACTTTGAAAGTATTGATCAATTTTAATGGGGAGGATACCTGCATTAGATGTTTCCGTGCTACTGCGGTTAAGTCTTATGCAGCGTTTTGTTGCCATACATACTTCTATTCTACTTATAACTTTCCTGTCTACTGAAATCTGATACTATTTTGAATAACAAACAAACCAGAGTTTTTCAAATTTTGTAGGGTTGATGCCTTTTTAAAATGCCAAACAATTTTATTGGTGACGATACCTGCATTAGATGTTTCCGTGATACTGTGGTTAAGTCTAATGCAGTGTTTTTTGTTGCCATACGTGCTTCGATTCTATTCCTAACAACTTTCCTTTCACCAACTTTCCTATTTTCATTTTGAAAGAATTAAAATCGAAAAGTAGTTTTTGACATGCTGAAGATGCCCGTCTGACCGTCCGTTCGCCCCTTTCTAAAATTGGTTCCATTCGTCGGCTCTTAAATTTGCCCTTAACGGTTGCGTTGGGTGCCCATTCAGGTGTCGGCTCGTCACTTGACTTTGGTTCTAAAATACGAGGCCCGGGGCCAATAGCCCATGTTTAGCTCTAGTGCGACGATAATTCAAACCTAACCTAATCTTTGGCTCTTTTCTTTTTTTGTTCGAAAGGTATCGCTCAGATACTTATGTTTTTTTTTTAATTTTTGTCCGTCTGTCTGTACTATTTGACAAACGCATACCTGTATTTCGATGGACTACCTATTTAATTATCATTGAAATTTAATTTTTAGCATTTGAATAGCTGTGGCAGCGTCAATATTGCCATGGGAAAGTTTGATTTATTAAATTAATATTTAGAGTAAGTTTGGAAAGCCTTCATAAAATATAGCACAATGTGATTCTCTGATTGTTAATTATTTGTGTACTAAGAAAGCGGCAATGCATTTCTTTTTTGCATAAAATGGCATACATGCCTGTTACTTATATAAATTACGACTCCCGTCGCCAATAGCCCTAGTGAAGCTTTTAACGTGTTACTTAAATATTCAATGAAATTCTTATATTAAAAAAAATTAAAGGTTTTAAAAAGTCAATGTAATCAATAACATCTTACCTTCAAGATTTATACACCTTAGGGAAAAAAACTTAAAGAAAAACACCTTTTAATTGAATTTTAAGGGGGGCCAGTACCCAAAGATCATGAAAAATGCAATTTTTTAAAATTATTCTTAAAAAATATTTGAACATTTCTTAACATTTTGCCAAAAACCGCTTCAAATTTTATGCATTAGCTTTTGAGTTATTAATTTTTGAATGAGACTCACTCTCCAAGTATCCTATCACGGATCTATACTTTAAATGCTCGTACCTCTGTTCGGGTTTTTTAAATTTTAGGATAGTGAAAAACTCTACTCCTCTTTTAATATTATACATAAAAAGTTTCTGTAAATTTCTACAGCATCCTAAAAGTATAATGAACAAAACTATGCATTAAAACTTTCCATTTATGTTGTCAGTTTTTTTTTAATTTTCAGAGTTCAAATTTTACGTTTTTAGTGAATTTTTAAGAGTTGAATCTTGATTAAAACTTGGATGCATAGTTTTGTTAAGATATTATTGGGGAACACGTATAAAAAATTTGTAATAAAAAGTCAAAAAAATTAGTGAGGAGTAGGGATTTTAAAATTGTAAAAAAATTGAACAAAAAAGTAATTTTTTTAAAATATTGGGTCATTTTCAAATTTTTTTTTTGCTTTTAGGTTTTATTAATGCATGATGCACCAGTGTATAAAATTTGAGTAGTATAACTTCATAAATAAAAAAAAAGTTGCGGAAGGTACCGGACCCCCTTGAAGTTTCACTAGACAAACTGACTACTTTTATTTATTTTTGTTTCTCAAATTAAATTTATATATTATATTTTTCTAAATTTACTTACAATTCAAAGATTAATTTTTAAAATTGCTTTTTTTATATATGAAAGAAAAGGTCAAGTTCTAGTTTTCGTTACGGGACATTTTTTTAAAAAGTATCTTTCTCCAGTACCTTAAAGAGATTCTTATTTTAAACTAAGTGAGAGGATTTATGTGAAGTAAACAATGGAGATATTTTGAGCTCGATCATTCTCTGCGCATTAATATGAACTATCTTTTGTATCATGGTATCATGCACAAAGTGGAAGGTATTTTCTGAATATTTAAAATAAGTATTAACGTAAAAATATGTAAACACTCGAAATTTTCGAAATATTTTCTAATAACTAAACATGAAAGAACTCCCAAAGGCATTCATTAATCAAAAAGTTTTTAGTAAAACCAATGCAAAATGATGTTGATCATTATTTAGTAAACAATAAAAAAATTACTTAATCTTACATTTTATGTCGTCATTCGAAACTGGTTTATGTTATAAAATAAAACATTCAAAAAATAATTTTAAATTTCGAATAATATTTTTGATACTACAGCGCTGTAAGTGAATAAAAAAATTAAATTTTAGTACTAATTATAATGGACTGTTCGTCGACAGACAAGTAGATGTCCAAACGTATGTACGAATGGACGGCCGTAAAAAGTATATGTAGATTTCTCTTATCAAACCTTTTTTTATTTATAAAAAAAGCATTTTTAAGATCCACAGGTAGAACAGATATTAGAAGTGTACGGACAGCCGGAGATCTCCAGCATTCTGAAACCTACTTTCCATTTTTTCAATAAATTATTTCGAATTAAAAAAAATTCCCAACATGATATGCTCTAATTTCTGCATATCAGCTACTTTAAACTTTTATTTCTAAATTTTCAACTAAAATATGAAACTACCTTATTTAGCAGACTAACCATGCTTTTTTATAACTTGGTAGAGATGGTGCCTTTTCAACAATTTTGATGGTGACGATACCTGCATTAGATGTTTCCGTGCTACTGCGGTGAAGTCTTATGCTGTGGTTTGCGTTACCGTCTCTGATTTTCTATCTTACTAATAACAGACTGTAAGCCTTCCTTCTTTATTTTGCATAAAGAATGAAATCTAAAAGTAGTTATAGACATGCTGATGTCCGTCTGACCGTCCGTACTCCCTTTTCAAATTTGCTCTGATTGAAAGCTCTAATTTTTGTAGATTAACTATTTATCTTGTGTTGCTAAATTTTCAACAATGAAATCTGACACTATCTTAACTGACAAACCAGATTTTTCAGGCATAGTAGAGTTAATGCTTTTTTAAAATGGCCTCAACTCTACTATGATTGGAAAAAAATCTGGTCAAATCTTTTTAAAGTATCAAACAATTTTAATGGTGACGATACCTGCATTAGATGTTTCCGTGTTACTGCGGTGAAGTCTTATGCTATGGTTTCCATTACCGACCCTGCTTCTATCTTATTAATAATAAGCTGTTTACCTTTCCTTTATTTTGTATAAATAATTAAATCCCTACCTAATTAATCTACCCTGCCTAATTCTTTCATTTCAACCATTTATTCAGTTTTACTATCTACTAATTCTTTTATTTCTGAAATTTCAACTAAAATATGAAACTATCCGTCTGGACACAAACCAGAAGACTTTTTTTCTAACTTTGCAGCGATGATGCCTTTTTAATACGTTAACATTTTTTATTGGTAACGATACCTGCATTAGATGTTTCCGTGCTACAGCGGTTAAGTTTTATGCTGTGGTTTGTGTTACCGTCTCTGCTTCTATCCTACTAATAATAAACTATTAGCAATATTTTCTTTATTTTTAAAGAACTAATTCGAAAAGTTGTTATTGACATTCTGTAGGTGTCTCTGACCGTCCGTACCTCCCTTTTAAATTATGTTCGATCCATCGAATATTAAAAATTATTTTTTGCTAGAGGTTTCTGACATCAGAGATCAGTCTTATTTTGTCCGTCTGGCTGTATTTTCGAACGGACAAATATTTCTACCCGTCTGTCGACGAACTTCCTAATTAACATGTATTTAAATGTGCTTTTTTATTAATTTAAATATCTTTTGTCACATCAACATCATTAAATTTTGTTTTTACTTAAAATAAATATATGAAGTAAGTTTAAATGAAGCCAGAAAATATAGCACAATGTGGTTCTCTGATATCTGTTTATTATTTGTGAGCTAAGAAGCGTCAAGGCATTCCCTTCTTTGCATAAAAATCTGGTTAGTTTAATTAAAAAATGTAATTTGGAGTTTTGTGTTTTGTTACTGCTATATATTCAAAATTAGTTTTTCTACTAATTTTTATGTCAATACTTATGGGTAAGAAGCTCGCATCATTTAAGGCGTTGGTGACCCATTTTTCCAATAAGCAAAATGTCGCCGAAATGGATACTAGGATTTGACCTAGTAAATGTTACATAATTATTCTTCAAATAATTCTTAAATAACTACACTCTAAAAAAATATCTGTAAGGTTACTAAGAATTATCTAGGAAACTCAGCTTCCATAAGTTTTTTAGTAATGTTACATAAGAAATATGTGTATATATTACTACTTAAAGCTTAGTAAGTTATGCTAAGAAAACTGTAGTAGATTTGCAAGGGATTTTCTTGTATGTTTACAAAGAGACTGGTAGTAAACTGGTTACAAAAGTTTAAAACCAGAGGGCACCACTATTTTTTCTGTTAGTCTGGTTTTATATCGAATTTCCAGAGAAGGAGTAAGGACCGAACCCAAGATCCTCGGTATCCGCATGTCTCGCAACGTAGAACTGCGCGTTAATCCTCGCTGCTATCGGGGACTTGCATTTTGATTGCGTGTAAATAAAGAGATTAAAATCTTGATCGTTAAAGGAGTTTTATGTTATTGATTAAGAAATTTTAAGATTCATTTTTTTGGGGGGATGTGAAGTTTTCGAAATAATTTAACGTAATTTTTGTATACTAAAATAAAAAAGAACCCACGTTTTTAGGTTTTTTATTGTTGCGATATCGATTCGTCATAATCTCTAGAAAATATAGCCAGGGGGCGCTGTAAGCGTTACATCAATTTACTTAGTATTGCTTAGTATTACTACAGTAGTTTCTTTAGGTTACAGATGATTTTCTAGTAAATGGTGAAAATCTGTAAAGTTACTAAGTAATCGTTAGTAAATTCAAGCCAAATTTTTTACAGAGTACGTTACTAAACATTCTTTATCGAGTAATCCAGCTGTTTAAGCATAAGTTTTTTTTAGAGTTATTTGCATATCGAAAAGAAAATTTAAATTCCTAGTTTCAATAATTGAAACAAAACTGTTCCAACAGTATTTAACTCCATGTTAATTTTCCGTCGAGGATTTCTAATTTTTGAACGAAAAATGCAACTGTAATATCTTTGAGAATTTCTTTGCAGTGGGTTATCAAATATTTTTAAAAAAATATAAATTCATCTCAATAAAACACACCAAAGAAATGAAGTGTACTACAAAGTCATTATTCATTAATAAACGCTACAAAATAAATTAAAAATATAATGTATGTAAGAATAAAAACACAACCTACCATGTGCTGCATTTTTTGGCAAACCAATAAAAATTATCGAGTAAATGTACTAGAAGCAGTAGAAAAATTTGATAATTAGATAAAAATTTAATTATGTTGCTCAACAGTATAACTATTTAAGTTTTTTAATTTAAAATATACATATAATTGAAATTTTTCAAATGAAGCTTGAAATGCAGTTTAGAATATTTTTTTGTGCTATATTTTGAAGTATCAAACTAGTCGGCATTTGTAGTTCTGGATGTGAAAGTGGATGACGCACTGATGGACGGACAGACCGATTATGATACCTTCCACTCCTTAGTTTATAAGAATAAGTAAGCTGAAGTTAATTTTGCGTATAAGAATATTCTATCGATATAGATCTAGAGGTACAGATACGTGGACTTTTGTAAAGTTCATTTTAAAACTTAATCTTGCGATTTTTCTTAATACCAATTTTTCAATTATAAACTAAAATGTTCAAGTTTTCAAAAAATACTGATACCGAAGCAGCTGATTTATTGTATTGAAATGGACGTTGATGGGGCAATCGGATTTCGGAGGATTACCATTAAGAGGGAAGACAAAGAACTCAGACTTTTCAGCTGTTAATTTATCGAACATTTTTCAATAAACATGTGTACGAATGGGCTATCAATCACAAAAAAAACCCTGACAGTTCGTTTGTTAAGTCATAGCAAAAAAATTTGAACTTTCACCGTTCGAATTCCACTAAATTAACGTGAACTTCAGCAAAAGTTAATGTTATTTTTTCAAAAACACTTTCAAATCAATTATTTACGTAGTAGTATGTTTTATAATTTTTTCATGAAAAGAATACGAGTAGGATTTTTTTTTTTGAAGTGAAAATTTAGAAATTAATTTCTAAGATTTCGGACATAAGATAAATTGGTATAATGTTCTAGATCTAGAATTATGTAATGTCTATACTATCTAAAAAAGGACTTGTTTATTTAAAACTGAGTTGATGAAATTAGTGACCCTACTTGCATTCGATGTTTCCATGCTACAACGGTATAAAGTCGAATGCTATGATTGCCGGTCCTTAAGAGCAATAATCGCCTTTTGACCATAAGCAACTTTTGAGGAACTTCTAACCCGTATTTAACGATACAGGACTTTACTATAGACATATTGCCTTACATTTTATTACGTCTTTCCGAACAGGCTTATGTGATAAAAATAAAATTTCCTTTAAGTTATAATTCTAAAGTTTCGCATGCTATTGTTGATATTGCAACAGCGATGTAAGTGACAAAAATTAAATTTTAGTACTAATAAAATGGGCAGTTTGTCAATAAAAATAGCAGATACCCGTTCGGACATACGGACAAAAATTACGAAAGATGGGTATTTGATGTCAGAATATAATTTTTAAGATTCGACAAATAGAACCGATTTTGGAAGGGGTGTACGAACTGACATCGACAGGTGGAGATCTAAAGCATACCGAACCCTACTTTCCATTTTTTAAAATTCTTTTCTATTGAAAACATAAAAAAATTGATTTAACATTCGAATTCTTGCAGATTAACTTTTTTTTAAAACTTTTATTTCTAAATTTTCAACTGAAATCTGACACTCTCTTAACTGACAAACCAGATTTTTTTTCAAACATGGTAGAGTTAGTGTCTTTTTAAAATGGCATCAACTCCAATAAGTTAGAAGAAAAATCTTTTCAAGTCTTCATAAAAGAGCAATTTTATTGGTGACGATACCTGCATTTAGATGTTTCCGTGCTACTGCGGTGAAGTCTTATACTGTGGTTTGTGTTACCGTCTCTGCTTCTATCTTACTAATAATAAACTGCTAACCTTCTTTCCTTTATTTTGTATAAATAATTAAATCCCTTGCCTAACTAATGTACCCTACCTAATTCTTTCAGTTCAACCATTTATTCAGTTTAACTTTAACTATCTACTAATTATTTTAATTTTTTAAATGTTACACTAAAATATGAAACTATCTTAACCAACACACAAACCAGATGACTTTTTCTAACTTTGTAGGGATGCTTTTTTAAAATGCTAAAATATTTTATTGGTAACGATACCTGCATTTGATGTTTCCGTGCTACTGCGGTGAAGTCTTATGCTATGGTTTCCGTTACCAACCCTGCTTCTATTTTACTAATAATAAACTATTAAACTTCGTCCTTTTATTTTGTATAAAGAATTAAATCTAAAAGTAGTTATTGACATGGTGATGTCCGTCTGACCATCCGTACTCCCCTTTCAAATGGATTCTATCCGTCGAGTCTTAAAAATCCTTTGTTAGAGTGCTATGTCATCAGATACATGTATTTCATTAATTTTTGTCCGTCCGGCTGTACTTTCGCTCGGACAGATATTTCTACCTGTCTGTTGATGAACTACCTATTTAATAAGCATATAAAATTGATTTTTAGATATTTAAATCGCTGTTGCAACACCATCGATATCAGAATTTTTTGTTACTTAAAATCTATATTTGAAGTACGTTTGAAATGACGTCAGAAAATATAGCACAATGTTGTTCTCTGATATAGATTTATTATTTGTGTACTAAGAAAGCGTCAAGGATTTCCCTTTTTCATAAAGCTGGTTAGTTTAATTTTATAATGTAATCTGGAGTTTTGTGTTTTATTACTACTAAATATTAAAAAAATATAGGGTTATTACTAATTTTATGTCAATACTTATGGGTAAGAATCTCGTATCATTTAAGGCGTTTTTGACCAATTTTCAAACTTTAACATTTCACACTTTAAACATTAAAAATTTAACATTTTGTGTTTCTATAGCAACTTTCCGCAAGGGCACTATTTTATGATTTTTTTGGTTGATAGTCCATAGAGATAAAAGGAAAATACTACAACAGAACATATTGGGCAGAAGACAAAACTTAGTGTAAATTAAACTTAAATGTACTTCTAAATAATCGTAACTAATTATAAACAATTGAGAAATAGGAAAACTGGAAATTCTCATGTTAAATCAAAAATATCTAATTTTTTAAATGATACAATTCTTTAATGTGCTTATACTAAAGTAGAGAAACTATTTTTTTAAGCAACATTATTTCTCATTAACGTGAGTTTGCTTTCTACTAAAATAGTAATTCATTTTTAACCAATAATATAAATTGAAAATTTTTTATTGGAAACGTGTGACTCTAGTGCGATGATAATTTAAAACCTAACCTTCTTATTAGAAAAGGTTTTTTTTTCGATATACGTACTCTGAAAGTGTTCTAAACAGGTACTAATCAGAAATTTTGTTTCTCTTAAAAATATTTAAATTAGTTTTGTTTATCATTTCTAAAAGTGCATTATTATTATTTTAGGAGAACTTATCTGGAAAAACTAATTCAGTTCCCATTAATTGGGTTGTTATCCTAACGGTACTAATTTAGACAAATACTTCATTTCGCATTTTAGGGACTTAAACCTGCAACAATACAGTTTTATGGGTTTTATTTGCTCTAATGTTTGTTTTTGAATTTTAACTAAAATAGACGGTTGCTTCCTGAAAATGTCAAGCAATTTTTGTTGGCGACCATACCTGCATTCGATGTTCCCGTGCTACTGCGGTTAATTCGAATATTCGGTATGGTTTGTACTTGAAAACTTAAATTAAGAATACGCGGAGTAAAATATTCATTTTTATTAAGCAGAATTTTGAAATTGTTTCAATGGGCATGTTTTATGTCATGAGTGTTAACAATCTCAGCATTGTTTTCATTTTTGTTAATTTTGAAATTGCATTTATACCATACCTGTACGAGCATACCTGTATTCGATGTTCCCGTGCTACTGCGGTTAAGTCGAATATTCGGTATTATTTGTACTGTCTTTCGTGCACAAGATTCAATTTAGTAAGGTAATAAATACATTGTTTAAAATGTAATTTCGTAAGTAACAAAAATGAAAACAATGCTGAAACTGTTGCCACTCATGACTTGAAACATGCTCATTGAACTAATTTTAAAATTTTGCTTATTAAATGAATATTTTACTCCATATTCTTAGTTTAAGTTTTAAAATGTCTAATACTCTTTTGCTTCTAAATTTTCAAAAGAAATATGAAACGATCTAATTTTCAAAATGTCACGCAATTTTTCCTGGCGACCATACCTGCATTCGATGTTCCCGTGCTACTGCGGTTAAGTTAAATGCTATCGTTGCCATTTCGGTTATGCTTCAACCCTAATCACAATAGACTATGAATAGACTTTTTGTTTTTAAGGAAATTAACAGCTATATAAATTTTCTGTGTAATTTTTTTTGATTAATTCCGTATATTTTCCTTATTTGGTGGCATGCAGCTAAAAATGTTCGATGAATAAATACCCCGTGTGGTGTTAGTGCACGTTAAATATGCTCCCAAAGCTGCGTATGATAACGCAGCATTGGGACGTCGCCCTTAACGGTTGCTTTGGGTGCCTACTCGGCTGTCGGCTCTTCTTGACTGTGGTTCTAAAATATGACGCCCGTCACCAATAGCCCTCGTGTAGCTCTAACGAGACGATAATTCAATACCAAACCGCCTCACCTTATTTGATGGAGAGAGAAGTTTCTTGCGGTTTTCTCTGGGTAGAAAAAACATGCTATTTCTTTTGAATTCTTTAGCATCCGACAAATTTTTCTCGACGGGCGCCCATATATTAAGTATTTACATAATGTTAAGTTTTGTTAAATAAAGTACATATTAATGATGTTTTTCAAAACTTTTTTTAAGAATAAAAAATAAATAAAATTATAGGAATATCACTGAATTGTTCCAGGTTAAGTCCTCAAAATTCCATGTGAAGTATTTAACTGATATACTATACTACCTAATATCAATTTAAATAGTTTTTGAATTCAAATTAATTGCTAATTAAATATTAATATAAACCACACTTTTGCAAATGATAAACAAAATAAAATCAGTCGGATATTTTTAATACGAACAAATATAATGTTTAATAAGTAGCTATTTAGAACTCTTTCTAAGTTCGTATATCACAAAACTTTTCAAATTAAAAATAAGTTCCAAAGCATTTAATCCCATTTAGGATAATAACATTGGAAAAATAAAATAAATTTTACGCTAAAATGGAAATTATACTTTAAATTATTTAAAAGATTCAATGCATATTTAAATTTGTCTTGAATTAATTTGTGATTTAAGTTTTAAAAATGCAAAATTAAAGAATTTATAATTATGCAATTCTTTTAGATTGTATTTATTATGTTAAAAACGAATACGCATTTAAAGTATTAAAATATTTAATACAAAAATTTTATTTCTTAGCTACTTAGATTTCCTAATAATTATTTATCACAAAATATTACTCCATTTCCTCAGCAGTTGAATAAAATCGATTCCATTTGAAATCTTCTAATAATATTAAAGCAATTTAATATTTATTTTTTCAATATTTAGTTACAGTAACAATTTTTTTAAGTAACTAATTTTTGTTTAAAATAGAACATTACATTTAATTTGAAAAAAGATTAGCAATTTAGATAAATTGGTACTACAATGTTTAAGTCCCACGATTATGCAAACTCGATACTTTCTGGAAAAATGACTTGTTTATTTAAAATAGAGGAGAGACGTGTTGAAATTGGTTCGTCCAAGGTTAACAGTTTTTAGTTATTGCTTACTAAACTAAACTCCTCGGTAACGGCTCATTACTGGGCCAAGGCCTGCTGTGCCGATTTCAGCTTTCGTGACCAAGAGCTCTTGCGTGCTATGCATATGCCGGTAAGGTTGTCAGCCTCATGCGGAGCCCCCAGTGTTTAGTTCAAAAGCATGCTTGGTACCCATTTTATCGACCCACTCAGGGGATGAAGGGATGGGTCAACCTCGCAAAATCCGGGATTCGATCCCCGGACATGTGGCGTGGCAATGCGAGGCACTTCCACTAAGCCACTGGACCTCCTATTGGTGACTACTTGCATTTGATGTTTCCGTGCTACTGCGGTTAAGTCAAACGCTATGGTTGCCAATCCTTAAACGGCGAATGATATCGAATTGCCGCGGGTCTTCAAACTAAAGTTCCCTTGATATTTCAATGGAAAAAAATATTTTCTAAGCCACAATTCTCCGCCTGTATTGTATATTTTTACAAACTGTTTTATTTGACAAATGTAGCAGACTTACAGGTCTCGATAATAGAATTTTTTGAATTGGTTCGTATATGTTTTTGCGAAATCATTTGAAGAATTAAAAAAAAAATGTTGGAACCAACTTCAAAAAGTGGGATTAATAGAGACCTTTTGAGACAGCTTCATTTATCATACAAAAAATGCTGTTTGTAAAAATATTCGATATAGTCGGAGAAATGTGGCTTAGAATTTTTTTTCTCCATTGGATTAATACGGAGATACTTTGGTTTCAATTCCCGGATTGGCGAGGTTGACCCATCCTTTCATCCCTTGAGTGGGTCGATATATTGGGTACCAAGCATGCTTGGATACTAAGCACTGGGGGTTCCCCCTGAGGCTGACCACTTTGCCGGGACATATGCTTAGAACCCCAGAGCCTGGTCACGAAAGCTGAAATGGGCATGGCAGGCCTTGGCCCAGTAATGGGCTTTAGCACCGGGGAGTTTAGTTTTACATTGGTTTGTTGACCTGCGTTCAGTCATTCGCTCTTAAGGGCTTCGATAGCCAATAGCTTGTGTGTAGCTTTTAAGGTTAACTTTGATATAATGTTCTAATTTAAACAGAAAATGCAGCTTAAGATTTTTTGTACATTAACTTAATAAAAAAAATTAACGGAACTTTAAAGGCTTCCAACTTGTTTTAGGTAGTTAAATGCCATTTTAATGATTTTGCAAATTGCTCTTAATTTAAATTGCCCTCTGCTGAAATTTCTAATTTTATACAAATTCATAATAAAATTTTTCTAAAAAATTAGGATAAATACTAAAATTTCCGTCCACTCAACCTTAAATCATTGTAAACTTTTCTTTTACAACTTTCCGTAAACACGAAGTAAAAATTAATATTACCGGTTTTGCATTAAAAATTTTAATTCAAAAGCGAACTAAAGTTTTTGTTCTGATTTCTTTCTTTTATTCTTTGATTTATAACTTTCAATAGTATGCTCGAGTTCATAAAATAAAATTACATGTGAATGTAAATTTTGCGTATAAATGTCTTGGATTTAATATTTTTCAGGAACTTAAGGGAATCACGTTCTCCTTTTAAATGTTGTAATCATGTAAAAGTGGTACTGAATCTCGGTTATTGTATTACTATAGCTTATTCTTCCTTTTTATTCAATTTTTATCTTCCCTGTTACGATGAGAATATAAAAAGTGAAAGGTATTATAGTCGTATCTATTTGTCCGTCCGTCTGTAAGCCAAACATACACTTCGACATAACTAACCACAAGTTTCACAATCATAGGATTAAGATTGAAGAAAAAAAAGTAATAATCCAAACCACATCCGAATTAAAATTTTGTAATTAAATTTTGAATTGTATTTAAATTTCGAAACAAAAAATGTAATCTCCATTTAATTAGAAAGATAATTCCATTTTTATTTATTGATTTCTACTGTTGCTACTTTGCCAAATGGACGAAAGAACTTTATTTAATTAAAAATAAAATTTTAAGAAATGTTTATTTTTGTGATTTAATCAATTTGAACTGACGTCATTTATCCTATAACAATAAAATTATTTTGTGCCTCATTATAAGTGTATTAAGAAATCTATACAAGAAATTCGAAATTTCTTTGCAAAGTTTTTGGTCATTTAATTTACTCTACAGAAAATATAAAGAACGATGCTGCGAAAAGTTTCGTTTCTATTTTTAGAGCAAGTAATTGCAATATACTTTTAATATTCTTTGTACTGCAAATTAATTAAGCAAATGATAGAGAATATAAATTGAATTTGCGAAAGAAAGTAAATGAAAATAGCTAATTATGGCTAGTTAAAGTTTATATTAGTTACATAATGCTGTGTTTGGCAATTTTGGTTAAGGTTTATTTATCGCGTGTGGAAGTGGTTCTATATGACAGTTATTACAACAAGTAACAGGAAAGCAGGTTATTTAGTACTGTAGAACTTATTGTACGGGCTAAAGTTTTTTTTAAAACTAAGTTAAATAAAATGATAACATAAATCCACTAATGCATATTGTTGCCATAAGGCAAAAAGCAACATCCACTTTATTCTATATTACATTCCATTTTGAAGTTTTAGTTACTAATAATCCTCATAGATGACAGAAGTAAAAGTGTATTCAAAATTAAATAGTGAAGTTATTGCATAACTGTTGTGAAATTACGTCTTGGCAGTATTCAAAGTACAATAACATTAGTACTAAATACAAATTGTTTTGAAAAAATAATTATAGTTCAAAGGTTTTTTTAAATTATATTTAGTAGTTTTCTAGTCATTCCTATCAAAATAGGAAATTTGTAGTTGGTTTTTGCCATATGGATAAAATTTTTAAAATTTAAATTATTTAAATTCCAATGCAGTTAATTTTTTCCCCATAATATGAGTATCAAAGATACAAATACATTTTTTCGGTATGAAAAAAATTCATGCATTGCAGGGATAAAAAAACTCTTTTAAAAATATTTAATGAAAAAGCCTGTAAAATATGGAGCGAACTAAAATAAGGACAGGCTTCTAACTAGAAAGCTCAAATTAAAACTTATTAAAGTATTCGACTACAGCAAGTAATTTCAACTAGTAATTTATACGTAGGGAGCTACATATAGGAGTATGAAGCCAGATCGTCGCTCTATAGTCCGATCCCTAGGAACTGCTTTGCTGGCTCAGCGGGTACTAGGGGAGAGTCGGGTAAAACAAGCTACTAAATCTTGCTATTTTTCTATAGGAAAATCTGTTAAAGAAAGCCAAGCATTATAAAAATATATTTAAAAACTTCACTCTTAAAAAATGAATTCTCAAAAACGACGAAATTTTCCTTAATTTTGACGATTCCGTTACAGGCAAATGTTCAGTTTTCAGTTCCTCAAAGTGAGGAAATTTGAATCGTCATTTTTATGAGGATTTGAATGTCGTCTAATCTAAAGAAATATTTCGTCATTTTTGAGCATGTGAGTACAACGAGATTCAGTTTCCTCAAAATCAAGATTCAGAATCGTCAAATCTCGATCGTACAAGTAAGGATTCGCGTTTACTCAAGTCACGTGATAATTTGACGAAACAATCCTCAAAATTAACGAAATGAGGCTTGAGGATTCATGAATCGTCAAAAATGAAAGTGTTATTTCTGCTAGAGTGTACAACAGTTATTAAAGCACATTTTTTGTTTAAACTATTTTTAATAAGTATGTAATAAAAAAATTAGCACAACTCTTTCGTATCGTGTTTTAGCCTATCTGGGTCAGGTTAGACAAGATTATTACTGCAATGTTGAACTTTTTTTACTTAAAATAAACCGGATTTAAACTATACAAATTTTTTAATTAAATCCGGTTATAGTTAAAGAAAATTGTAACGCAAAATTTTCGCCTGGAATAACATGTATTTAGCAATTAGACTAATTCCTTAACGACGGTTGGCATAAACATGAGGATAATCGTCCTGAACAATGTATGAAGGGCAGATGCATTTACGAAAAATGCATTAACTTCAAGTTTTTAAATTCATTGATGCGGAAATAAAGCTGTTGATGGTATTCATAAAGTAATTGTTAATGGGCTAACATAAGTTTTTATGTGACGTCGGAAGACGGTTTTCTCGTCATTCCGTGAATAGGAGCTGTACTCTGGTTCTTTGGTTACGTATCCCGTTTCATCCAAATATTATGTTTTGTCCAACTCTTCCTTTCAATATTTTAATCTAGCCATTAAGATTTTTTAAAAATATCATTGTTTAATTTTTAATAATCTGTAGTTTTTATCTTTGCCGGAGAGTAAGTTGCCAATTTGATGCGGCAGTGAAATAGAAATCGTTGCTTTATCAGTAGTACATCTTTTCTAGTGCGACGATAATTCAAACCTAATCAAAGTAATTGATCGGAAACCGCAGTCCCCACAAATTCGCAATTTTTCAAACTAATAGAGAGTTTCCAGAGATTCTGGAAAATTTGGGCGCCATTTGATATCATTAATTATATATGAAGATCAGTGATATAGGCACAAAATATATATTTTTAGATTTTTTAAAACACCAATAACCATTTTTAAATGTATCGAATTTAAAACAAGAACATTAATAAAAGACACGGGACATGCGTTTTATTCATGAAAAATATAAATTATCAAATATGCAACTGAAAAAGTTTATAATCTAAAGTAAGACCCTTTAGTACATAACATATTCCTACAATCGACCTATTTTTAGTTGAAACCGTGTATGCATATACATTTATTTTATCAAAGAAAAAATTGTTTTGGCTCTATTTAAATTTGACAAGACCTCATTTATTTCTAGACATAAAAGGAAAGAAAAAACTAACACCATTTTACACAAATTCCGAGCTTTAGAATAACAATTTGATGAATAATAGTACCGACTTTAAAAGGAACCCGACGCAACCTTAAAAAAAGTAATTTATGCTGAAAAGTTTGTATAAAACTACACGCCAATTTTTCTTATCGAAAAAGCATTTTTTAAACCTGAAAACTGAAAATTGTTTCGATAAAATGACGCAGATTGATTAAAAGTGGAAACACGATAAAATACGGCCGCTAATTACGATCTATTTAATACGATATTTTAATTGTTGCTCAATTTAAAAACCGCCCAGTTTGAAGGGTTACATCGGGTACTACTTTTTGGAAAGTTTTTCTTTTTGACAAGAGTTTGATTAACTACTTTCTACGAGAGTAAGTTTGGGAAGCAATATTGCCGTTATTTTTGGTGAATATTTGCGTCCTATGTCTGTTGGTTACTATCAAAATAGTGACATAGACTCCTGTAGGAAAAGTGCATTTTCGACACTGGAAAGTATTGAATATTAACTCAGACTGAGTTAAAATCACTCGTTTAGAGTGATCCTGTCGCAGGTTTAACACACAAAGGATACACTCCTATAGGGGAAGTGCATTTTCGACACTGTAGAAGTGATAACTAACTCAGGCTGAGTTAAAATCGCTCGTTCATTTTAAGAGTATATTATTTCGTCCTGGGAATTCTTTTTTAAAGAAGACTTGGGTAAATGTGTGTTCATTAAGAGTACATTACTATATGTTTAAACAAGTGACTAGGTTTAAAACTTTTTTCTAATTTTCAGGTGGAAAAACATTGCATGCGTTTAAAAGTACATTGGAATCTGTTATAAAGTATCTTATTCTAAACTTTTAGCATGAAGCTAGTTTTATTTTTTTTTTGAAAATTTCTAGTATACATATTATTAGACATTATGTAGATAATTTTAAATTTAACTAATTTGGCAACTATTAGGTCCCTGCTTGCTAATTTTAATTACCCTGTAAATATAATTCCGTAATCATGGATATTGGCTAGTCAAACTATTTTCACTCAAAGCTTTTACATAGAATAATTCTGAAAATGTTTAAAATACATGTAAAAATACTCCTTAAGATGAGTATGCTGCGTTTCGGTAAAATGTAAATTTTCTCGTTTTGAGCGATACAATTATACGGTGGTGAAAGTGGGGGAAAAAGTAAAAGGGGGGGATACCTTCAATTAGAATGCCATGCCCCATCTATGGATTATGGATTTGAGAGATATAATAAGTTGGGGGATGGATAGCCATTTTCTTGAAAAGTGGGGTGACGTGTCACCCCACGTCTACCCCACTTTCAGCACTGCCTTTATATTGATTAGTATTGTATGGTTATAGTTTTGAATGACAATGGAACTTTTGGACCGGCCATGCCTACTGCGTCGTCACAGCTACATCAGACGTTGTCTTGTAACCCACAAACAAGCTATCTGACAAATAAATCATCCTAACAACAAAGGTCGTGTCTATGTTGACTGGCATAGCTACGTCAAACACCGCATGCTACTCCACAAACCACGTTATTCTACACAGTTTGCATCATCCATTGTATAATAGTAGCTATTGAGTTACTAATATCAATCCATCTGATATAGCCGTGCAAATAGTCTAATCATGTGTAGAATACTCTAACATTGGTTTGAAATAATTTAATGTTCATAAATTTGTGCATAACTATCATAATTCATAAACTAAGATACGAAGTCATAACTTAGTTTATAAAGTCATTATTTTATAATAACTAACTTTCCTTACATTTAATCACTGATTGATGGACATATTGACTGAAATTGATGACTACAAAATTTTAAATTTTAGTGGAAATTACATTTTTTAAAAAAATTATACATTTATTATCAAATAATTCTCCATGCTTCAAATTTCATTGTTAAGTAAAATTATTAATTTAAAATTATTAATTTAAAATTTTTAAAAATATGTATTGCAGTCAAGCCTGACAGTCAAGTTACGATTTTATAGTCGTATGCATCCGACGAAGGAGTTAACCTCTTAAGACCCGAGCAAAATCATACTCTTATATTCTTAATCAAAACATACTTTTCATACTAATCTATGCTAAAAAGTATGTGCTGCAAAGTAATTTTTTAAAGAATTGTTCAATAGCTACTGAAGGACACTCCTTAAGCTCTAAAAATAAGCATTTTTGTGCTATAAATACAAAGGCCATATTACTCATTTTTAGTTAGCAGTTTATTTAAACATTGTTTTTAATACAAAATGCTCTTAAAATTAACTGAAAGAACTTTTTAAAAAAAGCTTGAAAAAATTTAATTTTTTAAGAATTCTAATATCGTATTGGCACTCGTTCAACTTAATTTTTTATAGAAAGAAATGGCTGATACCTGTATTTAAAACCTGAAAACTGATATTTGGGATCGCCTTCTATAGGACCAGGTCAATTTCGGAACTAATTAAAGGGCTCATTGTTTGTGGGGAGGTTTTAAAATATGTCCCCAAATGCGGACGCTAGGTCGCAAGAGGTTAAAGTACTTATATATAAAATACTAGCAGTATGGTCCCGCCTTACTGGGAACCCGTTAACTTCGCGTTGCTTCCTTTTAGAGGCATGCTTACTTGTGAAAATACACTCAAAATCAAAATAAAATTAAATTCGTGTTGGCGCATACGCACTTAAAAAAGCAAACACTAATAGAGGATGAAGCAGCCTTAAGGCGAGCGCATATCTCAACCAAACTCAATCAAACTAATAGAGGATGGCGTCAAGCTCCCGTTTCGGCCCGGTCCATGTATTTTCAAGCCCTGTTATGGTCCCGCAATCCCACGTGGATGACGTTTTTTTTTGAAACTAATTATATTAATTAAAAATGACAATCAAATATGAAAAAACTAAGCCTCAGGTGCACACGTAGGTGTTAAAAGGAATCTATATTAAAAATTTCGAATTTTTTTAGAGCAGTCTAAGTAGGTCTTTTTGCGACTCAGACATACAGACAGACTCTTTCTTTTATTATTATAAATAAAAACAGATAATAAAGAAACGTGTCGGTATATCTTAAAACATCACTCGAGCGATCTTTAAAGAACCCTAGATTCATTCACAAGAGGGCTTTGTCATTAAATCCTAATATCTTTGCCCAACATTTTACCCAAGCAGAAAAAAACTTATTTTTTGTTGTTGTCGTTTCACTGGATATTTTAAGTACCTGCCAATACTGCGTAGGGAAATGAGCCTTAATGAAAATGGATGGAAAAGTGGATTTAGAGGTATTTGGAAAACCTTATTCAAGGGTCCCAATTAATTAGAAGTGGATGTTTTTGTTTCGGTAGGGGATTTCTAAGAAATTGTAAATTATCGAAGGAACTTTGAATAAAAAAACAATTCTTTATTTAAACATTTTTTTGCTGGGTTAGTTTTTGATCGAGCTTTTCTTCATAGCTCTGCGCAAGAGGAAATGTATTTTCTTTCTGTGTAAAGAAGCATTAATTTTACAGAATATACTTAGAAATTAAAAAGTATTAAGCCTTTTAAAGTAATTAATGTTCAAGTGTTTGATTTAGCAAAGGGTTAAATCGTATGAACGCTTGCAAATATAATATTTAAAGACGTTTTTCAAGTAGATAATTTTATGATCATTTTTTAAGATTATTTTGATTAAAAACATTAATATATTTTTATGCATTTAACTACTCTATTCAGGATAACTCCTTAAATATATGTGGAAAATGAATATATGTGGAAAATAAATATATGTAATAAAAATATGTGGAACTGAAGTGAACTTATCAAAAATCAGGTGAAACGCTTGTTGGCTATGTTTTGAATAAAAAAAAATAGTAGTTCTGACTTCTATTGAGATTAATGTAAAATGTTGTCTAATTGAACAAAGTGTGAAGAATCGAATGATGTGTGTTTGGATGTCATAACGGGACATAAACATTTTGAAAAAAATATTGAAAGTGATGGTGCCAAAGGGCATCACTGGGACTGAAAGGGTTAAAAAATGCTCATGCATTTAACTATGCTATTCATGAACTTATTTTAAATGTTATTTTTATTAGAAAGAATGAAAATTGCTCTCTGTTTCACAGAATCAAAATGTCATTACAAAAAAGGAGTAACAAATTCAAATCCAGTTTTCCTTCAAGTTCTAATGTCACTATAAATATGATGAACGAATTGACATCAATATATTGTTCTTTTTATTAAACATTTCGATATCATACTTGGATCTTGTCAATTTTTATTTAGTCAAAAAATTGATATCTCGTATTCTTTGTACTACTTGAAGTTAAAAAAACTTTGGCTAATAGATATTGCTTTACCAGGCGAACCTTACAATGAAAGGTTATTTAGATTCCATTTTTCAAACTTGATATTTTACCAATAACCCATTTTGGCGAACATTATTAATCATTTTATCTATGACCTTTATCTTGTTTCACTTTGTTTTATGAAAAAACATTCGATCTAAATGTTTAATTTTTGTTTTTGAATTGTTTAGAAATGAATGATTTCTTTATGTATTGATATTGAATTGATATGCTCAATATTTATTAGGTTAAAAAGCTTTTTACGTTAAAAATTGCATTGAATTGAATCCGAATTCCTTAAATTTATATTTTTGATAGTCTAATAACAAAATAGGTGTGATAAAATATATACGACACACATTTTAATGAAATTCAACGAATTTTGATTAACTTTTGGGTAATATTGACTTTTTGATTGGCTTATATTAACTGAGAATATTTAAATATTTCTGACATTTTAGTTAAAATTTTAAATTGTTAAATGAACAATACATTTTAAATTTTCTTGCAATAGACCATGCTAGAGTCTGGTAAATATTTTACCTATTCAAACATTGTTTTGTTTTTGTTCTAAATAGTCGAGTTTTAAATTATGTTAAAGATTTACTTTAAAACTTAAGCAAAAGCCGTTTAGTTTTTTTTTAAATCAAATTACTAGTCCCCTAGTATTAAATAATATCTAAATTTGGGTCATTCAAAAACTATCAAATCTAAAATTACCATAGTCGTTATTCTAATTTTAATTTTTTTTAACTTCCCTTTTATATATAAATTTAGAGTATAACAGTTTTGAAATAAAGCTATAAACATTAGTTTTATGCAGTTAAAATTTGATAAAAACATCACAAACATTTTTAATTTCTTAAGTGTAAAATAGTACATCTTAATATTGAAGCTTTTAGTGGATGTGAATGAAAATGTACACCATGGAATAAAGTAGCACTCCAAAGACATTTTAAAATACGCTCTAAAAGAGATACTCAATCTTTAAGTACAAGATATTTTAGTCTTCATTTTCTTAAACTTTTTATTTGCATAAATAAATATCAAAATGCATGAAACCGTTATCATTGTGAATGGTAATTTCGCTCAACCACAAAATTGTTGTTTATTCAGCAATCCCGCTCTGAGCAATATTTTAAACGGTAAATGCAAACGAGGGATAATATCCACAAGAGAATTTCCTTTTACAATCATTTCTCTCAATATCTTATTGAAAGAAACAGCGTGTGTGGAAATATTCCCTAGAGACTTGAGCCTTTTTTACATTTAGGGATTTATTTGGGCTAAAATTGTGATCCGATGGGGTTATGGTAAATGCTGGTTATGTAAATGTACTTAGTACGAAAATAAACAGTAACTCAACATAAATTTTGTAAAGTTTGGTTAGATTCTTTTTTGCCTCTTTGTGGATCTAGTTTGGGTTGAATATTTTGAGAGATAAAATATGAACGATGTCTTGCGTTATAAAAAGACCGGGAGAAATATTTATTTCTTAAATTTTAGATTTTCAATTTTGAAGAAGCTAATTGCGTCAAAACGCTTCAAATGTGAAAATTTACTCATTTTTTATAATATCCCAAGGGTATTATATACTTCGAGTGAAAAATGTGAAGATTAAACATTTGAGCTAAAATTATATCGAGCAAAAATAAATCGTCAGTGTCTAGACTTTGTTTAATCGGTGAAATAAACCGTTCAATTCCTCTTAAATTGTTAAATAGATTTATTTTTAAGACCTCAAATACATATTTTACAAAGTAAGTTTTCATTCCACTTCTAATTAAATATTTATTTAAGACTTTATTTTACTAATGGAATATTTAATGAAAAAAATGCAAATTGCATATTTTTTGAAGATATATAGAGGAAAAAAAATTACTATATTTTGTGCGTATAACTGAAATTTCTGAAGACTTATTTTTTTTTACTCATTCGTACAAACTGAGATTTAAACAATATTCACGTGGCAAATCTATAAACTTTTAAACAGTTTATTAATAACGTCTATTATCACTACCTATAGATTTATTAATCATTCATTTACTTATGACGCTCTTCAACCACCCCAAATAAAAATCATTTGACAGCATTTCAAAATTGAAGAGCTTAGTGTAAGGCAAATTCAAAATTTAAAAATTATAATTTTTGAGTTAACACTTCGGATGCTGAGGACGCTCCAGCGCGTCCTGAATCTCCGATTCATCGATAACAGCACATTCTGATAAAATTCATAGTATAATTTCGCCAACCGTTTTTAAGAGTTCAAGTTCGTTTGTAAACTTGATAAACGTGATGGTCTAGTGGTTACACAAACTATACGATTTAGCTCCTTCATCTACCCTTTTGTATATTTAATTGACACCTAGTAATCCCAGATGTGACTGATGAATTTCCGTTCATATATTTTAAAGCTTATGCAGTTTTTGGTGTTATTTGTCACCTATTTGAATTATGTTAACCCTTGAGCAGGCGTGGGCTATTGACGACACATTTTGATGGTGATTATTTTTAGGGGTATCTCTGCAGTAGATAAATTTAGATCATAACTTGATCGAGTGACTTTCCAACCAACTCTAAACGTTTGGAGAACTTTGAAAAATGTAAGTAACATAAGAATATTAGTTCTAAAAAAAACCTTGAGTATGTTACACCCTGCGCGCCCGTTCCCGGGTTCACCACGAGCAAATTTAAGGTTATTTGATGATCAATTTAGATTGTAGAAAGTAGATAATAGATTTTTCACTTTTGCAACCGATCCCACTGTGCTTGAAATAATACTCGAGGATTTGAAGGAGTACATTCAATTTCAAATTATGAGGAAATAAAATCTTTCGTTTCAAGTAAGAAAATGACCAGACATATTGCATCTCGCAGTGCAGTTTAGTTTTTTATTGAACTATCTTGCTATAAAAAAATGGCAAATAGTCTCTGTTTTATTTGTTGAAGTTTTTAAAACAAAAACAACCAAAAAAAATATTAATTATGTAAGTTTAATGATGATTTCATAGCAAGTTAATCATTTAAACAAATCTGGTTATTGGCTTTCAATTCAATGATTAGTGACAGTTGATGAGTAATCCGATCGGATAAGGCAAGGAACATTTCCTCGTAATTATACGACTAGCTGTTGTGGTGTAGTTTTAGTTAGCGACGTTAATTCAACCTAACCTTGCAATTTTACGACCGTGAACTAAGATTTTTACTTCATTGAAAATGAAGAACACATAGTTTACTTCTATTGTAACGAACTTGTTTAAAAAACGGTATGTTCTTCTACTTCACATCAGCCTCTATCGATGCCAATTTTTAATCTCTATCGCCGCAGCCAAAGTGTTAATGAACAAAATAGTCCCCTCAATGATTTTCAGTTTAACCTTTTTCAGAAACTTAAATTTTTCTTTATTGTTTGCGAGTAACGTTTTAACGAATCTAAGCGTAAATTAAAAATTAAGTTTATTTTCATGTTGTTGTTTAGCATCGTTCTTCCCTTAATTTCTGCAATTATGACATCTGCATTCCCAAAACTCTAGCACGGCGCTAATTCAAACAAACCAAACCCCGCACCTTGAGTAACTCGAAAACAAGCCTTATATTCTCCAGAGATGTGTTTTCTGCCACTCTCCTGTGATAACCTCTCATCCGAGACGGATTCTTTCTTGCCCCCGTAATGGGCAGTTTCCCCTTGCCCATTAGGAAGAAGTTCTCTACTTGGGGGGCAATGAGTGATTGACCCTAAGGGAATATCGTACAAGACGCGGAAAAAGGTACACTTGGTCAGTGTTAGTTCAATGGGAGATATGCCACTTTTCTATGTTCGATGGTATATTGGGCGTCACCCGAAATGGACGTTGTGTCAAAGGGTAGGACAAGGTTTATGAGTGTCGCGAAAAATGATGTCTTGTTTTGTATTGTGCCCTTAACTAAAGAACGAAGCTTCGAATTAGTAGTTGTAAGGCATAGTAGGTACTGCTTTGGATTTTCAAACAGCACATATGGAACGTACATCGGGAAAATTGACTTTAATATTCGAATGATATCAATCCTCTTACCTGATATCGAAATGGCATTTTCAATATTAGAAAATGTTGTAGGAACGATATTGTTGTTTTAATCTTTGTATTTTTAAGCTATTCATAAATAAGAGACCTCGAAATGAACCTCATACATTCAAATGAGACTTGCCCCCGTAATGGGCAGCTTCCTCTTGCCCAATAGAAAGTTCTCTACTCATGGGCAATGAATGATTGACCATAGGGGAATATCGTACAAGATGCGGAAAGTGACACTTCCATGTTAATTTAATGGGAGATGGGGCACATCTTTGATCGGTGGTGTGTTGGGCGTCAACAAAAATGAACGTTACGTCAAAGGGTAGGACAAGGTTGACGGTGTCGCAAAAAATGATGTCTTGGTTCTCTTTATAAGAGCGCAATACAAATAAGTTATGCATTAGTAGTTGGTATGGATCTGTTGGTAAAGCGTTAGGTTTCACAAATAGCTGATGATATTGAATCTACCTAAAAAAATTTCCAATGATGTCAAGTGATATTAATCCCGATTCTCGATATCATCATAATGACACACCTTTTTGTTATATCTGGTCCGGTGTCCAAATTTTGAATTTAATTTGACGTTTGCGCTTCATTTAGCCTAGTCATTAAATAATGCTGTTGAACCGAATTTAGCATACGATAAAGAATATAGTTTAATTTTCGAAAGAAAATTATTGAAAATATCCAATTTTTCTAATTTGACAGTTTAAATGTTAACTAAATAGCGATTCTTTTTCTAAGGTGTATACATAGTGTGTGGAAGCAGTTCAGGATAACAGTTACTGTTATACACTCTTAAAACAAAAGAGTGAAATCTACTCCAGTTGGAGAAGTGCATTTTCAACACCCTAAAGGCATGCATATTTTCTCAGACTGAGTTAAAATCACTCGTTTGGAGTGATCCTGTCGGAGGTTTAACACACAAAGGATCCACTCCAAAAGGAGAAGTGCATTTTCCAGTCTGGAGGAGTGAAATCCACTCAGACTGAGGTAAATTGGGAGTGTTTGTTTTAAGAGTGTATGTATCGGTAAAGCAAGCAATTTTAGTTCTTCTAGAATTTATTGTTTGTAATGGCTAAAGTTTTTTTTTACTTAAAGTTAAATAAAAGTCGAATATTAAATCAAATATATTATTTTACAAGAAATTTTTTTAGTAAAATAGGGGCCGAACTTAGTCCATACGAATCTATTTATCGAATGCATTTATTCATTAAAATAAACCTTTCTAATGGAAAACATTTTTTACTCGATTATAACTACGTCCATAAATCTTCACAATCCATTAAATATTTCCACGTCGTCGAGTGTCCTTGTCGAGCGAAATATATAATCTGTGACGCTCCTAAGGGTTGAGAAATTTCGCACTCACTAAATTCCAATAAATACGCCTTAGCATACAAAAGCGATTTCAAGAAGGGCGCGGAATTTTCATTTTCCCCTACTTGAAAGTACAGGGGCTAGAGTAAGGTTATGCTGTTTTCTGGACTAAAAGTAACGGATAAATCTTTTTACCAAGTGAGGCCGTGATCATTTCAATAATAAGCCCAAATAGTTGCTTTAATAGTAAGCCTTAATAAATGAGTTCCTTATTATTTAACTTATGATACATGGAAAGAAATCAAATGGTGAAGTTGATTCATATTCTTCAAAGTATAACTAAGGCATAGGACCCAACCTTTCCGTTAGCGCTTTCATTTTATTGAATAGATTATCACTTAAAGTCGCCAATATGCGGCTAAGACCATATCTTAGTTATGCTTCAAAAATTAAATTTTTTGTAACTAGACCCACTCATATAAATTTCATTGATAATTCTTCGTTTGTTCGACCATATCTTAGTCACAAGACATTGGCTCCACTTGCTTGGAGTCGTGACCAAAACTATTGGATATTAAATGGAATTAGTAGCTGTTATTTTCATCGGACGTTAAAAAAGTAACATTCGTAAACTTTCCAATACAATTTGTTATCGGACCTCTGTGTGTGCTATACCTTCTATATCTAGAATGCAAGCTTCGAAAGCATTTTCCTCCCCCATCCCAGCATGTGGTTTTCTTCGAAACTGCGTGTGCGTGTTTTTTCTCCACCCTACTTGGGCTTGAAATGCTTGGATTGTTAACGCGTTTGAGGTTTTGTTGTGAAGTTAAAAAAGCGGTGGTCCCTCCGTTTCCTAGAAAACCAAGCGAAGGGATGGGAGAAGAAAGTCTTTTCGAGGCTCGCATAATAAATGGACATACTATAGTACAAGTCGATATATGACTAGCGTATCTGGACACTTTGTCACAATGGGTGTGGGGTGCCTACTCGGAAGTGCCAACACGTTACTGGACAGTGCTTCTAAAACCTGTCCCCAATCGTGTAGTTGTGGTGCGGCTATAATTCACCGTAACCCTAGCTAACATTTTGCCAATATTCTGACATAGAGTGAGGAAAGAGGGGTAGAGGGGTCTATGAGGTCCTATGATTTAAAGAAGGGCTGTCAGCTTTTTCGAGATACTGCTCATAACATACCGACACCGAAGCATGATGCACCACTCTAGCCTGTTTCATTTGTGCGCTACTGTGCATATACAAGGACCTCCCCCTTTCTTACCTCTATGTATTTTAAAGGCATCACTGCCTTTGTCGCCAGGCATCTATATCTCATTCTTACCCTCCATCTTGAAATCACTCCTCGGAATTTCCTTAAGTGTTTTCACACTCTCCGCAGCTGTTGCCATAAATCGATTGTGAAATTACCACACAAAAGATGGGTTTGCAGATGCGGAACCGAGGGCCTTGTTCCTAGTTTTTTGATGAACAATAGAAAGATAAAATATACTTGCAGACAATCTTGACACGCTGCGTTAATAATAATTTGGTGTTGATAAGTAATAAAGTTTTTTTTATTGTTCTAACAATAGACTAACTGGATATTCGAAACTCCTTTTTTGGGTGCATAAAATTAGGATTTTTTTTGCGGTAAGAAGTATTGCCATTTTGGGACAAATAACTTTTTTTCTGTGAAAGTCTTGCTTCAGGAAACAATAGAAGGATTTGTTTGTACGTCATTAAATATGGTAATTGCAGTGTTTAAGGATTTTGCCTAAAGGCGGTGAAAAGTGTGGTGTGTTTATTAATATCCTGTAGTGAAGATATAAGGGAGTTTGTGCCTCAAGCTAATACCTAATTTGTGATCTTTTTTAAACGTGGACAGGAAATGACAACCATTTTTATTAAAGAGCTTATTATAATGTTGCTATTCAATAAAAACTAAGCGGATTATTTTAAATAAAGGCTTTACACTCTGTTACAATTCCGTTTCTAAGAGATAGTTTTAGGGTTAAAAACCTTTATGAATATTAAAAAATGTCTGTTTATACTTAAATAAACTGAAAATAATTTAAATTTTTTTAATATTCAGATATATTTTTCTTTAATTCTTCCGGGTACATCCATTTCGAACCATTTCTGCATAAGATGTAATATTTGTAAAATCAGTTAAAACATTTTATTGAGCCTAAATTTTTAATCTAAATATTATAACATATTTTGAGATTTTCTTTAATAGGGTAGACTAACAAGTGAATGCACGTTTAAGGCGCTGCGTTGGCCAGTGAATAAACACCAGGACATAAGACCAGGACAATTAACCATGTCAGATAGCTTCCTACTAGATGGGAGGAAGTCAGTGTATTGCCAATCCATCTAGTGGAATGATTTTCCATCCTTATTTTTTAATTGTATTTACCAAATGTTCATTCACTGGGGCCTTTTCACTCACTGGTCAGTCTACCCTATTTTTTTAAATGAAAAAAAAAACCTAGAAATTGAAGCGTAGATACCTTTTCTGAAATTCGACGGTTTTTGAAAGCTGGTTGTAAGCTTTAAAACTTATTAAACTATCAACGATTTTATGACATAAATGTGCTTAGTTTATCTGAAAATAACTTTATCTTTTATTAATCAGCACAAAATGCTGTTTATTAAAATGTGCATGTTCAAGGCAGATATTACTTGTCTATGAATTTTTATAACACTGTCGCGGATTCTGCTGAATTAACTTTGCACTAGTCTTTCAAACGAAATCCGAACCCCAGTTATCTAAAGAAACAGACATCTAAACGCAAAAACACTGTTTCGATAAAAAAAACTTGGTTGGTTATCCTATTTAGGTATTTATTACTTTTAAAACTGAAATCAAATTCAGTTAGTAATATGATACAGTTAAACCAGTTTTATCCAATATTAAAAAAATCTTTAACGCCATCATTCTACTAACACCCATAATGTTAAAAACAAAGATTTTAAAGTTAGCTACATAAATCTTCAGCTTAAAAGTTAATTCTTTATTTACGGCATTCCAGTGATAGTGAGTGATATACTCTAGTCTTGAAACTAAAGTTCAGGGAAAATGCTACAAAAGGCTTCTATGTGATAGATCACTAACGTCTAAACCACTCTAGGCTTTTAGCTGAGTTTTAAAGAATATTTTTGCGTGGTAATGGATAGCTGAATTTAAAGTTACGCGACCAAGGATTTTCTTATATTATTTGTAGAGGATACAGTATCGAGTCGTTGCGATTCAAACACCTTATAAGTAATAGATTTTATTTATTATGATATTAAGTAGTCGTTTGTTTTTTCACCTAATGTATTTTTTTTTTACATAAGTGTTTCAAAAGCCCCTACTTTAACTGAAATTGTAATTTCAAATGAATACGCTAGTTTTGTGGGACTGAAGATCACTCTTAAAAATAACAAAATTTAACTTAAGTTTTTTTTGTATCTTTTAAACTCTAGATTGCTCAGTATAAGAAAGCTTTAAGTTGTAAATTTACTATTTTAAAATATTTATCGACTTAAACTTATTTTTCAAACTATCGGATTCATTTTTTTAAAAACAAGTATAAATTTGTTTATAATTTTAGTTTGGAGACAAACGCTTACACTGTAAATAATTTTGGTGTATCTTCACGCCAAAAATGGTGGCAACAAAGTAGCCACCAAAAGTGGTGTAAGGAAACACCACCAGTAAATCGGTGTAATGAAACACCGATAATTGACTGGTGTGTAGAAGCTCCACATTTGGTGGCTACTCTGTTGCCACCATTTTTGGTGTGATGAAACGCCACTATTGATTTGGTGTACTTAAACACCTAACGACCTAACAGGGTGTTCTGGTACTAATTTCAGAATCAAAAGGATAAAATGGTTATTTTTTAAAAACACTTCTTGGTGTAAACTGATTTCTTACAAATCATATTTGTAATGTTAAAAATAGCTAATTTTGTAACTTGAACTATCCATATAGCTATAAAATTGTGCAATCAAACTCATGACTTATAGGAAAATACTGTAATTATACTTTCATTTCAATATATTTTAATCACATATACTAGCGCACAAAGATATAAACATAAAACTAATTTTCTCGTTTTAACCAGAATCGCTAATATTGAAGTTTTAGTTAAATTATTCAGTAGTAATTCAGTTATCTATATAAAGAATAAATATAATTGTTCCGCTTACTTTGCATTTTCGGCAAATACAAACACGATTTACCATCATCAAAATCAAACTCATGCTGCTGTTTAGGGCTAACTGCATGCAAACACACAATCCTTTAAAAGTAATAACTGCACGCTGAAATAAGTTTTCTATCCAGCAATTTTTAAAATAAGACGCAAACCATGCACATCACGAATAAACTACCAAAATACAGCTCTAATTTTCCCGTTTCAACCAAAGAATTGCTAGATTGGCTCGATCTGTAACACCAAATTTGGTGTTTCGTTATCAAAATGTCGTCGAAAGGCTATATTCTTAGTGTATGTTAACACCAATTTTGTCTTAAGTTTAAATAAAAACCATTTTGAGTGAATGATTACTCCTATGTTGGTGCTGACACCACAAGTCGTGTATATTTACACCTTATATAGCATTTCATAAACCCAAAGCAAGTGTAATAATACTCCCTTGTTTTTACAGTGTATATTCAGATTGCTTAAAAATATCCCAATAATTTGTTTGGCAAATAAGACTGAATATCCATTAGAAGTCAGAAAGATTTTTAAATTTGGATTAATATTTTGATTATTACTTTATTTGATTATTATTATATTTTGTAGATAAATTTTTTTAAAAAGTCATCTTTTGTTTTCATTTAATCACACAAAATATCAAGCTGATTATAATTGTTTTGAAATTTTATTGTAAAATTATTTCAGTTAGTTTAAAAGTAGAGTAGTAATTTTAAAATTTTTTGAAAAGTTTTTCGTAACTATATATCCGTCTACTGTGTTTCCTCATGCATTCAGTATTAAAGTTCACAATTATGTAATTGTTTCTTTTCCTTTTCTTCATTTCTTTCAACCCTTATGACGAGATATCTGTATATGGATTGAATTTCAATAAATTGCGTTTGCATAATTTATTACATTTTCAATGATAAAATACTTTATGAAAACTTTCGTAAAGAAGAAATGATTTTCGTCTTTCACCCATTAACCTCTTGCGACCTGGCGTCCCTATTCGGGGACCTCCCCACAGACAATTAACACGTTATTAGTTCCAAAATTGACTTGGTCCGATAGAAGAAGATCCAAGTATCAGTTTTCAGCCTTTGATAACAGGTATCAGTCATTTATTTCTATAAAAATGAAGTTGAAAAAGGGTCAATACGATATTAGAGTTCTTAAACGTTTATTTAAAAAAAATTCAAACTTTTCAAAAAAAGTTCCTTTAGTAGTTAATTTTAAAGGCATTTTGCATTAAAAACAATGTTAAAGTAAGCTGCTAACTACAAATAAGTGATGCGGCCTTTATTGCTGCATTTATAGCACACAAAATGTGTATTTTTAGAGTTTAAGGCGTGTCCCTAAGTAACTATTAAGTAAAATTGTTTTTTAATTTCTTCGAAAAACATATTTTTGGCATATATTTGTATGGAAAGTATGTTTAGTTTAAGAATAAAAGTGTAGAAATTTGCTTGTGTCTTACGAGGTTAAACAACCTTGGATGTCATCTTTTCAACATGGGCTTAGTTTATTATCCAAACATGCTCTTATGCACATCTTAAATCAGAATATCTAGACCTAAATAGTTCCTTTGAGGTCCTTCCTAAATTATAATAAAGGTTCTTTATGATAAATTGTGATTTCAGGAATTTAATTCCAAAATTAGTTTCCCGAAGTTTGGGAAATTTATTTCGTCATATTAAAACTTGAATAATTTTTGAACTGAATATAGCTGTGGAAATCATGATTAAATTTCGTTTAGGTATGTTTGAAAGTTGTACTGTATAGATTGCTAATAAGTAATTTTGTGAATAATTGTAAATACAATACATAATTCTGTGCTATATTAAAAAAAATTTGAAGTTCAAACAACGTCTACAACAGTATTTAATTTCAAGATGAAATATAAGTTTCCCCGCGCTTATAAATATTTTAATTATTTAGTTAATTTTATAAAATACAAATCAAGTTGTAAAGTAAAATATTCTGTGAAAGACTATTCGGAGTTTTAAAGCAGTTTATAAAGCTGTCTGCATGATAGGAAAATTTCCAAATGTATTTGACTAAGACTTAAGATGTGACCTAATAAGTGCCTATTCTTCATTTGACTCTTTTAAATTAGTATTTTCATGATCAGGAATAATTCTTTAGCACTAAAGCTTTTTTTTTTATTTAGAATGCAGTGTGCATTTAATTTTAAATGAAAATTGGGATTATGTTGAGCTTAATAATTGTTAATTAACTTTCTTTGTCTCAATCAAATTGATACGTATCTTTCCGATTTTTAAAAATATCGTTTAAAGCATTGTTAAATATTATTTAAGATATAGTTTTTAAAAATATTTATTTTGAATTGAAATGTTTAACATTCTAAAATTTTTTTGAATTTCGATTTCAGTCGACATAAAATTACGTTTCATGTCCGAGATTAAATGGAATGTACACAAATTATCAAATTGTATTTTTGTATAATATTTTATTGAAAGAATACAGACTTAACTTAACAAAATAAACATAACTTTAAATGTTGTATAAAAATAAAAACGATGCTTTAATTCTGTAAAACATTATGGTCGAAAACAATTACAAATTTAATCGAATGATTCTAAGTGAAAAGTTCACGTTTTACAGGAAATATTTTCACAAATGTTATTTTCTAAATAAATTGCGTTTAAAGACTCTTAAAACGTTAAACCCTAATCTTTACAAAATATCTTCCTTAACTTATACTTCAGATTATCTTTCGTAGTAGGTACTTCTATTCTTTTTTAGTTCAGCCAATTCTTTGTTTACCATGGTGGTTTAGAATTCACCTCACACATTTGTTACCTAATAAGATTTTGAGGGGGAATCTAGACTGTAACGACTTAGAGGAGTTTGAGGATTATTTGGGGAACTTAAGACTTATAGTGATACATACTTATATTGTTGTGAAAGATTAAGAGGGTTAAGATATTGAGGAATAAGCTTTCAGGCTTGTTATTTTTAGTTTGTTAGTAAGTGTTGGATGGAAAAGTTTAATTTATTGCAGTTACATGAAATATAAGATAATGAAGAAATATAAGATCCTGAAAGTTAGATTTTGTTTTCTACACGTTTTGGAAAGTGTTGATTCCGAAGTGGTATCTAACGGTCCGTCTGAATGTGTGAAAGTACTCCACAGCTTGAACTAAAAGAAAAACGGACTGCAAATTGAATCCGTGAGTGCAGAAACACTGTCAGTCACAAATTTCAAATTTTTCAGGAGGGAGAAAAGACGTAATAACTCCTCCTCTATTTCTGCACTAAACACTCGAAACAAACCTCCTGTATTTACGAAACTACCCAACAGACTAAAGTAGTTTTTGCACCTAACACGCATCTTGCCTTTCTACGCTTGTTTTCATTGAAAACGAGTTTTCAGATTTTTTTTTAAAAATGAAGTGGTTTCTGCACTCACTGATTTAATTCGATACGCGAATTTATAGTTAACGTCGGACTGGCAAATAAAACGAATTTTTTTTATCTCGCATAATTTTTCCCCTAAAACTATAGTTTAGTATATAAACTATAGTAAATTTACTATAGTTAGTAGTTACTATAGTTAATGGCAAAGTAGGTTTTACTCTAGTTTTTAATCAAAAATACTCAATAAATAAACTTTCAAGATAATTTAAAAATACAATTTCATTTTTATTAAAATGCAATAATAAAACATTGTTTAACAAGTAACATTTAAATCAGTTTTTGGTAAACAAAAATAATGTTGGTTGCGTAAATACAACGACTCTTTTCTTTGTGTTTTAGTACTTCAGAATTTCTATGTGGTTATTTTACCGTTGACCGTTTTCTTCTCAAATGGTATTTATGTACTTCAAATGTCTACTGTTCTTCAAATTAATTTGAGCAGCTTACATACATAGTGCAACATATTGTAGACAGTTATTCTATCCCTGTTGCGAATTCGCAGGTTGTTTTCGCTCTATACCTAGATGACAAAACCTACCGACTAAATTTTTCGAAGTATAGTTATAGTTGTTAGAGGAAGCCTACGGATAAAAATGTAGGATAAGGAAAAACTATATTCTACTTGAATCGCTTCCCTACCATGCTTAATTTCTCGTAAGATCCATAGACCAGGATAGTGAAGTTGTTATTGCAGCTGTTTCCTGTAGAATGAGCGACGTTAAAAGTATGTGTGTACTGGTCGTTAATGGTTGGATGATTCACTAAGAGGACCTCTACGTAGGTCCTGGTGGTGAAGGTGTTTCACCTGAAGATTACGACAATGCTTGACGATCCTATAGGCGTGGTTGTTCGAGTTATACGAATTTGGCGTTGGCTTGTTTGTTGGTTAACGGATAACTCAACTGTGATATAACTGTAGGCGCGGTCTTTCCAGTCGTTCATTATTGCAATCTTCGTCAGGGTCCTTATTCTTTCAGACAGTAGTTTCATTTCTTGATGTACTGGGCAAAGCGCCGCCATTACGAGTACTCCGGTTCCCCAAACTCCATCTGCCTCTCATCCACAAACGTGAAAACCTCTCCAACAATGTTCACCTCTTCCTCATCCTCAATATGATTATCCTCAACGCTCCTCTTCTGCTTGGCGTCTTCCGTCAGCGGCATGATCAGCTTGCTGAAAGCGTTGAGGACGCCCCACCACGGCGATGACTTGGCGGCCGCCAAGCTGAACGGGGCCTGGGTCGGATACTGGACTTGGCAGTTCTTCTCCAGGCACCCGGCCGCCTTGTAGGATATGTTCTTGGGCATTTCTGTGGCGTTGACGCAGGCTAGGAGGGCGTTGGGATAGACCTGCTTGGAACACTCGTAGCAGTTCGGGGGGTAGTCGTCGGGGGATTTGGAGAAGCAGCACACTCGGATGACGTCGATGGCTGATAGGCAGAGGTGGGCTGTGCAGAGGAGGATGGTGCAGGATATCAGGGTGGTCCGCATGGTGGTGGTTGTGATGGAGGATCTGTAAAGAACGATTTTTTTAAAAAAAATTTTGGGCGCTATAAATGAACGAGCAACTGAATACAGTGACGTTAACTACGCTAAATATTCTCTTGTATCCCCACAAACAGACCCGACCACTCGGTAGCAAATTTGTTCAATTTAATAAGGCCACGAATATTGTGATGCCCCTCAAACCGCCCTGATCAAATTGTTCATTGCTAACAGTAAAAAGGGCTAGAGGCCAAAGGAAATTATTCCACATTAAGCTCTTTTTTCAAAGATTTTGTGAAAGAACAGCCCTGGATGGAAATATTTGTGTACATGAATTTTTTTATACATTTCGGGATTCAAATAAGATGCAGCTTAAATCGGACTTGAAAATAAAGTAATGTGATGTTATATGAACAACTAGCAAATGATAACTTATCTGTTGCCTATACCATCGCATTCCTGGAAAAATCTTCATGCCATTGCCATGATTAAAGAAACAATATCATCACATTAAAAAAGCACCACATCATCAGATAATGTAGAATCAATACTATCACATGCTAAAAAACAACCGTGCTCCTAAGAAAAAAAACTTACCATCATATACTTAAAAAGCGATACCACGAAACACTAAAAAGACGTCAAAGCACATGTTCATTTCTTGTTTGAAATAAAAATGATGCTTTAAATTATCAAAATCTGTACTTCTTTAATTCAAACATTCTTCATTAATTAAATTATTCCATTCAAGCATGTATATTTTGATTTTTAAAAGCTAGTCCTAATCCAGTCTAACACGCATCGCAAACCACGTATTTAAAATTTTTATAATAGTTATGTTGCGATATAGTATGCTTCCGAGTACTACCACTTCGGATTTTTAAAAACATTCTAAATACAATAAAAAATTTAAAAAAATTAATATTTTTAGATTAACGATCATAATATTTAGAAGAAAAAAACTTCAGAGCAAGATCTGAAAAACACAAGTACTTAACTATGTCGCTAATTACACTAAACAGTCACACTAGCTTTTCATTTTCTCTCAACCTACAACTATACTTCACCTAATGACCTAACGAGTGAACTCTGCACCTAACTATATCGCAATTAGTTACGCCAAGACCTTTATCCAACACCATTCATTTGGGTCTTAAAATGAACTTATTTGCCTAAAGAGATATTAATTTCAATTTGAAGATGTCTCGAGCTACGGTGATAGGGTAGGGGCTTATAAGAGCTTATTTAGGGAGAGGGGATCATGTTATTTATGGGATTCGGTTCATGTAGATATTCTGTAGAGTATTAAATGTGCTTTGGGGGTTTAAGTTTGTTGTTTAGTTTTATTTTTGAAGATTTTATTGTTTGAAAGTTTATGTTTTAGGGTTTGTCAATTTACATAATGACCTTATTTGTATTGATTCTTATAAATCTTTAAGGGGTACCAGAACCTCAATTTTCAAAATTGACATTTCAATGTTTGTAGTGTCTCTTAAATTATGCAATCTTAGCTTTACAACGATATATTAAAATAAAGTTTCAAATACTAGGTATTTTCCTTAATAATAATAGATTAAAAGAAAATTGTAGCATAAAATCCCCCCCCCCCCCAAAAAAAGTATCTAATATATAATACTATTACCATATTTTGATTCAAAGGGAAATTTCTACGGTCAAAATTGCAACAGCATTTAGTTTGGGTTACCAAGCTAGGCTTAAAAAATCTCTCGGTATCCAAAATGTTCAATTAGATATAAATGTAAGTTACTATCTTGTATATTTTCCTATAACTGCAAAAAGTATTGTACATTTTAAAATGGTAAACAATATTTTTTAAAAAACAATTTTTTTTTAGCTAGAATTATTTATTTTACTGGCAAATTTGAGAGAGTGAAGCGATCTGCTCTATTAGTTTTGGTAAATTGTTGAGGGATAGCGAGCACAAAGCTTATGGTAGAAATCACTTAACAGCAATTAAAAAAAATTGCAGTTATTAAAGTAACATATTTAATGTATTATTATAATTTAGTTATTTCATTCTTAGTTAAATCTTTTGACATCTAATTGCCATCTTTTAAAATCTTAATTCTTAATTATATCTTAATCAGTTCATCAAAAGCAACTAATTAAATAAGTAAATAAATAGAAATATTATCACTGTTGAAAACAAATATTCAATGTAGTCTTTATATCAATGTTTATTCGAAAAGAACTGTAAGCGCATATTACTTTTTGAAAATTGCAAATACTATGCTCTGTAAATCAAATAGATTATTTTTATAATTAAACACAATACATTTCTTTATGATATTTTAATTAAAGTAATTTATTTTGTAAGCATTAAGCAACGGAGTAATTAAATTCGCTGATAAGTAATAAAACAATTTCTCCTCTTTAAAATTAAGCTTCTAATTAGTTACAATATTCTAGTTCTTAGTAATTAATGAAACTTAATAAGTGAACTGAACTTGAATGTTTAAAACTCGTATTTTTATGAACGTTATAAAATAAATAAATTTAATTCTTAAACGATGCGAAGTTTAGTATTCATACACTCGTTAAAGTGTCTGATTCTTAAAGAACTGTGTGCACATTTTGTGTTAAAAACTCATTCAGAAGTATTTTAACTAAAATTGAAAAAATAATAAAATATATTTAAAATAGTAAAAAAAAAAATAAATAGAAAAACAGCAATTAATATATTGCAGCAAATATCATTGAATGCATTTTAAAATTATCAATTATAATAACAAAACCAAAATTAAAGTGTTATTTAATAACAAATTCAACAGTTTAAGTAAAAGAAATTAAATATAAGTTAAAATTACAATACTATATCAAGTTAACCCTTTCAGTCCCAGTGATGCCATTTGGCATAATCATGTTTCTGATCATAATAAAAAAATAGGGCTGACATCTATTGGGGTTAATAAATATTTTCTAATGGGAAAAAGTTTGAAGAATAGAATGATTTACTTTTTTATATCATAAATGGCTATGGACGATCAGAATTTTTTTCTAAAATGATGTCGAATTGTCATTGGGACTGAAAGGGTTAAATAGAGTAGTAATTTATATTATGAAAAAAATACTCTTAAATTAAACGAAACTCAAATAAATAATCAAATAAAACTTAATTTCATTAATAAAGCGAAACTCAAAATGATAAAACAATATAAAATAACAAACCTCTTTTACACTTTCATATATCCCAAGGGCTCAAGTGCTACTTCAACAAAGAACCAATGTTTGAGGCATAACTTGTATTTATAACTGTCTGTATCCTTCAAAATGATTCACTTTTACCACAAAAGTACGGCCATGAGATTTTTAATGCCCGACCGCACACGAATTGAAGAGATTAGTGTAAGAACATTCTAAGTGACAAAAATGTAAAAATGGGAAAATGAACCTCAAAGTCGTTCATCTGCATTCAGATTCGATACAATCGGCACTTACAAAATGTAAAAATAAATAAACAAGATTCCCCCTTTTCACAAACTTTAACCCTCTAATGCATACTGTTGCCGTTTGGCAACAAGTAACATAATCCACTTTATTCTATTAAATTAGAGCTCCCTCTCGACAAATTTGTATTTCCCCATCTATTACATCCCATTTTGAAGTTTTAGTTACTAATAATCCTCATAGATGACAGTAGTGTATTCAAAATTGAAGAGTGAGGTTATTAACTGTTGAGAAATTACTTTTTTGGCAGTATTCAAAGTAGAAAACTATAAGAAATAAATAAGAATAAAATGTTATGAAAAATTAATAATAGTTAAAATGGGTTATTTTGAAATGTATTTAGAAGCTTTCTAGTCATTATTATCAAAATTGGAATTTTGTAGTTGGTTTTTGTCGTATCTGGAGATTTTTTATAAATTGAAATTATTTAAATTCAAATGCAGTTAAATTATTTTCAGTATTTTTCCCATAATGTATGAGTATTAAAGATACATCTATATTTTTTGGGGATGAAAAAAAAAATTCGTGCATTAGAGGGTCCAGTTTTCTATAAAGGATTTATTAAAATGTTCATTGACGCATAAATCTCAATTGTTTCAAAAATGTCACTTGGAACGTTCTCATACCAAGCTCCTACATTGTCAGTATGGAAAAACGAACGGTACATCTTCATTGTCTTTGGCTGTTGATGGTTCAGAAATTGCATCAGTAAAAGTTACAACCAGAAATTTCGATTCGCGGAATGCGTTTTACGGCGGTTTCTGTCCTTAAGAGGGTAATTTATTGAGGTTTATTGTTTTTGACATTGGTGTGAAGAAGTGTTTAATTTTTTTGGTTGGGGATTTGTGATTTTTGGTTTAGCATTTGCCTTGAATTGTTTTGAGGAAAACCATATTTTTGATCTATAGACATTTAGACTAGGTTTTTATGGCAGTCTCTCTTTAAAAAAAATGTTTAGACAAAAGATAGTTGGCACCAGACTAGTCTGTAATGTCTTTCTATTTTTAGAAGAATTAATTTTTTATTCTTTAATTAGATAAAGCATCGAGGTAGATATTTTGTAGAAGAAATTTTTAGTTATATTACACAATTTATGAAAAAAATACAAGAAATGCCTATACATTCCTAAACATACATCAGTTTCAAAAGTGGAAAATACTCTTACATAAAATAAATATGGAGCAGTATTGTTATAAATAATAATTCTGATAACCGATAATTGAAACGTTTAAAAAGAAAATCGGAAATAAGTTGCACATAGAACTACTATAACTATTTTTATGTAAGGGTGAAAAGCATAATGAACATTGTAAGCTTAATTGCCACAATATAAAAAAATACAAAGTAGTTTTAATTGAGAAATAATTTTCTTAACTAGCCGATAATTTTTAGGAGTACTTTCGACTTCAAATTAATATGCTTAAGTATGTTTTATAACATTAAATTGTTATTTAACTAAATTTGTTTTTTTTAGCTTGCCTGTTTGCCGTTAATTTCTGGGATACTAGAAGTATATTTTTAAAAAACAATTTTAATTACATCAACATATTTCCCAATACTCAAAGATTCATATAATTTTTTCAAATTTGTGTTTGATAGACATAATATAGGGTAGACCGACCAGTGAGTGAACAGGCCCCAGTGAATGAACATTTGGTAAATATAATTTTAAAAAAATAGGGATTGAAAATCATTCCACTATATGGATTGACAACACTGACTTCCTCCCATGCAGTAGGAAGCTATCTGACAAAGGTTGGTTGTCCTGGTCATTATACCCTGGTGTTCATTCACTGGTTATAGTCTACCCTAATTATATTGCTGCGTAATTTCTTAAACTGCTGACCCTAAGTCGCTAAAGAAAATACCGCAATTAATCAATTTTATAAACTGCATCACAAAAAAAAAAAAAAAAAAAAAAAAAACAATGCCTTGCAAAAATCTAATCGCCTTTCATTCAAACCTCGATCAGGAGCAAGACCCACTCTCCCATCAAAACCTCCCTCATCCCAAAAAGAATAAAAAGGGGTGGTAAGAAACCCCGCGAAGTGAAGTGATGGTCAACGTGCAGACGACACCCCTGTACTCCCCTCCCACCGCGAATACAAAGATGAATGGGGGGTCGGATCCGTTACGTCATATCCGGCTGTCGATGTCATCCATCATTGTCGGGAGAACCTAGGGATGTGCGGTTTATTTAAAAAATGGTTTTCGGTTTAACCGGTTCTTTTATGGTTATAAACGATACCGGTTATACGATCACTTAAAATTGTTTCTTTGAAACCTTTTTGTAAATTAGGTTTGAAATATCGTCGCACTAGATCTACTCGGTCTATTGGTGATAGGAATCGTATTTTAGGACCACAGTCAAAAGTGACGAGGCGACACCTGAATAGGCACCAAACGCAATCGTTAAGGGCGACATCGTACGAAGCGTTGGACTTTGAAGGATATTTAACGTGCACTCCCTTACTCGGGGTATTATTCGTCAGACATTTTTGGCTGCACGGGCCGCTTATAGGTCGTCAGTTATATTGGCGATGCCCTGACCCGAACCTGGGACCGTTCGCATGCTACGCGAGTGCCTAAACGACCGGGCTCTCTAAATAAGGTTTTATGTGCTGTACGGGGGCTGGGGAGCCCAGTCGGTTAAACACTCGCTTAGCATGCGGAAGGTCCCAGGTTCGGGTCCGGGTATCGCCAAAATAATAGCTGCCGACCTATAAACGGCCCGTGCAGCCAAAAATGTCCGACGAATAATACCCCGTGTAAGGGAGTGCACGTAAAATATCCTTCAAAGTCCTAACGCTGCGTACGATGTCGCCCTTAACGGTTGCGTTGGGTGCCTATTCAGGTGTTGGCTCGTCTCCTGACTGTGGTTCTAAAATACGACGCCCGTCGCCAATAGCCCTCGTGTAGCTCTAGTGCGACGATAATTCAAACCTAACCTAACCTTTATGTGCTGTACATATCAGTTAATGATTTGTCAAATGGATAAAGTTAATTTAACAAAGTCTCTGTTTTCCCCCTTTGTTAAATTTTTACCTATGATGTCTACTCTTAGTTAAATTTTGAGATATTTTTATTCGTTAAATTAACTAGTCAGTGCTTTTGACTAAAAACTGCAAAAGAAAAACATCTTAAACCGTTTCAGTTTCAACAGTTTAACTGAATCCTAAAACCGGTTTTTCTTTATACCTGCTCTCGGTTATCCATCCCTAGTGAACCTCAGAAGGTGGTGTATAAGTGGGTTTACGCAAAATTGCGGGGGTCTTCGTTTTCTTTGAATTGGGTAAAGTATTTTTTTTGTTATTGATGGGGTCGATAAAATAGTTTCTTTTCACCTATACGAAAGGAACTGTGGAACAAAAACGTATGTGTCTTTCAGAAAGGTTTTATTTTTGGTTCATAACCTTTTGCCCAGAAACATTATTGACTTTCGTCAACCCCCTCTCCCCCCCCCCCACTTTTTCAGAGAAGAAACTTGATTTTTTTTTCTTTGAAAAAATCCGATCACTTTTAGCGTCGTCTATTAATATTCTAAAATATAGGTTATATTATTTATCGATTTTATATTTATAAATTGTTTATTTTGCATACTTTGGTTGTTGGCCCCCAAAATGCACAAATCAGCAACTAATTGTTATTCACTAATAATGTCCAAAAACTTGAATTGAAAAATTTCAAAACACCTTTCGATTAATTAATACTCGAATCAAATTTTATAATAAACTTTAATATGATTGCTAATTAAATTTTTTACAATTAAAAAGTATAAATATATTTCTTTACGTAAAACTTTTTAAAACTTCTAAATTTAATACATTAATTTATTAGTATAACATCAAACATTCAAATGAAATTTGAGTTTATATTCAAATTGGTTAATTATTTATAAAGTTAGTAAAGTTGAGATGATGAGATTGAAATTAACAATGTAATAATTAAAACATACACTTTACATGATATTAAAAGCATTTTGTTAAACAGATTTTTTCCATAAATATTATAGTGTTGAATGCTATTTGTACATTGGCCATTTGTTTTGCCTAATTGTACTATTGAATGCAATAAATACTATTGAATGCAATAAATAAGTACAAAGAGTTAAAATTAAAAAATTTGTATATTTTTGTATTGTTTCCAACCTCAGCCCAGCTTATTATTTATGAGGAACATTTTTAAATGACTAACTAGTGTAAATACAGATGTTTTTAATTTATGAACATAATTAAACTACTTTAATATAAAGGCTTTTATTTTCAGTCTTTTTACGAGGAAAGCAACAATTCTTTACAAGAAAAATCTATTTGCTCTTACTTTTAATGATAAAACATTTTTATAGTAGTTAGAGTAAATAAAGAAACAACTAAACAACTAAAAAACACGCGGTGAACTTTTAAAGGTTTCCGAGTATTCCCTAATAACAAATTTGTCTTTTCATTATTAATTTATAGTCCTTTTACTGAAGAAGCAGATGTTCCTCGAAATTCTAATAACTTCAAAGCGAAGCATTAACTTTGTTTCATTTGAAAACATTCAAAGGATAATTTGGAATTTAGGATACACAGAACCCATTAAAATTGTTTTGACATCGAATTTCTGAAAGAAGTATTTCTTAAAAACAAATCTTTTCCCTTACTAAATTGTAATTTGGGCTAATAATTTTATAAATAGAAAGTGATTTTTTTTGAAAAAGAAACAACAACAAAACTTATTTTGTTAATTTTATGCATTAGGAATTTCCGAAGCAATTACAAATGTTCAATTTTGTAATATTTCTGAGTAATTACACAGAGAAACAAATTATTGCTTTAATGTTTTCTTAAATGAAGAAATATTAAAATGAAAGTTTCTCAAAATTGAAATATGTATCGTATTTGTAGAATATATTTTAATCAACTGTTAATAAAGAGGGATTAAAATAAATTTTTCCTGCGCTTGAATACTAAATTTCTTTAATTCGTACTTTAGTATTTTAAAGTACTTTATTTTATAAGTTTTATATAAATTTCGCTTTTGAATCTTTAAAAGTACTTTTCTGCTCGCAATACAGGTTTTTAAGGCTTTAAGAAAAATATAAGTTTTTAATTTAAGGCTTTCATTTTGATTAGCTTTAATGATTTAGGACATATGACGTAAAATTGAAAATCTTTGATACTTTTGTCCGAATAAGTTTTAATTTATGGTTCTTTAATTTAAAGTTTCGAGTATGTACTATGCACAGTGTTTTTGATTTTTTAAAATATATTTTTAAGAAATCTAATAGTATTACTCTTCGTTCAACTTCATTTTTTTTACTGAAATAAATGACTGATATCTGTTATCAAATGCTGAAAACTGATATTTAAATCTTTTTCCATCGGACCAGGTCAGTTTTGGAACTAATTAACGAGTTAATTGTTTGTGGGGAGATTTAAAAAAAAATATCCTCAAATGGGGTCGCCAGGTCGCAAGAGGTTATATAAGCACTTCTTCATTTTTTGCAAAAGTCGATAGGTCAACCTAGCTGCAGTAACAGCTGCTAGAGCTTTTTTAACTTGGAATGAAGAATGAATCAGAACATAAAAATTATTTACTGACCTGACAAAAATTTTGTCAATTTCTTAAGGTAGGCGAATACCCAAAATTCTAAAATTTTTACTATTACTTTAATCTTTTACAAATTTGGCATAGTGATTTCAAATATAATGAACAATGCTTTTTGGGCATTTTTTTATTTAAATATAATTGATTTATTTTAAACGGTGTTTTTCAACTAAAAAAAGGGGTTTACGCCAACACTTCTAGCATAAAAAGTTTTACATTAATTTACCTGAAAATTTTCACAGATGCTATTTCAATATATATCTGTGCAATGAACCTCTAACATCTGGTGTAAACATAAAGTTTTTTTTTAAAAAAATGTCCAAGTGTAAGTTAATCGAAAAAAATCCTTTTTTTTGTGGTTAATTTATAAAATTTTTCTTAATAACTTTTTTCTAGTAATTTGTGTGTAACTGTAGAGGGTCATTGCATGTATCAGTTCAAAACGAAGAATTTAACACATAATAAATGTTCATAGGATGAAAATTCAATTCGGTAGACTTGTTGGCGTAAACCTCTTTTTTAGAAGAAAAACACCGTTTAAAATAAATAAATTATATTTCAATAAAAATAAAAGCCTAAATAGTATTATTCATTATATTTGAAATCACTATGCCAAATTTGGATAAGATTAAAGCAATAGTAAAAATTTTAGAATTTTGGGTATTCGCCTACCTTAATGTGGCTATAAAACAGACAAATAGAAATTTAACACTAATCATTCTGTTTTCGTTGTAATAGAAACATCCCTATGTAATGATCCTCCAACAGCTATCATTCGTCAACTAAGACAGCTGCGTCTCTTGATTAATTACGCTCGACTGCATGTTTACTTATTCCAGATGTAAGACATTCAATCGACACACATTAGACACCTCGGAGGATAGCGTTACATAGAAATGCTTGGCGAGAATACAACAAACGAATTCCTTTCTGAAAGTCGCCAAGTTATATTGGTAAGATCGGATTATCTATATGTCGTCTGGTAGTTTTTGTTGAGTTTAAGTGTTTTTCTCCTACCTCTGCAAGCGACAAGGTGAAAATTCAGTGTCCTCCAAGCCATTAGTGATCTGCCGTCATTTCTAGAATAATGACCTGGATGAGCGTTTGTGATTATATCGCTAAAGCCTTGGTTTCCTCGTAGTCTGTCGCCAGAAAAATGCGACCGCTATTATACGGGGATGACGTCACCCTTCCGGCCACCCCTTCATCGGAACGTTACGTTGACACGAAACTGAAAAAACCTAGCAAACTCACTCGAAAAACCCTAATGTTTTGGTTTTCGTCTTTGCATGTCAAAAATGGAAAATTTAGGTTCTTCGTGATTTCTCACAAAATCAATTAGCAGTTCTTCCTCAGAAAGCGTAAAACAACTCTCGTCTTCCGTCATTTCCTCAATTTTTTAATTTTCGGCAAGCACCACGCAACAGACAATTGCAAAAAAACACCAGGTACAAAGAACTCGTGTACCAAATTCGAAGTGGCTCTTTTAGTTTGAACTTTAGAGGTTTTTCAGGAGGATAGACCACTGCTCGAAAATCACTTCCTTTATAATCCCGACTATTCAAAACATGTCTTCATTTCAGATATTAGCTTCAAATAGATTTATTTTCATTACCTTGCATTTTTTTTGCCTTGCATTAGGTATTTGAGAGCAATAAACCAAGTTGAAATATAAAAATACGTAATATTTTTTTTATAGAAAAGCTCGAATGCTCACCAAGTCTTAATTTGGGCGTATCGTTTTAGCAATCCTGGCTTCACTTGAGGTACACATTTTCGCTTTGGTTTCGTGGCGTAGCATCTTCATCTTATTCAAACCTCCACAATGGACACAGACAATCAATTTGTCTAGATTCGCAATTGCGCCATTGAATATGTATTGCAGTATCCGTTGATGGATTTCCTGCGAATGTCTATTTATATTCGTTACTTGAATTTTTTATGATTTTGTTGATAGAAAGTATAATCAATTCCGCAATTTATTTCCATTTGTGTATTTTTTTAAAGAATTTCTGAAGCCTCATTAAATATCTTTAAAATTTTCGAAAAGCCCCGGTATTCCCGATCAGGGATTTTTTGTGATCAAAATAAAAAACATCGGAAATTATTTTAGATTTAATGTTTAAAAGTCATTGTAATGAAAAATAATAGAATTTTTTTTCCTCTAGGGACTATGTCGTTTAAGAATTTTGTAGAAATACTCTTAGGAAGTTGATAAAACCATTAAGTTATAATTTTTTAAAGTTTTAGTTGCTAGTTAATAAAACTCAAAAATCAAAAAGGTTTATGTAATTTTACTAAGTTAACGGCTTTAACATTTCTTACACTACTAATGCTTGGAACTCACCTTTTTGGGAAACATCGACGTTTAAGAAAATAAATTTTTTTATGAAATACAGAAATTTGAATTTTTTCGAGGCAACGCCGAATAACGTGTCCCATGTGAATTTCTCTGCCAACTCCACAATCACTAAAACTTTATAAAAATATTTATTTTTCTTGAACCATATTCTTTATCGTTTGTTGTTTCCTATAAATCTTTCCCACATGAGAATTATTCTATCTCTTACTCAACTATGCTTGCAAAGGTGAATTGATAAATTTGCATAAAACATAACGTCTTAAAAAATCTTTTGAAATAGATTTCGATGGTCGGTTGTTTTAGCTTTAAAGTTTGAACCGGAGATGGAAAGAAAATAAGGCTAAACACAGCAACGTTTTATCGTAAAATGCTTTATTCTTCGTGGTAGCCTTGTTGTTTCGTAAAGCTTTGAATGCATTACTTTTTGCTTTTGCTTTTTGGAAAGCCCTTGGTGTATTTATGAATATTTTTATTTGGTGTCTTTTTAAATAAAAATATTTGTGTAAATGTTTAAATATTGTATGCTTTAATTTCCATAAATTCGTTGAAAAAAGCTTTGTTTGATGATGTAACATTTGACCTAAGTGTTTTTATGCTAATTAATTAAAAAAAGGGAATTTTTGAAGATTGTGCAAATGAGTTCAAGAGAAAGTCTTATGTAATAGTTGAGATACTATGTACCTTAATAGAATAGATCTGTGGATAGAAATTCTATTAAAGAAAAGTAACAATGTAGACAATTTTGCCTGAACAAACATGATACTTATGTTCTGATCACTTGGTTAAATATTCTAAGTACGGAAGCTGCATACGATGTCGCCTTCAACGGTTGCGTTGGGTGCCCGTTCAGTGTCGGCTCGTTACTTGAATCAGGTTCGAAATTCTGTCGTCAATAGCTCGTGTAGCTCCAGTGCGACCGTAACTCAAACCTACCTACCTAACCACTGTAAAAATTACGTTGCCCGTCACCAATATTCTTGTGCAGCTCCAGTGTGATAATTTTTTTTAACTAAAACAAGGACAGCAGTTGGGCGACAATTTTTAAACATCCAACATCCATCTTTTTAAAACCAAATTCTACATTTCAGGTTCTAATATTTTTTCTGTCGGTTTTTGCACTCCTTCGTATCCATAAAATGTTCTCTTTTCCATTTAGCTTCCTTTGGTAATGCACGTAAGCTTAAAAGGTTTTATTACCTTAGCCTTAGAGCTATGAGAACTTTACAATCGCATCATCGGCGTAGAGTAAAATCCATTTTAAGTATATTTCCAATAAGAATAGATGGGTATTTTTTATGTACGGTAAGGCATGTTTTGTAAAAATGTTTCTGATTGCAAAAATAGTGTATTTCATACATAAATTACTAGACTAAAGTTAAAATAATTACGACCTTTTCCAGTATTCCTTGTGTAAGTATGGTGTGGCTGCATTCGGCCCTACTAAAAATGATCCATAGAGATCAATATAAAAATCTATTGACATAAGTGCAGCTTTATTGATGTCTACTTATTTCTACGGATGTCACTATTGTTATCAGTAGAAGCTATATTGATATCAGTTAACCTACTGATAATATTTCTTATTGATATCAATAGAGCTCTACCGACACTAGTAATGAAAATATCAGTAAGCTACTGATCTCAAATGACATCGATAGGCTTGCACTGATATCTATATAGACCAGTAGAGATTTGTATAGACATCAATAGAGATTTCTATTGGTGCCAGTAGGCCATTTCCACATACAAATTTTCTATTGATCTCTACTGACCATTTTTAGTAGGGTATTAACCCCTTTAATCTCAGTGATGCCATTTGGCATCATCATGTTTCTGATCATAATTAAAAAAAGGTAGGGCTGACATCTAGTGGGATAAATAAAAATATTGTCTAATGAAAAGAAGTTTGAAGAATCGAAAGATGTGCTCTTTGATATCGGAATTTTTTTTCTGATCGTCTATAGCTATTTATAAAACGATGATGCCAAATAGTCATTGGGATTGAAAGAGTTAAAACAACATCCCATCATAAATCCCGAACATCTATCTCGCATTCTGTTTCTTTAAGACAATTCTATATTTCCAGTTCCAATTTTTCTGCCATCCTCTGCACTCCCGTGTGCCCTTGAAATGTCCTTCCCATTTATCTAAATTTCGTAATGCGCACGAATCTCCAAACGTATAAAAAAAGGCATTGTCCATAGGTGAATTTCCCTTTACGATTCTTCTGCCCCAAATTTAGTATCCGAAGATGCACGTAGGGAAATCTTTTAAGATAACTTGACCCTTTTTACGTTTTTGTAAATGCACATAAAGATGCGAGGCGGGGTTTTTCATGGACGCGTTTTACGATGGGAACCGCGACTTCGGCATTCCCATTATTGTAATTGCTCTCTATTGTGAATTATGAAAGAGTTTTGGGAAACGGAGTCTGGAAACAATAGATATGTCTGTAGATATCTTACGAAAAGAGGAGAATCGTTTTATGTGATGCAATTATAATGACGAAATAAAATATTTATTTTGTTAATACCATGCAATATATAAATTTCAAAGTAGGAAAATACCTCTGATATCTAAGACAGTTGGTAAGAACGTTTTCTTACAAATGAAATAAAGATAACTTATTATTTTATATATCCTTAGCTGTATATAAAGGTTACAAAGCTAGGAAAACATGCATATCTCTATAGTGATACTCAAATTAAAATTAACAATTTTTATTAATACTTTCTTCATAGTAAATCGTAAGGAAGGGAACATTTTAAAATTTTCAAAATTTTCTTGTTTTAGGTACTTGTTTTCTTGAAAATAAGTTTATTGAAACTCTGAATTTTTAAAAAATACTTGTACTTATTTTTTATTAACTTTTATGTTTTTTAAAAATAAAAATACCCTAAATCTCAGCTTCTTCTGAAAAGAAATTATCGAATACATAAAATACTTTTCACGTTTCAGTTGTTAAAAAAACTTTTTAGCATCCGTAAGCATCTTCAAAAATTAAATATTTAATATCGAATGCAACTGTCTTTCATTTAAATAAAATATATTTGATTAAAAAGAATTTGCGAACAGAAATAGAAATGAGAATGACATCTTTCTTATTCCGAAAACATTAAATTCAATATTCAACTGAAATGAAAACTTATGTATTAGAGTCTCTATAAATAAAAACAATTATTGCTTATCAATATTTTATGTGAAAAGTTATTGCAAATGATAACTTTTAACTCGCATTTTTGTTGTAAATTTGTAACTAGAAAATAAATATCACAGGTAATTATTTTCTCTAGATACATTACAATTGTTTTATATATACATTTTCATAAACTTCATATTGCACATAAAAAATTGGTCAGTTTTAATTATCGATATAATCGATTGTCGTTCTAATTGTCTTCAATGGAGTTGTAATATTGGCGGCTACCTTTTGCAGACTCGGCATATTCCCCAGAACAGAGAGCCTTTTTTTGTGGCACTATCTAGGCGACTCTTAACCAATTTTGACGCCCAGGTTACAAGGAATCTGAGATCTCTTTAAATGTTGAAGTATGGCGAGAATTTTAATTTTCGTTCTAACTGCCGGTATATTTTTTATTTTATTAGAATACTAGCAGTATGGTCCCGCCTTGCTGGGAACCCGTTAACTTAATGGAAAATGGGTGTCGTAAAGAATATTGAAAAGTTGTTCTCTGCTTCAATAAGATTGACTACCTGAAATTTAGCAAAACCAGTGGTTTGTCAGATTCGAACATTAATGTAGAAGAACTTGAGGATACAAAATGTTTGCACTCCTTCCGTCATTCTGATAACATATTTGGCGCAAAAATGAAGATTCAACAGTCTTTGATAGTTTGGTACAGCTCTAGAACACGATGACTTGGTAACAGCCAGAAAAAAAACCCAAAAAAAAACCTCTTAGGTCAGTGGCACATTTTTGGTAATAATTTGGCGAGAAAATATAGATATAGCTACAAACCCTGACATTTTCAGGTCAATCACGATGATCTTGGAGAAACCAACCAGATTAATTATTTAAACAAAATAAATTTTACCCATCTGGCGCTTTTTTAGGTAACATTTGAGCAAGTTTGGCAATGCATTTGGCGAAAAAATGAAGACATTAAATAATCATAAACAGACCTACCGCGATATCCTTGAATAAATTTTTTTTTAAATAAATAATGTAGTTTCTAAATATAATGGAAAAAGAATAAAATAAACATTTCAAATTTGAATTATTTTGAGCTTAATTTAATTTCTTAAGCCAATGACAACGCGAAAGAAAAAAAGCTATCGGATTTGAGCGAAAGTGGTGTATTTTTTTCCAGTTATTTCGAATTTTCTCTAAAAATAGAACAAATATGAAAAAACTAAGCCCCAGGTGCACACGTAGGTATTAAAAGGAATCTATATTAAAAATTTCGAATTTTTTAGAGCATTCTAAGTAGGTGTTTTGCGATCCACAGACATACATACACACAGACAGACTCTTTCTTTTATTATTATAGATAATTTTAGATGATAATATTTTAAAGGATATTTGTTCTGCATTTTTTAAAAATTTCTTTTATTTGTAAATTATTCAGAAATTTAATATAAGACGTGCAAATTTATTGACTATCACTATTTATCCTTTTTTATCAACCCCACTAAAAATCATTTTTAAATATTTAGGACACATTAAAACCTTGCTGAACATATTTTAATATATTTTTTAATATTTTCGGCGTACTTTTATAAAACAGTAGAAAAACTAATGTTAACAATTTCTTTTCGAAAGACTTTATTTTACTACTAGCAGTATGGTCCCGTTTTACTGGGAACCCGTTAACTTCGCATTGCTTCCTTTTAGAGGCATGCTTACTTGTGAAAACACTCAAAATCAAAACAAAATTCAATTCGTGTTGGCGCATGCGTACTTAAAAAAGCAAACACTAATAGAGGATGAAGCAGCCTTAGGGCGAGCGCATATCTCAACCAAATTCAATCAATCAAACTAATAGAGGATGGCGTCAAGCCCACGTTTCGGCCCGGTCCATGTATTTTCAAGCCCTGTTATGGTCCCGCAATCCCACGTGGATGACGTTTTTTTTAAACCAATTATATTAATTAAAAAACACAATCAAATATGAAAAACTAAGCCTCAGGTGCACACGTAGGTATTAAAAGGAATCTATATTAAAAATTTCAATTTTTTAGAGCAGTCTATGTAGGTCTTTTGCGATCCACAGACAGGCATACACGCAGACAGACTCTTTCTTTTATTATTATAGATTATAATTATAAAGTATCTGATACAAAATTGTAACACAAATTACACTTTTAATCCAAGTTAGAATACTTGAATCTTTTCCTGGAAATATTTTTATAAGACAATATTTTCTGGTTCAAAACGAAAAATGTTGGATATTAATAAATGAAATCTTACCAAATTAAATTGGCAATTTTTAAATTTTTAAACGCAAATCACTAATTCTTTTTTGTAATAAATGGGATTTAATTATTTTAAACAAATTATGTTACAAAACTTAATAAAGGAACGGATCCGAAATATTCTAAGCTAATATAATTAGACAAACCATGAGATTGACGAAATTAGGATGAAATTGTAGTTACTATAAGACATTAAAGCCGATTTATGGCATTTAAAAGCTATTTCGGATTTTAAAAGTAATTCTAATAATGTGTAAGATGTATTGTTATAAAGTATGATTTAGAATATACCGTATCTAATTACTTTCACATCAGTAATAGGGTTTATACAAAATCTTTTTTTAGTTACTTTCGTACACATCTAAAATTCAATGCGGAATAACGAAGCAAGCTAATTGGTCATTAACTTAATGTTAGCAATTTCATTTTTTAAAGAAACTAATGAAGATTATAACCCTAAATGCTTTGTTTTCGAAATAATGAGGTTTTAAACTTAAATGTTTAGGGTCAGATTGATGCAATTTGTATTGAACAAAGCGTAATTGATTATAAAAAAAATCTTATGATACGACTGCAGTTTTCGATGTCACGCGTTATCTGCATTATAATTAAGATATATTTGATGTGCTTTTAAATTCAGACCTATCGCGTATCATTATATACATGTAGTTTCAAACACTTTCTAAAAACGAACTAAAGCTAAAAAACGGGGACTGGGTAGCGCAGTCGGTTAGGTATCCGCCTAGCATATGGAAGGTCCCAGGATCTGTTCCCGGCATCCCCAAAATAACTGCCGACCTTAAACGACCACCCGTGCAGCCAAAATGTCCGACGAATAATACCCCGTGTAGAGGGAGTGCACGTTAAATATCCTTAAGCCCTAACGCTGCGCGTGGGCTGGGGAGCCCAGTTGGTTAAGCACTTGCTTAGCATGCTGAAAGTCCCAGGTTCGGGTCCGGGCATCGCCAAAAAAGCTGCCGACCTATAAACGGACCATGCAGCCACCCCATAATACCCCGTGCAAGAGAGTGCCATTAAATATCCATCAAAGTCCTAACGCTGCGCACAATGTCGCCCTTTACGGTTGCGTTTTGTGCCAACTCGGGTGTCGGCCCGTCAACAATACCCTTCGTGTAGCCCTAGTGCGACGATGTTTCATACTAAATCTAAAGTTAAAAAATTGTAGTGTGAATATAATATACTAGCTATTTCTATAACTAACAATATAAAGAAGTGGAATATTACACTAAAATTATTTAGAGACGTCAAGTTAAAAACATTAAAAAAAAAAACACCCAATCTTGTGAATTTATCATCAAATTAGCGACACTTTATATCTCAGTTATATACCATCATCTTCATATTACACCAATAAACTATTTTCAACGTTGGTATTTTTTTATATGTTAATGTAACTCTACCCAGTTCTATTTAACAAACATAAAAATAATGATTTAAACGTCACAAGAATGTTAATTGCAGCAAGATTCTAAAAATGCGACTACACATTGCTGTTTCATTCAGATAACAATCTGAATTTAAACAACGACTTAAATATACATGGACCGCTAATTCAATTGCAAAATGCTCGAATGGGAAGACAGACCAGATGAATTTCCATTTTGGCGAGAAAGCCTGATACTTTTATTCACTTATCGCTGCCGTTTGCAAAAAGGCCACCCTAACCCCCCCCCCCCCTCAACCAAAATTAGGTATTTTATTTCCTCTAATCTAAAATACATTTCGTTTTCATTGATATTTTCTTTTTTAAATTTTTAATTATTTCTTCAGAAGTTGAGTGTCACAAAGCTATAGGAAACCTTGGAACGAAGTAACAGGTTTTGAGAGCAAGTTATAAAAGTAATACTATCAAAATAATACTCTCCGATATCGGAATAGATTAGTTATTAAAAGTATTTTCGCAGCTGTTTCAATATTATTTTTCGGTTAATTTCTTAAAGTATTTATGTAAAAATTACTAAATGTATCAATATAGCCTTTTATGAATCTAATTCTTTAAGCAATACCCAAAAGAATATATTTATACACTCTCAGAAATAACACTTTCATTTTTGACGATTCATGAATCCTCAAGCCTTATTTCGTTAATTTTGAGGATTGTTTCGTCAAACTATCACGTGACTTTTGAGTAAGCGCGAATCCCCACTTTTACGATCTTGATTTGACGATTCTGTATCTTGATTTTGAGGAAACTGAATCTCATTGTTGTACTCACATGCTCCAAAATGACGAAATATTTTTTTCGATTAGATGACATTCAAATCCTCATAAAAATTACGATTCAAATTTCCTCACTTTGAGGAAACGAAAACTCGGAGCATTTGCCAGTGACGGAATCCTCAAAATTAAGAAAAATTTCGTCGTTTTTGAGCATTCATTTTTGAGAGTGTATAACTTGATGAATCGGTAAATTAAATTCTACAAAATGTAAAGTAATAAAAACCCTCTACTAGACATTTTATATTTTCCCATCTCGAGGGAGTAAGCGTTTAAGTTGCCAAAAAAAGTATAACAGCCGCCAAACGAAGTAAATTTTTATGTTAACCTGTAACTGTGCATACAATTTTTTTTGGCACCAAAGACACCGTGTGGCAAGATCTGCACCTGCGAAATTTAAAAGTAACGAAAAATATATTTGAAAGGTATTTTTGCTGAAGTTTCACCTCTTATATGATAAAATAAATATGCTGTGTTGTGAAACTGTTGCGTATATTTTAGAGCACTAAACAGTCATTTTTATCAGAATTCTGCAAATTTTCTCTAAAAAGTCACATGACTTTCTCATCGATGAATGTCGTCTTTTAGGTTTACAAATAAGCACTCAACTAATCTTAGGAAGTTTTGAATTCCAGCCGTTTATTTTTCCCAAGAGTTTTCTTTACTTTTTTACAAGACACTTATTTAAATTAGCGCCACCTTGTTCCGGTATGTAATTAAATTTCCGACCTAACAGCATAAACTCGAAACTCGCCATCTTTAATTATAGTTCGAAGCTGTTAACATATCTATTTTTTAACCTTCCTGATTTATAACACTTGGAAGAATGACACTAAGGAAAAAATTAAACAAACTAGTTAATTTACCTTGAGTAGTTATTATATTATTGCATTTCAAATTATTAATTTATTGCCGAATGGTAATGTAAGAAAAATGCGATTTCAAGTCACTAATGAGTTAAAGTAATGTATTTTCTGGGAAATTAATCCATTTCTCAAGCATGTTTCTCTATTATTAACTAACTGCTTAACAACATTTTTAATTAAGTAAATGTTGAGTAAATGTTTCACAAGAAATTTAAAAACTAATAAAAATTTCCTAATTTACTTACACTAAATACTTGAAATATGTTTAATGCATTTGAATCGGTGAGCGCAGAAACCACTTCAGTCAAAAAAATCCGAAAACTCGTTTTCAATGAAAATAAGCGTAGAAAGGCAAGATGCGTGTTGGGTGCAAAAACTACGTTAGTCTGTTGAGCAGTTCCGTAAATACAGGACGTTTGTTTCGAGTGCTGAGTGTAGAAATAGAGGAGTTGTTACGTTTTTTCTCCCTCCTGAAATATTTGAAATTTGTGACTGACGTTGTTTCTGCACTCACAGATTCATTTGCAAAATTCATTTTAACAACATTGCAATGAAGATAGATAATTTTGAGTTCACTTTACGCTAAATAAATTTGAAGGATGCAATTTTATTGAAAATTTAATTTTAGTAATTATCTAAAATTGATTTAAGATAACCGTAGTTAAATCCTTCTTGTATATCTAAATTCATCCTAAGTACTGCAAATCTTTCCATAATTTATATACTATGTTAATATTTTCAAATTCAGGAAGTAACTTAATATTTCCTAAATATTTATTAGTGCGAGAACAAAAAGGAAAAACCTTTAAGGCACTTTTAAATTGAAAAAAAAATCCGTAACTGGTGACAAAAACATTTTTGTGTTTTTCTTCAGTCTTAAAACAATTGATGCTGCAAGGTTCGTTGTAAAGTGGTTAGTTCTTCTCTCAGTGATTGAAAAAAACTTTTGACAAGGATACTTTTCAGCTTGAGAAAACATGGTAACGGTATTTTTTTATGAAAGCGCGCAGTGATTTAAAAGATTTCGAGTCACCAATGCGCCCTAGAAAAAATTAACGCTTTAGGCCACTGTTTGCTCATCCAATTTTTCTTTGCTGAGATTTCATTTGATTTAATTGAATAGCTAAATACAAAAAGGGTTAAGTGCATCGAAGTGTTTCCCTCTACGATTTTGCCTTTTAAGATTCACTAAATGAAAAAGCCTCTGTGGTAATCCTACTATAAACTTGATACCTTTTTTATTTATAGGGAGACATGCAGTGTTCGCGAGAAAAAGGTGTTGGAAACTCTCAAATTTTTAATTTAATCAGTGATGGAATGTTAAATATTTGAATGCTGAGATTTTTAAAGGAGTCTCTAAAGTTTAAAAAAAATAATGAATTAATTAATTTGATTTTAAAGGGCATGGATGGATGGAAAGTAAAAAAGGGAAAAGTTAATTAAATTTGTAGGGTATTTGAATAGCTTAACGTAAAAACGCGTCAAGTCGATTACGGCATTTTCTTCTACGCTTCTTTCTTTTAATAATATACGAGAGAAAAGTTGTGTGTGGTAACTCTTCGGTAGGTTTAACGTATTTTTAGATTTAGATGTGTATTTATTTTTATTTGTTGAAAGGATGAGTTGTTTGCTGTAATTAATTTTAAAACGGTTGGACCTAATACAAGCTTTAAGGTATACAAATGTTAATTCAGATTTTTTAGAAAATTGATGCGCATTCATTTTTTGATACGACTAAATATAGTAAATTAAATTCATATTTACTGAATTCGAAATGCTTTTTGTACTAAATAAATATACATAAAAGCTTAGTTTCAATTAAAATTTCTATTGTTGAATGTACGAGTAGATTTAAATTACATAAATTCATACTAGATCACTCATTTTGTCACGTTGAAACATAATATGCTTTGTAAATTTGTTTTTTTAATTAAAAAATATTTTTAGCTATAGCAAAAATGCTAATAAAAAATCTTGTTTTATAGAGAATTTTGTATTAACAAATGTATTTAATTGCATTAACAAATCTTTATTGGCATACATTAATGTAAATCAGGCCATTGTTACATTACATATACATCATAAACAATATACCTATACAATAAATATTCTTTTTTTACTCAAATTCAAATATTAGATTTTTAATTTTTTGGGAAGTTTTTTTGGTGTCCAAATACATAGATTCAGAAATTTAAAATTAAATTTTCGTGTACCTAAATTTGTCTGACCAACTAATCTGTACTATGATCTTCATTTATCACGTAATTTTCTAAATTATTTAAAATTAAGCAAAAGTTTATTTTTAATAATGGACAATTTTTGGCCAATCGTCGTTAGTGAGTTAAAGAAAATTGTATAAAAAATTAGATTTAACCCACCAAACTAATTTGAAAATATTCATAAATTGGAATAAAATGCAAAGTAAACATAAGCAAGGAACTAAAATAAATTGTCTTGTTCGAACAAAATTATTATAATTCCTTCATTTTTCACAAAGAAAACTTTTTCACTCCCAAACTAAATCTACTTTTTTACTTGAAACAACAATCCGACAAATGAGTAATACAAACGGCACTTCTTTTTCACTCACATAAAACGCTACAACACACTTTTTAAAAAGGTTGTACAAAACCATGGGTTAAACTAAAGAATCGTGGCCGGATTTGGCGTCTTTTCAAAAATATTGCCAGGGCGAATAACAACAAACATCGGCGCGTGCCGAAACAACCAATGAATGACGGCAGTATGGTAAGGTGACATGATAAGAAACTTTCCCATTTCTAATTTCGCAAAAGTTGCCATAATACAAATTTGTCGGAGTTACCATATTTGGCGTATAATTGCCGGCCACGATTCTTTAGTTTAAATTAATTTAAAATTAAGCTGAGAAATGCTAATAAATTGAATTAAAATATTTAGTAAACGTATAGAACTAAAAATAATTATTCTTATTCTTGTTCGAACAAAAAACAATACAATTACTTCCTTCACTTTTCACAAAGAAAACTTAATTTTTTCACTACAAACTAAATCTACTTTTTCCACTTGAAACAACAATCCGACAAATGAGTAATACAAACGGCACTTCTTTTCCACTCACAAGGGCTTTGAATTAAACGGTAGAACACACTTTTTAGAAAGGTTGCACAAAACTATGTTCCAAAAGAGTTTAAGAGAAACTTTCCTCCCTAAAAACTTATCATTAGTTTAGGTCTGATGGGACACGGTACCCAAAACATTATTTCTACAAATAACATAAACTTGTAAATTATAGCGTTTTTATATAATGTTCACTCTAAATAAAAAAAATTCTAGCAATGAAAACAAATATTTACAAGTAGTTTTTCATTTATTCAAAAAAAGTCGCAATGTGAACTTTTTATAACGCTACTCCTCTTTCAATTTTGAGAATAACTCACCAAACTTTTATAGTTAGATTTTAATACTATTTCTTTAAGAACTGTGCATGGATTTTAAACTAGAAGCTACACTTAAAAAGTTACTTGCATTTGAAATTAATTAATTTGCAATAAAAATTAACAACTATTGAATTGAAATTTTAAAAAAAAACTATGCATAGACTTTATTCCATGCGCAATTTTGCGCATCATATATGTAAGAACGCAGGCTTAAATTTCAAAATTCTAACTGAATTAGCAAAAAAAGCTTTAGGGATTTATTAAACACAAGAATTGAAAAACGCGAAACAGAGAATAAAAAGGTTGAAAGACGACGAAATACGTAATAAAACTTATTAAATAACTTCTGTGATTATTTCTCTAACATTTTTCTACAGAAGATATCATTATGGAACTTTCAGTAAATGTTCAGAAAGATAGTGTAAAATCGATTTTTGACCAATTTTTGTGTATCGTATCCCTTTAAATGCTAAGTAAATATAAAAAGTTAAATAAAATAATTATTCTTGCTTCGAACAAAATTATTATAATTACTTCCTTCACTTTTCACAAAGAAAACTTAATTTTTTTCCCTCTAAGCTAAATCTACTTTTTCACTAGAAACAACAATCCGACAAATGAGTAATACAAACTGTACTTCTTTTCCACTCACAAGGGCTTTGAATTAAACGGTAGAACACACTTTTTAGAAAGGTTGCACAAAACTATGTTCCAAAAGAGTTCAAGAGAAACTTTCCCCCTAAAAACTTGTCATTTGTTTAGGGCCTGGTCTTAACAAAACAAATGTTTGCGGAGGAAGAAACGCTCTACAGTTGTTTTATTTTATTTCGTTAGCTTGATCTTGCCTTTTCATAAGAACTACGCAAGAAAAAAAAAGTCCGTGAAGATAAAAACGAAAAGTAAATGTAGGAATGACCAACTGAATTGGTTGGAGAAAGTTTGTTGACTTTTGCTTTATTGGTTTTCTTTTAGTTATTTTTTTTCTAGGAGCAAAAATAAATGGAGCGTTGAAAGGATCAAATAAATTATATTAAGTTTACGTTTTGGGAATGTTTTAGCTTTTATTGGACCGGATAACTATATTATTAAAATACAAATATATATTAAGTAATATTTATATTTGTGCAGTTGAAAGTTTAATTGTAAAACTGTTTGGACTCGCAAACGAAAATCTCATAATATTGACTTTGACTGATTGACTTTTTGCAATTGAATCCTTTCTATGTATTTAATTTAAATAGATATGGCAATTTTATTTACTATTAATACTCTTAATATTCTTTATATGAATTGTCTAGTTCCAAAACTACCATTCCCCAGAGTATTACTAAGATATATTGTTCGGTCCATTTACTTGGCGACTTTAAAGGATCATAAATTCAATTAGACGAACTCGCCTATGAGCGGGACTAGATTCTATATATTAGTTTTAAAACTAGTATTCTCCTAAGTGTAACTAGACTCTTCATAATTACATTTTTTTTAGCTTAAAAAACAGTTTCGATTTCTGTTTTTATTTAATTTTTAATGAAGATTAAAAATATATCAAATATATAAACTTAACTTCATTTTCATTTTATGATTGTTGTTAATTATAACAAGGAAAATACTAGTGTTACACTTTTAAAATCATGAAAAGTTTTTAAGTAGAATATATTTTTAAATAAGTCAATCCCAATTGGGACAGACATAGATTTTTTTAGAATTTAATGCATATATTAACTTAAACTAGTAAAAACTGATTAAAATTTAATTTTCCTTAAAAATTGACAATTTGTTTTTATAATCCTGAATATTACTGCCTCTTTCATTATTTAAAGTAGATAAAAGTAAAATGTACAATGTTGAAGATTATCCGTATTCTAGAAACCTTAAATTCAAAAAAAATATGTTTGTTTTAAAGTTTTCTTAAGATCTCGTTCCTTAGCCATCTGATCTTCAGGTCAATTACGGTCTTAATATTACCCTATAAATATGTTGACGCTGCGTAAGAAGTAGCCCTTAATGGTTGCGCTGGGTGCCTATTCAGGTGTCCACTCGTCACTTGACTGTGGTTCTAAAATACGATGCCCGTCGCCGATAGCCCTCGTGTAGCTCTAGTGCGGCGATAATTCAAACCTAACCTAAATATGTTGTAAAGCTTAAAACAAAAATCACGACTTGTTTATCCTGGAATTTACTTTACGCATATTACATTGTTCTTACGAGTTTGAAACTAGTAAACTAGGTCGAGGTATTCACTAGTTTCACTAGTTCTTCTGTTTCAGGTGACGTCTTTCCTTCAGTTTTCATTCCTATGATCCTTTTATCAGTTCTCCGATTGGCGCTTCGTTCTCACGTGATATTGATTCACCAATCGAAGTTCGAGGAAGAAATTTATTTTCATACCGCATTTCCTTTTTCTGAAACATGCCCATCACATAGTTAAGAAATAAAATAGAGCGGCCCTTGTATGTGCGCTGTAACGCACAAAAGAAGCAGGCTAGATCGGTGCATCTTGGTATACTTAAGTGCCAGTTTCCATTGTTCCGGCTACTATGATATGCGCAGTAGCAAAAAAACCTCTAAAGGGGAGCATCTTGGGATACTTCAGTGCCGGTTTGTTATGAGTGAACTGATAGCCCCCTCTACTCTTCCTTCCTAACTCCATGGCCCATCAGGTTGCGTTGGGTGCCTATTCAGGTGTTGGCTCTTTACCTGACTGGGGTTCTAAAATACGACGCCCGTCGCCAATCGCCCTCGTGTAGCTCTAGTACGACGATAATTCAAACCTAACCTAACCATGGCCCACCATGAGGAGTTATTCTTGTGTAGCTTTAGTACGACTTAATGCAACCAAAATCAATACTCAAGAAATAAACGACTGCGTTTTCTACAAAATAACAGTTGCAATAATGTCATATCAAACACCCCATGACAAAGTATCCCCCGTTAGTGGAAATCTTCTAATCGAAACAAATGGGCCGCATAAGCTTATAAGGAAATCGAAATGAATATTTATCGACTTGAATTTATTCCGTGATCCTAAAATCAAGAAAAGAGGATTTTCTCAAGAAGATTTCGAAGAATATTTTTTGATAAATATTTTAATTAAAATAATTACTCTGGAATTTGCGTATGTTGTAAGAAGGAATGCTACTAGATTTCTATACTTTTTTTTTATAACTTGTTTCTTGATTTAAGTTGTTTGGGATTTAATGTTAATAGGTTTTTGATTTTATCCGCTTAAGGTTACATTAGAAATGAGAAAGGCTAATTGCTTCGTTACTTATTTTATAATTCCTCTAACGTTAGAATTCGTAACATTTCTGTTTTTATAAGAAAATAGCAATTAGTACCTGTTCTTCTCAAGGGCTAAAAAGTCTTAAATTGCATTTAAGTAATTGTTTACAATTTAGGCAAAAGCCATTAGGTATCGTTTAGTTAACATTTATGTTACCTTTTGGGTTACGATTGTTATTTTTTCGATTAATCTAACTTAAGCTGATTGATGTATAATTGTAAAATTTTATTTCAAGTCAAAAAACTCAAGGAAAAATGCAAACGATATATTTGGTGAAAACATGAAGCTACTTGCAGCTCAATAGGGCGATGTACTCCAAAAAACGAGCTAATAAATAAAAGAAATTTATCGTTACAACTCGACTCTAGAAAGAAAACAAACTTTTGTTTAAAAAAAAAGTCGTTGCATAAAGATGTACTTGAAATAATTAAAAAATGACCCTGCCTTTTTAAAATTATTTTCTTTTAAGTAAAATACAAAATAAAAAAAGTAAACTTCAAAATCGGGCAGTTGTCATTGGTGAGCATTGATTCTCTAGTTAGTCATTATTTATTCCTTTATAGGTGACAGAAAATGGTAGTTGATCGTTTGCAATTTTTCACACTATAAAACTATTTCGCATCTTTTCGAGGAGATTAATTGTTTAAATGAAAACCAAACAAGAAAAAACAAATGAATTTACACTTTACAGTAAAATCAGGAGAATAAGAAAATGTTACCATAGCACGGTTCGTTATAAAATATAGCTTTCATATTTGAATCACAAAATTATTAAAAGCATGTAGTAACAAAAATAATTATTGAAAAAAAAACTATTGTTTTACTGGGAGCTTTAGATATGTGAAGTATATTTCTTCGTAATTAGTTTAAAATCAAGTATGTATGTCTCTTTGCGTTACAATTATTTACAAAAATTATTAATGGTATAATTAATAGAATTATTTTATATCATAAAAAAATAAAATATGAGTATTAATATCATCAATGGCAACTTAATTCGCTACAATATAAAACATGAAATTGCTTTAATGATTTTTAAATTGCACCTACACCTTTACTTACAAACTAATTTAAAGGGTTATTCATGCTTGTTTACATTAGCAATGCAATTTTCTTGTTAACTAGGATTTTCAATGATATTATCTAACTTGTTAATTACAAAGATTTAGAATAATGGAAATAGGATCACCTTTGAAATCCCAAAATGCAACTAAAATTCGTATGAAACGATGTTTTAATCCTGAAGCTTTTGGGAATTAAAAACCAAAGAGGCATTTATTGACGTAACACCTATTTTGTTATGTGGGATTTTCCAATTAAGCAAATGTTAAAGGGGAATTTCCACCATAATGGCTTTAATTAATAAAAGGAATGTAGGAGATTCTGGGTTATTAGAGTTGAGATTTTAAAAAGCTTTCTGAAAGTAAGTGTTTGAGATCGAGTGTTAAGGGTATTTAATTTATAGTTGGTAACAAATACGAGGGTTTAACTAATGTGTAATAATAATTAGTATATTTTTTATATGATAATGAATACTTAAATAAAAACGCGTTTGGGTATTAACGGTTGAGAGGGGATAGTTTAAGAAAATCGTGTGTTGATTTTTGTTTGTTATTCTTTTTTTTTTATCTACTTTCAAATGTAAGCATATCAAAATTAATTAAGCATAAGGCTTTTTAAAAAAAAAAAAAAGACGCATTTTATTTACAGAAAAAATATATTCTATGCAAATAGTGATTTTTAATAAATCTTCTGATACATTTGCTTTTATAGACATTTTTGAAAAATACCATTTCATAGCAAAAACTCATTTTTCCATGAAATCATTGTATTGCAAAACTGTGAAGTCAACAGAAAATTATGATTTATGAAAAAGTTCTTCGAAATTATGATTGATTCAAAATATTTGCTACATTTTGCTCTTTCAAAAAAAAATCTTTCAAAACACTAATTCTGAAAGAAACAAAGTCATTTCGAATCTTTTAACGCAGTTTCAGAAAAATAATAAATAAGAAAAACTCGAGAAAAAAATCAAATATATTATCTTTGAGAGAGATATGAAATATTGAACATTTTTTTATGGAAATTTTGTATACGATTCTGTACTGAAAATTAATCTTTTAAGCCGATTCTCATTTTGTATCAGATTTGATTAATCTGCAAAAGCGCGAAAGACAAATTATCCTTAGGCTATCATTTTTCCCTGCTAATTTGAATATCTTGAAGAATGACATTTTTTTTCTAAACAGAAACGAGATAGTTGGAATTTAGAATTATTTGGTTCCTTAGATAAAATGTACGGGATGCAAGTTTATTATATTCTTAAATATTGTAGTTACTCATTCTCAATTTGATTTTTTTTTATTGTTTTCTTAGAATGATGGAAAAATTTATTAAAATATGTTATGTTGAAAGTATTTAGTACCCCAAAGCAATGAATATATCGTTTTTTTTTGGCTGGCTTAAAATACTATTTAAACACTCTTGTATGTTTTCCCTGACAGCAACATCTTTTGAAATATAAATTATTTGAATTAAACAAACTTAATTCCACAATTTTTAAATTAATGTATTTTTAATCATATTTAGACGAACTACGGTTATTATTATTATTTTTTTGAATTGGAATAGTTACGTCACCGTACGATAAAATGATATCTTCCGTTTACTTTTTTGTGCTATGACAATTAAGTTATGATTTTTTTTATTTTATTTTGATATTTTAACAATTTTAATTTTTGTCGAAAAAGAATTTGAAAAGGTCCTGATTATTTCAAATTTTTAAATTTACTAAAATTTACAAACAAAAAAATCAATAAAATTTTAAAAGTTGTCTAGCGTTGCTGGAAAAACTTACATTTCTTTGATCTACGTCCTTACGCATTCTTCAATTATTTAATTATTAAAAATATATAAATACCTACCCACTTAATGTACTTTCGCACTAAAAATGTTTTCCTCAGATTTAGCAACAAAAATATCTGATAAGAATAAAAATATATTCCAAATGTCAACTTCAACGATATCTAAAACAAATAACATTTCATTCAAAAACAAAAACGATTTAGAAATACCCAAATGAAAAAAAAAATGGAATCACTTCGAAAAGAAACGAAATTACTGTCAAGCGCCTTCAATGAATGTCAAACGCTAATCATAGCTATTACTCAGTTTCGCTCCAGCCAATGACTATGCTTGTTCTAATGTTTTCCACCAATCAGAAGAAACCTTTGCCGGGAAAGATGTCAACATTTAGACGCTAAAAGGAAATTCTTGTTGACAGGTCCGATGAGAATTTTTGTCAAAAGCAGTGCTAAAAGAATTTTGTTGTCGCAAGTGTTTACACAATAGGTAATTGAAGGTAATACGAAGGTAAAATATAGGATAGGGATTGCTAATGTTACTTAGAATTACCAATTTAAATAATGACAATTTAAAGGTAATTAATAAAATTCCATGTAGCTCTAGTGAGATATTAACTCAAGCAAACCATAAATTTCTATTAAAATTAAACGCGTTAAGTGTTCTAAACTTGGTTTTTCATAAATTTAAATACTTTTCCCAATTTCTTTTAAAAATTCGAAATGAACTGTAAGTCTGTACCTAGATAAAATTCCATAACTAATTGTTGGAATTGTAAAAGTACATAAGGATTAAGTTTTTTTTTGTTGTTTTTTTTTGTAGAACTGTTTGCGTTCTGTGTCAAAACCACATGTGGCAGCAAAAAACACCCTTATTCAGTCATAAGGAGTAATCTATAATAATAAAAGAAAGAGTCTGTGTGTCTGTGGATCGCAAAAGACCTACTTAGACTGCTCTAAAAAATTCAAAATTTTTAATATAGATTCCTTTTAATACCTACGTGCATATTTGATTGATTTTTTTTATTAATTTAATTAGTTTTAAAAAAACGTCCTCCACGTATGATTGCGGGACCATATCAGGGCTTGAAAATACATGAATCGGGCTGAAACGGGGGCTTGACGCCATCCTCTATTAGTTTAACTGATTGAGTTTGGTTGAGATATGCGCTCGCCCGAAGGCTGCTTCATACTCTATTAGTGTTTGCTTTTTTAAGTGCGCATGCGCCAACACGAATTTAATTTTGTTTTTGATTTTGAGTGTATTTTCACTAGCAAGCATGCCTCTAAAAGGAAGCAATGCGAAGTTAACGGGTTCCCAGTAAGGTGGGACCATACTTCTAGTATTAAATATTATCACTAAATACAAAAGGGCCAAGTCCATTTGAGAATTCTTTCTCTATCTCTCTCTCCCCCCCCCCCCCAGTATCTGAACATATTCCTTAATGCTTTTCCTGACGAAAGAAACGAGTCAGAAAAATAGTTCTCAGCAGAATTAAACTCTTTATTATTTAAAGATTCATAATATTGAACATTAAAAATTAATTATTTTAAAGCTCTCAAGATCTTTACTTTTAGGGTAAGGAAATAGGAAACACTGTGGCTTATATTTTTGCAGAAGATAGATTCTTCAAGATTCAATAAACTAATACACATCTTATAATAAACAAATTTTAGTACATTATTTTAGTTGCTGTATTTTTAACACTCTAATGCATAATGTTACCGTTTGGTAACAAGTAACATTATCCACTTTATTCTATTAAATTAGAGCTCCTGCTAGACAAATCTGTGTTTTTCGTCTATTACATTTCATTTTAAAGTTTTAGTTACTAATAATTCTCATAGATGACAGTAGTAAAAGTGTATTCAAATTTAAAGAGTGAGGTTATTAACTTTTGTGAAATTACGTTTTTGGCAGTATTCAAAGAATAATAATAATAGTACTAAATACTAATAAATTGTTTTGAAAAATTAATCATAGTTAAAAAGGGTTATCTTGAAATATTTGTAGTAGTTTTCTAGTCAATTATTATCAAAATCGGAATTTTGCAGTTGGTTTTTGTCATATTGAAAAAAATTTAAAAATTGAAATTATTTGAATTCTAATGCAGTTAAATTTTTTTTAGTATTTTTCCCATAATGTGTGAGTATTGAAGACACATATATATTATTTTGGGATGAAAATAAAAATTCATGCATTAGAGGGTTAAAGATTAAAAGTTTAGAAGTTTCACATCTTCATTCATCAATCCTACTATCCCAAGTTCTGTTTTTCAACAACAGAAACCAACTAAAACAAACTTTCACTTCGAAAATCTTAACTCTATTTTCATATTCTTCTCCTTAACACGTTCCGAAGATTCGGGAAACATGAAATAGTTCTCATGGGATCAAAGAGGGATCTTGAAGAATAAATGCACTATTATTTAACACCTTTACTTTTTAAGAAATAAAGTAGACCTCCAATAACATGAATTGGGGCTGGGGAGCCCAGTCGGTTAGTCACTCGCCTAGCATGCGAAGGGTCCCTGGTTCCAGTCCGGGCATTGCCAAAATAACTGCCGGCCTATAAATGGCTAGTGTAGCCAAAAAATGTCCGACATCCCCGTGTAAGGGAGTGCACTTTAAATACCCTTCAAAGTCCTAACGCTGCATACGATGTCACCCTTAACGGTGGCGTTTGGTGCATATTTAGGTGTCGGATCGTCTCTTGACTGTGGTTCGAAAACTACGACGCCCGTCGCCAATATCCCTCGTGTATCTCTAGTGCGACGATAATTCAAACCTAACCTAACCTAACCAATAACATGAATTAATTGTGATTCGTTCCCATTCGGAAAATCAAACACGCCTAAAATTTTTTTTCCGAAAAAATGTTCAAAACCCCTAACGATCGCATAATTTTCAAGAAATCTGTCAGAAAAGTGTCAGTTTTTAGTTTATGGAAATTATATAAAAAAAAACGTTTGGATGAATTATATCTGTTTATTTTTAACTGATACATGTAACTTGGATAGATTATTGGAGGTTTACAGCATGTTAATAGGTTTTATTTATCCACCTTACCAATAGTTAAAGCATATAAAATAATAGTATATTAGTTAAATAGCTAAATTATTAAAACTAATCACAACTCCAATGACATTTATATTCATCTATAGTGAATGGAATATATATGATCCGGTTCGATCCAGTGTCATGTGAAAATAAATTTTACTTGGGGAATTAGTCTGCTTTTTTACAAACATGGTGTGCGTCGTTAAAAAAGTACTTAAAGTTGGTATATAGAGCGTTGATTTTCACACATTAACACTACGTCGTGCAATCGGTAACACACTAACGGTAACACACTAACGGCTAAATAGGCGCCCAACGCAACCATTAAGAGCGACATAGTAAGACAGCGTTAGGACTTTGAAGGATATTTAACGTGCACTCCCTTACACGAGGTATTATTCGTCGGGAATTTTGGCTGCACGGACCGTTTATAGGTCGGCAGTTATTTCGGCGATGCCCGGACCCGAATCTGCGACCTTTCGCATGCTAGGTGAGTGCCTAATCGACTGGGATCCCCAGCCCCACGACTTAAAGACTAAACTCTTAAAACAAGAGTGAAATCCACTCCAGTAGGAGAAGTGCATTTTCGACACTGGAAAGGAGTGAATATTAACTCAGACTGAGTTAAAATCACTCGTTTGGAGTGATCCTGCCTGAGGTTTAACACACAAAGGATCCACTCCAGTAGAAGTGCATTTTCTAGACTGGAATAGTGAAAATTGACTCAGACTGAGTTAAAATCGTTCGTTTTAAGAGTGTACCATATCAAACAGTCTCATCATTTTATTTATAAATTTCTATTTAAGCAAATAAAACTTAATGTGTGTTTTGTTGTTGTTGCTCATCTCCTAGGTATAACAGAGCAATGATGGTTATAGAGGTCTATGATGTCAGTCACTCGCAAAAAGTCCAGGATAAAACTTCATTTTTCTTGATAGTACAAAACACAATGCAACTGTTTCTCGGGTAGAATCACACCATATCATCTCCGAATCCCAAGCTTTCGAAAATTTGTTTCGCCTTGCCATTTCATGTTTTTACGAACTGGAAAACCTTTCTTGTATGTTACGTATGTAATATGTATGAAGAAGAACATGAATTTTTCATTGCATGCCAAAACTTTCTACCGTGCCCTGTTCGGAATGAAATAAGTGGTAAGACACGATTCGCCGAGAAATATTCCATCGAGATCCAGCAATCATATTTCATCTTGTTGTCAATCTGCGGTAGTTTCTTTACGAGATACCGTTTGGTACTTATCATAAACGATACATTTATATGAATAGCTAAATGCAAAAAGAGGCAAAGTAAATCGGGGAGATTCCCTTTACGCTTCTAACTATTAATGTTTTTGTGGATGGAGAAGCTTGTAGGGAAATCTTTCGATAGGCAGGATCCGTTTTATCGTTTAGGTTGTTCACATACTTCTCTTCGTTCCTTTCCGCTTCTACTGAAATCTTTTGGTAGAATAGCTGAATGTAAAAAAGGAGAAAACTCCATTGGAGATTTTCCCACTAGGATTTTTCCTTTTAATATTTCAGTGAAGGAAGAATCTTATACGGAAATCTTTTGGGTGGACTTGGACCCCTTGTAACGTTAAGTGATTCCCATAATTCTGCTTACTTCATGTGCTTCTTACACAGCGATATGTTTTTTGTGATTATAAAACTTTATTCGTTTGTTTATAGGATGTAGTTTGTTGTTAAATGTTTTTGAGATTTTCAAAAATACTTTTGGATTGAGAAGGGAATTCAAGAGTTTGTTACGAAGTATATAAATGGTTCCAAAAGAAAAAATAGTTTGAAAATGTTTTTGCTTGTCTTACAAACGAGAATAATATTCTGAATTTTTTTTATATAGACTAGTTTTTCTAAATTGTAGCATCGCAGTCACCCCCATTTTGTAGTAATATATCAATTTTGTAAATGCAATTGCGTAGTTAATTTTTATGACTTTGAAAAAATGTTTCAATGACATATTTTTCAAAGACTAAATAACCGGCGTTTAATAAAGTATCACGAACTTCTTGCCTTTTCAAACTTCATTTATAACTTATTTCAAATTTGCATAGAAATTTATGTGAATTGCCTCTCAGCATCGGTTGCATTTTAAATGCTTTCTAATTGTTCAAATTTATCAAGCATCTGTAGCACATTATAAATTATTCTCATTTAAAAATATCATTTTTAAAATATAAGTTTAAATATTTGAATACGTAATCAGTGGGATTTTTACTTTTAAAACTTAACTTTTTTTAAAAGTTAAAGTTTTAAAGATTAGTTTTGAAACTCCAGATTTTGTTGTGATCGGATGCATTTTTTCAAGTCCATAAATTTGATGTGATAAACTTTAGATTTTATGTAAAAGTTATGACAAGTATATTTGTTTATATTTATAATTTTGTAATTTTTATAATATTTAACAGTAGTTAAAAATAGTTTGAGTTAAAAGTACGTTTAAATAAATGTATTTAGAAAGTAATTATGCTGTAAATAAAGCTTCTTCATTATTTATTCTTGTGTTTTAAGTCAATTCGCACTCCTGTTTAATATTACATTTTAGATGGCATTTTGCCAAAGTTGCTTCTAATTGACTTGTACCAAACACCTAAAGCATTTTAAGATGATAAATTATGCTTACGCGTAATTTGGGAGAGCATTTCAAATTTAGATTATCAGATTGCTTTACTCAATTATTATAATGCGATCAGGATCCAAAGTTTTCCGATTGCTTCATTAAAATTTAATTGTCAATATTTTGATGGAAGGTATTTAAAATATAAATATGTTAAATTACTGGTTGGATTTTGTGAGAGCTGTCCATACTGACATTTAAAGGCAAGCACATAAAATTTAAAAGGAAGTGTATTTGAGCTTTTTTAAAGCAATTTACTATGACTGTGTATGCCATGACTTTTAATTACCACTGAATAAATCAATATGTTTAAGTGTATTAATATACAGCATAAAATTATTTAAATAACTTAAACACATAAAATGTGCTATGGGAGATATTATTTGCGCATGCGCGCGATTTTCTTAAAATCCTTATGACGTACAACCAGTGTAAAGTGGTGGGTACGACGTTACGCTTCACCCCTCACTTTTTTTCAAGAAAAAAATGAATCCCCATCCCCATCTCTTTATATCTCTCAAACACATAATCCATAGAGGGAGATGGGGGCATGGCATCTAATTTGAAGGCCATCCCCCTTATTTTTTTTTTCCCACTTTCACCACTGCGTACAACAGTCACTGAAAACTCGTGTAATAAATTTTGAAGTCCGTATCTTTTTCTTATTATTCCGTGCTGTCCCAAAAGGTCGTTTACAAACTTAACATGCTGGTCTGTCATATCATGATGAACAAGATTTACATCGGAACTTGTGTCCGAAAATTCAAACTGAGACCGCAATTGCAGGTTTGAATGAGGGAAAAAAAGGATATCGATAGGGGTGTTAATATGATTTTTCTATCAAAACATCATTACATCACGGCAAATGTTCAAAATTCCTTCCAGTCGCAACAATGCACGTTTCACAGCAGTGCATGGATTAATGAACTCGTTCAAATTGACCAGAAGTGTCACGGGCACGTGCTGCCGCGATCCTGGCGATAGGATCCACGTACGATGTTATTGGTGTCTAGTACACTATGGACTTCATGTGTCCCCACAGTTAGAAACCCAGGGGAGTCGGGTCGGGGGATCGCGGTGGCCATTGGACTGGTCCGCTTCTACCGATGGACCAATGCAGTTTTAATTTTTCGGACACAAGTTATTATGTAAATCTTGCGCATCACGATATGACAGACCAGCATGCTAAGTTTGTAAACGACCTTTTGGGATACCCTGTACCAATGTTCAAAACAGACCAATGTTCAAAAACCACTTTTTCAGAATAGGCACCTTCCAAAACGCGTCGAAAACACAAAATCCCCTACTTAGGTTTTTCGACTGATGTATCTCAAGTTTTCATGACCTTATATTTCATATTAGATAATCGAAAGCAAAAATAAGTGTTTAGAAAAGAAAATATTTATAACGACACTGTCTGCATATCGATAAGTATAAATGCATTTTTTCAACATTAGATTTGTTCATTAAGAAAACTTTATAATCCATTCTTTAAATAGTAAACTTTTTTCTAAAACTAAATTATTTTTAATCCCAAGAAAGACATCTAGAAAATTAAATGAAAACCTAAAAGTCACGTAAGACGTAGAATAAAATGAAAAAACTCTAATCTCGAACCCAGCTAGGATCATAAGATACGAGACGAAGATAGGAAAGGACAATTTAATCTCGTTCTCAGCGTACGAGTGTTTGGTTGACCGTGGTTCATTAATGAGACCAGCTGCTGTTGAAATTACAATCACCTGGTTGGCAACAACCTGAAAACGTTTGCTGTCCCTTTCGATTACTTTCGTTCTATTTGATAGGGATGTGTGGTTTTTGAAAAGAAACCGGTTATTTTATTATTTTTTTTTCGACAAAGGTAAAACTTTCAAGAAACCAAGTTCTTCGAGACTCGGACACTTTTAATTTTTCAGTATAGGGTGATCAGACTTACTGTGTTTCGGTTTTTTTTTTCATTTAATTACCTAGCAACAAAAATCATGTAAATAGTTTCCGCTAAAATTTTTTCAAACTAAAGCATCGTACATTTTAATATGACTTATGAAAATGTAATGATTTCAAGTTCAAAAAGTACAGGGCGTCCGTAAAAGAATGTCCGAGTTTTAATGGTTTATTAAGGGAGTTTATTTTATACTAAATATTACAAATCATACATGAAGGAAACTAACCTAGTTTTTCCCATAGGTGCTCAAGGTGTGCGCATTTAGTGATACGACACACATCCAAACGAAAGTGCAATTCTTCCCATGTTGTCTGCAGCAAGTCCGGAGTAATGGAAGCAACAGTCTGACCAACTGTGAAAACTATGTAGCGGTACTGAGCTTATCTGAAACTGTTGGAGTTATTCCTCATTCGTTACCTTCAACCACTACTGCCGAACAATTACAGATGATACGATTACAATTTGAAACTCGGACATTCTTTTACGGACAACCTGTATTCCACTGTAAGAATTTTGAACAGGCTACTTAGGTACAGTTTTAAAGTAATTTTCAAGTTTGGTAGTTTATTTTGTTTTTGAGAATAGCATATTGCAGTTGTCTGTGCTCCATTTTACTTGATTAAGCTCTTGTGCTTTCATTTCTATTCTGGTTTCCTTTGTAAATATATTTATTTTCACCGAAATTACTCCATTTAACCCCATTCCGGTTTCATTTAAAATTTTCTCTTTTAAATACTGAAGTACAGACTTTTAATTGGGTGTAATTTATTTCTAAAGAGTCGGCTGGGAAGTCCAGTCAGTTAGGAATTCGCCTACACTCTTAAAATAAACACTCCTAATTTAACTCGGTCTGAGTGGATTTCACTCCTCCAGACTGGAAAATGCACTTCTCCTTTTGGAGTGGATCCTTTGTGTGTTAAACCCTCGACAGGATCACTCCAAACGAGTGATTTTAACTCAGTCTGAGAAAATATGCATGCCTTTATGGTGTCGAAAATGCACTTCTCCAACTGGAGTGGATTTCACTCTTTTGTTTTAAGAGTGTAGCATGCGGAAGGTCCCAGGTATGGTCCGGACATCGGCAAAATAACTGCCGACCTATGAACTCTCTGTGCAGCCAAAAATGTCCGACGAATAATACCCATTGTGGAGGAAGTTCACGTTAAATAACCTTCAAAGTCCTAACGCTGCTTACGATGTCGCCCCTTAAAGGTTGCGTTGGGTGCTTACTAAGGTATCGGCTCGTTACTTGACTGTGGCTCTGAAATATGGCACCCATCGCAAATAGCCCTCGTGCGACGGTAAGTCAAACTAAACTATTTCTAAAGAGATTTTTTTAAAAAAAATTAAACATGGGAAAAGGTTTGGTTTAAAAACCGGTTTTCCGCCTAAAAATTGCTTATTCAAAAAACCGGTTTTAACTGAATCCAAAATTTCGGTTGTTCCGATTTTCCATCCCTAGTTCTCTTTTCACCTCTTTCTGTTGGGTCTTATTTTCCTCGAAAGAGAATTCTTTTCTTGATTAGTTTGCCTTTCCAGACCCGGGGATTTAGGTGGGGCTTAGTGGTTGAAAATACAATTCATTACTTTGTTCTTAATTAGAACGTGGGTCTATTTTTGGAAATTACGTAAGCTTATTCTCATTGAGGAGAGGTTTACGAAAAATATGCATGTCTTCTGAACTTAAATCAGAACTAAATACTCGTGTATAAATTATAAAGTTGGTTTTAAAACAAAATAGTTACATATAAAATATATTTTCAAAATGTATACCATGGGCAGAAATCAATGTAGAAAATAGCTTTTCTAGTTTTTAAATATTTTAATATAAATAATTTTAAGGATTAAATTGGAATAGATTATTTCTAAGACCGTATTTACGTAGGGGGGGGGGGGTTGTAAAAACCATAAAAGGCCATTACTTATCGACTTTATATATTGTGAGTTTTGCTCAAAAACTGCATTCAAAATTAAGTTATAGGGTAGACTAACCAGTGAATGAACGCTTAAGACGTCACGTTCGCCAGTGAATGAACACCAGGATAGAATGACCAGAACAACCAACCATTGTCAGATAGCTTTTTACTACATGGGAGGAAGTCAGTGTTGCCAATCCATATAATGGAATGATTTTCATTACTTATTCTTTTTTATTCTTTTAATTATATTTACCAAATGTTCATTCACTGGGGCCTGTTCACTCACTGGTCAGTCTACCCTATATGATATTTGATTTTGATGTCGTTTGGGTATATGTATTATTTCTTGCTAAGCGAAGTTTTGTTATCTAGCCACAATGTTCATCCCGCGTGTTAATATAATTCATTATATTTACTTTTTAGGGTTTCTATTGATTGAATTCACACTTGTTTCAATTTCAATAGCCCCGGTGGTTTAGTGGTAGTGCTTCGCATTGCCACGCCACGGGTCCAGGTATCGAAACCCGGATTGTGCGAGGTTGACCCATATTTCCCTCCATTGAGTGGGTTGATAAAATAGGTACCAAGCAAGCTTTTGAATTAAACACTGGAGATTCCGCGTGAGACTGACCACCCTACCGGGGCATATGCCTAGCATCCCAGAGCCCTAGGTCACGCAAGCTGAAATGGGCACGGCATGCCTTTTCCCAGTAACGGGCTGTTGTGCCGAGGAGTGTAGTTAAGCGAATTTAAGGTTTAAATTTTTTTTTTAAAACCAACTGCTTAATAAAATGACGATAAACACTGAGGAAAAATTAAGTTTTCAAATACTTAATTTAAAGAGACTATTATGTTTGTTTTTCTAACATCATAAATATTTATATTTTTTAAAGCCTTTTATTTAAGTCAACAGATGAAACTTTGATAAAATTTCGAAATGTCTATTATATTTGCTGAAACATTAAGTTATATTTTTGACGACCCGTTTAGTTAATTAATAAAAGATAAAATTTAAAACGTAAAGTTAAACTATTTCCATTTCTGGTGTGAAAATAAAAAAAAAAAAATGCTTAAAGATATAAATTTCTTTCATTTTTTAAGAAACTAGGTGTTCAAATTTGTATCTGAAAATAAAATCTTTCAAAACCCTTTTAAACCAGTATGAAAGAAAGTATTCTTAATGTATTTGGAATTGCTCAGTTAGCTGTACATTTTTTATTTTACATTTCTGTTAATAGTCTGAATATACTCGTCTTTTATTTCACCATTAAAAACGAATTTACGGACATTACGAAAAGTTGGAAATCTTAGATTAAAAATAGATTTATCTCGAAAGCTCACTTTAAAAAAATCGTTGCGAAAACACGGTCTTTTAATGCTGTTAAATTAGCGTTATAGGATATGAATTTAGTGAAGGTTTGACGACATTTTATTCTCGATTTTTTTTTGTCGAATCATTTTTTTAATGTATTCTAGACATGTCTGGAATTCAGCTTATCAATGTTTAAAAAAAGTTAGTTTAATGTTTCAATGCTTAGTTGCTGAAAAATTATGTAAGAATTTTTAGTTACCCTCAATATATACAAATTAAAATTTATAAAAGATATTTTAGATATATGTTAGTTTATATTGCAATATATATGTTAAAATATGAATGGAAATATCAAGTTGCTTAGTTTAATAGTTTATTTGAAACATAGGCTTAATTTTTAAAACTCGTGGTTTTACAAATAACTTCTTTAATTTTAAGTTGAACTCTTCTATAAAAGTAGTATTTACTACAATAATTACTTAAACTTTATTGTAAAAAATACTTTCTTTATCAATCTACAGTGTTTTTTTGCTGTTACTTAAGAGGGTAAAATTAATTTACTTCGTATCACCTTAAGTAAATTAGGAAAGATTACGAACATACGAGGTTTGATTGAATACCTTTGCATAAAATGCATTACATAATTTTTCTAAAAAATAAAATCGTTCTATAAAGAATGACTTTTTCTATATAAACAATATTTTTATTTCTTTCATATTATGAAGCCAAATATTACTAAATATGTATCATTAAGTAATGAAATAAACAACGAAGGATTATAGAAGTTATAAAGTAGGATTACAAATTTTAGAATTCGTAGAAAAAACTTGCAGGTTTACTCGGATGAAATTTATTTTTGGGTGTGAAATTCCAAGCTTAAGAGAAAAAGATTTAAATTCTTCTTTGAATGTATTTCAGAATAAGATAAGGAATTTAGTTATATTTTGTTGTAAAATATAGACTTTGATTTTAAATTTTGTTTAACATTTCGTAAATTTGTAACGAGTAATTGTTTTGTTAGATAAAAATATTATTTTTGTTAAAGTTTGAGTGTTTTTCTATTTTTTTCAAAAATAGGTTAATTTATTAATTGATGATGTTCACTAAAGTCGCTGTTTAATTCAAATGGCTTATGCTAATTTAAATTAATATGTCAAAGCAAAGAAAAGCATTAAAAAGCAAAGAATTAAAAAGCATTTTGCTGCGTTTCAAATATTTTACAAAGTTTACAGCGGAAATGCCTTAAATGTTTATTGCTTTATATATTTCTACTTCCTTAGAAAGATGTTCAATCCGATACTATTTTATGCTTGATAAAATAAATTCTTCCCTTGTCACGAAACTCCACTTCACTTATTATTTCAAACATACTCTAAGTAAATCGACGCTCGCTCAAAAATAGACCAGAGCTTTTTATGTACTAGGGTAAAATGCAGCCTAACACTGAAAAACTATTGATTTTCGGAGTCTACTCAACTCACGGGAGCTGCCAGGGCGTTTACGAAATCTGGGCAATTTCTGCACTATCTAAGTATTCTTAGAAGCTTCACTTTCGAATTCCAGTTACCAGTAGATATTTCTCCTGGGAAAAACTAGTAAAATATCTAGTATATACTGTCTCGATTGTGGTTGTTGTGTTGGCGACTTTGACCTATAGGGCTAAAAATAGCCATGAGGTAAACACTTGAATGGATTTACATATCCGAATAATTTTGCTATTTGGCGACGGATTTGTAATTTTGCCAAGAAGTTTATTGTAGTGGAAGCTTTGACCTAAAGGGTTGATAAAAATAGCCACTGGAAGTTAAAACAAATTAATTAACATATCAGAATAATTTCGCTACTTGGCGATGCATCTTCATTTCTAGCCGTGCCAAACAGTTAACTCTAGAGACATATCAAAAACTGGATTAATGGACTTGGCCTACAGATCCTGTTTTCCTGTTTTCTGGACTTCGAGACTATTTTTTGTTGATTGGAGGGGTTGCGATACCTATCACTTTTCCGGCTCTTGGTTACCATGGATACTGGATAGAAGTCATCACACAAGGAAAAGAAATTGACCCACTGACTGGGCGGAATTGTGTACCTATACTCGGGAATAAGGTAAACAAACGGATGGATTGTTTTGTGCCTGGTGCTACAGAGGAAGATAAATTGTGAGTGGAGGGTTGAGAGATGGGATTGCTGCTGGATTGTGTTTCATTACGGTAAGAGCTTGTGTAATTGAGTAAGAAACTATATCTGTGTAACAAAGCGGTTGCATTTTTGCAATTAAACATTTGCTTACATGGGTATGTTTAAAGTCTTGAGGGGCAGAAGAAGCACTAAATTAAAAATTAATTCTTCGAGTCCCAAGGCCTTAAAGCAATTTTAATTCAACTTGTAGTGCCCCTAACATTGTTGTTTCATGAATTAACTGTAAAATAATTGTTATTTTTGCGTATAGAAACTATCGGGAGCTTTCATCCGTTTTTGTTTTGTTTTGAGGGCTCGGGATCCAATCGGTTAAGGCGTTCGCTTTGCATGCGGAAGGTCACAGGTTCGGGTTTTGGCATCGCCAAACTGCCGACCTACAAATGGCACATACAACCAAAATTTCCCGACGAATAATACCCCGTGTAAAGGGAGTGAACGTTAAATATGCTCCGAAGTCCTAACTCTGCTTACGATGTCTCCCTCAAAAGTCGCGTTGGGTGCCTACTCAGGTGATGGCTCGTCACTTGACTGTTGTTCTAAATTCTGACACCCGTCACTAATACACTCTCAGAAATAACACTTTCATTTTTGACGATTCATGAATCCTCAAGCCTCATTTCGTTAATTTTGAGGATTGTTTCGTCAAACTATCACGTGACTTGAGTAAACGCGAATCCCCACTTTTACGATCGTGATTTGACGATTATGTGTCTTGATTTTGAGGAAACTGAATCTCATTGTTGTACTCACATGCTCAAAAATGACGAAATATTTCTTTAGATTAGACGACATTCAAATCCGCATAAAAATAACGATTCAAATTTCCTCATTTTGCGGAAACGAAAACTCGGAGCATTTGCCAGTAACGGAATCGTCAAAATTAAGGAAAATTTCGTCGTTTTTTAAGCATTCATTTTTTAGAGTGTAGCCCTCGTGTTGCTCTAGTGTAACGATACTTCAAGCTAAATCAAACTGTCTAATGGTTTCAACCCAGGGGAATAGCTACCCAATTTCCTTTCAACCGCTTCGTGGTCCTTTGAGAGAATCTCTTCAATTGCATCACCGCTCTCCAGCGACCCAACATCTATCGCATGGAAAAAAGTACAAAGATAACTTTTTTCCTTAGTTATCGTTGCTTTTGCTAACGTCCCACCTATAGTTGCTTTCCCAGTTTTCTTCAAAAAACTTAATTGTAGTTACTTATACATAGAGTTCACATGAATCTAATTCCTATTATGTTATGTGTTGTCTTTAGTTAAATTTGTTTTCTAATTAAAGTCACATACCACCATTTTATAAGTGTTCGATAATTTTTATCCAACTAAATTCTCATAACTTCAACTTGTATTACAGTTGAGCACAAATTGTAAATTACAAGTTTAAAAACTAAAAATAAACTTCGATGACATTCAATACAAATAGTATTTGTCCAAGTTATTTCAATCTGTGTTGAAAAATTGCAAAGTACTGTATTGTGATCAAATAATAATTTATGATTAGTACAGAATTCTGTGTTTGCACGCATGTAATCTTTCGAAATGTAGTTAAGCATATGCTCTTTTACTTTTCGACTCTTCTTGTGATCTTTGGTTCCTTCAAAACAACGAAAAGTTGTGGTAGTATGGTCATAAACATAGTGCAAAGTGTCATTTTTAAACAACTTGTGTTGTTAGAACAAACGTTTTTTTTGTGTACCTATAGCAACCTTTTATTAAAAACAAATTATTTAAAAATGTTTTATTTCTTTCGAAATGTAACTTAACTTATTCTACGAATAAATAATATTAGTTATATGATCAAATTCAATTCGAAATAGTAACCGAACCAACAAAAGAAAAAACCCATCTTACAATATCATGATAAAACTACGATGTGTTTGTCAAATAAAATAATGAAAATATAAAGTTCAGAAACTCTACCCCCACTCTTAACTTTCCAATTCAACTAAGATATCGTAATATTTCCATCTAAATACCAAAATTTTATTTCTTAATGTCGAATGAAAAAGAAAAGTTATCTCCACTCCAGAAAATGAGTATGACAGACTCACGGAAAAAAATAACTACTTCAAGTTTTCTTTTTTCATTAAATTGGATCGATGGCGACGTTATGTAGAATAGAATAAATAAAAAAATTAAAAAATTCAAAACTGCATTTTTTAAAGTTATGCTTAGAGAGTTGTTATAGTTGATATGTAGAGCTTTTTGTCAAACCAAAATTTTCAAAAAATAAGAAACCAGTTAGACAAATGTTGTAATATTATTTTAATCTTGATATTAAATGAATATGTTTATTCATAAAAAAACTATGGTGTTCAAAACATTTTAAATTTCATTTGCTCATTAATGAGGAATTTGTGAATGAAATTAGCACCTTCATTTTTGAACAAAAACGTTAAGATTTTAAAAAAAATTTTAAGCGTCGTGTAACTTAATCAGCCCTAAATAAATTGTTCAGTACTTTGTGTCTTCATTTGTCATATATTTTGTTTTTAAATAACACTTAAACAAAAAGCTCATATCTTGGAAACATTTTTTTATCAATCACCGTCTAGTTTTTTATACTAGAAAATCAAAAATTTCGTTGCGATTTAAATGGCAATTTCGACAAAAAATGTACTTGTTCAACTTATAGAAAATACGTGAAAAGTTTTCCAGAGTTTCCTTTTTATTGCAGAAAACAGTTAAATAATATACTGTTGCATTTCTAAAACTTTAAAGATAAACTGATCCCGGCCAACAAGCTTTTTTCAATTCCCTGTTTTAAAATTGAACCACTCTTTCTTACGACGCACAGTGTGCCAGAATCACGATTTAGCTGGCAAAAAATCAAAAAATGAAATGAAGCATTCAGCTGCGAAAACTTTATAAATATAAACAATATAGTTCGGGGCACCTGGTGTTATGACTTATTCTCGGTTTGAGTGCTTTCTCCCTCCCCCACACCACCACGAACAAAGCATTTTGTGTTGAATTTTAATCACGTGAAGTATTTTCGCAAATTGGTCTCTACTTTTTCTGCTTGTTTTGCGATAAAAATAGTCTTTCTAAATTTTTAAAAAAGATGGATCCTGAACCCTCAGGTATGATATTGATAATATAAACTGTTTTTCTAAAGTTTATATAAGTTAAAATTATATTTAAAAAAAGTTCTAATTGTAGCTAAGAAAATTAAATTGTTTTTCTTATTAATTTATTTTCTCTTAGTGTAAAAGTAAACTTCCCCGTACTTCCCCGCGGCGATTTTTGCAGGAACTTGTAGTGCATACTTCATATATTGATATCCAACAAGAATATGTTGCGCATGTTTGCGCCATTTTGATTTATTCACTTTTTTATACAGCTCCAAAAATTAAAAATAAAACGCATTTAAATGGATTTTTGTTTAAAATTCAATAAACTGGAAATTTCTTTTGTGAAAATTTTAGTAAAATATTTTTAATTATAAAACATATTATCAAGAAAATATCATGCAACTTGGTTTTTGTCCGTAACTAGTGTATAAAGTCGAGTTGTGACGAGATGTCTCAGAAACTTTCTCACCACTCTCAAAAAAGCTTGGATCTAGTGGGAAATCTATAGTGAAATTTTTTTTAATTGATAACTGTACAACTAGTTTAGCTGGCTTTCTTTCAACTTATATGATATATATGTATGAATATATGTCTTCATAATGTTGGAATGAAAGCATAATGTAACTCTTCTTGAGTTTTTAAAATTAATTTTTTTGCTACTTAAGCGAGTCTCAAGATGATGTATTGCATCTTTTATTGTAGAATTACGTTCAAAAGAACTTGTTTTAAAAAGAATGGAATTATATCATTTAATGAGAGAGAATCTTTGTATAAAACCCTATACGAAAAATTATGTTTTTTATCAGAACATCCCAAAAAGTGTACAAGTGGCCCGGTTAGTGAATCAAGCTTATTAATTAAAACTCTTTCGTATTTTAAAACGCCGCGTCTCATAGGAAACCGGTTGGAAAAGTAAGAATTCTTATTTAAAACAAAATAATTACTAAAAACATCTTTAAAGTGTACTTATTTTTTCATAATTAACTATTTTACATTAAATACAACCATTAAAATTTTTATAAATCACTTGATTGAATTAATGCCAGCTAATTTGGTATCTTGACACACTGTGCGACGGGACGCGTCTCCTGTATTCCCCTTACGTGCTTACTTTCCCCAACAAGTCCGAGTGATAGACAATAATTTTTGGAAGGAAAATTACGTCAAGGAAAACTCTTACCGTAACATTTTCCTTCAATTGAAAAAAATCTCATTTTTTGGGTATTGAATTGAATCGCTAAATTTAGAAAGGGTTTAAGTCATTTGTAGAATTTCTGTAAAACGGCTTCCTCTGACGACTTCAGTAAAAGAGGAAGCCTAGAGGGAAATTTTCCAAATCACATGAGCCCTTTTTGCTTTTAGTAACTCAACTGCAGAAAGAAATAGGAAATGAGGGATGCATTCAAAATATTTTTTGCATCTTTTTTTTATTGTATTTGTGGATAAGAAACTTTTTAAAAAAAGATGGTTCTAATGAAAAAAAATGTATATGGCATTTTTTGTACATACATTGAAAGATTTCTTGGCTTCAGCGTGGAAAAGATGATTAATTTGAAAGCGTTTTTTTGTTTCGGCGATGGTTTTATTTTTGAAGTCATGCCCTTATGTTCTTGTTGTAAAACGCATGGGAATGCATCACAGCTTTGTGATGAAACTGAACAATAACTATGTTTTACAGAATTTTTTTTTGTCTGTGATGTGCCGCTTTTTGATTAATGACCAGTTGATAAATTGCCATGTGAAATACGCATTTAAACCTGCATTAAAATAAGTTTCTACACAATGATTTTAATATTTTTAATTATACTTGTGTTGCGATGGGAATGTTTCAGATGACGTAACGCTCTTGTTTTCATTTGTATTCGTACTGGATTTCATTGGTTGCTTCGGTTTCACGTACTGCAATTTCATTGGTTGCTTCTGTATCACACTTAAAATAACCGACAGAGATTGATTTTTTTTCTTTTAGTTAAGCTTTCTTTAACAAATGTTTTAATAAAAAAATATCGTGAAGTTGATATTTAAAAATTTAATAAGTAAACTATTCTTATAGAAAACTCATTTTCGAATACCAAAACAAAAGTTGGGTTGATACATATGTGTATTCCGGCTTGTGGCTCGATCAGAGACCCGCTTTTAAACCTTCGTCAAAAAACAAAAGTAATTCCAGACTATTAATGAAAAAATACCGTTTTAGCTGTTGCCATCCACGATGTAAAAAACCCTTTAAATAGTTGATATTTTAATACATTAACGCATTAAAGCCATGAATAATTACGTATACCTATCCACGGTCGACAGAACTAAGATATCTGTGACGTCACATTATACGATAGGTTCGGCTTCTCGGCTGTTGCGAATGAGAGGAATGAAACGTGTTTTGGACCTGAAAAGTATAGAAGCATTGCGCAAATAGCTTTCGCACCATTTCCTCGAAAAAGCCCACCATTCCCAACAGACGGATAGAGTGACGTCACGAAGAAGTTCTTTGTCCATAAATTCAGTTGTTGGCGATGACAAAGCCCTTTGTATTTTTCAGTCAAAAATGATGTCTACCTGTATGCCAGTGGTGGGCATTAACAAATTAATTTGTCAATCATCTTGTTAATTGACTAAAAAGTAATTGCAATTAAATTAATTACAATTAAGTTAATCTCAGTTGAACTTTTAATTGCATCTTGCAATTAAATTGAACTTAATTAACGTAACTCACAATTAAAAAAACCACAATAAACTTTTTCAGTTGTTTTATGAACCAATTAAAAATAATTCAATTTATGTATGTATTAAAACGAAATGAGTAAGTTGTATGTTTTATACTTAAATAGAAAATCTAGAACTTCATTTTTCGTGCAATATCGAGAGAATAATAAAAACAACATAAAATAATTCCATTTTAATTTTAGTATCACTTAAATCAAATATGTTTTAAAATAATTAAATGTTTACACATATATTTCATCAACTAACCGAACAACATTGGAACACTTACAAACTATCTTTTAAACAAATCACTTTTGAAACCAAACATTTAAACACAATATATCAATATCCAAACCTAAGACTTTTAAGCGCATTTTTGAACATGCAACCAAATATCTCCAAACAACATAATGACGCCATTTGTTCATCTAAAACATGGAAGTTTACCACGTCTTCCATTTAACTAAGCCTAACTCACAAATAGTTTCGCAACTCGAAATAGCATTTTTGGTGTTGAGTAATGTGGTTCTTGGTTCGAAACTTCCAGAATGCCCCTTTCAAGACATTTCCACATATTTCATTCGATCTAAGTGGGATGTTTAGTCCAGTATTAATTTAGGGAAAGGATTGCAGAATTGCTCTTAATGATGATAAACATGCAATTAGAGGCCATAATTGAGTCTGAATGTATAGTTTCAAGTTAGATGTAGTATATAATTTTTACTGTAGGGCAACTTGGGGTTAAATTGAAATATTGCTTTATTTTGTAAGTTTCTTTTTGTATGTTTTGTGGAAATTTGCTTTTAGTTCAAAAGTTATGTATTTATAAATTGTAAAGAGAGAAATGTTGTTTATACGTTAACATATATTGTTTAAAGAATTAAATAAGGAGCTCCTAACTTTGTTTAGTTTGTGTTACAGTTTCTTTGCTTCTATCTTATTTTCCTCTAGCATTCACGGATGTTATTGTATATAATTATAGTTTATAAATAGTTGCTTAAAGTATTTTTATGATAAGAAAAATACGTTTTTCAAAAAATTATAAAGACATTTTAAGCAGTTATCTCTACATACTTGTAAACTATCACATTTTCTTGTATTTTTTCTACTTATTTGAACTTATTTTAATTCATTTTCTAAAAGGATTTAATTTTACTTCTTTGGTATCAATTCTTACGATATATAAAAATGTTAACATTAATTTGGAAGAATTTCTTACGTTTTAACCACAATAAATCACTTTTATACTTATGTTTCATATTCAAACGATAAAGTGAACAGTTAAATTCATATTAGTTTAACAATATTTTATACCTCAAACCGTATTTCATAGATTTAATTGGGCAAAAACAATTAGCAGGAGACAAAAATAAAGTAACTAAAAAAGGAATCACAATTGCTAATGATCACATGGTTTTACCACTTTTCCATTACAATGAAATTTTTTAATTTCTCAGTAAAACAACATGCTTAACAATAAAGAACTAAATTAATATTGTTTTTTGCTTGAAAGAATTAATAAAAATACGTTTGTGTACTTAGTTTAGTTAATTTTTTTAAAAACCTAAATAGAATTTAAACAAATTTTACAAACTAAACACACCCAAAGCGTTTTTTTTTATTTGAGAATGTTACAAATTGCTTGATTTAAACAGGAAGAAAGTAACGAATACAAAAAGAATATATTAAAAAAGTAAACAAATTCATTAAAACACAGCAACGGAACTTGTATTTCCCTTCCCATGGTTATTCAAAACTTAGAGATAAAAATGCTACAATAACTCAACTGTAAATATTCTTTCTTTGCAGAATAGACAGAACTATAATAGATAGAAAAGACTATTCTTTTTTATTCTAACTTTTGCTGGCAGCGAAATTTTTCATTTACTTACTTGAGACTTCTTAAATGCATCGGAATACGAAATGTTACGCTAAATGAAGAAGAAAGTTAAGGAAGGAAAAATAAAAGTAAATAAGAAACACTTCACATAAAAGAACAAAGAAAATAAAAAGCAACTAAGTTGCATATTTCATTTAAACTCGGAGAATTTCGTTAGTTAAGGAGTGTAGTTTGGATTATTTTTTAAAAGTTGTAGTTAAACGCTGGTGTATGAAGTGAAACAGAATCTTAAGAAAACACATTCATTCTATGTGAAGTTAATGAACTGAAAGACTTTTTCTTATTGATTAATACAGAAACATTTTAGAAACATTTAGTATAAAGAATGAATGCTTTCATGCTATTTAACTAAATTTAACAAGTGGAAAATACACAATACTTTAAGTGAGGCTATTTATTTAAAAATATATCTGAAACAAAGGTTATAACTTAACTTGTGAAATGTCTAAATAAGTTTTTTTTTAATATTTCATCTTTCCATCGAATGTGTTTTTAAAAGTTTTAATACATTTGTGTTTTATTGCTTCTATTTACTTTTCGGTAATAAAGCGGATACAGCAAATCCACTAATATTTCTGTGCGTATAACGCATACTTTTCAATTCTTAGGTTTTTACACGTTAAAAAAATCGATTAATAGCGGAACTGGTTTTAAACTGTCTTGTAAATCTTGTTATAGAAACGTTTGTATTAAGTATAATGGTATGTATTTTAAAATGTGAATTTTAAGATTTTATCTTGTTAAGACACTTGTATTAATGGTAACGTAAAATTTTTCACCAAACCAATCTTATTTTTGTTCAGAGGTTTTAGAAAAGAGCAACTTAAATTATGATATTGAAACGTGCTTTGTGGGTTAAGGTTTAGTGATATAAAGCATTCTTTATGGTTTTTTGTGCCGCGTACATGCGAGTATGCGACTGGAGCACATTAACTCTGCCTTTGTTCTCAGTCCTTATACCCCCTGACGTTGTAAGGTTGCATAGGGCTCCAGCTCTGTTGGGATATTTGCTTGGGAAGGGTCAAAATATGTTTAATCAATCGAAGCCTTTTGTTGTTGTAGTGCGTTTTTATTTCAACAAAACACATTTACATGAAATTTAGAAAACTATATCTTTGTACCAAACTACCGAGAAATTACTAGCCATAATTATAAACACCCAAAAACATCACAATATCCCATCCTATAATTTAAATGAAAACTTAAAATATGATATTGCACCTCTGAAACTTTCTCATTTTCTTACTTCTTTAAAACTCATTAAATAAATCAGACCCAAAAACCCATAAAACTTTTAACGAACTTTAGGCCACCAAAGGTATTCATTTCCACAGTCCAACTTCAAGTAATTCCAGGACATTCAGCGGACCTTAAAAACGAATGACCAATGCGCGAACCCACAACACCATGAAATGACTCCCGGAGGCATCAAAAGCTCATTCCGACTAACTCGTTCCATTGCTATAAGATATCTGTCGTGGGCAGGTAAACTGCAGTAACCACAATAAGGAATTGGACCATTCTTGCCCTAAAATAAATAGTATTTTGGTATAGTTTCTTACAAATTATATATATTGAGTGCTTGCAACAACGGTTCAAGTCATAAAACTAGGTACTGCAGTGTACCTGAAAGCCGTTAATGGGGAAGCAATCAACGAATCAAAACTTGTGTCGAGAGCAAAAACACCGGTCAGATAGAAGTCGTTAAATTGCCTGTTACAATGTGTCGTCAGGTGGCGTTTATTTTCAATAGGTATTTTTTTTTTACAATTTTTTCTTCAGTAGTAAATTGTAATGATTTTGGTAGAAAGATATTTTCGTGGGAAATTGCTGACTCTAAAGAGATATTAAGCTTTTATCTTGGGTCTTGTTTTTGTAGATAAGAATGTAAATTGAAGTTTTAATGAGTTAGATGCTGCTTATTTAAGTTACCTTTTTTATAAACTGACACGAAATTAGGCATGGTAATCTGTGTTATTACCAACTTTGTCGCATTAAATATTCAAAAAGCATGTTATTTTGGAAGCGAGAATACTTAGAAAACACTTTACCTTACTATGAATACACTTTGTTAAATATAAGATATGGAATATATATTATATAGAATATAAGATATAGAAGTTATTTTATATAATTTTTATTATTGCATTTCATTTGAACTTCCATAAATATCGATACAATTTTAATTAACTTATATTCAAAATAAATCATCAACAATTACTTAAACTATAATTGTCTTAAATAAATTTGCCACACCAAAAAGGGTGTTTATATGTAATACTAAATTCTAACAAAACATTATATATGTATTTATAATTAAACTATCTTATATAGACTTCAAATGCAACTAGGGACATACAGGAACTTTGAAGCAATTCCTTTGGCAATTCGCATGCTTTAATTTACCAAATTGATGACAGAAACTCACTTAGGAGATGATTCCGGTCTGTGTATTTAACCATTACTAATTAAATAATTAGCTGACTAGTCAGCAAAACTATAACTTCCCCTTTGGTAGAATGGTTTGACTTGCAGCAAAATGTTGGGTTAATATTTGCGACGGTTTTCATGCATATTATTGTTAAATATAAATGCGGTATTGAAATCTTGAAATATTGGATGCATGAGTGAGATCAAATATAAATTTTAACAAATAGTTTTTTCAATGATAAAATTGCAACAAATCATCCTGCAAATATTCTAATAAACCCGCAAGAATCAATATATTTTTATGCATAAAAAATACCAATTTGAATTTAGTTAAATTAGGTTCTTAATAAGATATGTAAATAAGGTAAAACCAAAGCATTTTTTTTCCTGGGACTGAGGAGGCTTTTTTTAAAAACACATTTAAATTTTGTTCACATTAGATTCTCATGGTCGCGTTTTTTTTGCTTTAATTTGAGACAAACATTATGTTTATCATAAACATAAAATTAAATATGTATTTTGAAACTTATATAGAATACACACACACTATTTAAAATATTTAAAATCGTTCAAAATTGCGCTTAAATAGAAGCAAAATTTTAATGCCTTAAAAAATAAAGTTTTCAAATTTTATATTTTATCTAAGGCTATTGCATATATTCTAATAAATGCACCCAGTTTGAAGTGTTTTGCGATACTCATATGCTGTCAAGTGTTCATGTTTATAGACATAGAATTTAATTTGAAAATATATAATAATAAACTTTCCGATAATAAATATAGTTGAGCGCCAACACATTTCTCTAAAAACCCACATTATAAAAAATATCCGCTTTTTGGCTTTTCTGCATAAAATTTTATATTTTATGTATTTCGTAAAAACAGGTGCGTTTCATGCTTATTCGTAAGGATCCATATTTAGCCATAAATAGATTTAGGAAAATATCGAAAAAGTCTATTTTGTGTGCGGAATTTTTTTTTAAAATCCAAAATGTATTTTTTGAAATGTCAAAAGAATACGGAAAACTAAACGACAAAAAAAGATCTCATGAGTGTTTGCGTTCTTCTCTAAACGTAAAATGTGAAGACTAGAATTAGATTTGGATATTGTGGTTTCAAGTAAATAATAAATGCACCTTGCAATAAAGATATTTGTGAATTCAAGGATATTATCTCTAAAAGAAAACACCAAGAAATTTGCACAATTCCTAATTTTAATGAAGAAATCTTTAGAAAACATTTTTATTATTTAGCTCCTAAATTCTTTAATAGTTTACCAATTTCTATTCAAAATGCTGACAAATTACTCATCTTTTAAGCGTTCTCTCTATAAATTTATTATATTTATCGACGACATAGACACTTATTTTTAACTTTGTACACTTTGTTAACTTTGTACTTTTATACGAAGCATACGTAATTTAAAAACCAGTCTCTTGCTAAATACTGTGATGCTGTAATTTATAACTTATTATTATTTGTACAGCTGGGGAAAAAAAAACGCTCCACCCTTCGTTTCTCGGCTGCTATTGGTCAAGGTACTTTATGAAAAGTGTCATTTTTCAGGAAATAGCGTAAGTAATTTAGAACTGGCAACACAAATTGCATAAGGGGTCGTCTACATATTAAAATGAGTACCAACTTTGAAAATTCCAATGGCAACACCCAATTTTTTTTACATAAAAATGTTCAGCACCTTCAAAATACCCCATGTATAAAAAATTATGATCTAGTTCGCATTATTTGCTGAGATATTAAAGCATTAATTTTGAACTCGTTTAGGGGGACATCTCTAAAGTGAAAACAGTAATATTTGTGTTGCGTCTTTTCAAAACAACAAACTAACTGGGTTAACATAATCTCGCCAACGGATGCTAGAATTTAACTTTCTTCACTAATATTGTGATTTTTTTAAATGTTTTTTTTATTTTGAAATTATAAATTCAGAAATAAAACAAAGACTAGAAGATAAAAAATTTTAATTTTAATTTAAGTCGCATATACGGTTATTTATAACGAACAGATTTTCAAATGCGATTAGTTATAATCACATTGACTAACATGATTGTTGCATTAATGTTTCACATTTTTTATGCAAATTTTTGTTTCATTAATATTGCTGCAAAAAGTAGTTAAAAATTTGTCGCCCTTTATCGGTAATATAAACCACGTATTTCAAAACGAGGGTTACAACACGATATTTAAGGAAAGCAAAATAAAATTATTCAGAATGATTGGGCGATGATTTATAATCAAGGAAAGTGGGCACTAATAATTTTAAATAAGCAATGTGGTAACAATAAAATTTACAGAAAACCTAATTCCAATTATATTTTAGCATATTTATTTTTGATACTCACTTCTTGAAATTGTATTGGAAATAACACATATTTAAAAACATACTAATCGATAAAATTTAAAGTTAATCCGACAAACAAAATACATTGCATGCACTGGAAATAAGAAAAGATTTTTAGATTTCTTTCAGACATCAATAATTTGAACAAACATTTATCAACAAATGCTTTTCAATCACCAAACGATAATGCAAGTTAGGATCGAATTCGCCAAGTAATTTTTTACACGATCCCTAAAATTCGTCTTTTTCAGTTTTTTTACAATAACTCGGCAAATAATTGTTTTTGAATTAAAAAATTTGGGATTTTGGTTCTACTTGATCTACTTTATCGATTTATGTAAAAAAAAAATTTGGGGTTGCTATTCATGTTTTATTTTTTATTATTTAAATTTAAATAAAAAATTATTAAAACTGAAAAATTGATGAAAAAACTTGTATGATTTGTTTTTGGAAGATTAAGAAGTATATAATGAAAAAAAAAACTTTCTTTAATTCCTTTTATTTGTGGAGATATGAATAAAGGTTTGTGAAACTTTTTTAACATTATGGGCGTTCAACTTTGAATGCTTATAGCTCAGCAAATAATGCAAAGTAAATAATTCTTTTTTACAGATGGGGTATTTTGAAGGTGCTGAACATTTTTATGTAAAAAAAATTGGGTGTTGCCATTGGAATTTTCAAAGTTGGTACACATTTTAATATGAAGACGACCCCTTACACAATTTTTGTTGCCAGTTCTCAGTTCCTTACGCTATTTCCTGAAAAATGACACCTTTCACAAAGTTCCTTGCCCAATAGCAGCTGAGAAACGTGGGGTGGAGCGTTTTTTTTTTCCCCAGCTGTACTTTGTTAAAACTCATTTAATTTAAATTTCTAGGCTACTTGAATGGGAAGGTTCCCCTCAGTTGCTAGTATGATTTGTTTTTAGACTTATTTATTAATATCGACCAAGAAAGTACATAAAGTAATTATTATTGAGTCTCTTCAAGATTTGAAATTTTTTTGTGTTACTTAATTTGCCCTACATAAATTTTTTAGGACTGTTTTCTTAATTTATCTTATTATTTTGTTTTATTCAGATAAACATCAGCAGGAAACGTTTTTTACTTGATATTTTCCTGAAAATCGTTGTGAATGTGAAGAAGACTGGTAAAATAATTGAAGATATCTGGTATGGTGATAGATGGTATAAAAACATGCAAGTCGTAACTTTTTAAGTTTTTAGATTAATTGCTTGTGATTTCAACAATTTTGTTAAGACACTTGAATTTTTAAAAATAAGTTCTGACTAAACAACGTTTTTTTTAATTGAAATGTCATCTATAGAGAAATTTAGCTATTTTTACCGATTTAAAAAAATGAGATTTGTACTTCTGGATGTGCAATTTACAATTCTTATTTTAACGAAGCCTCCATGTATTAATAGTATCTGCTAAGATAAATTCGATACCAATTAAAAGATAAATTTCAGAGGTACTACTAAAAATATATTATTGATGTATAAGTAACAACCAATATGGTTATATTGGTTGTTACTTATACATCAATATTATATTTTTTAAAAGTACAAAATGGTTTTCATGTTCGTGATTCACGAAAATTTTAAAACTAACTAGTATATTTTTCTTTCAGGTTTTAGGAATGGTATTTAGTCGAATTCAGTCCATTCCAATGTCTTGATGTGTACTTCAACAAAATATAAGTTTCATGTTTGGGATGGCCAATCTACTTACACAAGTAAGTCAGTAAGTTTCACTTTTCTAGCAATTTTAATTTATACAATACTTGCCGATTGACACATGTTATAAGCATGTTTTAGTTTGATTTTAATGTTGCATAATTAAGAACTAGCAGTATGGTCCCGCCTTACTGGGAACCCGTTAACTTTGCATTGCTTCCTTTAAGAGGCATGTTTACTTGTGAAAATACACTCAAAATCAAATTCGTGTTGGCGCATGCGCACTTAAAAACCAAACACTAATAGAGGATGAAGCAGCCTTCGGGCGAGCGCATATCTCAACCAAACTCAATCAATAAAACTAATAGAGGATGGCGTCAAGCCCCCGTTTTGGCCGCAATACCACTTGGATGACGATTTTTTAAAACTAATTATATTAATTAAAAATCACAACCAAATATGAAAAAACCAAGTTTCGGGTGCACACGTAGGTGTTAAAAGGAATCTATATTAAAAATTTCGAATTTTTTAGAGCAGTAGTATTAAGTAGGTCTTTTGCGATCCACAGACATACAGACAGACTCTTTCTTTCATTATAATAGATTATGACTATTTTTTGAATAAGTAATAATAGAATATTGCGGAAATATATTAAAATTAATGCTTTGTGATAGTTTTCATGGTAACTTTAAAGCGAATGGTGCTCCTGCATATTTTTGCATATCATCAATGCGTCCATAAAAAGCCAAAAATTGTATAAATTATTTTATGCATCGTATAATTACTGATAACACTATATAATTTAAATTCAAATAATTATTTTACTATAATCCAGCGGCATATAATGATTAACCGAATCTCTTAATCTCTGAAGACTTGATGTAGCAATAAAATTTAATGGCTTAATGCACAGTTTATTAATTAACTGACAGAAACTTCTAGATCAACAATGGCCTGCCATTAAGGTCAAGATCTTTAGATCAGTGAAATTAATGACATATCTGATAGGGTCTTTGACATTAACATACAAAAGAATGGACAAAGGGGTAGATTTCAACGATATAAATATAACGGACAGCTAATTTAATAGTAAAAAGGGATTGGAAAAGAGGGCCAACATAAATAACGGATTTGGCGAGAAAGGTTGGTATTTTTGGCAACTTTTTTGCTACTGTTTAAGTAAAGCTAGGCGTTCGCGGAGGGACTATGGTATGTGGACTTTTGAAAAACATCGCCAATTTACCCCAAGACGTTACCGAAAGAAATTTGCATGCCATTGATTGAAGAGCTTAAGTGCAAAACAAGTTAAAGCACTTTTTGCTTGTGCCATTTTCTCTCTAAAATAACCAGTAAAAGATACAGCCATAGACCAGTTACTTTAAAGTAACAAGGGCATAAGCAAAAAGTGATTTAACTTGTTTTGCACTTGAGCTTTTCGATTGGTTTTGCAGATCCCGTGGGCACAACCAATAACCGATGAATGAAACTGCTGCCGTTAAAGTATTAGAGGAAAAGTTGCAATGTTCATCGAAGGTTTACGTATTCTGTTCTGGTCCGCCTCCTTCCGTGAATGGGTAGCTCACATGGAGGCACATTTTGTTTAAACCTTCGCCAAATATCGTCACTTTTAGCCCAAGACCTTACCGAAAGATACTTTACATTTCCTTAAAGCCCATTTCACACAAACACACCTACTTGCAATTCAGTTGCAACTGAAACTCGTAACTTGTGGTAACCTGGTTTTTCGGGTTTCCACAAAAAATTATTTATCTCGCAATTTGGCAATTTTCATCTTTTTGTAAACAAATTTTATTCAAACCAATCAATCAATTGAGATCAATTTCCATTTTTGCCGTCCATTTAATACCAATTTTTAACTGCGCAGATTTTAGCATTTTTTTGCAAGCAAGGAAAGTTGGCGTCTAAAAAAGTAAATAAACAACCAGTTCGTGAAGTCTAGTTCACCACAATGTAGCCAAACAAATACTGAAATCTGGTTGACTAACGGTACATGCAACTTGAGATTTTTTCGTGCTCACATGAAAAAATCTCACGAGTTAGTGCAAGTTTAAATGCATGGTGTCCTATGGGAGTTGCAAGTACTTGTGACAAGGTGTGAAATGGGCTTAATTGGCTTGCCATGTCACGTGGATACACAAAAATAACTGACGAATTAAACTGCTTTCGGTAAAGTATTGGAATAAGAGTTGCAATGTTTGATGTTTGGCAAAGGTTCACATGTCCGGCCCATCGATGTTTGCTTAGATTAGCAAAATGTTTCATGTCACGTAGTCACAAAATCATACAAAAATAATCCCTTACGAAATGAAACTCTTTTAGTAGCCTCTTAGAGGAAAAGTGGCAATGTTTAGTTAAGGTTTAAATGTCCCGTTTCTTCGTGTATGCCTCCCTTTAAAGACCTCTAAGAAATTAAGCGAGCATTATATTTCAAAGTTATTTTGCTTGTAGTTCTGCAACGAATAAGTTTGATACACATACGTAATTATTTTTTAAAAAATCAGCGTACGTTTTTGACCATTTGAAAAATGAAAGCTGTGTGATAGTTTAAAATTATGTAAATTTTCTCTATTTTAACCCACGTGACTTGGGCTAAACCCACGTGACTTATCTTGGTAACCTTTTAGGTTTGCCAATGCGCACACTATTATACCTTAAGTATGTTCAAAAGAGTTGATATTTAAAGGGAAAGGGCTTCTTTCTACGAATAGGAAATCGATTCTTGAATCCATTCATCGCCCATCATCGCCAGCATATAATCGATTCTTTTCGATTCGATTCTCGCCTTATGGGAAGGAACTCGCTGCTAGCCCAATCACCAATCCTAACTTGATCTTATTAGGCGAGAAAAGGAGGGTGTTTGGTAATAGTTTAGATTTTGTGTTCATCTTTGCTTTTCGTGAGGTTTTTTTTTATCGAATCTATTAATTATAAATTGCAATATTTCAAAATAACTTTTTGTTAGATTTTCGTGTTCCATAATTTTTGCTTTAATATGTGTTTAGTTACTTTAATTTTTATTTTCAATTTAATTTGTTTTAAAATGATTAAGCATTTTGATTATTTGTTACTTGTTAAAGTAAGTCGTAAATAAAGTAGTGCAGGTTCAAATAAAAATCTAAAATCGAATGTTCATGTTCAAATAAATAGATTTAATTACTTTTTTAGAAGGAATCACTTGGGCAGTCATAATAATTTAATGTATTAAATAAATAATAAACATTCATTAAATGAATCGGTTTCTGCAAAAGAGTATTTTAAAACTCTTTACAAACGACAAAAAAATAAAATATATTAGAATTGAAAAAAGGGGAAAAAAATCTCAAATCACGCGATAAGTTTAGGATTTATAAACTTTTCTGGCTTATCTCTTTTGCTAATCTGATTAGTTCTTTTCTCACATTTATCGAACCCAAAGTTAGGATTGGCGTTTAAACTCATTGCTTTGGCTTTATTTTCTTCGAAAACTTTTTTGGTTCGTCGCCCCTTTATGCTCCGTCATCTTGGTCCGACTTTGATGACGTCAGATTTTTTATTCCTATAAATAAATATATCGAATATTTAATCGATTTGTTTTGCCTTAATAGCTGTTCCAAAAGAAAATTTGGGATTTCAAAACGTTTACATGTAAATATTATTGAACCTTGTGCTTTAGATTGCCAGTCGTTTATTGAAGAGATTTATTTTCAAATGGTTTTCGAAATATTGGAATGTTAAAGTTTTCTATATTTAAAAAACTAATATAAACAAACGCTCTATAAAAAAACGTATTATTTTTTCAAAACGAATATAAGCATCAATAAAAAAGTTTAAATAATACATAATAATACCCCTTTTCGTTTCTTTACAAATATAAAAGAGAACTACAACTTAATGGCCTAAAATAATCCGTATAATAAACGAACAATAATCTTAAACCCAACCCAATAGAAAGCGTGACAACATACACTTACGGCAATGAGAAAAATCCAACCTATCAGATATCCCTTCCGTAACTACCATATCTCAAGCACTAGACGTAACTCTTTCCATCACGTGATGTACTTCCATCAACCTATCAGAGAGCGTCTCAAGCAAAGCGGATTTGTTTAACGACTATGTACGCTGAAAGGCAAAATAGCGCACTTTAAGATAGCAAAGTGTATGTTTCCTTTTCCTTAATGTTTTGCTTTTTTTTCTGTTTTACCGTGATGCAGTTTATTTAAAAGGATTTTATCATTGTGAGCTTTATGTTTTTTTGTTTGAATTAGAACATGGAACTGATAGAGCTTATCATTATTTAATATGTGTAGTTTCCTTCGCCTTTTACAGTACATTTGCAAGAGCAATAAAACAATATTTTTGAATTTTTGCTTACTTTTCTTTTTTTGAATTAAAAGGAATTTTAAAAAAAGGCAAAATAATTTTTTATAATTTTTTTCATGTGATGTCGTTAACCCACTTTTTCGTAAAATTAGTTATAGTTCAAAATTTTTGAATTTAAAATGGGAGGTAATTTAAATGTATGGTTCATGTTTTTCATATTTAATGATAAAAATTGATATCTTAAGTTTTAAATTCGAGTTCGTAATACACAATTCAAACAAGATACATATTACATAGCGAGTAGCTCTTAAAATTAACTATATATACGATACACAAGGGCAAAATTTGAATAAACTTAAATGATCACAAAAATTAACTCCCATTAAATAAACTGTGATCTAGTAAAAGGTAAAAAACGCAAAATATAAAAAAATACAACGATAACTAATATCTCAAATATTAAAGCAGTTTTCGGAAAATAATTTGAAAAAGTAAAGTAAATGACTGCCTAGTAACTTGGAAAAGTTATTTGGCCACCGATATCTTTCGCGGCTATTTTGTAACGGAAATTGCAATCCATGGATCATTACTGAATATCTTTTTCAGATAGTTTGCTTTTTAAGGCATTCGTGATGGCTATAATAAATATTTGAAACTCGGGGCTTTCTAAATTGTTTTATTTTTTGGTTACATGCCCCAATTTCCGATTTATAAAGTTCAATTTTGTACCAATAAAGTATCTGGGAGTACTGAAAAATTGAATGTTATTAAATGTAACTGAAATAAAATATGGTAATTATAGTCTGTTTGGGAAAATATTTTTTCCGATAAGTGTTTGTATGATAAATATTTAACGACTTTACTCTTTTAAACTTTTAAAAAATTAACAATAAATATATATATCGTCATTATAATTTATTTTGTTAGCGTATCGTTATATTTAATTAAAGCATAAAAGTATGTTCGATAGTAATTGTACAACAATGTTGCAAACTTGTTATCTAACAAGTAAATTATTGTGATTGTACAACAAGTTCTTTATTTTCTTTCACGGCTTTGAGGGGGGAAAAAGGAGCAATTTGGCACATTAATTTTTTGTAATTATCCCGTGATGATTATTGTGAGAATATTTCGTTGTTTTAATTAAGTCCATTTCTAATCTTAACTTGTACCTCAAAATCTGTGTCGTTAACACAAAAAGTTGATCCTGAATGAAATTATTTATTTGCAAAAAGTCCTTACTGTGTTAGTACTTTCATTTAAATATAAGTTGATGAACATATAGCGATGAGGTCAAAAATCTGAAATGGTCATTTTGTGTACCCCTACACGTTTTGGAGGGTGCCGATTCTAAAAAAAAAAGGTTAGAACATTGTTTCGTCTGTCTGAAACCACTCTACAACTTGAACTAAGAGACCTACGTACCTAAAATTTGGTACACGAGAAATATATATGTGATGTTATTGAAATCCATTTTATTGACTGAATTTTTGTTATATTAGCAATACGGTATATCCATTTTTTAGTTCCTTTTTCAAAATCTAGTATAATACTTGCTTTTATAGCAAGTAAGATTTTAAATTGCCTTTTCTCGCAAACGAATTCCACTAAATGTGTATTAATGCATTTTAACGTTTATAAATATGAATAAAATAATTTAGAACAATTTAAGGTTATACTTTAGATTTTTATACAATAAACTTATCGAGTGTGGTAAATAATTTTATAATAAACAATTTGATAAATAATCCGATAATACTAATTTCCACCAATTAACTTCATAAACGAACAATCGTTAGAACGCAACTACCTAAGTATCCCTTAACGATAATAACGATAATATAATCTTTCCGAAAATATTGACAGTTTGATAAAACTTAATAAATGACCTACATTGTTAATACATTTCCCACAGAAAATATCTGACATTCTTTAGTTCATGTACATAACACAGAATACACTTTCATATTCACATCTATTAAACTGTTAATCAAATAATGAATTCAGAATGGGTGGCGGAATAAATGCAATTCAGAATGAATTAATTTTTAGCTCCTACTCGCATTAGATCGTGAAGCGTATACATAATACAGAGCTCACGAATGCTCTCAGATTTGGTGCTGTCTGGCATATAGTTGATGCTGTGATTTTGAAATAGTTGTATCTAAAGCTTAAATTTAATTAACTATCGCCGAATCGCTTATTTTGTGTAGGGCCCATGTCCATATTCAACAACAATTGAAGAGTTTGGTGGAAGAACGTTGTAAGTGACAAAAAGGTGAAAACGAGAAAATGAGCTTGAAAAATTTTAGTTTACACTCAGACCTGTTGAAAACGATACTTGCAAACCGTAAAAAATATAATGAAGTTTATGCAAACGGGAAACTTGTTATCGTTAAAGAATGTATTAATATGTTCATTAACACAAAAATCTAAATTTTTTTTTAAAAATGTCACTTAGCACGTTCTTCCACTAAGCTCTTCAATTGTTGCGCAACTTAAGATTTAAAGCGACAGAAGGACGAAAGATGTCTGACTTCCACTTAATTAAATTTTGGAAACTAGGATTATATTAGAGACTAGCGTTGTTATAAATATGTATAGTGGTTATAATTAAAGCCCTAATTTAAAGCAGGTTTTAATATCGAATGAACTGGTTACAGTTTGGACAGATTCGTTTGTAATAATGATGAAATCTTTTTTTTAAAAAATCAATGGAACAATAAGTTTAAGATAAAGCGTAACTCTCAGTTTTCCAACACTTAAGATTTTCATCCTTCAAATAGCTACAAGACAGTACATTATACTCATGCTTGTGAATTAAAAGACCATGTTAAATATTGACTCTTGCTGAATTTTTATACGCGCAAACGATAATTTACATTTCATTTACGAATGTAGATTGCAACTGCGGAATCTGGCATCTGTGAGATTATAAGAATTCTCGATGTTTACGAAAAATTCCGTTTTTGTTCTACGAAATTTAATTACAATTTAAGATTACTTTATAATTTAGGAATTGTATGTATTTATTCTTCTGATGTACTGAGCTGTTCTTTAAATATGTATTCAGGTAAATAGTTTATAATTAAATGAATTCTGATTCCTGAGAAACAAGTTTAAATTTCGAAGAAATAATATTTGAAATACGTAGCCAGTTATTCTAATATCGGAAATTTCCTGATTTATGGAAATGGGTATTTAGCTGGATGCGAAATATATATTAAGTCTTCGTGAGGAGAAACTTTGCCTCGTGATTTCTGAGTTCAGTTACGTTTGGGATTAAATGTTGGAGATATTCATACAGTTTATGTTAGTTTGTGTTGGTTAAAATTATTATTTTTTAAATCTTGAGAAATTACACTAATCTTAAGTAAATAACGTTACTGAAAACGCTTAATTTTGTTCAAAAAAATAAGAACGCTGTTATGATAAATTATTTTTGCTTTTATTAATATATTAAACTAAAATATTTTTTTGCAGAACAGTAAAGCTTGCATTTTATAAAATATTCGTTTAAAAATTTCTTGCAAATTCAATAATTGGCAATTGAAATAATAAAGCTGGTAAATTTCTTTAAAAACAAATATTTATACTTCACTTTCTTTTTCGTGCGAAGTACTTAATGAAATATTCATAGAAATGAATGTTGGCTATGAACTACAATATACAGTTTACTGAGCTTAACTATTGAGAGCCTTGATAATGGTATAAATTGCACTCAAATCCTTGTATAATTATGCTAAGGCTGGTGTTTAGTGTTGGATAACAAGCGATTGACCATTCTATGCCTTTATGTTAATTTAAACGTAATAGATTATTGTACATGGTTTCAGTTAATACATTGATAATAACTTATGATAGGAATTTCGATTTCATCGGAACTATTAGGAAATTCTAGTTATTTATGGATCTGAAACAATTTTACTATTTTAAGCTGTGAAATATTCAAATATAAGAGTGAAAGTGTATATTTTTGACCTTTACATAGTTGCTATAGAAACTTTTGTCTATTGAACTCAATAAAGTTCAATAAAATCTATACATTATTTTACCTTTATGGAGGGAATTTTCATATTTGCTAATGCGAATTAGAAGTATAAACTCTTTTGTCACTCTTTAAAAATGTAGTAGGAAAAAAACTTTGACAATATGGTTTTTGATGAAACTCGTTATCGTTTTGTATCGTTCGTCTCGAATCGTTTTGATGATCTCGGTTACTTTAGCTTAGCTGACTCAATAAATAATTTATTTGCTGATGAAAAAGTCCAAAACTATTGCTTAATTGTAAAAAGTTCAGAACAATTACACAATTGCTGGTAAATTTTATTTATTGCGGAAAAATTTATCATTTCGCTTTTTATTTCTTTACGTTATTGGTAACAAAGCGAACATTTCAGAATATTTTGAGAAAGTCCCATATGTACATTGAATATATTTTATGTTTCAGGAGATGTTGATGTTGTCTTCTTTGTTCCTGGTTCTTCCATTTGGATACTTTAGTCTTACAAATGCCGTCAGTGCCGGTAAGTAAGAAAATTTATTTAAGGGGTCCAGGACTTGGAAATTGGAAAAAATTGCAATTGTTTGTTTTAATGTATGCAAATATAACGCAGTCTATTATTCACGGCAAACCAATTAAACAATATTCTTTGATACAATAACTTTGTATTCCCGCAATGTTAAAATGAAATTTGGGAATCTAATATATCTTGATGAGATTTTCATATTTTGAGATTTTTAAAATACTAAGGCTTTTTAATAATGGTACTTTAAACTGCTTTTCTTACTTTTTTAAATGCAAAATAATATTTTTTATAAAAGTATACTTACCTTTTGTTAATTAGTTCCTATGACTTTTTTTGTAAACAATGTTCGAAGTTGAAAAGTCGGGTTTTATTTTCATAAAATTTGTTTTAATTTTCGTTAATATTATTTTTTTTTAAATTGTCCATGTTACGAAAATTTAATTTATTTTAAATTTGTAACAGAATTTAAATCTCTTTGTACTGAAAAGTAGTTTTTAAAGATGTTGCTCACGCACAATATTTGTTTGGAATAAGCAAGTGAAAAAAATGAGAAAATGTTGTACGAGGTACCGGGCCCCCTTAAAATACGGCTTGTTTATAATGTAATTTGTTTTACATAGTGCAACAATATAACGTAATTGTGAATAGGGTGTCTCCTAAACTATGTTCACCCCAGACACGTTGGAAAGTGACAGCCTGCATATTCGCAAATTGATACCATCAAACAATCATGAACAGTATAAATGATTAATTGAATAGTGGCAAATAATCATTCGTGGAAACGTGGCACGTTTCAATATTATCAATTATGATAAACGCTAGGTTTCGTAAAGAAATCATCATCATATTATGGCTCATAAATTAAGTAACATTTAAAAATCATTTTTTTTAAAGAATTCATAATGTAACTATCATGTGGGTTGACAACTGATGCATACGTGGAATGTGTTCATAAAAAAAACCAAATAAAGAAATATGAAAACCAAAGCTCTAGACAATTTATGCGAAACTTATAAGGTTACACAAATAACTAATTTTAAAAACTTTACTTTGGGAAATGAAAGTGTTAATGGGCAAAAAGTCATCCTTAATAAGTTAAACTAAAATATCCAACACTCAACAAACTTCAAAACATATTTCCTCTCTCTCACTCCTAAAAATAAAACAAAAATCAGGACTACCACGTGACTTCCCACTCCAGGATTTCTCAAGAAGTGCTGTCGAGGGAATGCTCAAGTTGTCGTCCTACTTTTTAAGTCCAACGACCTTGAACAGTCGCCGAGTCCATCGATTTTTCGCACCCGTTCCCCTGTTCAGTGGTCGCGATCTCAGAATCCGAAATCAGATTGCTTTTGGAAGGGGAGGATTGGATTCGGATTTTCTTTTTCTCTTGAAGATTTTTTGTTGTTGATGTCCTGGGATTAGATTTTAATTGAATTAGGGGTGAGGAAATTATTGGTTTGTTCGTTGCATTAAAATTGATGTTTGGCTCAATGAAGTAACTGGTAGAAACGTCATTTCTTTATTTATAGTTCGATATAGGTCATTTTAAAAACGTATCTGGGAATTGAAGGTCAATAAATTGTTTGCAAACACATTTTATTTTGACTTATGCTGACTACGGATAATGGTAGCGATCTCAGAATCCGAAATCAGATTGCTTTTGGAAGGTGAGGATTGGATTCGGATTTTCTTTTTTCTCTTGAAGTTAGTTTTTTTTTTCGTTGCAGTCGTGGGATTGGATTTTAATTGAATTAGGTGTCAGGAAATTATTGGTTTGTTCGTTGCATTAAATTGTTGATCTCAATGAAGTAACGGGTAGAAACATTTCTTCATTTTATAGTTCGATGTAGGTCATTTTAAAAAACTTATCTGGCAATTGGAGGTCAATAAATTGTTTGCAAACACATTTTATTTTGACGTATGCAGACTATGGATAATGGTCGCGATCCCGGAATCCGAAATCGGATTGCTTTTGAAGTTAGAGGATTTGATTTTTTTCAGAAGATTTATTTTGTGCTGTCGTTTGAATCTTTTTTTAACTGAATTTTCTGGGGTTAATTGATTGGTTTGTAATCTGCTTTACATTTAATGGTTCTTCCAATGAACTCCTTCAGAGCTCCAATTGAAAGAAATTATATTTTTATACTTTTTAAGCCATTTATGATTTCTAAAAGTGTAAACAACTTTGCACTTTTTCCTAATATGGACGTTTAGGAAGCGTCACTTTTACTTATAATATTCGATATACTGCTTTAAATACTTCGTCTATTTGTAGTTTTATAAATACCAATATGTTTGTTAAAAATGTTATTAAAGTCGACTAACTTTGAATGCATTTTTAACGGGGATTATTTCCCATAAATAACTGTTTTGATAAATCGATGGAATTGTAATACCATTCTAGTAATAATGAATTTGGCTCATATGTGGATATTTTTTTTGTATAAATCACTGCACAATCTGTATAAGATTACGACTATGAATCATATCAATAGTCAAAATAAATATGGTTAAACTATTTTTGCTATCTTTATAATTGATATCTCCCCCCCCACCCTCCCGTGATTTAAAATATTTGATTCTATTTTTCTTCATTATCATATCATTCTATTTAAGGATCAATATTTAGGGTTATTTAATAATGTTGATTAGCTTTTTCTTTTTAAAAGAATGTGCATTTCAAAACCATTTCCCCAATGGCAAGTAATAAGTAATCAGAAATCGCCCCGTGTATTAACCCTGTCAATGTTGTTTTTCCTACGCGATATACTAATAGCCGTAAAGCAAATTTAAAGGATTTTCTTTTATTTAAATGTGTAATTATATTTTTAGCTGGAATATTATAAAAGATGTAAAATATTTGGGCAGCTAGGAAACTAAAACGTATTTTAAAATTTGCTTTTAATTTCAAAAATATTTATATTAAGATATTTTATAGATATAGTGGTAAGAAATTCATGTTTTTATAATTATTTTTATAACTACAAGCATATTTAAATTTTCTGCTATGCATATAAAGTGTATAGTTTTTAAAAGAAACTTCCAAAAATAATGTCAATATTTTCTCGAATTCTTTATATGAAGTTATATGTTAGTTAAGAATGATCAGAAAGTTTTAGGTAGTTTAATTTTTAAACAAGAAGAGTAAACGAAAATTGTGCTAAGTGCGGTATTTTTGTCGCTTTAAGTCTTGTAGTTTTTACTAAGAAAATTATACTGAGTAAAATTTATGAATAATCGTTCCTTTAATTAATTATAACAGTGAATAGTTAATCCTTTAGTTAATTATGCTAGTGAAAATGATAAAAATTTTCAATTGCATAAAACAAACCGAAAAAAAGGAGCACAATTTAAGTAAATTTGTTTTAAGAGAATAATATTAAATGACTGGCTTAAATGAAACCAATTTAAAATAAATCATTCGTAATTTATTGTTACATATTTTTGTAGTTTTTAGCTTTTTTTTATAGAAATTAAAAGAAATCATTGAAACTAATTGCTATTGTTATCATTTTAACGAAGTTTTTTTAAGTGAAGTAATGATAAGAGCATTAAATCTGTATTAGTTATTGCAAAGATCTGTTTTTATGTGCGTGGGTAGCGATTTCTGTTTGATTCCTTTCTATTCAAACGTCTTTTTTATAACGAACCACTTTTTTTTGAGTTTTATTTTGTGAAAAAAATCGATTGTAAAATCATATTTGTAATTTTAATTACCTCTCCTGACAATCCGGCAAAATAAGTGTCCCATAACCTTATTTAATGTAAGGGTCGCCCGGGATATATTAGGGGTATACCTATGAAATGACCCTGAATTAACAGATGGCATTGCACCCGGGTTAATAAAAGTGTGGAATTGACCAACTAGCATTTTGTCAGACTACTTTTAACCTTTCACCTGCCTGGGGCATTAGTTACTGCTGTGTTTTTTTCATAGTCATTCTAGGCTTTAAAGATGTCATGTTTCGTGCCAACAAAGGGTCATTTGCGGGAAATTTTAATCCATTACTTTATTTTGAAAAGTACTGCTGCTAAAGCTTTTCAAATGCTTCAAAATGCTTATGGAGACAATAATCTATGTGAATTAATTTGAAAATGAGGGTTTGGTGGATTTAAAAATGCCTATTTTGATGTGGCAGTCAAAGATAAGGAAAAACTACCAAAAAAATTTGAAGATGAAGAATTGCAAACAATTTTGGATGAAAACCCAATAATGACTCGTGTTCATATTTCAGAAATATTAAATGTAACTCAGAAATGTATTAGTGAACCGTTTGCATGCCTTGGGAAAAATTCGCAAGGAAGGAAAATGGGTATACCACACGCTTAAAGAGAAAGACAGATGAAGAACCAAAAAGTCACTTGCAAACAACTTTTGAATCGACATCAAAGAAAGAGTTTTCTGCATCGAAATGTCACAGGTGATGAAAATGGATATATTTTGGCATACCAAAATGCAAAAATTCGTGGGTTGATCCATTCCAGCCCTTTACATCGAAACCAAAGAGGAATTGCTTTGAAAAAAAGACAACGCTCTGCGTTTGGTGGGACTAAAAGGGCATTATTTTGTATGAGCTGCTTTAACCTGGTGAATCGGTTACTTCTGATCAATATCAACAACAATTAACCAATTTAAACAGGTAACGTATCAACAAACGGCCAGAATGGGCTCACAGACACGTAAAAGTTATTTTACTCCATGTCAATGAGCCGTCTCCCACCACAAATAATCCTAAAAACACCTTTAAAAACCTGAAATTGGATGTTTTATTGCCCCCGCTATATTGTTCAGACATTGCTCTTTCAGACTAACCCTTGTTCAGATCCATGGAATATGGTCTGGCTAAGCAGCACTTCGCTACTTTTGATGAAGTTGAAAAATGGGCATATTAGTTTTTTACCTCACAGGACGCAAAGTTCTATCACAAAGGAATCCATAATTTACCAAAAAGATTAGCAAAAGTAACTGATTTTGATGGTACATACTTCGATTTATTACCCTCATCCAGTGATGCAAAAATCACCGGTAAATTTTCTTTAAAAAAGGGTCATTTCATAGGTATACCCCTAATATTTTAATACCGTGTCCAAATGATTGGCCAGCCGTGAGAGTCAAGTATTATGACATTTACTTTTGGGCTGTCAGGTCCTATGTTCAAATGTGCCATCCTATAAATGAATAGGTAATAAGTAAAACAAATAAAACTTCTCGTTTATGAGAGTAGGATACCTAAAAAATCCATCTAGTTCCAATGTCCTCTTATGATGCTTTGGATAAGTTGCGCTGAATGCTTGTGCGCTTGATCAGAGACCCGCTTATAAGCCTTCGTCAATTAAGAAAGACACAGAAAGAATTTTTACTGTCACACAGAAATGAAATTACACCCAGGCCGAAGGCGTTAATTGAACCCGCACCCGTTGCAGCGCGCAGATTGCTAGCGTAATTGTCAAAACCACTCAGCCATTAGGGTCCAATACACATCTTAAGTTACATTTTGCAAAGAAATGGCTAGATGTCAAAACGTGGTCCTAGGGGAATATTTGCACATATTATACTTGGGTATATTTCTTTACGCTTCAATATATTCTTGATCGAAAATATGTTTTAAAGTTACATTTATATCGAATTGGATGGAGAGGATACCATTTAAAGTAACTTTTAGAAAATTAGCCAAAAACAAAACACCTCACAATTGCAATGCATAGCGATTTAAATGTCTACTACAATTGAGTTGTTTCAGAGACTGTAATTTCTTCAAGCTCTCATTCCTGAATTTTTTTGGATGTTTGATGCAATCAGTGCTCTGTTTGCAGATGACATGGATTATGAAATCAATGCTTGATAAATAATTATTTTCATTTGGCATTTTTGCTGCTACTCAAGACATGAAACATGTCAAATTTATAAGCTTTTAAACAGGTGTTTTTTTACCTTTAGACGAAGAGAAACATATATTCTTCTGCAATATATGTATTATACTCATAGATATGGAGTATCATAGTTGAAGTATTACATTGGCAGATCACGTGACCTCTAATGCTAACGAGGGGACGCCCATGGAGACCAGAATGTGAGGGCGATGGGGCCAGTGTTGCCACCACATTAAATCGAAAAATACTGAGGCGTCATAAAAAAAATAACATAAAAGTGCTAGCTGCATTTTGGAATATTTTTAGTGACTTAAAAAAAAAACTTTAAACGCTTCACTAGTATTTTTATCATATTTTTTTTTTTTGTAATTTTAGAACAGAATGTATTTTTTCGTAGTTTATCTGTTCCTTAATATGGTGGCAACACTGGCCCCTTGCCACCACATTCTGGTCTACATGCGCGTCCCGTCGTTAGCATCGGAGGTCACGCGATCTGCATATCCAATACTTTTACTGTGATATTTATGATTATGCTGCAAATATATCATAGTCACAGCTTTTACACTTTATCTCAGAATATTACAAAAGTTATCCACATTAGAATAACAGCGACGGCTATTTAGTGACAACTCACTTAGGATCGGCCTTCCAATTCATCAAACTACCATGACAAGTTCGTTTTAGGATATTATCATTTACTTGAAACTGAAAGTGTACATACATATCATTCACTTCTATACAAACCATTCATTAGGGTTCGGTCAGCATCGCATAACAACCAGTTTCAACTCTTCCATTTCAATTACTTATTATTCCAAACAAGGCGTAATTATAAGTTAGTATTCGCGTTCTTTTCGAATAATACTTATTATTCGCTTCAATTTTTTTTTTAACAATTGGACTATTAAATATATTTTTTAAAGTATTTTTCAATGGATAATTCGCTTAGAACATTTCGGATTCAATAATTGGGTTGTTTCATTTCACAGTTTTAATTCCAACCTTCCCTTTGATGGTTTATCTGATTCGTGTTCCTTATCACCGTGACATTGGGTTTTAATCATGGGTTTTAAACATTTATGTTTCGAATTAAAACAAAGTTTTTATAATATTTAATTAATTTTCTATTGTCACTTGCTCTTGTGGCAGCCATAAAATGTCAAAATTACAAACCTTTGCTCCAAACTACAGCCTAATCCTCCCCAACCCCCTCATTCGGACCACCTTTTACCTTTAGATCATCACTGGATAACATTTATGTCGTTCCTTTTACAGCGCATCACCGAAATAAACTTTAAATATTAATATTTGGACTTGATCCTTTCTGCTTCTGAAATGAATGACGAAGAGGTGTAGTGAACCAAATTAATCAGCGATCACCTCTACTGACACTGACTATGTTTCTGTTTGGACAGAGATAGGAGGTTACAGTTGGGGGGCGTAATACCGATAACTGGACCTAGGAAGTTTGTGTGGCAGTTAATTAATGAAGCTCTGGGGGATAGTTAAGGGGGGGGGGTAGTAGTTAGGTTGATGGAGAGGGAATGTTTCGGAAACTCTGTAGATCAACGAAAGTTTGGTAACGAGAATTTAAAGCAAGGAATAGACTGGTATTCATAGATATTAATATTTTTGTGTTGTATGTGGTAAAACCTTTCTTTTTTGATCTAGTCATTTTGTAAAAAAATGATTGTCGAAATTTGATTAAATTGAGTTTTTCCTCATTGCTTACTATTGCAATAGTTAGTAACTTTCTGGCTAATTTTGGGTTCATGTAAAAGCACATTACCTGTAACATTTTTTTAGTGATTTCTTTCACCTTACCTTGAAATAGTTTAAAGTATTATGTTGACTTTCAACAGAACACAACTTGCATTAATTTTTTTATCAGCAGCGCAAAACTGCATTAATTTTTTTAATAGTTATAGTTCTTTTTTCTAACTTACTGTTATGGCAGCGATAATATCCCCAAATCAGCAACCTTCCTTTCAAATTACAGACTCGCCTTTGTATTTCCTTTCTGCTTCTGAAACACATGACGAGGAGGTGTATTGAACCAAATTAATCAGCGATCACCTCTACTGACACCGACTATGTTTCTGTTTGGACAGAGATAGGAGGTTACAGTTGGGGGGCGTAATACCGATGACTGGACCTAGGAAGTTTGTGTGGCAGTTAATTAATGAAGCTCTGGGGGATAGTTAGGGGGGGGGGGTAGTTACGATGATGGAGAGCGAATGTTTCGGAAACTCTGTAGATCAACGAAAGTTTGGTAATGAGAATTTAAAGCAAGAGGATAGACTGTGGTATTCATAGAGATTATTATTTTTGTGTTGCATGAGGTAAAACTTCTCTTTTTTGATCCAGTGATTTTGTAAAAAAATGATTGTCGAAATTTGTGTAAATTGAGTTTTCCATCATTGCTTACTGTTGTAATAGTAACTTTCTGGCTAATTTTTAGTTCGTGTAAAGGCACACTACCTGTAAATAATTTTTTAGTTATTCTTTTTACCTTATATTGAAAAAGTTTGAAGTATTCTGTTGACTTTCAACATAACACAACTTACATTATTTTTTTAGCAGCGCAAAACTGCATTAAAAAAAGGTTTTTTTTTAAATATTTCTTCTTTTTTCCCACTTACTGTTATAACAGCAATAATATCCCAAAATTAGCAATCTTCCTTTTAAATTACGGACTCGCCTTTCTATTTCCGTCTTTCTGACGTTTTATATTTAGATTGGCATATCATTTATGTCATACCATGCACAATATTTCATGAATATAAACTTAAATATTAAATTCTGGTCTCAAAACCCCTCCGCTTCCGAAACCCATGACGAGGAGGTGTATTGAACCAAATTAATCAGCGATCACCTCTACTGACACCGACTATGTTTCTGTTTGTGTGGCAGTTAATTAATGTTGTTGATGTTTGTATTTGGACAGAGATAGGAGGTTACAGTTGGGGGGGGGGGGGGCGTAATGCCGATGACTGGACCTCGGAAGTTTGTGTGGCAGTTAATTAATGAAGCTCTGGTGGATAGTTAAGGGGGGGGGGGTTGTAGTTACGTTGATAGAGAGGGAATGTTTCGGAAATTCTGTAGATCAACGAAAGTTTGGTAATGAGAATTTAAAGCAAGGAATAGACTGGTATTCATAGAGTTATTGTTTTTGAGTTGACTGCGATTAGATTTTTTTTCTGAGCAACAAAAAGTTTATTACGAAGCTATAAACCAAATATTTTCCAGAAGTAACTAACCTAGCAACAATATTTATTGAATAAGACTCAAAACAATTAAGACATTTAAAATTGTTTTTTTTTAATCTTACGTATTAAATAAATATAAAAAAATATTATGGTTTTTGATTTTACTCAATAAATAATGTTGCTAGGTAATAGATAGTTAATTCTTGAACCATTTTGGTTTATGTAAGTGTTTCGTAATAAACTTGTTGTTGTTGATGTTTGTATTTTTTATACCTTGAAACGATTTTTTTTCTGAACTACGTAAATTAAGTAAAAAAAGAATGAAAAAAAAATATCACGTTTTGAGTTTTATTCAGTAAATACTGATGTTAGTGTTTTATTTAGTTACTTTCGGGATAATTTCTGGTTTATGTAAACGCTTCGTTATTCTAAACGCATACACTTTCTTATTTTTTTTATCTAGTCTGTATAAAATTGCAATCTTTGCTTGATCACTTAAACAAAATCTTTTATCACACATATTAACCTAACGGTTACTTCAATATTAACTGGTAAAAATGAATAAAACTGATCAATCCATTGACCATAAATACATATTCTTAAAAAAATATGAACACCATTAATAGTTTCATGACATTACACTTAAAACACCCTTTAAAAAACTCAATAACTATCTACCTTTTATATAACTTGATGTTTATGACCTTTCTTCCCACAACACTTTTATCGTTAAGTCATGTCTCGTAACATTATTTATCTCCTGCTCCACTCAAAGCCGGATTCAATTTCAAAGCATCATGTATCGCTACATTTACTCTCTAACGGTCCGAACCGAACACACGTACCACAGTTTTAGCTTTTTCTCTTTATAACAACACAAACGGGCAGATATATATACCCTGTCGCTCCTACATAGAAAAAAAGGATTAGAGGATTGAATTTTGTTGGGTTTTTTCTATGAAATCCACCTTCTATTCCCCTTTTACGGTCTATATCTTCACTCTGAGCCGTAAAGTTTTATGGGAGGTGGCGAACAAAGCACGGGTTTCGGGAACGTTTTTGTTCGTTTTTTGGGGGGAATGGATTCTGAAGCAAGGTGGTTGCGTGGTGGTCAAATAAGATTGAGGTGCTACTGGGAGAAAAACATTGAAGGAATCAGGTTACCGAGTGAAGGCATACCTTCTGCCATGCATCTAAAAAAATCCGCGATTGATTTGGCTTTTCAACGCATTCAATGAACTACAGTAGAGTCCCGTTTTCAATGAACAGTAGAGCCCCTTTTATTCGTATCCCGGTTATCCGAAATTTGACTTATCAAAAAAAAAAAAAAATCCTCAGCCTTTCGTTTAAAATACGAAGCGTACACGCATAAATAAATACACAACAAATAAATATGTACGTACAAAGTTGGATTTATTTCTCAAAATATGCAGTGATTTTTTTTATTTTTGCTGCTCAATTTTGGTCCCGTACCTTTCGGAAAAGGGGGGCTCAACTGCAAATAAACAAAAGCTGATCTAGCTTAATAATACTCTTAAAACGAACGAGCGATTTTAACTCAGTCTGATTAATTTTCACTCCTCCAGTCTGGAAAATGCCCTTCTCCTTTTGGAGTGGATCCTTTGTGTGTTAAACCTCCGACAGGATCACTCCAAACGAGTGATTTTAACTCACTCTGAGATAATATTCACTCCTTTCCAGTGTCGAAAATGCGCTTCTCCAACTGGAGTGGATTTCACTCTTTTGTTTTAAGAGTGTATAGTAACTGGTCTGGTAGTACTTTTTGAGCTTAGTGACGTCTTGTAAATAATGTTTTCCGAACTCCGCGATTTTTTTTTATCTGGTCATTGTAAAACTGATCACGATCAGCTTCCTTTAAGCATGGAACGTTATTTTTACATTTCCTTCTTTTTATTAGTGTATATAATTACCAGAAAAGTAATTTTTTGCTCTTTAAAAACTCGCCAAATTTGTAATTCGTTTCCTGGCTAGCGACTTGTAATTAACCTTATAAATTTTAGTTTTAAAGTGAAATTTTATAACCCTTGTATTAAATCAAAACTTCTAATATAGCTTACAGCCACGCAATTAGTCATTATTTGAGTTTTAATATCAGATTCGTATGTATAAATTGTGTGTTGTGTGTTATTTACTTTTTAAGATGAGCTCGCATTTCGGGTGTATAAAATGATACTTGGCGATATTTTACACGGCTTCACTTTTTACCTTCGCAAAGCATCTCCATTTCATTTCACCTCTAGACACTGGATTTAGAGTTGGTCTTCCAAGTCTTTACGATTACAGAAATGGCGGTGGGGGTTAGGTCATCGGTTGTGGGACATGAGTTTTGAGATTACCTTGATCTGGAGAATACAGATGGCGCTGGGGGTTATCACTGACGGGAAAATACTTGTAAAGAGGATTTTTTGTGGGGATGTGAAGTGCATTTCTAGGTTTGGCGATAAAATTTACTTGTTTTATTGGTATTTTCTGTGTAGGCCTCGAATCTAAAAATTGATGAGTTTTCGAATAAACTAACTTATTCGAAAGAGAAAACCATTTATATTTTCTTTGTAAACATAAGGAAATGCTGCATATTGTTTGTGTTGGATTTAAAGCCGTTGATATGTTATCTAAAAGTGATTGCTAGGAATTACTAGACATATACTCTAAAAGTGTTAATGGTGTTAACGAGATTTATAAATAGCCAAATTCTATCTGATAGAATTTACAATTCAATAGTATATTTTCCAAGGAAAAATCGTAAATAGAAGATTTAAATATGCACAATAACAAAATGTTCGAAAGTCAATTTTGAAACTTAAATGAGCTGTAGCTCTTAATAATAGCAATGACTTTATAAATTAAGGTACCAATGACTTTTAATTTTAAAAAAGAGATTCGTTCTAGCATTTGAAAAAAATTAAACCTGGTGTCTATACACTTCCCATTGGCAAAAATCCACTTTTAAAATACAAGTAACCCCACAAGTAAAAAAAACTATTTATACAACAGAAATCAATGGATCAAGAAAAACAGTCAATTTACTTTTAGTAGAGAGTTAGGGGTTTGTGGTTTTCTAAAAACACCGGTTTGTGGCAAGACTGCCCATTTCCGGTTGTAAACGATACCGGTTATATCATACCGTTGCTTTTTTTTTATCTAAGGTATTTCTGATTGTCCTCTCTTGGTTATCCTATAATGTTTCACATTACTTTATTAAGCTCCTGCTTTCCAATTCTTTTCAAGTTTATACAATGAATCTGTTTTTATAAGCTAGGAGTTTTTCTTTCTTCTTTGTATCTGTTTCGATAGTTGAGTACTATTTTTTTGCTGAGATTTTACACAAAAAGGTCTCGATATTGCACTAAAAAAATGTTTCTTCTTTTACAACCAGTTCAGGGAATATACTAGTTTTTGGTAGTAGTGAAGGGGATGCGGTACCCAAAATTTAGGGCCGACCAGAAAACTTTTAAACGCGCTCGAATGTTGCGAGCTAAGGATATTGCACGCTCGAATGTTGCGAGCTAAGGATATTGCACGCTCGAATGTTGCGAGCTAAGTATATTGCAATGAAATAAGGGATCCTGTATAATGATGGAGGTTTATTGAAGATGTTATAGTGGTTTGGTAAAATGGTTTTGGAAATTTAATATTGATTTTTTTTTTTCAATTTTTAAACTTACAGCTTGTGAACGGTTAAAATCACAAGGCTTTTATTTTAGATAAATTAATGTAGAGCTTCATTTTTTTAAAACCTTTCTTGAGACATATACGTATACGTTTAACAAAGGTTGGTAGGGGATAAGGTCTAATGTAAATATTTTTTTAAAAAAAATTATGCATTTGAAAATTTACAAAAAATCTTATTTTTTGGCCTTTTTATGCATAAAGCTGCACTACCGTACTTGTTTAACTTATAACTCATATATCCAAATCAAATTTTATTAATAGATGATGTGGAAATATTTTGCGAAAAAACCATTAAAAAAACTAAGGAGTTGCATTTTTAAAAAAAACTTTACATTTTTGTATTTTTTACATATATTTTTTTTATAAAAACTCGTGTTTCAATATTTATTTTTTTGTATGTTTATTAAATGTTTGTTCTTTGCAAAAATAGTTTAATATGAATACTTGCGATAAAAATACTGGATATAATTTTTTGGGTACCGCGTACCCTTAAATAGTTAATAAAACTAGTATTATAGTTTATCCCTTTCCTGTCTTCAATCCTTCTATTCTTTCAGAAGAAATCTTTTGTTTTACACAGTGTCGTTGCCGCCAAATTGTCCCCAGTCAATGTAGGGGAAACGAATTTATTTTAAGCAGTCCCATCGGCACAATTGTTTTCGAAAGGAATCGCTCTCCTCAACTTGGTTTAAGTGGATGTGTTAAAGCTTCTCTTGGAAACTAGAAATAGGAAGCAGGAAACATTTCAAACTGAACTTGGATTTAAGTAAAAGTGAACACGGTGATAGGGGAAGGCTTTCAGTGATTGGAGATTTGATGTTCTTGTTGTATTTATAATGTTACAGGGGTTTCGACTGTTGAGAGGCTTAAGGTTAATAGATAGTTGGAACATAAAATTTTATTTTATCTGTATTCGTTGAAGAAGTCTGAAGATGCTTTAAATCTTTAAGACTTAAAAAAAAATACATCAAAGTCTTACACGGGAATCTAACCTGGGTCATGATCACTGCTTTTTGGAGTTCTATACGTTATATGCAAGAGAGGCTACGATATTTTTGAAATTTCTTTAGTAACAAATCTAGCTGATTACGATTTCGGACTGCCAAAGTTGAATCTTTGGAGAGGCTTAAGTTTGATAGATGGTTGGAACGTATACTTTTATTTTATCTGTATTCGTTGAAGCAGTCTAAGACGATTTAAATCTTATGAAAGACATTGAAAAATTGCAAATAAGTCTTGCCCGGGTTTTGAAACGGGAAAAATAATCAATGCAGTTTAGAGTTCTAACATTATACAAGAGGGACTACTATCATCATAGTTTTTATAATATTTTTTGATACTTTTCTTTATAGCCTTTTTAAAATATCTTAAGTCAACAATTAGCCGTTGACAAGTACGGACTACCAAAGTTAAATCTTTCTTTACAACGAAAAAGTAGTGAAACATTTAAAGATCTGACCTTAAAAGTTACATTGACCCACCCTATATTGAATTTTACTATACATCACTTCATGATATTCTTAAAACAGTTAATACGAAGGTTTTATCGAAAACAACCAGATTTGCCTATTTTATGTAGAAAAATAACAATTTAAATTGTTATTTGTTTTATTGCCAGTCGACTGTCAGAAAAAGTATAATGTGACAAAGAAAAATAAAATGCTAAGTTAATAAGTAACTGGTATTTGTTATACATTTATCTTTTATTTATTACGGGCTTATACAAAAACTCTCAACTTACAAAAACTCTCAATCAGCTCAAAAGTTAACACAATTTTAAGGGATCTATACAATAAGGCTTCAGCAAGAGTTAGAGTAAAAGATGTCTGTACTGACTCATTCGGGGTCTCAATTGGTGTATTACAAGGTGAAATATTGAGTCCACTGTTATTTATCCTCTTTTTAAACAACCTAATAGTCCAGTTAAACGAATCATGTATCCCAGGCGTGTATATTGCACCTGATATCTATTTACATCTCCTTCTTTATGCTGATGATGCAGTTATTCTTGCAGATAGCCCAATAAATCTTCAACTAAAGCTTAACACATTAGAAAGATTCTGCAAAAAATTCTGTTTAGATGTTAATATCAATAAAACCAAAGTGGTTGTTTTCCGAAAGGGCGGTAAGTTATCTGCGAGTGAAAAGTTCTTTTACAATAAAAAAGAGTTAGAAATTGTCCCCAGCTATATTTATCTTGGCATACCGTTTTCTTCATCGGGTTGTTTTACTATTGCTAAAGATCACTTTATCTGTAAAACCATCAGTGCAATTAATAATTCTTGGTCTGTCCTTGCTGGCGCAAGAATTAACTCGGTTAATTCTTGGTTTAAGTTATTTGACTCCTTAATATTGTCTGTTTTGACTTACGGTGCTCCAATATGGGTTGTTAATAATTACTGTGAATTAGAAAAATGTTTTTGTATTTTTGTTAAAAGATTGCTTACTGTTTCAAGGTATACCCCTGGATACATGTTGAGACTTGAATTGGGTCATTCAAGAATTTCTTTAGTTTTTATCCGTTTGATTTTAAAATATTGGATACATTTACTTAAGATGTCTGATGAAAGATTTGCTAAAGCTTGTTATTTAAGACTTTATAATTTGTCTCTTTATGATTCTTCTACTAGCAAATTTAACTGGGCTATCTCTGTTAGAAATATTTTACAAAGTGCTGGTTTTTATTTTGTTTGGATATCCCAAGATTACGAAGTAGCAGAACAATATTTACCATTAATTATCCAAACATACAATGATCAATACATTCAAAATGACCTTGCTTGTGTAGCTAATAGTAACAATCACTCTTTTTACAAATTCATCAAAAACTCACATTTAATTGAAGATTATCTAGCATCAAATGTTGATATATCTGTAAAACGAATTATAATGCAGTTGCGTTGCAATCAAACATACTTATACTTTAAAGGATCAATTTACAAAACATTTCCTGACACTATATGTAAAATATGTAATACATCCGAAAATGAAACCTGGGAACACATAATTTTAACTTGTCCTGTTTATGAATCCTTCAGAAGAAAATACTTTATTAATTCTAACAATCTTTCAGTATTTTTAAAATTTCATAACAAAAACTATTATAATATTTATAACTACTTAATATCAGTTTTAAAATTTAGACAATATATATTAAGTTTCGATGATACTGACAATTAGTTTACTTCCTTGTGTCTCTTTGTATGTATTTAAGTGTTTTCATTTGTTTGTTTTATATGTATCCTTGCAATAGATTTATGTTGATATTATGAAACATTTTATTGTAATAACCATTGCCAACTATTGTAAACGGGCTTAGGCCCATTGCAATAAATTTATTATCTCTCCATTACGGGCTTATTTTCTTTAAACTGCTTTATACCATAATTAATATTTTATTAAATTAAATACTGATGAGCCATTTAAAATCTAATTTTTACACTTTTTATAATGATTTTTGTACAAATTTCTTTTAATTTCAGTTATCATTCGTACCTATCATTTGCAGCTATAAATAAAGTAAAGGAATGTAAAAAAGTTCATGTACAATTATTAATTTTTTACATAAACAGATTTTTAAACAATCGTTTTAATTAATTTACTGTCTTGTCATAAAAAAGTATTTGAAATATTTTTTTTTTCAACTCTAGCCCATTTTCCAGCATATACCAGATTAAGAAAAATTCCTATTAATATTTTGCTTGAAGAATGTTTTAGAAACTATCACTAATCAATTAAATAAGAATATACGTTTCAGATTATGTTAAATAAGCATAAAAACAAGAAATTTCTTGTTATTAACAAGAAAAATTTAATATTTAAATCACTTGGATATCTACGCAAAAATCTTTGTTGTACAGGTATATATTTCATGCTAAGAGTATTACTTAGATTAAAGGCTTCATGAATTATGCTCTAATTTTTGTCCCGTGTAATTGAGTAGTAAATTGAATAATGGAGTAAAGTGTCATGGAGAACTTCCCTCCACTCTTTTTCTTTTGAAAAGCTTATGGAAAAAAAAAGCTTGTACGGAAATCTTTCTGATGACTTGAGTCCCTTTTTTTAAAATTTTCTGATTCAATTAAACAGTTGAATTTATGAGATTCTTGTGATATGTTTGCTTTATCTTTGCTAAACCCCCTGCTTTTTGTCGCATCTTGCATCCAACTGGTGATATTTTTTAATTATCTAAGGAGCACCAGTGGAGATGTTTTATACTTGAGATCGTAATTTTCCCATTTAGTAATTTAATTTTCCTTCTGGGTCGTTCTTTGTAGTTAAGGGAGTTGATTTGAAGTAGAAGGTAGTGTTTTGTTAGTAGGAGTCAATTATTTCTTAACAGTTTTATCCAAGTTTCTTAATTGCTTCTTAACTAATCCTGCTTCATGTTTTTTTACGGAGAGTTATTTTAATTAGTTAAAGAAAATTGAAAACCGTACATTATAGTGGAACTTAATTTTGTATGAGACCTTATTACTTTTTTTCCTTTTTAACTTTTTATTCTATAAATTAATTTCTGAAAAATTTATGAATTTTTAAAAACTTTGAATATCTTTAAATGGAATTAATGCTGTCAATAATACCTAATTTCGTACTGATTTCTTACCTTCATTTTCCCCAAGTTTCATGTATTTAATAAGTTAATAAAACTTTTACCAAAGATTTCTGTGAGTTACATTAAATATTATCGAAAGGGGGTTAGAGATACTGACGAAAGACTAATCACTAATATATGTAGCGGAGAGTGTTGAACCTTGGGACGCTTGTACCTTGGGACGCTTGTACCTTGGGACACTGACAATTTCTACGAATCTATTGGTAGTATTCATACATTGTTTATTTCTACATAATAGTAGCCTTAACCAACAGACATCATCATAACAAAATTTAACACTAGCATCATTGAATTGATGAATTGGTGACAAAAAATAACATTTCATTACCCCAAAGTAAATATTTTTTTTTACCCATTCTAATATAATTGTTTACCTTAGTACTCTTACAAAAAGTCAACTGCATTTTATTTTCTTCATAAAAGGGAAGATTTTAAAATATTTTGGTTATGAGAAAATAATGAAAATGCATTTAGATTGGCCACTATCTTGCGTTTATTTAAACCATGTAGTGTATTGTACCTTGGGACAGTATTAATAATTTGATTAAATTCTTAATAATTTGGATAAATAAAAATATCTTTATTATTTATGTTAAGAGCAATTCCACAATACATGTAAAATACAACTCAGCTTTGTTTTGGATATATTTTTTAATGATTGAAGTTTGAAAATATAATTCTGGCAACACCTGATGAATCTTTTTCCTTCCACGTGATGAAATGTTCTAAAGAGCACATTTTCTGATGTATTTTGAAATAAAGTTTGTTTCCTGACACAAATTAGTTCAAGTGTATGACTATTGACTGAATTATAAAACATGTCCCAAGGTACAACATCATATTGTATATTGGGACAGTTTATCCTCTCTTCTTTAAACGAGTGGCAATTTTTTAATTTCAAGCTGCCAGAATTTTAAAAAAATATATTACAGAGGAATATATTGGTGTGGTGAAATGCTGCTTTGAAATTTTTATCTTGGCAATAATTATCGAAGAAAAAAATTAAAATGTAAAAATTGTCCCAAGGTACAACACTCTCCCCTATATCTTTTTTGGAATTTAAAGAAATTTTAAATGAAAAGGGTATGTTAACAAGAATTACCGTCAACATATTATTGGTCCTTCTTGAACTATCATTTAAACAGATAGAGAATTTTAATTAAATAAATTTTATCTACCAGTTATTACACTCTTATGCAACTGTCCAGTTGTTCACAATTTGTAAGTTTAATTGTTCTTTTTTATTATATCTTTGAAGGTTTCCCCCATTTCTTTTAAATTTGTAAATAAAATGTAATTTTTTGCATTATGCATTGAATTCAAATATAAACATGTTGCACGCACATTATCTTAAGATCTGCATGGGAAACAAAACTAATTGGCAATTTAAACACAATTGTTGAAGTTTATAAGATTTATAAATTAAAAAGTTAAGGTACAAAAGTAATCTTTATGTGTGTTTGCTTGTAAATAGAATTATACATATTTTTTAATTTAGATTTCTCATATAGAAAGAGTAAATTACTTACTGTCTTTTTTTATGATAATATTTAATAACTTCATTTGAATTGTTTTAATTGCCTGTCTCATGTTTCCATACTAGAATTTTTTTTTAAAAATAATTTTTGTAAAGATGTTTTCGAACATATTAATTGATTTTAAGAAAACAGTTATATTGCGTAGATAAATCTTAATATTTTTGTGAGAACATTGCAATCTCAGCAATAGATGTCGCCACCATTAAGATTCAGATTGTCTTCGTGAAGAGAAAATTCTTATACGCTAAATATTTCAATTATTTCGAAAAACAAGTGATATTTTTTGTGGTACATCTTTTTTTGTTGGCCAATCTATAATTACTGTTAAAATTTAATAGCCACAAGTCAACTTAAATGCCCATTCGCTGCACATAATAAATGCACATAATAATTTAATACTCACCCTCTTGTGTACTATTACATGGCTCTATGATAATCATGCAGGACCTATTCATTTTAAAATATGTGGATTTTTACATAATAGAATCATTTGTGATATCTATCAACGTTGTACCTTGCGTATTGCGTATTGCGAGATTTTGCCCGCAGCAAGGCTGCCACCATATTTCATAAAACTAAACTAAAGCAAATTGCATTCAAATTAACATTGATTTTTTTTTTGTATTTCAGGTTGCGAGTGCGTGGTGTTCGACACGACGTACTCGAAAGAGTTCGGCATCTTCACTTCCCCGAACTGGCCGACGCCGTACGAGGACAATATCGAATGTTTGCTTTACACATTCGTGGCGGGCGAGGACGAGATGGTCGAGATCTCCTTCGACGAGTTCGACCTGCAGAAGACCAACCTCGAGTGAGTAGTTTAGAGCACGTTAAATCTGTAGTAGTCCAAAGCTGTTTAACCGATTTATTGAAAAAAGTGTTATTGTTGGAAGGTGTACATCTATTAATTATAAGTAGGGAAAAGGAAATAAATTTGAGAAATAAAGACATTTTATGTTTCAACTATTTTTAACCGTAATTGCGCAACCTTCACTTAAATATACAAATTAAGTCATTATCAAGTTATTATTTAATTAATCAAGTATAAATCGAAATTTGGGGCATAATAAGTTCAATTCCTAATATGTTAGTTAGCTATCATACCTATATTGGGAATGAAAAGTTTTACATTAAAAAAAAAGTCATTAGCAAGCATGTCGTACTTTGTGTGCGTGTGGTCTGTAAATGTTGCTTCTCCTTTCTATAACACAATGCTTAAACCCTCTAGTGCATACTGTTGCCGTTTGGCAACAAGTAACATAATCCACTTTATTCTATTAAAGTAGAGCTCCCTCTCAACAAATTTGTGTTTTTTTTATCTATTACATTAAGTTGTTACTAATAATCCTCATAGATGACAGTAGTAAAAGTGTATTAAAAATTAAAGAGTGATGTTATTAACTGTTGTGAAATTACGTTTTTGTAAGCATTCAAAGTATAATAATGTTATACTAAATAACAAATAATTTGAAAAATTATTGTTACAGAGGATTATTTTGAAGTATATTTAGTAGTTTTTTAGTCATTTTAGTCATTATAATCAAAAATGAAATTTGTAGTGGTTTTTTGTTGTATGGAAATTCTTTTAAAAATTGAAAATATTTAAATTCAAATGCATTTAACTTCAGTGTTTTTCAAATAATGTATGAGTATAAAAGATACATATATATTTTTTCGGGATGAAAAAAAAAATCATGAATTAGAGGGTTAATGAAACTCAACGCGAAGTATTTACACCCTGTAGAAGTTGTTTCTCCTTTATTAAATTTTGATGGTTGCAAAGTAAACTTTACACTGGCTTCTATTTAAAAGATGTTCTGTAAATGTTGTTTTTCCTTCATAAGACCTTTATAGTTGCAAAGTGAAGTTTAGGCTGTTCTACGAAGATGTGCGTAAATATTAGTTAAATTGTTCCACTTATGCACTAAAATTATTCTAAATAAAGTACGTACGTGATTTTAATATTTTTTCAAGACTAACCGATATTTAAATTTTAAGAATTTTGATATTTTTTTAAATAGCAAAAAAAAAGTATATTAGATGGCTCATGAACGTATTTTTTTACTTTCAACTCTTTGAGTAAATATTATACTTATATATTTTTTACTAAAAACTTTTAGGAGTTTTTTATGTAAATCTTAGAACTTCAGACAAATAGTTTGGCAAATTAAAAATATTTTTATTTCTTTTATTCATAGTTCTTTCTAGTGCCATACAATATTGTTACATTTTCTGCTTATAGGCAATTCAAAACCCCCCCAATTCCAAAAAAGGCTCTTGCATGTCATACCTTCTTTATAGCTAAACAATTTAAAACTTTTATTTTCAGGTGTGTGTTCGGCGACTTCGTGAAGCTGTTCCTGCATTTAGAGGAGCCTTCCGTGAACGAGAAGTCCTCTTACAACTCCATCTTGTGTGGCAAGATCATGGATATTGAACAGACCCACTACTCGTCGGGTTCCACGCTCATCTTCGAGTTCCACACCGATTGGAGGAGGACCAACTCAACTGGGTTCAGTGGGACCTACAGGTTTCTAAGTAAGTGATCATTAACGTTGCTCATTCTCAGATGCAATCTTAAATGAACCATTCCCCCAAAACGCCAGAAGAGTTTTACTCAATTGTAATCTTTTTTCACTCAAGTATCAATGTTTTTAATGTTATCAGATTGATTAAGGGGGATGGGAGCACTGGACCACTGGTCTCCAAACTCAAGTTCCTCAGTGTAAATCAAATGCAAAAAACTATTTTCTGAGATACATTTCTCCGGCTTTAACGAATATTTTTACAAGCGGTTTCGTTTAAATAATAAATGTAGTTAACTTGCCTGTCTCTATAATTCCACTTCTTAAAATTGCTTTGAATACTTTTGGTAAAATTATTTATTTGAAATTTAAAAAAAAAAATATTTTAACCTATTTCAAAAAGTGGGATTGTTGGAACCAATAAGTCAGCTACATTTATCACAAAAAATCCATTTGTAAGAATGTTCAATACAGCCGAAATATGGCAGAGAAAATAGCTTTTCCCATTGTGTTAACGCTGATTGTCTCTTGAAAAATTAAATATTGTTTGTTTTAATTAATTGAAAATATGAAAAACATGGAAAAATAAAATACATTTCTAAATAATTTTAAGAAATAATTTGACCCTAATTTCTTCACGCTTGAATTGGTAGATGTTTAAAAATTGATTTGACCTCTTTACAAATAAATTTTTGAAAAAAAATATTGTTATGATTCATTCTAAAGTTATGATTACAATCCCCCTCCCCTTAAATTTTAGTTTAAAAAATAAGATTTTCCCCCCTGTTTTTTACCATTTCCCTCTGGTTGCATAATGAATCTATTTCACTAATGTTAGATTTTATAATAAAAAATAAGATACTGGAAATGGACGGGTAAACAAAAATATGCAAAGTGCTTCCCTTATTGTTTTGGGCATTGGAAAAAATTCCCTCCATTTTAAGAAACATATTTTGGCAGTGCTGCCATCTTTCATCTGTAATGTTAACTTCCAACATTTCAACATGCGTGATCTATTTTCGTGCTGCCATCTGTGAGACAACCAGTTGACCAAAACTGTTAGTACCTACTTGTGCTTCGTCATAAATTTTGTATAAAATATTAGATTCAAAATATACATTGATTTAATATTTTTATTAATATTATTTCATATTAAATATTTAGTCATTACTGTCTTTGAATATATTTATTAAAAAGAATTATAAGAATTATTTATTTACATTGCTTATTACCTCATTTTGTTAGTGTTAAAAGCTTTGTATATACGAAATATTCTTATTATCAGACAAGTAATAATAATCCTACCCAAAATATACTTCCAACAAATTTTTATACACGTGAATTTGAGAAAATTACATTTCAATGTTAGTTCTATATATACGTTTACAAAGTTTTAATTTAAGAATATTAAATAATATTTAGATAGAAAGTTAAATTTTTATAAACATATTTTGCTGATAAACTGAACGTATAATTAGAGTTAATTTACAGAAAGTTGTTCCCTTAGAAATATTGAGGTAGTCATTTATAAAAGTTATAGTTAACAATTTTCAATATGTTTTTTTTATGTTAAAACAAATAATTACCTTTATAAAAATTGTTAACAGATATTTCTTAGAGATAATAATAAAAAAATAATTGGCCGACCTTAACTTTATTACTTCTCAATTACCATCTCCGACTGGTCACTAGCAACCGCAACCTCAACATCAGATCTTCTCAAACCCTCCACGATAGTTTTCAATGGCGGACTTTCAGCTAACACCACCGCATCTGCACTGCCCGGATTGGCAGTTCCCGGCTCGTTAGTTTTAATGGACACCCTGTAACCGTCCTTATCTGCGATGTAATTAACCACTCGTTTAATATTGTTAGGGTCCATGTAGCTGTAAAATCCTGTCACGGCACCTGAAGCGTCAGAACTTTCTTGTCTTTGTTGGAAAGTGCCCAGGCCGTCGTTTATGTCGTAGCCCCACGAGAAAGGGATGTTGCCTCCAGGTGGTTTGGTATCGTCTGTTGATGGACCGATGACATCGACGTTTACCACGTCTGGTACAGGCTTGGGTGGTGGTAATGGGGGAAGATCTTCAGGCTTGGGTGGTCGCAGCAGGTCTTGTGTTGGGATGTCGATCAAGTTGTTGTTGTTGGGTGGAGGCGGAGGAATGTTGGGTAAGATTGGTGTCGGTCTTGGAATGAGTCCTGGAACAAAAGGTGGTTGGAAACCGAGTGGAGGATATCCGAACATGTATGGGTTGAGTGGAAATGGGAGATTTGGCCGTAGATTATATGGTGGTAATGGAAGGTTGTTAGGTACTGGAACCGGTGGTGACAAAGGTTCTGGGACCGATTGTTGTGCTGGAACTGGTAGTGTCAAAGGATCTGGAACTGATTGTCGACGTTCTGCAGTTTGCTCTGGCGTGGTCGATCCAGACTTGTCTTCGCTAGTTGGAGGTTGAACAAACACGTTGACTTGTGGGTAAGTGGGAGGACCTCCTGGTGGGTAGAAACCAGGTGGGTATGGATAAGGCGTTGGGCGAGCTGTGTTAGCCTGTCCTCTGATGTCTTGATTTCGCCAGAAATAGTTCATTGGTGGATAGTAGAACTGCTGGTCTCTGTTGGCAGATGGTCTTGAAAATGGGGGTATGTAGAAAGGAGGAGGTTGTGGAATTGCGGGATCGGTCGGGGGCTTGCTCTCATCTCGAGGTTGAGGGCCCTGTTGATCGGATGTCGAATCGAGCTGATCTGGGAGGTCAACAGTCTTGGGATTTCTATCAGGGTTCTCTGTTTGAGGATAAAATACTCCTGGCGGCGGATACGGTTGATAATCAGGAACCAAGGGATACCTTTCATAATCTTGAGGTGTGGTGTCATTCCAGTCTCCAGGATAATTGGCATCCGGACGTCTAAAAAACGTGTTCAGGTCCAAATCACCTTGCGATTCGAACCTGGACCTTTCATTGTAGAGGCGATCTCCGTAAGGAGACAAGTTCATTTGCATCATCATGGGGCCCCAAGGGTTGGAAAATATAGTTTCATAGTCCTGGCTAAATCTTGGCGTAGGAGCGTCACTTTCAGATAGGGCTTGGGCATTTGGTTCATCCAAAGGTGCATTCGTCGTGTCCCAAACGACATTTGTAGGAGCATCGGTAGTTGTTTGAGATTGAGTCACCGCCTGTCCTAAACTTCCAACAATCGACAGTATAATGACACACACTGAGGCTAAATTCCTCTCCATATTTTACTCGCCTGTTCACCACACCGAGTCTGATGTATGTGCGAGTGCAGCGTTGGGGCGCCTTTGTCTTTATATATGTGGAGGCATTGTTATGTATTCCAAGGCGTTTTGTCCCGTTTCTCTTTTTTTTTCATTTTTCACCTTCGCGGATTGACGATTACTCACTGGGGTGAACGGTATGTGTGTTCTTCGGTAGGTACTCACACCCTGTGAAATCACATGTTCGTTTGCTTTCTCTATCCCTCTTGTATTGTAATAATTTGCCGGGAAATGGAGTTATTTATGGGTTGGGGGTAAGACGATGTTTGAATGCGTTATTTATTTTGGAGTATTTAAAGTAGAGTTATTCACTGACTGGATTATTTTTGAGTTTTATGCCTATTTATTTATACACTGGGGTCCAACTGATAAGGTACTATATCTTCTGTGCAAAATATCAATAACGTTTATTCATAATTTGTTATATTTACCATTGTTTTAAGTTACTTTTAAATATGACTTCAAAACAATTCGCTTTTTAAATATACTAATTTATATACAAAACCTTCTTATAAAGGACTGCAGATACTCATTATTTATTTTCTTAAAACATTTTTAATTATCACGGACGTTTTTGTGCAATGCCAATAACGTAGGAAAAGGTGGTTGCGGTTGGTTCAGTTTGACGCTACTATGTCAAGGTCCTGGGCTCAAATTCAGAGTTGGGCAAAAGTTACTTAGCCCTTCAAAATAAAGGCTGATGAGTCCTAATATGGATTGCTGACGAAGACCAAGATAGTAAATAAACTTAAAAATAAGGATGTTCCGTTACCAACTGACTTAAACATCTCTTTTTATGGAATCTAATATCTTCTATTTTGTTTCGGGTAATCTTAGTACCATGATTATTTATTTAAAACTCAAACATATTTATGCAATAGATAACATTATAATATTTTATGAGCAGTACAGAAAAACAAATTAAGAAATATTTTTGACTTTTCAATTAAGTTTACAAATTGTACCGCTTCAAATCTGGGATGTCATGACTTGATGCAAGTTTGTCCTTATGATGCAACCAATTCATTTATTTAACCAAGTCCTCTATTTACGATAACTTACAATATCAAAATAAATAGCAGCTAAAAGTATCGAATTACCATCTCAAAACAATCCTAAAGTTGACGCTAAAAATCTTTATAGAGATTAAACTATTACTAACAGTTATGTATTTTCGGCAGATTTCCGATAAAGGAATAATAGTTATCGGAAATCTTTATATCGACTGTTTAAAAACTTACAAAAGCTTAAATGTGATATATGATAACGATTTTTCACTTATTATTAAGACTGACAATCTAAATATCTATAGATTTTGTGTCACTTTATCACCAAGTTTATTTATTGCCCACATGGCGTGTTATCAAGATGATTTAATGACTAGGTAAAAGAAATAGAAAATGTGATAACTCTAGTTATTTAAAGAAAATTTACACCAATTATTAAAAATACATAATTTATATATTTTATGTATAGATAACGTATATTTATTAATAACTTTATTGTTATTTTCCTTAAATATTTTATGAAATAGAGATTAATGGAAAGCATTTAAATTGAATTTTTGTCGTACGCATGTTTTTATTCATTCCCTGGAAATTTCATGTAATTTGTACACTTCTAAAAACTGTTTTATATAGAAGCCAATAATGTCCAAATAAATCTTGTTAAAACAATACCAAAAGGAATTTAATTCCTTTCCAGAAATACATTCTTTTAATCTCTCCCGCTAAACAAAATGCTATCAAGAAAGACACCATCATAAATAGTTAAAAACGTGTGATACCAAAACCATGACAGATCCCACGGGACTTGCATTTGGCAAATCCTCCGAAATCATTTGTCTACTCTGGGTTGTGTTATATCTCCGGAATATTTATGTTGGAAGTTGCGTTAGAGATATTATTCAAATGCTTTTTCCCTCCGAGACAAGTAGCAGTGCAGCAGAAGTTGCAACTGCCATGGGCTCAGTGTGTATCTAGTTGATCGTAAAGAAATAACAATGTATTTTTTTCACCTGTTCTCTAAGGGGTAAAAATGAATACTTAAATCCGCACTTGTTAATTTGAAGGATTTTTTTTATACACTGAATGTATTTTTTCTTGTATTTTGTACTTAAACTAGCTTTCCTGATATTAAAGAGGGGCCGGAGAGCCCAGTCGGTTAGACATTCACCTAGCATGCGAAAGATCCCAGGTTCGGGTCCGGGCATCGCCAAAATAACTGCGGATCTATAAACGTCCCGTGCAGCCAAAATGTCCGATGAATAATACCCCGTGTAGAGGGAGTGCACGTTAATTCCCAAATCCACGCCCATTCCACGCACGTCCCAAAGCTGAGCACGATGTCGCACTTAACTGTGTTGGGTGCTTACTCAGGTGTCGGTTTGCCACTTGACCGTGGTTCTAAATTACGACGCCCCTCGCCAAAAGCCCTCGTGTAGCTCTAATGCGACGATAATTCAAACCTACCTTACCTGATATAAAAGCAATGTTGAATTAGTGGGAGAAGATTCATTGCAAATCTACCCTCTTTGTATTAAAAAAGACTGGCCAATGCAACTGCTGACTAGCAAGCGTTGCCAATATTTTATTGAAATCCAATATTATGTTGTTAAAGAATTCTTATATTTATACGAAATTATTTATTTGCTTGAAGTAGCCTATGGAAAAGGTTTCTAGTTTCTTCCAAGTTCTTCAACACTCTTAAAACAAAAGAGTGAAATATCCACTCCTATAGGAGAAGTGCTTTTGCTACACTCTAAAGGATTGAAAATTAACTTGGACTCAGTTAAAATCGCTCGTTTTTTTAAGAGTGACAGCTCTCAAAAGTTGTATAGAAGCAAATCACGTAACTATGGAAATTTTTCTTAGTTTTAGATAAATAAAGTAAAGAAAAAGTTATGAAACAATACAATAATCCAAATATGGGCAAATTAGACATTATTTTACAAGCATAAATCTCATAACACGTGTATAACGACCTGAAGTGCCTAATACTAGCTTTCTGTATACGGTCCCCCGCATATCAGTTAAGTAAGCATTTTCAGTTACTTCTTTAAAAAAAAAAGACGGTTTTTGTAATTAAAAACACATTTAGTGTTTTAGGGTCAGTTGCTAATTCAATTCAAATCGTTTAAGAAATTCGCTGATTTCGGCTAATGCTAATACTTGATAGGATGAAAAAAAAAAGATTTTCATATTTTATGCAGTAAAGATGTTTGTAATTTAAAACTTTTTTTTTTCGAAAATTCAATTAGTTTTGAAAAAGGAAATCTAATTTCTAAAAATAATAAATTATGATTAATTTACAAGAAAATTACAATCTTAAATTTCCTGACTTTTTTTGCAATGTGATGATGGTGTACTTGAAGTTTATATAAGTGGAAGTTTTCCTTCTAAATAAATATATTTAAAGGACCTAAGGCCAAAAATAGATATTTCGTTAAAAGTCCACAATCTACATTATATTGAAAAACAATACAAATAAATTTATAAAATTGTCTTTATACAAGATAATTGTCTAAGGTTTGACATGGCATGACAAAAAACTGGTATGAATCATTCTTTATGTTGATTTGATACAGTTTAATGCTTCATTAATTTCTAAGAAATCCAAATAACGGAAACATCTTGAAAATGAGTTAGCTTCAAATATACTGTACAAGTTAGAAAAACATTTTTTATAATCGAAACGAATGAAAACTATTCTCTAAAAGTACCTTCGGCATTACTTTCCATGGTATATCCAGGAAAAGTATTTTCTTGGTGAAATGAGGCCAAATCGTTTATTATTCAAAGAATGTCTCTTGGCAGCATTATGGATATCCAGTGAGGAATTTGTTTTCGCTGTATGTTCTTGATAAAGGAACCGTTCATTTCAGAAACGCGTCACCTAACACTACTTTCCATTGGTATTGGTCGGGTTTCTCCTATAAGCAGTTAGTGTGATAAATCAACCGTTCGATTCAGAAACGCGTCAACGTACACTTCTTTTGATGTGGATATGTCTTGTTTCTCCAATAAACAGTGAATGTGATAAATAATTCGGTCAATTCAGAAAGGAGTTAACGTACACTGCTTTTGACATTGATATGTCGGGTTTCTCCAATAAACATTTCAAATGTCAGGAGAATTTTTGGAGAGAACTGAAATTGATATGGTTGCAACAAAGAAGTACTTAATGTCACTAAGGTTGGGTGGTTTGGATAATTCCTAGTAATAAAAAATAGTTTTTTTTTTCTTAGAAAGCCTGACAGTGTATTACATTTTATTGCATGCATTGTTTTTACTTATGCTTTTATGCCAGTTATATGATATCATACCATAATATTTTATGTTGTCCTTGAAGTTACCTTTTCCATAGATTGCATAACTACGAAAGGTACATAAAAACACTCTTATTCAAGTACTATAATATTTTCTTGAGCTTTGTTTGATTAAAGGTTTAATGCACATATCTAGTTTCTTGATTACATTTTACGTGGAAGTCATCCTTAATTTTTTTTTAAAAGCTTACTTGCAGTTATAAATATTTTAAACTTGATTATAAACAAGTACTTTGATTTAAAATAGATTCATTATTTTCTTTGTCTAAGATTATGAACATAGAAACAAATAATAATTTCAGATTATTTAAATTTGAAATAATTTTATGAAAGGTCTATGAAGAGCGTAATACATGCAACGGAATCTAAAACTTTGCATTATTTAACAATGGATATTGTATAACAGCTTCTGAAATAACGTATAGTTTTATCTGAAACTAAATTTAACCTCCCCGGAGCAACAGCCCATTACTGGGACAAGGCCTGCCGTGCCTATTTCAGCTTTCGTGACCTAGGGCTCTGGGGTTCTAGGCAATGACCCGGTAAGGTGGTCAGCCTCATACGGAAAAACCAGTGTTTAGTTCCCGAGCATGCTTGGTACCCATTTTATCGACCCAATCAAGGGATGAAAGGATTGCTCAACGTCGCCCAATGCGAGATTCGATCCCCGGACCTGTGGCGTGGCAATTCGAAGTACTACCACTAGGCCACTGGGCCTCGTATAGTTTTATCACTTAATTTTGTTACAGGTAGTACATGCTATTTTTAATCTCTTGAATTCAGCTAATTTGAATTATTTTCTTTGTTGAGCACTAGTGGTGATCTCATACGATTTCTATTTATTTAGCGCTCTTACTTTAAAATTCTAAACTTTATATTATGGGTGTTTAAATTCTTTTTACTATACCTAAATTAACGCTACTAACAATTAATCTTATCCAGAATTTTGCTCTTTGTGTTGTTGTGTAGTTGAATGTAGATTAACAAACTAAAATCTATTACTATTGAATTTTTAATCAATAAATGTTAACATTTAAGTCTTATTTTAAATGCCGGTTCATTAAAAGCACTATTTCATGCCAACCAACTGTACGAAACATTTATATTATCAACTAGCAAATTTATACCCGTACTTCGCACGGATTAAAAAAATATATCAAATCGATCCAAGTATGTGTATCATATAACCTGTTATAAGATCATAAACTTAAGTTATTCTTCCTGCTCGTTATCAAGTATGAATTCCCGTTTCATTGCTTTTAATTCCAAAATCAAAAATACTGTGTAAAATGCACTCATAAATTTCATCACAATTCCCTCATAAATACATAAAACCTTTTAACTCTTTTGGCATGTTTTGGGACATAATTTGGCGAGAAAATAGATATAGCTACAAACACACCCATTACACAGCTCTAACACAATGATCTTAGCACAACCAACCAACTTATAAATTATTTTTTAAAAACATTTTGCCCATTTGGCGGTTTTTTTAAAAAATAATTTGGCGAGATTGGCATCATATTTGGCGAAAAAATAAAAAATAAACCCTGATATGCAGCTGTAGTGCGATGGCCTGAATTAACCATCACAGCTCAGTAATAGATTAACGAACATTTTACCCACTTGGCGAGATTGGCAACGTATTGGCGAAAAAAATAAAGACATAATATCGTTTTATGCAGGTCTAGTGCGATGGCCTTTATTAACCATCATAGTTCAGTAATAGCCTAACAAACATTTTGCCAATTTGGCGACTTTTAATTAATAATTTGGCGAGATTGGCAACATATTTGGCGAAAAAGTAAAGACATAAAACCCTTATATGCAGCTCTAATGCGATTTCATTTATTAACCATCATTGTTCAGTAATAGCTTAACAAACCATTTGCCCATTTGGCGAGTTTTAATTATAATTTGGCGGGATTGGAAACGTATTTGGCGAGAAAATAAAGACCTAATGTGCAGCTCTAGAACTTATAGGTTAACTACACATTTATTGCCTGAATATACATATTTGTAATCAACAGAACCATCATTGAAGAAATCATTAACTAAACCCATAATAAATCCACGAATGAAGGCTTGTCGGAAATACGTCACTTGAAGCATATCAATTAATTTCAAATAATGAATTTAGTTTCTGAAAGTTATGGCAACATAATAAAATAAACATTTTCAATTATATTTATTTTCGTTGAAAGTTTTATTTAATTCTTTCAGCAGATGGCATCAAGAAAGTAAAAAAATGATTGGATTTGAGGCAAAGTGGTGTAGTTTTTCCAGAAAATTCGAATTTTCTCTAAAAATAGTACATTCTGAGCACTGAAAGTTCTTATTTTGTAACTCAAGTATGAACTACGCATTTGTGCCAAGTTTCGAGTCAAACAAATGTCTAGTTTGTGAGTTTCGGAGAGACATACACACATACACACATACACACACACAAAACTTCATTTTTATTATTATAGATTTCATCTTTTTTTTCAATTTACGTTATACGAGTCACTATTCAACACATCCCATTGAGAACATTAGCATGTTTGCGTCATGCACGTGACATCTCACCCATTAACAATGAAATAACCTTAACTTCCAACCTGGCAAAAATAAATCAAATTAAAAATAGAAACCCTCATCCGATAGAAGCACTGGGTATTTTCCCATTACCATCTCTACTGATTACATAAAAATGTTGTAATCCTCACCGTGTAACACCATTTTCCTCATTTGTTTACACCATTCTAAATGAAGATTACAAATAAAATATTCGAGTAGTTTAAGGGGTAAAGTGGGGTAATTTTGATTGAGGGTTAACCATTTTAATTTTTTATTAGATTAATTTTTAATTAGATTGAATTCTGCTGGAAAATTATGCTTTTTCTTTATTTCGCAGGGGGAAGAACTTTTTTCTTTCTACCCCTCTTGTAAATAACCATATTCGTATGTAAATTTAAATTGCCCCTGCGGTTGATGCCAGGTTGTTTGCATAAATTTCGCATTTCGATTTGTCCCCAAAAGCTGTTGTAGGTGTATTCTTGTGAATGTACACCTTGAAATATGTCTGGTTTTGGAATGGGGTTTTATAAAATAGAAATTTTATGGAATTTAGCATTGATTTAATTGTTTCAAAAAAATTGTTGTTAAAATAGAATTGATTTAATTGTTTCAAGTAAATCAATTCTATTTTTATCAAGTGACTCGTTTTATCAAGTGACAACATTGTATAAGAAATAAAATAACAAATCTTAAACAACCGTTTAAAAAACTTAAGCTTTTTATTTTTAACTTGAAATAAGAAACAATTTCCTATGAACCAGATCTGAAGGGTTAAAACCTACCCATATCCAAAAGTCCCTCTATTCCTCCGACCATATCCTCCAGACCGTTCCAATCCAAGAACAAAGACTAAATTCTCTCAGTGAATCGATGCGGCTAATCAACGGTAGCAGACCCAATGCAATTGCAGCTCGTCTCACTAAATAACGTCCCGACTGCTGCGCTATTATTTCCCGTTTTAGCTTCCACACTACGTTTATAACGTAAAAAGTGGAAGGTTTTATAATCGTTCTGTCCGTCTGTCTGTCCGTCTGTCTGTCTGTCCGTCCGTCACCCACTTTCACAGAACGAACCGCAAGTCTCACAAACAAGTGGGATACGTCATTTTGAAGCAAAAAATTAGTTTAGGCTACATTCCAAATTTCATTAAAAAATTTAAATTAGAAGTTTATTTAAAATTTAAATAACTAAAAATTTTATCTACATTGAAATAACATGCGAATTCCATTTTTATTCAATATTTTCACTGTTGCCATGACATCAAACGTACGAGAAACTTTATTTAAAATAAAAATAAAATTCTTGAAAAAAATATTTATTTTTGTGTAATAATTCAATTTGGATTGTTGTAATAGCACGATTAAGTTATTTTGATGGTTTGTTATATTTTTGGGAAGAAAGATGCATAAAAATATTTTTAAAGCAACAATTTTACTAATTTATTTTCGAAATGTAAACTTGTGACTGCAAAAAGATATTTGTTTTAAAAATCATCACTATTCTTCTAAGTTCAAAAAAATTAACAAACGATAAAGATTAATTATCAAATCTGCAAAAGAATATTAAAGAAAATGACTAGTTTTTGCTTATAAAAGTTTGAATTAGAACTAGCCAAAGGCCCTGTTTGGCGAATTTCTTTTTGAGGTGTTAGTGTGTTTCCTGTTGAGCGTAAAATTTTGTGTGGAAGCGGTGTAAGTGACAGATTCTGTAACAAACCAACTTGTTTTACCCATATTATTATTATCAGTGGTCTTAGTAATACCCAGTGTCCATCACTTCTTTTCCGATGCGATGCTCGAGAGGACACCGTCTTCTGCCAACACATTGATTGGAACATAACCATGTGTTCGGGAATTTTTATTAGCCTACTTTTCTTTTTTTTTTTTTTTTTTAATTCGAAGAATTAAAAAAAATGAAAAAAGTAGGTATTGACATGCGGTCGATGTCCGTCCGTCCGTCCGTCCGTCCGTCCGTCCGTCTGTCCGTCTGTCCGTCTGTCCGTCCGTCCGTACCCCCCTTCCAAAACCAGTTCTAACAATCCGATCTTAAAAATTCTTTTTTTATTAGAAAGGTATAACCCCAGACACCCAACATTCATACTTTTTGTCCGTCTGTCTGTACGATAGGACGGACATAAATCTACTATTTGACGACGAATTTCCCATTGAATTAGCATTGAAATTCAATTTCGAGTCATTTAAATGGCTGAATTTAACTACAAATGCTACGAACAAGTGAGATACGTCAAAAAATTTAGCGCATCGAAATTAGAATACATTGAAAATTTCAGAAAAGAATTCAAATTCGAAGTACTTCAATTATTTAAAAAACATCAAAATTTAATGCTCATTTAAAAAGCATTGGAAGCCATTTTTCATTAGAATTAAATCACCATTGCCATCGCAACAATTGCTTGAGAAACTTTAATTCTTTTGGACAATAAATTAAAATAAATTTATTTTTGAGACATCGATCAATTTAAGATGACGTCAAATATATATTTCACTACAAGATTTTTTTTTATGTTGATATAAATTCTTTGAAATACAAATTTTTGGAAACGATTTAAGTTATAATTATTTAATTTTCGAAATAAAATAAATGAAACTAGCCGAATTTAGCAAGTAAATGTTTATTGAAGAGTAGTTTTTTGATTTTTGTTCTACGAAAAATTAAATATTTATTTATGACTCAAATAAAGATGCGTTTAGTGAAAGATGCTGTGTTTAGTTAGATGCTGCGTTTAGTGAAATTTATTTTAAATTTAATGTGGAAAAACGGTTGTTGATGTCACTTACTGATACGAACCTAGTTTTTTTCAAGGTAAGAATTTCAGTAAGTATTTAAGTAACAGGAAAGTAGGCTATTTTAGTTCTTTAAGAACTTCTTGTTCTTCGTAATATCATCAGTTCTGAGCACTGATGCCTCCATTTGCCTTATTATTATGACAATAATGTAACTTACAATTAAATGATAAGTGAAATGTTCTGTGGTCTGCTTTTTGTTACTCAGTGTAATTTGAAACCGATAAATAAATAATGTTACAAGAGTTTGCAAATTGGCTGCGTAATTTCGTGCTTGAAGCCTAATTCAAGCCTTTAGGTTAGAAGGATTTTTCTTAGAGTTTTAGCTTATTTTAGAGGCTATTTAAACATCGGACACAGTTGACGATTTGGCTTGAATTAAGCTCCAAGCATGATATTTTGTATTCAATTAGCAAACTCTCGTAACAGTCTTGGTATATCTAACAAGCTCTTTGGTATATCTACCAAAATATTTTGTAAAATTAACCAAATAAGACACTGTTGTGTTAAATAACAATTTGGTAACTTTCTCATTGATTTGATTTGTGAAACTAAAGTGTTTTGTAAATTTTACAAAATATTTTGCTTACGAAGTGCGGCGCTGTTGTGTTTACTAACAATTTGGTAATTTATACTCGTTACTACTTCATTGACATTTAACCAATCTAGTCACGCTACAGATACGACTTTATTAAACCTAGGCAACAGTTTTTTTCGGCGGCGCTAACTCATAAAAATGAGTAATTTCCTCTTTCTTTTCACGGTTAAATCTAATTGACCAATAAAAGAAGGGAAGTTTTTCAGCCGTGTATTACGCGAAAAGAAGATATCCTTTATGGCTTTACGTGCAATTGAATTCTGCTGGAAAATTATGCTTTTTCTTTATTTCGCAGGGGGAAGAACTTTTATTCTTTCTACCCCTCTTGTAAATAACCATATTCGTATGTAAATTTAAATTGCCCCTGCGGTTGATGCCAGGTTGTTTGCATAAATTTCGCATTTCGATTTGTCCCCAAAAGCTGTTGTAGGTGTATTCTTGTGAATGTACACCTTGAAATATGTCTGGTTTTGGAATGGGGTTTTATAAAATAGAAATTTTATGGAATTTAGCAGCGATAACAATTGAATCGCCAATCGTTAAAAAGAGATACAATGCCTAAAAGGATTTCCAATAACGTTTTGCTGTTTTGACCTTTTTATGAAAAAGCATGAACGGAAATATTCTTGTTGACTTCACCAGTATTTTTTTATTTAACGAAACAATTGCAATAATTCTGGTGCGAATTTGAGGAAAACAATAGTAATTTTAAATAATGTTTAATATTGTGGGAATGTAGTATTTTATAATACCATAATATGAATTTTCTTTTAATACTATTTGACTGAGAATTACGAACTGTTGTGTATTTTAGTATTTTACCAGTTGCTTGCAACACTTTTTTTATTCAGTTAAAGATATTGAATCATTTCGCATTGGAAATCATGTGAATTTAACGCAATTTATTCCAAGTTTATATATTCTTGAAAAACATACAAAGTGCTTTAACAAATATTCATTATTTTGGTTAAATATTATTAAATAATAATTTTTTTAAAAAAAGTTTTTTTTTTTCATTTGAGTATTTGTCACATTAAAAGCACTCCTGCCCATTCAGTTTCATGCTATCTTTAAAGCATTTAGTAAATTTTGTAAACAAAACATTTCATCTTGTTAAAACCTTGTTACGTTTCACACCAAAAAAGAGGTTTCACTCCACTAAAGTGTCACGCGTGACGTAATCCCTAGAAACATACTTGCGTCACGTTCTTTTATGGGTGGGACTAATGTTACACTTAGTCCCTACACTCAGTTCAAGGTTGTGGGATTCGCACTATTTTTAGTGAGTGATTATAATCTTTTATAAGTTCTATTAATTTGCAAAACATTTTTAAAACAAACTGGCTATTTATTTTCCTTTAAAATCGAGCATTGATAACCTTTGGTGCATTTATTTATAAAAGGTGAATTTATTTATAGGTCCTGTTTATCAAAAGAAGTTTATTAAAAATATATAAATTTTATTTTATCTCAAATGACATGCATTTAAAAATTTTATTTAGATCAAATTTTTCTTTGGGAAAGAAAATACATTTTTCTGAAATAGGACTTTGTATTATTGGGTACTGAAAACAGCTGAAAATTTAAAATTTTGAATAAAAATCCATCCACATTATTGAGAATTTGTTTTCAAATTTTTTCCAGATTGTTCGATTCAATATTTAAAGTTTGTACATGTACATTTTGGCTAATATTTTAAATTGCAATGTCGCATCGTTTTTATAAATAAGTGCACAATTTTATTATAACTAGTAAAACAAATTTGTTGTGAAAGCACTTTCAGTATTTTTTTCTTTATTAATAGATTTAATTAGAACTGTGAACTAAACTGTCTTTAGAACTGTAAGTCAAAACGAAAATGCTATTGTTTACTTAACATCGTTACCTGTTTTGGTGTGAAAAAGCAAAAAATCTAGGCACAATTCGGAAAATCGTCTAACTGTGACCGTTAGTCGTAAATCTCTTACGGGTTCCGATTTTTACGAGCCTCTTTGCCACGAATGGAGGGGGCGCCACCTTACGACCTTTCCATCCCTGATGCCAGATTACCCGAAGCAATACTTAGATTTCTTCTTTTTTTTTATTCCATTTTATCTTATATTTCCTGTTTCCTTTTGGTTTAGGTGTTAAAGTCCGCTCTTTGTTTTGTTTCTTTGAACTGTCTTTTTTTTGTATTTTTATCGTTCCATAGAATTTTTTTTTATATTTTGGTGCTTTAAATATAAGTTTTGGAATTGCTTTCTTGCTTGAAACCCTTGAGAAAATTCTTTTGACTGAAAATTTGGGTGAAAGGCTATATTTTTTGTTCGTTTCCGTACCTAGAAAAAGGAGAAAATATTTCATTTAATGGTTTCTGGCTTAGCTTTTTATTTCACTTTCAAGGGTTAATAAGTACTTAAGTGGAAAATATATTCAAAAAATATTTCAGTTATTGTTATTTTTTGGTTATTGTACACTTGAAGGGTAGCCTAGTGGGTTAGTTTCCATATTATGATTTTTTTTTAATAATTGCTGTATTATGGTAAGAAAATTCAAATATGTTGAGATTTTCGTCCAAATAACATCCCATCTAATTTGCACTATTTTCTTCGTACTACATATTTTATTATTTAGTTTATTTCATTCAATTTGATAAATATTAGTTAGGGATAAATTACGCTGAATGAGTAATTGTCTTTTAGGTCACTACTCTGAAGCAATTACTTTTTGTGTGTGAATTCATGCAAAATTATATTTTACTGCACTTTAACGTAACGTCTACATTCTTAAAACAAGCACTCCCAATTTACCTCAGTCTGAGTGGATTTCACTCCTCCAGACTGGAAAATGCACTTCTCCTTTTGGAGTGGATCCTTTGTGTGTTAAACCTCCGACAGGATCACTCCAACCGAGTGACTTTAACTCAGTCTGAGAAAATATGCATGCCTTTAGGGTGTCGAAAATGCACTTCTCCAACTGGAGTGGATTTCACTCTTTTGTTTTAAGACTGTATATAATCGAAATTTAAATTTTGTAATATGTTTTTCGACTGAGAATATGATTTTTAAAATGATTTCAGTTATTGTTTTTAAAAAAACAAATCTGTGATTAGTTCCGTCTTTTAAGATTATTTCCGTTTTATAAGAGTTCAGTAAAATATTTTTTTTTTTACTTTAAAGTATATATTCAAATAAAAAGGAATCAACAACGCATTACTTGATTTATACAACTGTTGTATAGTCGAAATACAAATGTAAAATTTTATCACAGGCACAAATCTAAAACTTTTACAATCATTTTTACGAAAATACCCTACTTTTATATAAATTCATTTACATTTTTCTATCATAAATATAGCATAAAATGTTGCTGAAGTGATCATCGATATAAATCGTTCTGCTCCAAAATATATTCATATCGATACATTTAGGCAAACGGATGTCGTAATTTAGGCTGGAAACATATTTACAAAAAAGTTAAAGCAATAAATCATTTTGAAACATTGAAAATATTCATTTGATGAAACTAAACCATCCTTCATTTCATAGGAAAATAAAACATGATTGATTTTATATTCAACGTGGTTTTATTTTTTGAATATATGTGAAAAACTTTGATAGTTATTCTTTTTATATTAAAATTTTTTCATGAACTACTGGTGTGTTTTGGATTTTTTAAAGATTTTAACGATGCGTTGAATACATTTATTAACCGAAACATGTATTGTGCTTAACGTAGCATACTATGTAAATATTAATATCTAAAAAAAGTTGACTGCGTTAGATCGACCCTCTAATGCATACTGTTGTCGTTTGTCAACAAGAAACTTAATCCACTTTATTCTGTTAAAGTAGAGCTCTTTCTCGACAAATTTTTGTTTTTTTCATCTATTACATTCCATTTTGAAGTTTTAGTTACTAATAGTCCTCATAGATAGACAGTATTAAAATGTATTCAAAATTGAAGAGTGAGGTTATTAATTGTTGTGAAGTTACATTTTTGGCAGTATTCAAATTATAATATTATTAATACAAATAACAAAGAAAGTGTATAATTAAAAAAAATGAAATTATTTAAATTTTAATGCACTTAATTTCTTTCAGTATTTTTCCCATACTGTATTCAGTATTAAAGATACAAATATATATTTTTTTCGGGATGAAAAATAATTCATGCATTAAAGGGTTAAATATGTTTGAAAATGAGACAAAATTTACTCACCCGACTTTACATTACTTTTCTAGTTTTGACGAAAAGTGTTTAAGAGTAATTAATGGTGCCAGCGAAGAAATGAACTAAACACACAGAAATTTGAAGTTCATACATTAAAATATTATGTAAATGTAAAAAATTGTAAAATTCCATGTGCTTTGATTCAATATATGCAAAAGTTTTCTACTATTATTAAAAAAATTCTAAAATTTCTTATTATTTAAGAATTGATATTTTTTGTCTTTCGTACTTTTCATTTTTAAGATAATGCCACCAAATGTTGAATTTTTGTTGAAGGCCAAATTCTAAGCTATGTGGGAGTACTACCTCAGGTTGTCTGCCACTTTTGATGAAGAATATAAGTTAATTTCTTTTGATACGTATCCTCGATAGATGGCAGCATAAGTTGTTGTTTGAAAATAATTTTAGAATTCCATAAGTCTTTTGAATCCTATCATTATATGAGCAACATTAGTTTACAAAAGTTTTTTCTTTTAATTGTAGCACATAAATAATAAATATATTTAGAATATAGTTTTAAATTCATGACTTTTCTTTAATATTAGCAAGGCAAGGTTTTTAATATATATTTTACCGTTAAAAAGTTTTTTTTTTTCAAAACATTATTTTAAAGATGATAACTAAAAAAATAAATTTTGAGTATAGTTACTTCCACCTAAAAGGAAAAATTCATTAGGGAAATAAATTGCTTTTTTCAAAATATAAGTTTTAAACTTTTTTAGTTGAAAAAATATCAGAATCTACTTATTTGAAATTCCAATTATGAGAAATATTAATCCGTTGTGCTTCTAATAAGTTTATCTTGATTCTTAATAAATTATCTGGTTTCTATACTGCGTAATTTTATTTTTTTTTCGCTAAATGATATTAGTAAAAAAATTCTTTAAATCTATTTTCTTTCGCTAATGCGTTATAGAATATCAATATTTTTCACGTCTAGCACATAATATTTGTCCTACACTCTTAAAACAAAAGAGTGAAATCCACTCCAGTTGGAGAAGTGCATTTTCGACACCGTAAAGACATGCATATTTACTCAGACTGAGTTAAAATCACTCGTTTGGAGTGATCCTGTCGGAGGTTTAACACACAAAGGATCCACTCCAAAAGGAGAAGTGCATTTTCCAGTCTGGAGGAGTGAAATCCACTCAGACTGAGTTAAATTAGGAGTGTGTTTTAAGAGTGTAACTGACAACTACTTCATAGCTTATCAAACATCCGTTTCCAAGTTATGATTTAATATATAAATGATATAAATTTATTGTTACAGCGTAAGACCATAAGTCCTTTCTCTTCTAACATACAGAAATATATAATATTTTTTTTCAAATACAGACAGTAATCCACTGACTAGACTTGGAACAGACATTTTGATGATGAGTTTCACTGGAATTAAGGCAGTGAGAACTATACGTTTTCTTTTTTGACGAAACTTTTGCGATTGCTTTTTGTCTTTTCTATAATATTTACTAAGTGATGGTAAAGAATAGTAAAACTTTTAGAGTTTTATTCAAGAATATTATATTTTTTACATAATGGGGAATGCATGATTTTAAATTTTAAGAAAATGTTATTTTACATTTTTTTTAATTAACTGGATCGAAATTTTTAAGTGAACTGTGGCAGCATATGTATTAAGGAGATTTGAAAGTTTATGGAAGAAAATTAAATGTAAGGGTTGTATTGATTATGATGATAAGAATATTTTTATTTTTGAGTAATATGATTGTTTATAGTTAAAGAACTAATTTGAATAATCCTTAGAACTAGTTTTGAATGATAAAAACTTGTCTAGTCTATTCTTATTATTCTAAAGAAGTTTTATAACTTTTAAAATCTAACGCTGCAAGTTCATGAGCAATTCTTTTATTCGTTAATTTTCTGAAAACTTGAATGATTAATTTCTTTCGGTTCTACTTCTTAATTTTCAAATTCAGTGAATATTTACTTTACAATAAAATGTACCTTTCACAACTTTTAGAACTGCTTGTTTCCTTCCAAAAAAATTTCGCGTTTGAACTCCCAAAATCAAAACGAAAACTGGCTTAGTAATTGGCTTAGCCATATTTTATTATTTATTTATTTTTCCCCAAACGCGTCGATTTTTAGTTTTGTGTAATAAGAGCACAAACGGAAGAACCACAAAACAAATGATTGCCAAATTCTTCGAATTTCGCCGCATTCGCACAATTTTGGTTTGGCCTTTCTTATCTAAATTGGACCCTTAAGCTGAAAACATACACAAATACCGGCCTTTTCAGCCAGAATGCCTGCAGGGCGTTTGTTTAGATGTAATATTGAAACATTGTTTTAGCGGGAAAATATCTTTATTGGAGAAAGCACAGATGGAGGAATTTGTGGGAAAAACAATTTAATGAATAAAATGATTTCGGGTTTTAGCTTCCACACTACGTTTATCACGAAAAAATGAGAAGCTTTTATGCTATGTTAGATTTGAATTAACTTGACACGAGAGCTTCACTCTTAAAACAAACAAGTGATTTTAACTCAGTCTGAGTTAGTTTTCACTCCTTCCAGTGTCGAAAATGCACTTCTCCTTAAGGAGTGGATTTCACTCCTTTGTTTAGTTAAACATCCGTCAGGATCACTCTAAACGAGTGATTTTAACTCAGTCTGAGTTGATTTTCACTCCTTTCCAGTGTCGTAAATGCACCTCTCCTATAGGAGTGGTTCACTCTTTTGTTTTAAGAGTGTACACGGCGGCTATTGGTGAAGGGCGTCGTATCTTAGAACCACAGTCAAGTGACGAGCCGACACCTGAGTAGGCACCCAACGCAACCATTAAGAGCGACATAGAACGCAGCGTTGGGGCTTTGTATCGTATTTAACGCGCACTCCCTTCTACACGGGGTAGTATTCGTCGGACATTTTTGGCTGCAAATGCCGGTAGCTATTTTGGCGATGCCCGGACCCGAACCTGGGACCTTTCGCATGATAGGTGAATGCCTAACCGAATGGGCTCCCAAGCCCCAGGAAGCTTTTAGCGAGGATATGACCGTCTGTCTGATTGTTAGTCACCCGCTTTCCTAACCCAAGCTATAGATTCCACAGACAACCGAGATGCGTCAAAAATATTCAGCATACCTAAATTAGAAGTCATTGAAAATTTAAGAAAAATATTCGATTTATAAGTACTACTAAATTTAAACCATTTAAAGGCATAGAAGTTCGATAAAAAAGAAGATAGAAAAAAATTATCAATTCTTTAATTTTTTTTTATCAATGAATCTGTTTTAATGCTCTATGTTTATGAAATGGCATTTAAAAATAAGATAGTTTAATTCAGTTTTTAAAGTGATAAATTGCTTTAATGTTGATAAGAAATGTTTTGCTGCTATTTCCCTTTCAGTCCCAATGATAATTATGCATCATCATTTTAGAATTTTTTTCTGATCGTCTATAGCCATTTATGATATCAAAAAGCACATCATTCGATTCTTCAAACTTTTTCTATTGGAAAATATTTTTTATCAATCCCAATAGATGCATCCCTATTACTTTTTTTAAAATTATGATCAGAAGCATGATGATGCCAAATGGCTTCACTGGTACTGAAAGGGTTAAGTAGAAGGAATATCATATTTACTCCTCGAAATATAAATTAAAGTAGGAAACGATAAGGAATAATCGGATTTGGGGTAATAAAATAAATGAAACTTGCCGAATTTTTCGTTTAAACTTTTAATGTGGAATTAAATGCTGTATTTGACATTTTTTCCTGTTGAATAAAGATATTGTGTTTTAAACGGTGTAAGTAGCCGAATCTGTTACAAAACTACTTGGTTTTTCGTAGAAGCATGACTAATGAAATCTGTAGGCTTACACTGATTTACAATATATTGTTTTCCTGTTAGTTACTTAATATAGGACGTAAGGGCATATTTTTGTATTTGTTGTACGTTATACTTCTGAAATTTATGTTATACTTAGGGGATAACTGTTTAACTTATTAATTTTTATAGAATTTTTTCTTACGTTATTTGCTTATGATTTCTATGGTTTTACAAAATAATTCTTTAAAACCTTAGTTTAGTTAAGGTACATTTTTCAAATTATCGTAATTATTTTTTTAATAATAGCAATCGATCTCGGTATAACTGCAAAAAAGCTTCTTGAAATTTTGTTAAGCAGTTCCCAGATTTCAAAATAAATAGACCCTTATTTGAAAAACCCATATCAATATATTCGGGTAAAAAGTGGAACTATTGAGAGATTTTCATTTTTAGAATGTATTCCTCTATTACGTTTCTACGATGAAATCTCCTCAGCACATGCCGGATAAGATGAAAGGGTTTGGATAATAATCTCAAAACTGATTTATATTCCTAAAAAGGAGATTGGAAATATGTAAAGAATTTATGGATTTCGATTTTATATGAGAGAAAATAGTCTAGAATTTGATTTAAGCCAATGGTATCAGTGAATTAAGGCCATGTGCAAGAGAAATAATGTTACTGTATAGGTGAATATTGATTGAATTAAGAATTGCGTAGGCTGGGAACCCCGGCGGTATAAGGCGCGTGCTTTGCATGCGATAGGATCCAGGTTCAGAACGGGCATTTTCAAATAATTGCCTTAAAAAAGGGCCTAACCAGCTGAAAATTCCGACGAATAATTCCTTTGTGTAAAGATAGTACACGTGAAATAAGTTCCTACGCTGCGTACTAGGTAACTCTTAAAAGTTAAATTGGGTGCTTATTTGGGTGTCGCCTCGTTACTTGACTTCGGTTCTAAATATAACGACGCCCGTCACCACCAATAGCCCTGGTATAGCTCTAGTGCTACGATAGTCCAATCTATCGTAACTTAAAAATAAGTGTTTCATGTTGTTTTTGTATGTGCGAAAGTAAAATCACCCGGTACAACTAAATGAATTTGTTAGTTTGCTCTTTATTGTTTTCTCAAATATTTTTTGGCCTATTTTTAAATAAATTGGCTGAAATTACAGAAAAACTCTTCATTTAAGTATGCTTAAATTATATTATTTTTTCTGTGCATTCTTGCTCTAAATATTTATGCATAAACTATTAAATGAAAACTATTAAAAAAATTGATAACAAATTGTAAAAGTAAATTTATTTATAATTCATCGGTTCTCTTTATTTGTAATTAGTTTTTTTTAATTTATCAAAGCTTCAAATTGATTTTTTGATGGCGCCAAAATGAAAATATTTCCGATGTTAGAATTAAATAAAAAACATCATAGCGTTGTATTTTTGATTAAATGGAAGTTTTTATTTGATTAGAACATTTCATTAAAATGCACAGAATAGTTGATTGATCATTTTATCACCGTCTAGTTTGCAAACTATTTTTTATTCTACTCCACTTAGAAATTATCGGAATGCTCTCTTTTCAAACAAAAAACGCAGTCATATATCATTCAAAGCACGAATCAAATTAAACATTTTTCATTACTTAAAAGATCAAAATACTAGATCTTTCCAAAAGATCCATATAATAATTAAATCCAAGTGGAGCTTATTAAGCCTTCCCAATTGATCAAAGTTTTCCTTGAAGAACTCTATTTACTTGACGATGATTGGGAATAGACAAAGTTAAGAAAAAAAGAAGAAAAAGTTTTACTAAATGGAAAACTTCAGCCCGGAGTCGCCAACTTTCTGTGCGACTGCATTCTTCGATTAAACTCAATTTGACAGTTGCAAGAAAAGTGCATTAAGATTAAGAGTTTTCATTTTATGAGAATATTAATCAAGACGGGGACGCTTGAAATTGATGGGAGAATGTTGACATTAAAACTGTCTGAACTTTGAGAGTAATTTTTTTTATAAGAGTTGTCTTTTAAATTATACATACAATTTCTTGTAATCTATTTGAATTAATTACTTTAATGCGTTTTTGTCAAAAGATTTTTCGAGGTACTATTTGCTCTTATGCGGACTTGCAAGTAGAAAAAAACTAATTTAAACTCTTATTTACTATTCGCACTAAGTATAAATTTTTGAAATTTTAATATAACATTATTGCTTTCCTGCTATGAATTTTTTTCTAAATATAGAATAACATCCATCTGATGTAGCAAGATTTCATTGCAATAAACTAAAGTGGTTAATTTACAAAGCAAATGTTTTCGCGTTTCACAGAGTTTGAAAAGCATACTTTATTCAAGGTTGTAAAGAAGTTTTATAACTTCCGTAAAATATAGTGCGGGAGTTTAACTTTAGGAAGCAACTCTATATTAAATGTTTTTAATTCAAATACATTTTAATATTTAGTTAAATTAAACTTAAATATTTAAAAAAATAGTTTAATATTTATTACATTTCAATATTTTATTAGAATATTTTAACATTTTATTACAATATTTAAATATTTCATTGAGTTTAAATTTTGATATCTTATTAATTTAGATTTAGGAATTTCACTTTACTTTTTTCAAGCCATACCAAAATAATACAAATGGAACTGTACGTCTATATAAGAGATAATACGGCAAATGTTTTTAGTAGCTTGGTTGTGCCTGATTAACGAGAATTTTTATATTTGAATCCATATAGAAAAAGTCTTTGTCGTGGTCAGGTAAGCGGACCATTTATTTCTGGATTTGAGGTTTCTATCTTTGCTTGATATCCCGATCACTCGGCTATGATTTTCTGAAATCAAAAACTCCAATGCTGTATTTTACATGCTTCACATTGCGATGTATACTAAAAAAGCACGTTGTTTTAAAGCAATACACGCAAAAAAATGGTACTGGTCCTGCAACTCAACCAAGTTCGGTTGAAGGGTGTTTAATTGGCACAGCGAAACTGAAGGTTTCTTTCAAACCTACCAGTTTAGTTACCATAACTATACTCGTTCGATTGAACGAGTTTAGTCAACGGGACCAGACTGCCTCAATGAGTTCGGTTGAGACAACTAAACTCTGTGTGAGAACTATACTGCTCGGTATCAGTGTAGTTCTCTCAACCGAACTAGTCGTTTGCGCCAACCGAACGCTTCTAGCCAAACGTGTTTGTTTCCTGCAACTAGACAGTCCTGTCAGTCCTATAGCAACCGAACAGTTTGGTTGGGAGAACTCAATTTTCGTTTGTACGTACCAGACAGTTTTTTGCGTGTACAAAAAATTGATTTTTTTTATTTGACACCCATTCAACCTTAGAGACCCGGTTGACCAGTAAGTAAATAAAGATAACTCTTTATGGGACCTATTTGGACTGTTTAAATACCGAGAAGGACGGTTAGTCTTATAAGCATAATGAATTTGTTTCCACAAATTGAATTGTATTTTAACAACTCAATGCTGCAATTTTGCTTTTCTAAACCAACACTTGTGTTCAATCAGCACGAGCGTAACATAAGTTTTTTAGTGTATCTTCATTAAAGATTCCTTTCACACTCACTATCAATAAAGATCATTACTCGTCAATCGTCATACCCTTTGTTCAAACACCACCGCTAAGAAGGGCTACTGTGAGTAAGCAATTAAAGCTTTTATATCTTTCGGCGGATGCAGTTCATTGAATAAAGAAATAAGCTAATTAATCTAACCACACTCACTAAAACTCTTCCTCGGAAGAACGGTTCTTCTGATAAGCACTTTATTCACGCTAATTGCATTGCATTTTAACAGCACAATATTGTACTATTAACATTTTTATACAATACTTGTGTTCAAACACCACAAGTGGAACACAGGTTTTTCTTAGTATATCATCGCAATTTCTCACGTTTTCTTCTCGATCTTTCCCACAGAAGTGTTCCAGACCGACGGCTATCTGCTCCCCAACTCCAAGTGCAATTACGAAATATCTCCTGAGCAGACGAACCGCACCAGAGGCAAATTCTACTCGCCCCAGTACCCCAGCAACTATCCTAGGGATGTTACTTGCCATTACAGGTTTGCAGCCACACCAAACAACAGAGTGAGGATAGTTTTCGAGCAGATACGTCTGCAAAAAGGTGATCTAAGGTAAGGACCAGAATGTTAGATGAAATATTTCCAATTTATGACGGTACTATTTTGTTTTTTTAAACAGGTTTTTTATTTTTGTGTGTGTTGCGTCAGATATTTTCCTCTGCTTCTAAAATTTTCTGCTTATAAAATCTCCTTGTAGTTGGCAAAGTAAAGGTACTGAATAAGTTTCCGATTTAAGATAAATTTAATACTTTATTTCTAAGTTATTTGCAAAGAGTTACTAAGAAAAGCAAATTTTTACTTTTCCACGAAAGAAACGCATATTAGAAAAGGTTATAAGTTCGATGCATAACATATTTTAAATACTGTTAAATGCGGCTATTTTAAATTTTTTGAAAGTAGTATGCTTAACTGCTCGATAGTCATCATTCATTTTTCATGGCTCGCCAGCCCAGGGTGGGCCAAGGCATTCTGAACAAGTTTCTTCCAGCCACCTCTACTGGCAGCCAAACTCCTCCAATTTCTGGTTCTGAGCACCCTACAGTCCTCTCCTCAACTGCATCCACCCATCTCAGCTTGTGTCTTCCTTTTCTTCTTGTGCTGATGGGTTTAGCTAAGAAAATTTCTTTCAGGGTTTTATTGTCCTTCATTCTGATAACATGTCCAATCCAGTTAAGCCGGATTCAGGTGTTGGCTCGTCACCTGACTGTGGTTCTAAAATACGACGCCCGTCGCCAATAGCCCTCGTGTAGCTCTAGTGCGACGATAATTCAAACCTAACCTAACCTAACCAGTTAAGCCGGTTCACCTTAATGTGATGTACCACGCCTGGCTCTTTGACAATCAGTACAGTTCTGTGTTGTATCTTCTGCGCCAGACATCGTTTTCTTTGGTACCTCCGACGATACTTCTTAGGATCCTGCGCTCAAACAGGCCTAACAGTCTCTCCTCGTTTACTGTCAAAGTCCAGGTTTCCGAGGCATAGGTCAAAATAGGACGGATAAGCGTTTTGTAGATCAGTAACTCGATTGTATATCATCTAAATTTAAACAAAGCTCCATTTTAGTCAGTAACGTTTGCCCCTTTTTTGGTTTGACAAGAAAGTGATCATGCTAAGTCAATTTCTAAGATAAATCCCACCAAGCAGTTACTACTATATTCCTGACCATAAATGCTTTTACAAATCTTATTATGAGTCGGCTATTCTTTCAATGGAAATTGACACTACTAAAGATAAAAACAGATTTCTTGGGGGGGGGGGGGGGGGTCCTCCTATTCCCCAATGAAGTAATAGAGAACCTTTGATTGTGATAAGACCTATCAAAACAGAATGACTCTTAAACCAAATCTTTCAAAACAAAATGACTCTTAAACCAAATACTTAAGTGAATGGTTCAAGAGGCACATTTTATTTTAAATTATATTAAACTTTTATTTTATTTTGTACAGCTGCCTGAACAGCCCGGACGTGATCCTGGTCTACGACGGCTCCAACAAGAGCGCCCCCATCATCGGACACCTGTGCAACACCAACACTTTCGTGGAGGTGGTGTCGACGGGCAGCAATCTCTTCATCGAGTTCCACTCCAGGAGCCACTTCCCAGGGCAGGGCTTCAAGGCCTCGTACCTCTTCGACGCCAGGCCACCGCCCACGCAGCAGACGCCCGCCCGCATCAACGATATCGATGTGCCTTACATGGGTGAGTTGAAATCGCTTGATAGTAGAGTGTTATCATCTCTTATTTCACTTGGTCTAGACCAAGTTGAAAATATCATTCGCCCACAAAAACTCTCCAACCAGCGCAAGGTTTTCAAGAGGGTCACTTGTGCAAATCCAACAGGCAGAAACCTCTTCAGCTAGTTCCATAATCATTCTTTTTAGAGCCAGGCTTCATTACGTCCAATCTAAAACAGCACACGTTACCATACTAAACGGACACCTGTGCAACTCCAACACTTCCGTCGAGGTGGTGGCGACGGCAGTATCCTCTTCATCGAGTTTCCCTCCAGGAGCCACTTCCTAGGGCAGGGATTCAAGGCCTCGTACCTATTCGACGCCAGGCTGCATCAACGTTATCGATGTGCCTTACATGGGTGAGTCGGAGTCACATTCATTCGTGCATTGCCAAAATACCTGCTTTCCTATACTAAAGAAGTATACAAAATACCTTGCAGCCAAAAATTTCCAACTATGTTTAATAATTGTACGTTAAATATGGCTGAAAGTCATAACGCTGCGTACGATGACATCCTTTGCGGTTGGGTTGAGTCCATACTTTAGTGCCGGCTCTTCGAGAAGCTTAAACTTTTGGCGATATATTGCAGCTGCTTGCGTAATAGCCCTCATACTAAACATGCTACTAATAGACACCAATATATTTTAAAAAGATGGTGTCTACAGGCAGAAACCTCTTCAGCGAGTTCTAAGAGGCCCTTTTCAGGGACAAGCTTCATTGCGTCCATTCTAATGCATGATACATCCTCATGTTAAACAGACAACAAATCAACATCAATTCCTTTTAAAAGGTTTTCACAGGCCCCAGAAACCTCTTCAACGAGTTTCATTCCTGGAGTATCTTTAAGACAGGGCTATTGTACCCTATTTGTTCGACGTGAGACCATCATCCGACGTGTCTTACATGTATAAGTAGCTTTTGTATGTTCTAAATATGACTCAAAACAAAGATTCTGCTCAAGGATTTGAAATAAGACGGCGATGCTACACCAGAAAACGAAATAAGCCGCCTGAAAGCCAGCAAATATTGTTTTACGCACCTTAACTAAGCGATACGCGTTTCTTGTAACTTGAGTGGGGCAAACTACATAAGATTTAATAATCTGTAAATTAAAACTCAAATAATGACTAGCATTTAAGTAGCTGTAGGAGTAAATCTCTTATAGTGTTGAAATTTACACCTCATTTAGGATGATAATTCACAGTGAAAAGTATATTTTATGGTATTTTACCACTACATATTACATTATTTATTTCAATTTTTAAAAATATTATTCTACAAAATTTCAATTATTTAAATGCAACTGTTTCTAAAATTTGAAATTCAAACAAACAAATATTTCCGAAGAACATACAAAAAATCATTATAAATAAAACACACAAAAAAAACCTTTACAAATAATTTCCACTCGAAAAATGAGAAACACGAGAAACTCATCTCGAATATAAACAAGTACCTTTTCACATATTGATTCCTCGTGAAATGTTCTCTATCTCTTACTTATAAATAAGGCATGATTCTTCTTTTCAAATCCAAAATAGCGGCGTATGCACCACGAAATTTCAAAAGATCCCGAGGATTGGAGATGTCAGTAAGGAAGATTTGTACTTAGCGAGAATGTTTCTCAGCACTTTTATTTTCGGAATAAATTCAACTCGGAGATTCTTGACAGATAATAATGAAAGTGGGCTGGATGTTTGTTTTTAATACACGATGTCTGAATTCGGTCGTGTTTGGGTTACTTTTTTCGTTTTTATTATATTTGAAAGTGTACATTGTGTTTTTTTGTTTGCAAATATTAGATTCCTTGTTCGAAGTAGTCAGTAATTTTAATACTATACAGGGTCCGTAAGAGAATGTCAGATTTTAAATTTAAAAAAAATCTATATAGTTTGTTACAGATAAAATGTGTTTAATGAACAGTAATACTTTCATAACAATACAAAGGTTTCATAAACAAGCAGGTTTGTAACATTATCTGTTACTTAAGGTATCCAATCACCTTTTTTCAGCAAAAATCGACTTAAATATCAAACATTTGTTTTTAGTATTCTAATATTAAAAAAAAATATTTGTTTGTTAAAATCTGTTTCGTTTTAGTTTCTAGCTTTAATAGAACCGAAGTTATAGCACTTTAATGCTTTTTTTGTTTGCATTTTTTTTTCAAAATATAATTTCGGAAATTTTCAGTTTACGCAAAACATTAAAAACTCAAATTCTTTATTATCAATTGCTTCCAAACTTTTACAGTCATTTTATGACAGTTTGAAGAGAATTTTGAACTAGAATAGTGTAAAACTATTAAAAATTGGATATTTATAACTATTTATATGCTTGTTACTATCTTGTTTGTTTCTACACTCTTAAAACAAACACTCCCAATTTACCTCAGTCTGAGTGGATTTCACTCCTCCAGACTGGAAAATGCACTTCTCCTTTTGGAGTGGATCCTTTGTGTGTTAAAACTCCGACAGGATCACTCCAAACGAGTGATTTTAACTCAGTCTGAGAAAATATGCATGCCTTTAGGGTGTCGAAAATGCACTTCTCCAACTGGAGTGGATTTCACTCTTTTGTTTTAAGAGTGTATGTGTTTTCCATATAATACTAAAATTTTTTGCCTAGAAATAAATGTTGGGCTCTGATATCTTAATGATTTTAGTTCATAACCTATATTAATGTTTGTCAAGCACATGTACATTTAAACGATGTCAAAAAAATTAAAAAATTTTTGTACAGATATCATGTTTTGCGTGATTTTCGAGGCATATTTCACTACAATTTTCCACAAATATTTTTTTTTATGATTTACTTTTTAAAACTATTTTTGTATTCATAACTAATAATAAAACCGCTCAACGTCTTGGTTGGAATAGAATTTTCAGAGAATTGCTGTCAAAGGTGAGCGGCCACCTTAAATCGCTACCACTCAACATTTAGCACTGTACAGGGAAAAGTGACCAATCGCACAAATCTGACTTTTCGAGTTGTAAATGCTATAATATACAGAAATTTAATATCTAGTGATAAAAGCAAACATTAAATCAACTAGTAGAACAGTTAGAAAGCAGTAATAGAATAGTTATTTATTCTTTAATGCAATGCAATGGAAAAAGTAAACTTCAGACGATTATTCTGAAAAAACTAGTTTTTTTTGCGATAGGTTTCTTTTCTGTGTACAGTGCGAATTGTATTCAACAAAAGCAAACTATTTATACACCTCAGATAGAAATTCACCAAACATAGCCTTTAAAAAGTTACAATTCAAACTTTTAAACACCAAAATTGACTATTTGGCAGTATTAGTAGTGGTAGAATTACTTCTTTGGCAGTATTAATAAGTAATCTTTATCGTTTGCTAAACTTATTTCAAGTTCGAATAATACTGGTTAAATTTTTAATAAATATCTTTTAGTCGCCCTAAGATACTTTTCTATGCTTATTCCTCCTTAAATATCTTTAAGAAAAATACTCTCTTGAATTTAAATCTTTAGAAATAGAAAAGGAAGAATTTGATTTCTGCCTCATGTGTCATATAGCTTCAGATAGAGCGAAATCTCCAAGGAATGAAACAAAGTGTGAATGGAATTGAAACATTTCATATATAAAGTCAAAGTAAAATGTGCGCTGTATATAGGGCAATTTTATTCATCGTTTTAAAATCTAGATGATACTTAGTTAATTCCAATTAAATAATTATAACCTAAATTTCAAGTTTCCCACTTACAATATATTTTTGCAATAAACTAAAGTTTTGTAAAAAAAATCTTATTTTTAGCTCCAAATTTAATTTGTACTCTTAATAATACTATGTTGGCTTGGTTATTTTTTCGAATTGAATTTAATCATAAATCTAATACAACAAAAGAAAAAAAACCATCTAACAAAATCATGATAAAACTACGATATGTTTTTCAAATAAAATAATTGGAATATATTTTTCAACTTTCGTTTTTAATAATTAGCCAATTTATATCGGTTTGAAATTATAAAATATTGTTAACTTATCCTTGTGAACGGTTCTTCTAAATTACCACATTCACCTTATAAAAACTGATCAAAATTTAAAAATTGAAATCGGAATGTGCAAGGGAAGAGTAAAAATATGATTTTAGTCTCATGTAGCATAAAGCGAAAAATCTCTAAGGGATGAAATAACGCGTAGATGAAATTGGAATATTTCAAATCCGAATTCTGTTTCGTAGTAAAATATATATAGTACTGTGAGATTCCGTTTTTTTTTTAATAAATCCGTTAATGTATATGTTCAGAAATTTCTTTTAATTTTGAATAATGACAGATATTTAAAAGTATTTAAAATATAAGAAATTATTTATATAATCCTATGTATTTAAAAGGTGAAATAAAAGTATCTTCAAGGGAAATGTTCCCAATGAAGAATCTATAACTTAGAAGTAAAAATATATTTTTCACAAAATGTAAATAAATCGATATGAATTACTTTGAAATACTCCTATATTTAACCAGATTATTAATTGAACCGGATTATTAATTGGGATATTTTCATTTTTATACATAAATAAAATTTAGGCTTTATATGAAAATTATAAATTTTAGTGAAATGTATTTTAAAAAGTACACTTTCCATTCCAGAATCGATCCGGAGAACTACAGATTACCTCACCACTACTAATGAACCAGGTAAGTGGTGATAGTTTAAGGCATGATGTATTAATAGTTGTTTTAATTGTAGTTTCTCGTGGATAGTTAACCCTTTCAGTCCCAGAAATTTACTACACTACAGAAACATCTGATACTCACAAAATAAGCTTATTTTAGGTCAAATATACGAATTCTACAAGAAAAAAAATCCATTAAAAATTTTTATATGGTTTTTGAAACAATGCCGAAATTCTTTAACTGTGGAAAACAACAAAATATAAATATATATATTAACTAAAAACACTTCGAGTTATATATTTTAAGGTATCTGACCATATTATTAAAAAAAATTTAGTAATTAATTTAACCGAAATAGTTTAAATCGTGTTTTAAATATGTCGAACTGAAGTGAACTTATAAAAAATCAGGAGAAACGCTTGGTGACTATTTTCTAAATAAAAAAAATAGTAGTTCTGACTTCTATTAAGCTTAAAGTAAAATTTTGTCTGATAGAACAAAGTGTGAAGAATCGAATGATGTGTGTTTGGATGTCATAGCGGGACATAAACATTTTGAAAAAAATATTGAAAGTGATGATGCCAAATGGCATCACTGGGTCTGAAAGGGTTAATAGCTTAGTTGTGAACACAATTAACGGATAGCGGGTGAATATAAGCGTAAAAGAAAACGGTGAAATAAATGAAAAAAATCTGGGTTATTTCCATTACAAATTTTAGTTAAATGCTATTTTGTTGCCGTCAAGCAAGTAATTCTTTTTTTTTCTAAATATATCTATTTAGTTGTATAATAGTTATGTAACGTAACTTTTTTATATATCTTAAACCTGCATTTAAAGTTTTTTTTAAAAAACTCCAATGACTTTTTAAAATAATATAGACTTTTTAAAATAATATAGTTAGTCAATGAAGGAAACGAAAAAATACTCGGAGAAGTTACGTATTTTTGAAAATACTGATTATTTGTGTTTATCTTACTGAAATATGCAGAAAAACAAGGGCAGATTGCTTCAATTGTTTAAACAATAGGTTGAATAATTAGCTTTTATTATTGAAATTCGTCACTTTTCCAAAGCTACAGTGTTACCTAAACGCAAAACAACGCTCTTGAAATATCGCAAATGTTCTTCTTAAGCGCCACAGCCGATTTCCGGCCAAGACTGTCTCATTAGCTCATCTTGCTCTATCCGACGCTAATGTCTTGCGATTATTCACGCTTAAACTCCTAGATCTTTTCAACATTGTCCACCCACCTTGTCCTGGGCCTACCTCTTTTTCTGTTCCTACTGGGTTTTAAAATGTTATTTCATAGCCAAATTTTCATCAGCATAGCTATAAAAGTGTCCAAGCCATCTTACTTGCTATTTTTAAATGACTTTTATTATGTTTGGTTCCCTGAATTCAAATTTTAGTTCATGATTATACATTATTCTCCAAGCTCTGTTTCCCTTTATCGCTCAAAAAATCTTCTCAAAATTTTTCGTTCAAAAACCAATATTTTTTCTTCAACAGATTTATTTTATGACCAGCATTCATTTCCATATAGGACTATTGGTCTTACTAATATATTATATAACGTTATCTTTGTTTCTCTGCTAAGCAATTTGGATTGAAACTATTCACGTAGACTTTAGTAGCAACTATTGACCTTGTGAATTCTATTCTTAATTTCAGAGGTAATATCGTTATAGTTATTTACAATTGTACCCAAATGTTTGAACTGGTCGCAAATGTTAATGGGTGAAGTGTATGTATTTTAGTTATTAATTTGACATATTTGAAATGTCGGCTTGAATAAATGAAAACGCTCCAATTTTTTTTAATATCTACTAACAAATACTTATTTATCATGTACGCATATTTATTCTGATCCATCATAACATTATTTTATGATTGAGCATGTGAATTCCTTGTTCTAACAATAAAATACGATATTCTTAAAGATTAAAACTAAATATATACTCTACAATTTCAATACAACAACTTATTGGGATAAATAAAAATAAAAACTTCTTCATATTAATTTTCATTATCTTTAATCTGCTTGAGTCGTTTTATCATTATGTAAATATAATCGTTTTCCGATTATTGATTAACGATCTATTAGATTTAACGCATCAACACATTTTAAAAATTATTAATCTTTCCTAGAAATGTACCTGTACTAATAAAGAGATAAAAATTTCCGTAATGTCAAATTTTAAAAAATATATTAATTATTCAAGTGAAATGCTGTTTATGTTTGCTTTGTTTAATGACCAATTCTAGTTTAAAATATTGACAATTAATAATAATTTAAGAAACCGATGATAATAGATAGTTAATAGATACAGTAAAAATGGAAGTAGTATGGGTGTTGTTAAGAGGTTTAACAAACGAGCTTAAATATCTTCAATTAATAATGTGTACATGGTGTCCGTAAAATAATGTCTGAGTTTTAATGGTATATTAGAGGAGGTTATGTTATACTAAATATAACAAATCATGCATGAAATTGAAGGGAAACTAACCTAGTTTTTCCTATAAGTGCTCAATGTATGTGCCATTAGTGATACGGCGCGCATCCAAACGAAAATGCAATTATTCCCCTACTTCCAATTCTTCCCAAATGTTGGAGTAATTCTTTATTCATCTCCTTCAACCACAACTGTCAAACGATTACAGCTTATACTATTACACTTTGAAACTGGGACATTCTTTGACAGAAAACCTGTATTTTAGTTTAATTTAATACATGTATTTTCTTATTAACTCCATTCAAATTGGTATAATAATAATAATAAATAAGAGTTAAAATTTGTTGAACAGATTTTTTGTACACATTTAAACCTATCATTCAAATTTAAAACTTCAACACAGTAAAATCGAATGTCCGGATCATGTTTATAAAAATATCTTTTTAAGTTCTTCTCAATATAAAAATAATTTTTTTTTGTACTTCAAAATAAAAACTCATCATTCCACCTTAAAAATAAGACCGCATTTCATACCCATTAAACGTAAAAGAGCACTCGCATTTCTACTTGAAGCATATCGAGGAGTTTGATAAAAAGTATTCACTGTCCTCTTGCATCTGCTGGTTCGATACAAGTCTAAGTTCATTTTGTCTTAGCCAAAATTTGTTTATATGAGTTACCGCGTTTCTATCGTGTTGCATTGTGTCCTGCTCTATATGAATGTACAGTAGAACTCTAATTGTTTTGAACCATTTGGGACTGGCCTCTTTTCGAATAGTTGTATTTTCTTTCGATAATATTGTATTTTAATTACAGTATGTATGCTAAAAATTAGGAAAAACTAATTTTACCAACTAAACACTTTTACAAATAAGAAAAGCCTTTTTATTGAATTGCATAAAATGCAACAATTTAACTTTTTAACCACATATATGGATATAGAGATTCATCATAGGTAGAATTTTGATATCAGAATGATTCAAACTTAGCTAGAACTTGTTCGGATGATGGAAGTACTAATTATTATCGGCGCCAATGATTTTTTTTTGTGCTGATCACTTTGCTGTATCATACTAAGTACGCATTATTAGGATGGTCCTTATTTGCTGTATCATACTAAGTACGCATTATTAGGATGGTCCTTATTTGCTGTATCATACTAAGTACGCATTATTAGGATGGTCCTTATTGAGAAGAATTTGCAGCTATCTGCTTTGTATTCATTTTTTTCAAGCCTTACTTAAAAAGCCTTACTTGTTTACAAGCCTTACTTTTCTAATGCTTTTATTTTTAAAAAATCGTTATAGATATTGTTACAAACTTCGACATTATTTTAAGTGTCAAAACGAACTTTGTCAAACTATCCCAGGTAAAATGCACACGATGCGGTCATTGTAGCGAAACACAATTGCCAGAAAAAAAAATGCAGTAAAATATTTTGAAGAAGAACGCAATTTTTACAGCAATCAGTATTGAGTTTTATTAGAAACAAACCATGCGTCAAATCGAATTCTTTGGTAGATGCTGTTTATAAGAAACGGACTCAAATTCTTGTTCAAGTTCCTTTGGAGTGTTTTTGAGTGCCGTTCTTATTTGTTTTAATTTCGATGGTATTCGAATATACGGGTGTTGATTATTTTTGGGTTCTATGAAAAGAATAAAAGAATAAAATCGATGTCGATTTATATACATCTAAAAAAATCATTTTCCACTTGACTTCTTCTTGGAGCGGTCTTTAAATCACATTTGGACTGTTTTAATATTTTTTTCATAAAGGTGTGGATTTGGGGATTAGATTTCAAAAGTAAAATGGTTTTTTTTTCAAAGTTTTTTCTACGATTCAAATTGATAATACTATACTATTTGTGATCCAACCATCATTAGGGAAACTTTTTTTCCCGATTCGGTTGAGATGATAAAACCGTTATTAAAATTGTTCATAATTTTAAATAAAAAAATAAACCTAATGAAATATTTGCCTAACTGTAATTGGAATATATTTATAGTGAATACGAATTTAGCATTTATTTTATGTGCACAATTATTCAAAACTAATAATCAATCGAAACAAAATATAAACAAATGTATTTCAGGACTCAAATTCCTGTTCAAGTTCCTTTCGAGTGTTTTTGAGTGCCGTTCTTATTTGTTTTAATTTCGGTGGTATTCGAATATACGGGTGTTGATTATTATTTTTTCTTTGAAAAGTATAAATTCGATGCCAATTTATATAGAGCTCGAAAATATCGTTTTCTACTTGACTTCTTTTTGTAGTAATCTTTAAATTACATTTTGACTGATTTGACAAAAATATTTTTTTTATAAAGGTGTGGATTTGGGGATTAGATTTCAAAAGTAAAATGTTTTTATTTCAACGAATTTTTTTTTCGTTTCAAATGGATAATACTATGCTATTTGGGATGTAACCATCATCGTGAACACTTTTTTTTTTCGATCCGGTTGAGATGGTAAAACCGTTATTAATTTTTTTTTCATAATTTTAAATAAAAAATAAACCTAATAAAATATTTGCCTAACTGTAATTGAAATGTATTTATAATGAATACGATTTTATAATTTATTTTATGTGCGCAATTATTCAAAGCTAATTATCCATCGAAACAAAATAGAGAATTTTTTTTTCTATAATAACAGTTGCTATATGCAATAAAATTTGCAAAGAGATGCTAAGTAGATGCTGTTTATAAGAAACGGACTCAAATTCTCGTTCAAGTTCCTTTTTAGAGTGTTTTTGAGTGCCATTCTCTTTTTGGAGTAATCATTAAATCACATTTGGACTGTTTTAACTCAAAATAATATTTTTTATGAGGTATGGATTTGTGAAATATATATTTAATGTCAACTGATTTTTTTTCGGAATGCCTTTTTTTACAACTCAAATTGATGATTTACTATTTATGCAGTAACTTAGCTTGGAATGCGCCCTATAGAAGGGAGAAGCAAAGGCCTATTTAGTATTTATACAGTAACTATTATTATAAAAAATTCATAATACTGATAAATTCATTTCATTCTGTTCATTATACTGATAAAATAGACTTTAGAAAATAATTCACAATTTAAAAATGAACTTAAAACTATTGCAACCCCACCTAAGCAAATACTTTTTTATGATAAACTAGCTGAACTACCCGGTGTTGCACGGGTTGGAAAAAAATAAATACCAAATCGATCAAAATATTTGTACCATACTACCATTTAATCTGTTTTTTTTTTTTTTTTTTTTTTTGGATAATAAACTTATGTTACTTTTCCCGTTCGTTATAAACTACAGAATCCCATTACTTATATGGCCATAAAAATTCAAAATTAAAAAAATGCTATAAAATTAACGGATAATGTCATAGTAATTTCCCGAATAAAAACATTTTAGCTCATTTGGCATGTTTGAAAAATTTGGCGAGGAAAATATATAGCTACCAACAACACATCCATTCAGCTTTGGCGCAATGACCATCGCACAATCAACCAGCTAATAAAGAAAAAAGGTCATTTGGCGCGTTTTTTGTAATAACTTGGCGAGTTTATCAAAGTATTTGGCGAAAAAAGAAAGACATAAAATCCTAATATGCATCTGTAGTGCGATTACCTTCAAAAAACAACATAGTTCAGTATAAGCTTCAAAATAAATTATATGCATTTAAGATTTAAATAGATCAACCTTTAGAAATTGCCAATGCAATTGCTATTTTCGCCAAAGGTTGCTATAATACCAATTTGTCAGGGTTGGCGTAAAATTGCCGGCAACGATTCTTCAAATAAAAATTAGTTAAATATCAATTTATAGCTTAATAGTAAATGATAAAAAAATAAAATGTTTAGCTTATGACCTTGGCGATCAAGTTTACAAAAACCAACAACAACGTTAGGAATTATAAAAATTGGTAGCGCTTTTAGAGATCCGCTGTCGTTGGAGGAAACCTTCCAGTTTATATAGACGTCCATGATAATTATTTATTAAAATATCGAGTTAAAAATAAAATATATTGCATTGATACAGATTAAAGAATGATATTAAATGAAAGTTTACTACTTAAAATGATAGTAACTAAATCTTTAAAATGAAAATAATAATATATTTGTAAGTTTTTAAGAATAAAGTGTTCTCTTTTTTACATTTTAACTATTTTTGAAAAAGTTTATTTTAATTTCATCTACTAAATGGCAACGCGAAAGAAAAATGTTCATCGGATTTGAGCGAAAGTGGTGTAGTTTTTACAGAAAATTCGAATTTTCTCTAAAAATAGAACATTTTGAGCTCTGAAAGTTCTTATTTTGTAATTCAAGTATGAACTACGCATTTGAGCCAAGTTACGAGTCAAACAAATGTCTAGTTTGTGAGTTTCGGAGAGACATACACACATACAAAACTTCATTTTTATTATTATAGATAAATAATAACTAAACCATTTACTTTATTTTTTACAATTACTTAAAATTAATAACCAATATAAACTAAATAAAAGATAAATTTTATTTTGAATACAATAATTATTTTATGCATTATAATTCATATGTGAACTGTGAAAGAGTTATTTTTTAAAACTTTTAATTAACTCTTAAGGGAATATAATAAAAAATTTTAATATAGATTCAGAATTATTATTAAAATTGTAAATACCTTTTGTTACGTCTCAAATTTTTTAATTAAGCATAAAAGTTTGATATTTACAACACTTGTGGCTTTCTTAAACGTTTGCTTAGCATTAAAAATTACTAAAGATTACTTTTTTAGTTTAACAATAATTGTCGTTGTAAATTTCTTTAATTTTGTGAAAATATCTTGTTATGTTAATTTCAAGTAATATTTTTGTGGATACATACACGCGTTCTTTAACATTTCGTTCTACTGCAGAAATATGTTAGAAAAAAGAAACAAAAAAATATCTTTATCCAACACTAAAATAACACCACAAAACTTAAAAATTCAAATTTCAAAATACATTTCTAAACATAACAATTTACCTAAACAACCAAAAAAATACCCTATCCTAAACGTATTGAATTTCTAGCGTACCAAAACAGACACCAAAAAATATTTACTCCTACCCTCTACACGACTCAATAGTAAATCTACCCTTCCCACTATCCCGAAAATACCAACACAAAGAGTGAATAATCTGGGTGGGATAACAATGATAGCATGACACCGGGGCTAGATCATGCCCCGTGAAAAAAAGGTGCGCTTTTTAGCCTTCACTTTTAGCATTAGCGCGAACTGAAGCAGAAAATTGGATTCCTTTGGCCTTCTTTTGGGTGGATATGTGTATAAGAGAGATGCGGCGGTGGACGGCTTTTTCACAGAGGGAAAACCGTTCGGAGGGTGTTCAGGTTATTCTGTTGTAAATAGTTGTTTTGAAGTTTTAAATCCCATTAGAAATCTGTTTCTCTGCACTCTTAAAACAAACGAGTTATTTTAACTCAGTCTGAGTTAATTTTTACACTTATCCTTTGTCGTAAATGCACTTCCCCTATAGTTGTGTATCCTTTGTATGTTAAACCTGTGACAATATCACTCCAAACGAGTGATTTTAACTCAGTCTGAGTTAATATTCACTCCTTTCCAGTGTCGAAAATGCACTTCTTCTACATGAGTGGATTTCACTCTTTTGTTTTAAGAGTGTGCCTGTTAGGTTTATAGGCGCGAGTAATCTTGAATCGGGACTTGTCTAAATTGTGGAGGTGGCTCGCGATTGATGGCAGCATCTGTCACGTTTGTGTGTTGCGTCTGTCTTACTTGATGAAGGTTTATGAGATGAAGGTTTACGTGATGAAGGTTTATGAGCGAGTCTCAACCAAGCACACAAGCCAGAAAATATGTCTAACCAACCAACCTACGAAACAAACTTGGACCAGGGTGTACTTTGAAAAATTTGGAGCCCCCTTTTTTTAGCACACTTTTCATATAAATATCGCTATTGACCTCGTGGTAAGGGGGCTGGGGGAGCCTATCAGTAGAGGCGCATTGCATTTGGAAAGTTCCAGGTTCGGGTCCATGCATCGCCAAAATAGCTACAGACCTTTAAAACGGCAAGTAGATCCAAAAAATAACCCATGAATAATACGTCTGTAGATGAAGTGCACGTTAAATATGCTCCAAATGCAATGTTGCCCCTAAAATAACAAATGAGCAACTAAACAAACAACAAACTAAACAAATGAGCGACTCAATTAATACTAAAAAAAGATAAGTAATAAAAATAATGATTTTTTTAAAACAAAAATTGAAAACAATCGATCAAACTTTTCATTAAATCCGACAAATCTTCACCCAAAAAATAGAATCTTTCTTATCTAAAAAGAACACGTGAAAAAATAAAAATAATTTATTAGTTTACCATCTCCACCAAAGATTGTTCGACTCCACCTTGTGACTTGCCTATAAGGCATTCTTCCTACCTGATGCCTTATTAGTTTTCAGACACTGTCTGGCTTTCAGCCTTTTTTTAGACAGCGACACGATGGTTAAGAGACAGTGTCAGATAAAGGATGAGGCTAAAAAACGTCTGGGCAAAGTTTATTCAGGATTTACCTACAGAAGAGGGCAATGCACTTTTATTTTTTATCTTTTATATGAATTTTTTTTATGGAATATATTTAGAACGTATTATGTCATGTTAAAAATTCATAATAAATTAAATTGTAGGTTAAGTATATAAAGAATAAATATATAAGTTTAAGTGGGTATTTTTTTTATTTAAAGTTTTGTTGGATGTATTTTTTATGATTGTACTTAAGAGCTTTCGAGTTAATACTTCTGAATTATGTAATTGGTAGTTTTGTAATTTTTCTTAATATAGATCAATATAATCAAACATATTTGTTTTTTAATTGCAAATAAAGCTGAATGTAATGATGAAATATTTCCAGCTTTGTGTGCAACCTAATAATTTAGTAATAACCACATCCAAAAGAGTTAAGTAATTGTTTATATGAGTATATACAACGACTTGGAACGAAACAGAACTAAAAATCTTAAATTTTTTTTAAACTTTTCTACCAATTCAACGTAATGCTAATTATGTGAAGAATAATGCAACTTAATCGTTTTAATTATCTCTAAAATTGTAGTAAAGCAAAAATTTAAGTTAGTTTATAAATCAAAATACAAATTAAAGTAACCGAACAAATGAATTCTACAAAATATCTTGCTTCTCACAAACTTGCAACATTTATGGGACGTCTTTTCATTTGTATAGGAAGTGGGAAGCCCAGTCGGTTAGGCACTCGCCTAGCATGCGAAAGGTCCCAGGTTCGGGTCCGGGTATCGCCGAAATAACTGTCGACCCATAAACGGTCGGTGCAGCCAAAAAAAGTCCGACGAATACTTGCCCCGTGTAAGGAAGTGCACGTTAAATATCCTTCAAAGTCCTAACGATGCGTACGCGATATCGCCCTAAACGGTTGTTTTGGGTGCCTATTCAGATGTCGGCTCGACGCCCGTCGCCAATAGCCATCGTATTGCTCTAATCTAATGCGACGATAATTCAAACCTAATCTAACCTTTTCATCTGTATTATGTCAGGACATATTTTTTAATTCACGTGAAAAGAGAAATATGTAATCGCACATATGTTCTTGATTGCTTGCGTTCACAATATCTCAAAATAATATCAGAGAAATCTGTAGAAAGTACACAAATACGCCTTTTTATATAAACAAAAATCTTGAAAAAACCCATTGTTAACTATATGAGAGTCCCAGGGGATTTAAGAATGGAAATTTTTTTTCGATATTTTTGTAATCTTCACACACAGTAGGGGTTCTTTGGTTGAATATCTATAAAAAAGTATCATTTTTAGAGAACTTCAAAATAAAATTATTTATCTAAAAAAATAATCAGAATATTGTTTCACAACAACGGTGCATATTAATTTTTTTTCACCGTTTACAACAAACTTAAATTATTTTTATCTTAAAAACTAAAGCATTATAATTGTTACTGGAAAAAATATACATATTGAGATGTTAACATTTATGTAAGAATGCTAGATAAAATGGGCATTTATTCTCTTATTACAGGCTTTAGTTTACTGTTGTTTTTTTTAGTTTATTGCTATAAATTCTTATGTAAAATTCTTTAGTATATTTCGAGGGATGAATACTTCAAATATTTAACTACAATTCAGCTAAACAAAAACTCAAATTCATGCCTTTATCCTTTCTAGGATTGTTTGTAGATTTTGCATTGATACTAAGCAGACCTCCTCAATTATTTAAAATAGTAACCTATATTTAGTATGGCGCAGATTTAAATGAACGAAATTTTATTTTGTATATGACTGCAGATATTATTAACTTTGCATATTTCCCTTCACCATTAATAAAACTGAAATCCATCCATGTTATTTTGATATTATACATGCAATTTTGTTTCAAAAATTTATCGTAACTGCAAAAGTGCAAACACAACAATCTCCAACAGAAAAATCGGTTTTCGTTTTGTTATTGAACAGGACTATTCCAAAATGAACTATTTATTTGCTATTAATTCTTTGCCAGTTCCAATCTTGCAGAAACGCAAATTATCTAAAATAAATAACTCGTAACTCATCGCAAACAATGCTACAGTTTAAAAACATTCAGTTCTAAATCGAAATATTTTTGTAATCCTCTAACTACATTTTGATGTAATTTTGTTGCAAAATTGATGCTCAAGCCTCCTTTATCTTTGTCTCAAGAAAATAAATAAGACAGTCCTCCCAAAATGGGCATCAAGATCATAAGAGCCCGTGACATACCAATTTACCCGAAAACTTATCTGATAACAACAAACTCATCTTATCCACAGACTTGAGATCGAATGGATAGCGCATCGGTAAACCTAAGAGGTGACCATCATCACTCACGTGACTTGGTAACAAGCCACGTGGGTTTGGGAGTAATTCTAAATTGTCTAAATCATTTCCGCTTTAAATATTCTAAAACGGACAGAACAAATTATTCTATAAACACAAAATAATATTCAATTATATTCGTAGTAATATTGAAAACTAAAAGTATTTTATAGTTTTTTTTTGTGTGTACGTAATCAAACTGCAGTGATCCGATGCCAAATGTAGCAACCTTATGCGTCGAAATAGTGATTTGGCGAGATTCGTCTGGGGGCATCCACTCATAGTTTCTATAGTATTAAATAGTGGTCCGTTCTATTTATGTAGCTGATCGTATCCGACACTTCTCTTAAGCGCGTTCCTCTTTTATCCGTTATGTATTAAATTGAAAAAAAGATTCTCGATTTGCGGATGACGAAATTGAGTTTTAAGAAAAGTAAAAAATAAATGGAGAAACGTTCCTCTAAAAATGATTTCTTCTTCCTCGGGATTACGTTGATAACATTAATGGAAGTTTAGAGGATCTTTAAGAAAACGGGAGAGGCGTCTCGGTTCACTTAGAGAACTGATCATTTCGCGAAGATGGAATTTGTGCAGTAAACAAATTTTTGCTGGAAAAATTATTTCTCAAGATTTTTAATGGAAGGAGGGTTATTAATTGTGAGAGCTTTAAAAATGAAACGGGAATGCTCTTAATGCAATAAATACTCTTGGATAAAAATGTCAAATCCAGTTTATTTTATGTAACTTTGGTAAGTGTTTGGTGATGTGTTTAAATAGTAGATGCACTTCAAGCACATATTTCAGAAATGGAAAATTCGAGATAAGCTTCTCTTTTGCGATTTTTGAAGATTTTTTTTCTCCTTCAGTCGATTCACTCATTGGACGATTCATATGAATTAGAAAGAATTTAATTTAGAAATTGCAAAACATTTTCAATTTCTTCCTTCCAAAATTTGAACTGGAAAAAGTTAATCAGTGATATCATAAGATTATGCAAATGTATGTTGCTAGAAACCCATACAATAATTTTTAGACTTTACTTATATTGTTCATAAAAATATGCATCTGCCAGAAATACATGTAAACACAATATTCCACGGATACCATCATTGCTTCACAATAGAACAACAAACCAGAAGTAGACATTTCATGATTATAACACAATTGGGTTTCAAAAACACGCTGAGCAAGACTCTTCCATGTTTACTTCATTCCATTTTGACAAAAGTATTAGAAGAAATATAGAAAAGTATCAGAAAAAGATACTCCGAACCGAAGCGAAGAGATAACAGTAATTTTATCTCAAGTTTGTTTTCCCGCGCAAAGAACGAAAAGAAGGCGGACAAAAACTGTCATTTCTGACAAGTGTTAACGGTATATTTGAAACTGAAACCAAAATCATTTTTTGACAAAAAAAAATAGTGAAACAAGTATATAAAACTCAAAATAAAGAAATAGAAACAAAGAAAATATTTTTTATACTTAGCAGTGCTCGGAATATGGCATGTGTGCGCGGAAGAAAGTAGTTCTGAAATGGACACCTGCTTTGTTTTGTGTCGGGGAAACAGTCGATTTTCGCGGATGGTACAAGATTCTTACGATACACGAAAATAACATGTGTAGTCTAGGGGGTCGGCCACAAATCCAATTTTTAAACTTTGATTTCAAAAAGTTGTTACAGAATTTTTCGGAGAATTTGTTGCAAACCACGAAAACTATCAACTTGTTTTCATTCCTTTGATATTATATTTTTGTTATAACTTAACATATTCTACAGAAAACGAAGTATGTTTTTATGTAATTTTTTATCGATTGTTTCCTAAGTAGATATTACTTTTTTATCTTTCAAATTTCATTAAGCTGGGAGGGATGGGAGGCTTAGGTTTAAACTTAATTAGTCGAATCAGAGTTGGTGGTCTGAAATTGAGTTGGGAATGCTTAACTAGATTATGTTATGTATTCAAAGTAAGTAAAATAATTCAAAGAGAATATTGATAGTTATTGAAGACAGGTAATATAATTAAGATTTTTGTTCAATCTTGTTGGGACTCTTGCCTTGTATTGATAACCGATTTTGTGTATTTGTAAATTTAATAATTGTGTTTATTTCACAAGGAAATTTTTTAAAAAAATATTACATTCAAAAAGATATTATTTGTTTAAAATGGTTTCTTTTAGAAATGTTTTATCATAAAAATGTTTGCATTCAAGATACTGTGCATAATTCTTTTCGACACCTAATTTTATTTGTTAACTGTTCTAAGCATATCTGAATTAAAATAAATCTTAAAATACCAAATTAAAAATAGCACATCTCTGTTATATTAGTAATTAAAATGACACATATTTCCAAAGTATTCTAATTAAAAGTTCAGTTTACAATGTTAAAAAAATATTAAATTAGTAATCATGACACATACTGCATTGCTTAATTTAATTAAACACCCATGTCACTCTGTATTTTCGCTTCCCTTTAAAACATGTCTCTTTAACCTGCTCTTCTTTTAAACATAGACGATAAGTTAAGCTTGATGTTTAGACGTGTTGGTATTTAACAATTAACTTTTTTCATCTTGTAATTTAAGGAGAATTTTAATTTTGGAGAGGTACATTTCAGTCTTATAATCCTAATATATTTTGCAATCCTCTATGTTTAATTAAATAATTTCAGCGTTTTTCATTATTTTCGAGATTTTTACTGGCAGCTAATTTTCTTAATTGCTTTTGCGGAAATTTAAACATCTGATCAAGCTTATTATTGCTTTGAATGAAGAATATTTGTCATTTATTAATATTGAATTTAGAATAACTTGCTTTGTCGTAATACAAGATTGTTATCACTTTTAACCCTCTAATGCACACTGTTGCCGTTTGGCAACAAGTAACATAAACTACTGTATTCTATTAAAGTAGAGGTCATAAGAGCTGAAATGGGCACGACAAGCTTTGGCCCAATAATGGGCTGTTGCTCCAAGGAGTTTCGTTTTAGTTTTTTTGTTTATGATAACTTAAATTTGATTCCTACACCAGATTGAATTTGTAGATATCCCCTACTTTCCCTTTCTTATTAAAGGGCTAAAGAAAACAAAAAATACCCTTTTCGGCTTTTATATATTTTCCATTTCAATCCCACCCTTGCTTTTCTTTTGCTGTCTTCGGTATTTCGTTCATCTCTCACTTTTTTCTATATATTCCCCGCAGAACAAAATTTCAACATGCTCCGAAAAATTTGATACAGTTTTCGTCTGCGGAAATCTCATTGAAGCTTTTGTTTCTATTCCTAGACCTCCCCCTTCGCTTTGTTCTATTTTTTTTTGTTGATCAGCTGTTTTCGTTTTGTTGCTTAGTTTCTGTTTATTCCTATTTTTGGATTTCATAAATGATTGAAGGGTTAAGGTTGAGAATGGGGTGCGTTTTTTAGGCGGGATGGGAAGGCAAAACAGGTTTGAAAAGTATGGAATTTGAATTGTATTGTTTGAAGTTCAAAACAATTTGCTGTTTTCCAATTTAAAGTATAGCAAAACTGGAACTCGTGTCCGAAAATACGACATTTGTCGTAATTCTAAAACGAACCAACCAAACAAAAAAAATATCGAGAACAATTTCTTTGGTCAAACGCAAATTAAACATAAGTTGTCCCAGGAACTGGGTTACGAAAAATTAAGTGAGAATTGCTTTTTTGAAACTGATTAACAAAAAATAACTATAAAATTTAGGGTGTAATGGTAATTTTATTACCTTTATATATTCATAAATTTTTGTATTGTCATCTTACCTTCTTTTTCTAAAAGATGTTTACTAATTCAATTGAATATCCTGGCTGACGTGCTATCAACTGGTAGCTATATAAATCTAGTGAATGCACTCTTAAACCAAAAGACTTAACGGTTGTTTTGGATGCCTATTCAAGTGTCGGCTCGTTAATTGACTGTGGTTCTAAAATAAACGACTAATAAATTGCTCGTAATCGCCGACGTTCTGATCCGACTTATGAAAATTCACAGGAATTTGTAATTAGCTTGTTGATAATGGAAATTTCGCGAACACAGCGAAATGCGATGCAATGAAAATCAAACAGCATTTAAACGCTATCTATAACAAAGCACATAATATTGTATAACAAAATAATTTTATATCTGTTTTATTAACTACGGTTTTGGGTAAAGCTTATAAATAGATTTTTGTAATAAGTATTAATTTATTTCGCCGAAACACATTCGATTCTGCGCGTGAAAAGTTTATGCAGAAATTTAAATGACAACAAGATAAGTCCAACAAAGAAATATTTGAATGCCTACTAATATTTCATATTGATATATTAAAGGAGGTATTTAAAATCGTACTTATTGTACTAAAATGAATTTTCAACACAAATTGGAATTTCCAGCATTTATATCATTTCATGTACGTTATAAAAGAATCTTGGTACGGTAAATGGGTCGATTTATTTTTTAGAAAATGAAAAACTCGTTAGTTATGAAACGCGGGAAGCAAATAATGAAAACCAAACACAATTGGTGCAGTGTTTTTGAGACAAAATTACACAATTAAAAAAAAAAGTTCACTTTTCTTGCACAATTGAATAAATTACGTTAAATTGACCTTGCACTAAAATTGATCTAATTAACCTAAAATTGAACTGTTTTCCGAACAAAATAAGGAAAATATATAACAAAAAAATAGAGTTTTCACAATTTTTTAGTTATAAAAGGGAAAAATGTTTTTATAAAAATAGCTTACTTTATTTTAATAAAGCTTTTGCTTTTTTGCAATCCGATTTTAAATATAATAATTCCATAACTTACATTATTTTTGAATTATAAAGGAATAATCTAATGAAATCTAGCCAATTATTAAATAATTAAAGCTAACAAACTAAATTAAAATTTCAGTTTATGAACCAATTAGATTAATAAACAAGATTAATATGCTCTTGTCTCACTTTATGATTTATATTAAAATACATACAACTATGTTTTTGTTTATGGTGGTATCATAAAAAAACTGAACGTATAGTTTTAAACCAAACTATTATATAGGACTTAAATATAAGTTTCCCAAACTTTTGAATTCTAAGATGAATTTGAAAAAATAAAATAACTTTCACTATTCAATTGAAACAAGTCATCTTTCTTCAAACATACGACTGACAATTTTATTGCATGGCAAACTTAGTTTGTTTCGTAACAGAAATAAACTTATGCATCTTACAAATGCTATTACAGTTTTGATAAAAATAGCTAACTTTTTTTAGTTTATAGTTAAAAATATTGAAATTTTCTTTTCCTGAATTTTGAATATTGCGCAAATTAATGCTTTAGTTTGTGTTGCAGTGCAATTTTCCATTTACACTACAGCAGTTTTGGTGTTATAGGAAATTTATCTTTGTTTTAATGATTCCTGATTATGTTTGCTTGATTTTATTAAAACAATTTCATTACCTCAGAACCTATGCTGTCTTACAAATTCGCACCGAAATACCTATAAAATCTGAATAGGTATTGCAATTTGGATTTTATAATTGTATTTGATATAACGTAGGCTTTTGAACAGTTATCAAACTTGACAATGATTTTATAGTTTTTACATTAAATTTTTTATTGGAATTCCAGAAAAAAATTCTAGTTATTATAGTTTAGGCCATATGTCACTTTTAGATTAAAAAGTTACATCCAAGCCAAAGTGAATGTTTAATTTTGAAATAAGACTGTAGAATAGAATGGCGATTCATGAATAAAAACTTCAGCAATTCACTTCATTTTCTCAGAAAATTGAATGCCTACGTACATAAATAAATCAAATTAAACTTTCATTAGTAACTCTAAATCTATTACAATATGTTAAATACCGGTTCAGTTACATATCGAGACATAGTTTTAAATCTAGTTTACTATATTTCTTAGTCCATTTACGCGTCCATGAAATAAAATGTTTAGGCAGTGTATTTAACGATAATCACCTACCAGTATTGATAAGTTGCGAAACGAACACCCTTTCAAGAGATTACAAATTCTTTGAAATAAGTAATCTGCAAATTGATTCCAATAAGTCCGTTTAGCCTATATTTTAAGGGTAATTAAATCAAACTATACTCAGAAGCACTCAAACAGGATTAGTGATGCAAAGTGCATAAAGCAACTAATACAAATTCAAAACAGCAGCACATATTATTGGCTAAATTTATAATGAAGTTAAATATATTGGAGAATTTCCTACTTGGATGCCAATTTATGACATTTAAGTGCAAGAGATAGATTTGATCCTTTATAAGATTTAGATATTTAACACTCTAATGCATGAATTTTTATTTTCATCCCAAAAAAATAAATATGTATCTTTAATACTCACACATTATGGGAAAAATACTATAAAAAATTTAACTTCATTGGAATTTAAAAAATTTTAAATTTTAAAATTTTTTCCATATGACAAAACAACTGCAAAATTCCAATTTTGATAATAATGACTAGAAAACTGCTAAAAATATTTCAAAATAACCCTTTTTAACTATGATTAATTTTTCAAAACAATTTATTAGTATTTAGTACTAATATTGTTATTCTTTGAACACTGCCAAAAAGGTAATTTGACAAAAGTTAATAACCTCACTCTTTAATTTTGAATACACTTTTACTACTGTTACTTATTAGTAACTAAAACTTTAAAATGAATTGTAATCGATGAAAAAAACGCAGATTAGACTTGGAGGAGCTCCAATATAAAAGAATAAAGTGGATTATGTTACTTGTTACCAAACGGTAACAGTATGTATTAGAGGGTTAAAATATAACAATGTTGAAGGTCTCAGTTGAACATAAGTGGAAAAGTGAAAGGGCAAAAGCCACTTTTAAACAATATGGTATGTGCCATGTTATTTCGAGAATGCGATGTCATTATTTCGGAAATACGTCAAAAGCATCGACATACTTATCCAATTAAACTAACTAAATTTGAATAATTTTCCTTCAACGCGATATACGTTGTCAACGATCCTAATATCAGTTTGTAAAATCACTTTTCTAGGAGGTTATTAGTCTTGCCTTGATTCGAAAATGTCATAAACTATGTGTAGTGGAATGACAAATGCTTTTAACAGAATATTGGTGATCATAAACAGAATTGGAATATTTTAATCAACTCTTGTGATGTTTACGAATGAATAGAATGTATATGAAATCGGAGCATTATTTTAACATTAATACTATTCATTAATATTCTGGAATTATATTATAGAGCTAACAGTTTTAAATTTAAACCTTTGTTGTGTTAAACACATTAGAATCATTATTATTTGAATTTTTAGTTTTGATAGAATCTACAATGTTTTAAACGGAAAATAGTGCTTAATGCCTTGTTATTGAAAGTTATGTTCATATTTGTCTCACAATATTGCATTGAGATATTATTAAAGTTACTAACGGAGTGTAAATAATTTGTTTCAGATTACTTGCGAAAGTTTTTAGGTGGGAATATGAAGTTCTAATATTTTTTTTTTTGTTGTTGTAATTTTTGCTGTTTTACCAACTTCATTCAAATGTTGGGTCATTGAGGATGATTTTTGTATACTGGGAGTGTGCATTATAGAGCGTTTTTTGGAATTATTCGATACATAAGTAAGGGGTATAATACTTTATAATGGATGTTGGCATTAACATAAGATTATTACCCCGATAGATGAGGTAGTTTTCTATGTCCGTTCGAAGAATGTGTATTTATTACCTGGCATTTTATAAAATAAGAAAAAATACATGTTATATAGCTAGCCTAGATTTTAGCCTGGTTTATTGTCGGTTGTAAATGTTGCTAAAAAATTTAAAATGTTATTTGAAAAATTGATATTTTATTTGATAAATTTATTATTATAATTTGTATAAATAATTATAGTTGCACATTCATGATGTATTAATTTTTTCAATTGATACATTCAAATATTACAACATTTTGTTCGTTAATTTCAAAACTTGTGAATTACTAACTTGATATTTAACAACGAAACCTTAAATAATTTGAAAATGCAGGCAATAGTTAAAAAAAAAACATAAAAATCTCTAAAACGTTAACATATTTCAAAGAAAGCATCCTTTTTTTCTTTTGATACAGGATCAAATAAGCTTGCTTTAAACTTCAGATCCCCGACTTCCGCGTCTGAGAATTTCTTTTTAAGACAGTTGACGTTGTTTTAGTTTTTTTCCCTCTTTTTTTTCCGAACATCAAGATATCGTCACTCAAGTAAAGTATTGAACATCGAAAAGGAGACATCTGTCTTCATCGATTATTTCGTTTCTCTACTTACAAGAAGGATTTAACAGTGGGAGCTTATATGTATGAAGTTAATGACTTGTGAACTACTGTATAAATAATGATCGTGAAAATTTTAAATTAAACACAAATTGCTTGATTTTGTTGTAATACAATGATAAAATAATCAAAGTAAAATAAAATTAATCAAATGAGTTAACGATGTTTTCACAATGCATTCCACGTTTGTTGGGCAGTTAGGTTTTCAATAAGTTTTGGGATAACGCTGTCAAATTTCAACTATCTATTGAGGAATTTTTGTGTGCTAAAAACCTATGGTTTTGTATCGTTTAGTCAGTTACATTACGTGAGAAAGTATTTGAAAATATTTCTGATTTCTTGCCGTAAAATTTCTAATTTTTTTCCCCAAAAAAATAAATATTCCCTGAAGCAATAAAATAGAATTACATTAACTTTTTAAGGGTTCTACTCGCTCATAAAGAACATACACATACCTATTTTTAATCATGAAATAATTTAGGAATTGGTAAGAATAATTATACCTAAAAAACTCTGTAGATTAATAGATAAAAATTAAAAGTCAAGTACTAGTTTCATTTGCATTTATTAGCAGTTTTAGTACATGTCGCGTTTTAATACAGTCCTGCACAAAAGTTTAGACACAGACGCAATTCATGAAAAAATCGTCAATGTTACTATTTTTCAGTAGTTTTTTTTAAAATATATATTCTTTCGACAGCATGAAAAATAATAGGGTAAAAATTTTTGCCCAAGAATATAGATAAATTTGACTTCCTTCAACAAATTAAAAATGTCCATACTTTCCTTGCCACAAAAGTATAGGCACAAGTTTCAGATTTATGCAAATTCTATACAGGAAGTGATTGCGTCATCAAAGGGGAGGGGTTTTAAGTTGCTTTAAAAGGTTGAAGGTAATTTTCAATGCTTAGAACCATTCTGAAGTCAAGTGAAATTTTGTATGAAGAGATTTTAAGGATATGGACACTAAAATTCAGAGGTAAATCTGTTTCTGATATTTCTACTGAATTTAAGCGTTCAAAACGAGGTATTTATAGTGTGTCAGCACGTGGCGATCAACACCCACCAAAATCGCGGTCTGGAAGACCTCGAATCATCAGAAAACGAGAAGACAGACAAATAAGAAAATTGCCTTCAGACAAACAATGCTCTTCAAATCAAATTAAAATCCCAATTGTGGCTTAACTTTTACCAAAAACTATCAGGAGGTGAATCAATGAATCTGGATACTTGATAAAATCCAAGCTTATAGCGCAACCTAGCTTGCTATCTCATCTTAAAGATGCAAGACCGCAATGGACTCAACAACACATGTCTTACCACTATCCATTGCAGTCTTGCATCTTAATGATGAGATAGCAGGCTAGGCTGCTCTATAAGCTTGGATTTTATCAAGTATCCAGATTCATTGATTCCCCTCCTGATAGTTTTTGGTAAAAGTTAAGCCACAATTGGAATTTTAATTTGATTTGAAGAGCATTGTTTGTCTGAAGCCAATTTTCTTATTCGTCTGTCTTCTCGTTTTCTGATGATTCGAGGTCTTCCAGACCGCGATTTTGGTGGGTGTTGATCGCCACGTGCTGACACACTATAAATACCTCGTTTTGAACGCTTAAATTCAGTAGAAATATCAGAAGCAGATTTACCTCTGAATTTTAATGTCCATATCCTTAAAATCGCTTCATACAAAATTTCACTTGACTTCAGAATGGTTCTAAGCATTGAAAATTACCTTCAACCTTTTAAAGCAACTTAAAACCCTTCCCCTTTGATGACGCAATCACTTCCTGTATAGAATTTGCATTAAACTGAAACTTGTGCCTATACTTTTGTGGCAAGGAAAGTATGGACATTTTTAATTTGTTGATGGAAGTCAAATTTATCTATATTTTTGGGCAAAAATTTTTACCCTATTATTTTTCATGCTGTCTAAAGAATATATATTTAAAAAAAAAACTACTGAAAAATAGTAACATTGACGTTTTTTTCATGAATTGCGTCTGTGTCTAAACTTTTGTGAAGGACTGTATTTACACATTTATAACACAAGCATGCGTTGGTTGTCATCATATTAGTTTATCATTAGTTTAGTTTTTTTCTTTTAGAATTATTTAATTTTTTTCTCAGATTTAATATAAATTGGTGTTTCATACCTTTTTAATTATAATAGTTTCTGATAGTTTATATGACTGCGTTTCTATTTAACACTAATAAAGTTGATTACAATTACATATATTCTTTTGAAATTTGGTCGATTTAAAAAAATAAATAAATTGCTAGCTGTTATAAATATAAAGGAAATGAACACATTCGATAAAAAGTTCAATTTATAGTATCGTTTTCCTTAAAAAAGACGTTCAAAATTTATTATAAGTTATAAAATATTGTCGATATATACACGATCCATTATATAAAGGAGTGAATAACGGGAAATATTCAAACTTCAAAATAGCCCAAAAGAAAATATATTCCATATATATACTAAACCTTGAGATTTCTATCCGTAAATATTTATTTTATTTGCTTCCATACAAATATTCTAACAGAAAGTTCAAACACCCGAAAAACTTCTTCGAATAAATAAGCTTCTTTCTCGTTCTCTCCAATAGAACCAGTCAACAGATAATGGCTATTTAAACAAATTATTTTTGGCTAGAGAATAAAACTTCCAGGTCACGTGGTTGTGTTAAACCTTTTCGAGATCTGTACTTTGAACGAGGGCTGCATTCAAATTGAATTTAAAACTGGGTAAAAGTTTTTAGTCTTTTTTGAAACTGAAACCATATAAATTGTTCCTTTCACAAATTAGGTTTCAGAATGTAAAAAGCCAAAAATGCAGAAAAACCGGAGTTTTCTTTAGTTTTTTTTTAAATAAAATTTGTAATTATACTGTTTTTAATTTTTATTGCATGGTGAATACAAGTTAGTAATTACGAAATTGAATTGATGTGGGTGTAAATAGTTTTATATATTCACTCGCATTTAAATGATAATTGAATAGAAATTGATGATTATCATTTTTATATCAATTTAATTATAATTAAAAGAAAATAGTATATTTTTTATTTTCTAAAAAAATATATTCATAAAATGTAATAAACTTGAGCAACTCCATGTATAATGAAAAATTATAAATTTTTTTGGTCTATAATTGGCTTGGGTATTTTTGATAGTAGGGTCTTAATAAATATGGATCAATAATACAATTAGTTTAACGCTGATTTTAGTAGGTTTTTTTTAACTAATTAAAAAAGATCACTAAGTGGTATTTGCGGTACCGCAAAATTTGAACAGAACAAAATATATCAAAAAGAAATAAAGAGTTAGTTAATACGTTAAAAAATATTTATAAGAAGTTGTCATGGTTGTCGCTTATAGTCCTCGAGTATCTCGAGTGCTACGTTATTCTATGACGTCAACTTGGTAAGCATGGGCTAACTATTTTAATTTAGCAACTATTTCGAAATTTGTGAGATCTTATAGCTAGTAATTTTTCAACTTATCTCTTTGTTTAACTAAAATTTTTGCATCTGAAAAACTTGAAACAATAGCATTTAGAATACGTTAATATAATTACCTTATAATAAAGACATCTGAGCTCTTAAACTAATAAAATAAAACCATACCTACATTTTTATTTATTACTACATAAATTAAATTAGTATCAAAACAAAAGCTGCATATGCTATTTGAACAATAAACTTTGTTTAGCATGAAAATAAATATTAGACTTAAAACTCTATCTTCTTTATGTCTAGAAAACGGAATAATATTCTAAGGAAACTGAAACTCTAATGAGATAATGAGAGATTCTTCGAAGCAAGGAATGCATGTATTTTAACTAATGCATTCATTAGTGTATATTTTCAAAGGAGTAGCCAAAGTTTTATTTTACTTATAGTGCTAAAGCTTGTTCTTGATAAATGTTTGTCATAAACTCTCTGAAGTTTCTACCCAATTAAATGAGACTTCACTATAAAAGATAGTTGGGAATATTATTTTAACTATTATTTAATCAGATTTTCTTGATATAAAAAGTTATATGAAAGGCTAATATATTGTTACAATTAGGTTAACAATTAATTTAATCAATTATACTAGTCTTAAAATCACTTAAAATACCTAATCAGATCTAACCAGATAAGTAATACAAAAAATTAATTTCAACTGATTGTGACGTATTTAGTGCCAACGGCTGTTACTCTGCGAATTCAACAATAAAAAAATCGCCTCAGTTTTGTTAAAAATCAAAACACTATCTATGTCCTTCGATCAAATGTCTCGTAACTACCTGTTTAATATTGGTATCAAAACTATTTTAAAATTTAAATGAAAATTATCTCTGAAAGAAAGTTAAAATGGTTATTTTTACAATTTGGGAACTTATACTATCTACTTAAAGCATGAAAAAATTGTTATCATTCTTTTTTATGCTGTTCTTACAATTAGTTCGTTTTAAAGTTTATTTTGAATTAATTGACAAATATTGTGGAAACTAAAATTGATCTACACTAATAAAAATTAGAGCTAAGTGTAAAATTATTATTAAAAAAAAGTTGTTTTATTGCAAATTCCCGTCTACATTTTGTACCAAATAAACTGAATTATAGATAAAAAATATCAATTATGTTTCCCATGAATATGTACAATAGTAACTAATTTTTAAATTAAGTCAAGGTTTTATGACTAGATCTTAAGTTTTTTAATAGAAATACATTACTTTTAATTAAAATTAAATAAATTTAATGCGACTCAAAAATTCCTTGACAAAAATTGAACCTGCAATTCAATAAGAAATATTTCAACAATGGCTTATTCAGTAAATCTTCGCTTATTATTATTATAACGTATTCAATGCACCCTTTTACTATGCAACTGTTCATAGAAATATTTATTTTTGAAGTCAATTCTGACAAAAGGTTTTCTTATCCATCAAAATTATAATTGCTCTATCTATATTCTCGATTCTATAGAAAATAAGCGGTTAAAAGCAACTAAAAAACTTCTAAAACAAAATATTTTGTCTCATTTAATGCAACGAACTATTTTTAAGAAAAGGAAACATTATTTTTTCCATTTACCTTTTATCTATTTGTCGTCTTTCGAGATCAAAACGATGTAGAACAATGCCGAAACAGAAAATCTGTGTAGTTTCAATATAGTGAGCAATGTTTTCGTTTTTTTTTTTTTTTTAAATCAACATTTACATCGTCAACATACGTTTAAGAAAAATAAAAGATTTTTTTTAGGGCAATTTTCTTTGCAATCTCCGAGTACTCATTAGGTACTATTGTCTTTTTTGAACGACGTTAAAAAGAAAACAAAACATAATTAAATGCTGAAGAAAAATTGATGTAAAAATAATACTTTAAATGAAGAGGTTTTTTTTACTTATTCAAAAGATTTCAATTACTTGGGACGTTTTTGTGGGACGCTTCTTAATAGTCCGAATCGAACAGAGCAAAGTAACATTGGGAAAAAAATCATGGTTACAGAAATAAAGTCACATGACTGATTCAAGTAAAGAAGATTCTGAGTTGTAAGACTTCAAATAAGTTTTATTCATTCCAAAAAGAAATAAAAAATAAGACTCTACAGTTAGAGAACCATACAATTACTGTTTTGGATTTTGACATCAAAGAAGCTAGACTTCCGGTAAAGTTCTCGTAGCACGAGTCAAATTTTATTTTTTAAAAAAAGTTTTATTTATTGTGCATAAATATTTTTTTGGCTAGAAAGGTCGATTCGAATGTAAAAAGCTTAAAATTTTATCTAGAATAGGATGCTTTAAAAAAAATGTCACCTATTTAGTTTTCGTCTATTCTATTATATTAGCTAATGATAACATGGATTATTGCATTCTCAATACAACTTCAATTTATGAATTTTTATCTTTAATGTATTATTCGAAGTGTTTTATAAGTCAGTAGTGTTTCTTCAAACCGGTTAGGTTAGGTTTGAATTATCGTCGCACTAGAGTTACACCAGGGCTATTGGCGATGGACGTCATGTTTTAGAACTACAGTCAAGTCTTCACACCGGAATTACTTAAATTGAACCTCAAATCAAATTTATTTAAAATACTTAGACAAATTGTTGCACTTCTTTCAACAAAAAAGTTATATTTTAAATCGATTTTGATTTTCATTCATATTTTAAAGCCTTGTTTTTTTTATTTATGCATTATTTTGAAATCAATTTTTTCAAAAGGTTTTCTTATCCATTAAAAAATTATTCTTAATTTCCAAATACTGTAGAAAGTTAGAAAGTAAGCAGTTCACAGCACATGATTTCCTTTAACAATGATCCAAAAACAGAATATATCGTGCCTTGTTTAGACAATCTCAAGTTGCTTTATTGATCTACAAATCACAAATTCAAATGCAAGTTTTAAAATAAACCTCGAATCGATGCACAGCCACCTCCTATACCACCAATTGATGAATAACTTAAAAAGTACTTTAAATTCGAACTTGTTATTCCATACCGAAATCTAAGCCATTTATATCCATCCCAAGATCGTCATTCCCTAAAGCCTCGTTCCAAAATTCAGTCAATATTTCTCCTTTTAAAGAACCTTCCAATTCTCAAGATTCCAAAGACAACGATGCCCATTCCACGTCCGAAACCCTTATCGCCTTCTTGAGGAGCATAAATTTAAACACAACACGTGAGGAATTTTCCCGATACCAATACACACGCAAAAAATCGAACATGAAACAAAACTACAACGTATAAAAAAGCTTATGAAGTTATCAGTGTTTCCACCATTAACCAACCTAAAGCTACAGAGAAAAAAAATCGTCTGAACCTTTCCAAAATCGTTCTATTTTTTCATTGGTAGTATCGAAGGTATAAAGGATAGAAGAAAAAAATATGAAAAATAATTGGGGAACAGTTTTTTTTTGTGGGACGTGACTGCTTCTAGGGGGAAGAAAAAAAATCTTTTGAAGGTATTTAGGAAAAGCTTTATTTCGTTCCGGCACAGACGAAAAAGAAATATACAAAAAAAGTAATGCTATATATATTTTGTCGAAAGGCTTTTATGAGAAATAATGGAGACAGTTTAAAGCTCATCGTGTATCGGTTCGAGTTGATAATAAATGAGTACGTGGGGATTGAAGGATGATGCGATTTTCTACGTAGTAAAAATGGTCAATCCTTTTTTTAGAAATAAACGTAGGTGTAATCATTAATTTTCTGATATTTGATAGAGTTAATTCTTAAATTGCTTTAATTGTACGGATACGAAAAATAGTAGTTGGGAATTTATATCGAGCTAATTTGGATTGATCTCGAGCTAATTTTGATGTTTGTGCTAGTTATTTGCTTTGCTTCCAAATTGAAGTACTAAGATGAGATAAAAAGATATAGTATTTTTTTCCACATCTAAAATTGCGTCAAATTGTACGAAAAGATAATTTTATCAAATCTTTCAAACCACAAAATACTGTGCCAATGGCTTTTTGTGTTTTAAAGTAATATTTTTCTTTTATTTATTACTATTTAGAAATATCGATTGACTGAACAAAAAACGAATTAATTGAAAAATTGTATTAATCAAACATATACACTAATAACAAGTCAATTGACTTATTTGATTTATTTATTGACTGTTTTTTAGTTTTAATGGGCTTATTTTATAAAGTTGCATATTTTATTTAAAACTAATCCTCACATATATATTTAGGCTATTTTCGCAACCATACATATTTGAAATTGTTAATCCGAAACGCAACACCCGGGTTAGATTTATTTTTGCCGAATTTCATTTTTAAAGTTGCCAAATCATAAATAGAACCCAATTCCTACCTTTGTTTGCATAAGTTAAAAAGCTTTTTAAGAAGTTTCAAGTACTCCAGTTTTTATCTAATACCATTTACTTGAAATATTGAAAAAAATGAAGAGCGGCATTCAAAAATTTGTGATAAGTACATCCTCAAAAAATATCGATTTCTCAACAACTCCTAAGAACTTTGAAGTTGTACTCCACTTTCAAAAGCCTCACTTCAATATTAAAAGTGAAAAAGGCTTCAATTGGGAGCCTAGAGCACTTGTTCACCATTTGATGAAATTTGCTTAGCGACTCTTCTTGCATGGCGGCTTCTTTTATAGAAGTCATTTGTTGTTTTCGATTTGTTTCAAACATTTCATTTGTTGTGTATGAGAATGAGGCAAACTGTTGTTATCCCCTTTTTCTTTTATTGGAGCAAGAACGACTATTATGAAACTAAAATGCATAACCTATCTTTGAACAAAGAATTTTGCTCTTAGAACTTGAGAGTTCATTTCAAGATTTTACCCTATTTTTTTATGTTTTGATCATCTACCGTAAAATAGATGTATCATCTTAAAATAAATCGTCCTGATTCAGAAAGCAAGACTGTGAATTAGGTGATTTTGTGTTTTGGGGTAAATGTCGATGTTTTTACCCCATTATTAGTGAAAACATTTAACACCATTCTTGACGAATAAGAAATTTTAACTTTCAGTGATTAAAAATCTTTTTTTGTGTAACTTAATTTTCTCTACCTTAATTGTTCAGTTACGTTGTCTTCAATTTTCTTATATAATATGTATTTCGATACATTGCAGGAAGCAAATTTTTTCTTACTACATATTCCAACTACAATTTGTCACTAATGAGTTGAATAATGGGACCTACTATCATTTTAAATGGTCATATAAAGTTATTAAGAAACATAATTGAGATTTAATTTTAAAAATGTAAATTAAACAAATATCAATAATTGCAAATTTAATGTTTCGCATTTCTTATTGTTTTTGTAAAAGAATAAAATGAAAAGTTGTTTTGAAGAGTTAATTTGGCGGAGCTTTGAGACCAATTTTAATCTGAAGAAATTCAGTTAACGAAAACAGGTTTCAGTATAAAATCATATTTTTTCCCTTTAATGCTGATAAAAACCAACTTGAAAAAATCTCTTTTAATACTTTTTTTACATTTATTTAAGTTTTATACATGAATATATTAAAAAACGCACTATCATTATGCACACAAATCCACTTTAAAAACGAAAAAAGCAAAATTTCCCTCAAAAAGAACTGCATGGAAATCCTTTTGTGGAATTGAGTTGTGATTAACGAGCCTAAAGCGATGGAAGATACGTGTGAAACAGGATCATAAATTTATTGCTGACTCGCATTTCCCGCCCTCTGCTTTTCGAATTACGAGGTATGAATGAATGAAAGGGGAAACGAGTGTTTGTTCGATGGAATTCGTGCAGGAATGTTCCTTGGTTTGTTTGATTTGTTTTGCATTGAAGAGGGGATATTTTCAAGTTTTTTATGGGGCTGTTAAGTTGGTTTTATTTGTATCCAATAAATTTTAGGAGCGTTAAACATCATTGCTTGAGCAGAAAGTGTCAGCGTGGAATTTTTAGATATTGAAGTACCATTCAGCATTATTTGCTATTGAACAAATTTTTTAAATACATGTAATAATAACAGCAAGTTGAAATACACGGGAAGATTTTCTTTTATTACCAGGGCGAAGAGCCCACTTTCGCGCGTGTTTACAGTTCCATGGCTTATTCAGAAGTGCGCACTAAAACGCATCGAATTTTATTAGTCAAACTAATCACGTGGTGTCCGATCCTTCCAGAACTTTCTCAAATCTTGACTCGGTGCATTTATCTGGGTGTGCAACAGACGCAATCTCGTAATTTTATTTCAAGGGTACAGATTTATCTGTGCGTGTCAAGCTTAGATGTAAATGAGGTTGATAAAAGTGTATAATTTTACAATATTTAAGTAGTGGGAATATTCCCTCATATCTATAAGCCCTTTCATTTAAATAAACGGTGTTGCTGATTAATTGGACATTTTAAAATTTATTGTGGCTAAATTTCAGAATTAAACAGTTAAAGGACTATAAATTATACAATTGAAGGTTGCCATTGGAAATATTCCCGTTTGTGGTTGTCTCTGGTCCCTTCAAAATGGTAAAATTTCTAAATTTGTTTTTTGCAAATTGGTTTTTTGGTATTTAAAATCAGAGCAAGATAATTTTTATTTCTTTTCATACCACATAAATGAAAATCTTAATGCGAAAGCATTTACGCAGTTAAATCTAAACTGATAACTTATGAACTTCCCACGCATCGTTATTGAAAAAAAAATGTAATCATTGCAATGCATAACACAACATTACTAACCAGCCCACACACCTGCACCAATTGAATCTTCCCCATTACATACAGATAAATGTCACATCTCCGCACATCAAGTACCCCTCGTTATGCCACGGTCCGTCCGCGATATCAAAGCCAAGGAGGTTAATAATTCAGCGGCCCATAATCAAATCACGCCATGCGCAGCGCGTAATAATTGAGGACTCACAGTTACCAGTTTCGACATCTTTCCATATTCGCCAAATCATTATTGGACTACCATAATCAAATCACCCCCATATGTAGGTTAAAAAATAAGGTACATTATTTTATTTTAGAATAACACTTAAGTATTTTTAGCACATTTTACACGTGATCTAACAATACTTAAGGGGGGGATCATA